>CM054061.1:220504201-221166243 GCA_028641055.1 Alopecurus myosuroides
TGGATTTTCTGATGATGTCTTCTGGAAAGCGCAAGAGGGATGAATATCCGGGCCAGCTCCCTTTTGGTTCTTTCATGCCACAACAAGATGGAAGTCCAGATAAGGTGCTTGAATTTGTGGTGTCAAAGGTACTGTTTAAAATCACTTCTAAACATTTTTTTTTTTACTTCGTCTCGTATGGACACGTTATAGAGCCTCCTATTGCTAATTAGATGTGGGATTATGGATGATACAGAGAAACTACTATGATTTTTTTAGCATACGATATTAGCTATATTACGAGTGCCAAGTGCATGGATCATGTATAGTAGTTAAAACAAAAAAGGTAATTGCACACATGAGGTTCATATGTTTAATGATATTTTGCCTCTTCTGGTAACCGAAAGATGGTGCTGTGAGACTACTGTTTTTCAAGTTTACTTCCAAAAGTTCTAGATTCTTAGCGGCTGCTCAGCATAAAGAAAATAGGGACTTTGCAAGAAAGAAGAACAAGGGCTCACAGATAGAGGAGTGCTGCCATAAGGAAAGATGACAAGCGAAAATGGAATGCCTAAGTTACCTAGCCCATTGTGCTGGGCAAGGCACAATATGGCCAAGTCTGACCCTAGCCGCCACTTACCAGTTATCACCACTCTAACCAACGCCTCCCCCCTCCCCCCGAGCTAACTTGCTTTTGCATATTGTTAGAAAAATTAAGAAGGTGAAATGCCCAGTATGTGTTATTCATGTAAGTAAAATTAAGAGATTGAAATGCACAATACTTGTTATTCATGTAAGTCTCCTATTACCAAAAAAATAAAAAACCTTTCTTCTATATAACCACTTGCTGGGTTCTGGGACATTTTGTTACAGATTACTTCTTGGAGTAGCTTTTTGCAATGTCCAGTTAACTTGCTTTTGCAGAATGTCAGGAAAATTAAGAAGGTGAAATGCCAGTACTTGTTATTCATGCAAGTCTCTTACTACCGAAAATCAAACCTTTTTTTTGCATGTATACACTTGTTGTGTTCTTGAATAGTTTGTTACAGATTCCAGTACCCTGAGATTTTCTAGATTAATAATTGGAGCATTGTAGTTGGCCGACTTCTTCGAGTAACTATGTATACATGTAATAAACATTCTCTTTCACAAGTCACATACACAGAAAAGGTGATACATTTGGTAGGATCAAAAGAAATGTTAATGCATAGCTCTTAAGGTAAAGAAGAAGAAAAGAATGCAGAGAAATAAATCATCCTTAAGAATGAAATCGTACTTATATTTTTTTAAGGAGGAAAGTCAAGACGTCTACTTCCACACTTACCCTTGGAGTATTGGTTAATTTGTGATTAAAATTATATTTCAATCTGGCATGTTCCATCTAACTCTTGATACAATTATTCGTTTATGATATAATTTAGCTTCAGTCGGCTTACCATCATGTGTAATGTGAGGCATTTGCTTTGTTTGGTCCATAGATTGAAGTGCATAATATATCTTATTCTTGCACTTTCATGAAGGGCATCTGAAGGATAAGCTCGCAGCTCTGGACCTCATCTAGCTTCTAGGTTCGTCGATACGACGACATCGTCGACCTGAGATAAGATGTCGCAAGCCGCCGATAGAAACTAGCGTTGATGCCAAGAAGGAGAGGCGGCAGCCCCTGAGCCATGGGCGACGCCAGTCTGCATCATCTCCCCACTTCCTGTGGCGCCACCTCTTTGATGCTTCCGCCTACAGACACCGCCTTCTACCCTAGCCACTCGAAGTACCTCTCTTTCTCTTAATCTCTCGGCTGTTACTGTTCTTGTATTCTCCAGCTATAACCATGGATTTTCAAGATTTATGAAAGAAGAGAAAGGGAGCTGAAGAGGATAAAGTCCACGTATCAGAGTGAAATTAAGTGTTTTTTTCTCTAACTCGTCATTTCACTGGATATTTGGAAATGTAAGAAAAAAACCTGGTGTGATTGCAAACATCAATGTAGAAGAATGAACTATGACTTAGGACTGGCTCCTGGAAATGTGAATTTTGCCATCAACAAGGTCAGATAGTGGGCAAATATGATTTTTGTATTCACTGATAGTATTTCAGTTGACATTCCACTGATTGTTTTTGTTCTCCCTGTCACACAAGTGCAGGCATTTATGTAGGACAACATACATAGTTAGCTGTTTGGTAGGGATTTTTTCGGTTAGGCATATGGCCACCCTTGTTCAATGAATACATAGAGATTCCTTACCATCTCAATTTTTTTCTTGTGGATCAGATGTTGTACAATGACAGGCTGAATGCCGAGCTTATCATGGAGTCGTGAAGGGCGACAGATCTTGTAATCAGATCGGTCGACTTCTCAAGCTAGACTCCATGTTTCTGATGGCGATTTAGTTTGTAGGTAATAATAATTGCCTGCCCCCTTCCGTTGCATATTATATAATATTCCTCCACCAATTTGTTTGGGAGAAATAACTCAATATGTGATACCCCTTTAATTTCAGCGACTTTTGTACATATGATAATCTAATTTCATGTTTCCGTACTTGGTGATTCCACGGACGCAATGGAGTATTTCATTAAGTGTTTACCGATATATCATTTATATTCTAATATTCTATTTTGTAGTTCTGCAAACCGCTGTAATTTGCAAATCTGGAAATTTAGTCCATGCATTGATGGTAACTTCTTATGCGACAAAGGTGGTAGATGTTTTACTCCTGACAATTTTGTAGTGTTTCTGTATTTGGACAAAGCAGAACAATTTTTTACTGCGGGCACACAAAAGATTTGGGTTATGATTGTACCACCACATCGATAGGTGGTACACGATGGTACACGAACGAGTGGTCCTTGATGAAACTCAGATTGGACCATGTGTGGTATGTGACTGTACGGCGAGGATGTGTCATTAGGGTTTAGGGATGTTATCATGAAAATATGTTCTTTGTAATATGTTTGGTAGGTCTTGAGTTGTATAATATAATTCTCCTATGTCGTATTCATTATGTATTTGTTCCGGGCTTCCTTTCCATGGTTTATTTTGATTGGTATGTATGCAAGCAAGTAGAACATAAGCTCAAAATTCAGCACTTAAACATTGCCATTGGATCGCAAAGGAACGGCAAGGAGGCGCCCCAAGGGGCGCCCCAGCCTCTAGTATTCTCCAAAGCCATCACGAACAGCCTTGCCCCCAAGCTACGGGATCTTGTTGCCGCTAATCAGAGCGCGTTCGTGAGAGGGAGAACCATACAGGACAATTTCATGTTGGTCAGCCAATCCCTCAAAACTTTCCATCAACGCAAAACCGCTGCCCTTTTCTTGAAGCTCGATATCGCTAGGGCATTTGATTCGCTGTCCTGGCCCTTTCTCCTGGAGGTTCTCAGACGCCGGGGTTTTGGCCCGCGTTTCTGTAGTTGGGTGCTCACATCTCTGGCAACTGCCAACACTAGGGTTCTCATAAATGGATTCCCGGGGTCGCAGATCTTCCATGCCCGCGGGCTTCGTCAAGGAGACCCGGTTTCCCCACAGCTATTCATCCTGGTAATGGACGTCCTCACTGCCATTTTCTGCAAAGCCGAGGACGCATGCATCTTTGAGGGGCTGTCAAGATGGGGCATCAAGCACCGGCTATCCCTCTACGCCGACGATGTCGCCATGTTTGTTAGACCTGTCGAAGCGGAACTGAACGCGGCGCGCCAACTGCTGGGCTGTTTTGGGGACGCCTCTGGTCTGTACACTAACCTGGCAAAAAGCGCCGTCTTCCCGGTGCGCTGTGAGCAAACCCCCCTCGACGATGTGCTGCCAGCTTTCCCCTGCCAAGTGGCCTCCTTCCCATGCCGCTATCTTGGCCTTCCACTATCCCCGAGACCTTTGCACAAAGTGGACTGGCAGCCCTTACTCGATGAACTCTCTCGGCGGCTCGCAGCCTGGCGCACCTCTATGCTCACAGAAGGTGGGCGTCTAGTGCTCATCTCCGCAGTCCTCATGCTTATTTCGGTCTACCACATGCTTTCGCTCGACCTCCCGCCCTGGGTATTCAAGAACATCAATAAGATCTGCAGACGATTTTTCTGGAAGGGCTCGGAGGATTCCCGTGGGGGTAGTTGCAAGGTCGCCTTGGACCTTGTCTGCAGACCTAAAAATCTCGGAGGCCTAGGCATCCATAATCTGAAGAAACTGAATGACGCCCTTCGTATTCGCTGGAGATGGCTGGAAAAGGCCGGCCCGCTCAAGTCCTGGGAGGGGCTCAAGTTTAGACTCTCCAAGGAAGCAGAGTCCATGTCCCTTGCAGCCACGGTGGCCACCGTCGGCAACGGCCAGCTCACATCCTTCTGGTATGATCGATGGATCCATGGAGAGAGCGTGGATGAAATTGCTCCAGATCTTCTTCCCTTGGTCACCCCTAAAAGTGCCCTGAGCATGTCGGTTCAGGAAGCACGGCTCAACAACAAATGGATCGACGTGCTAAAGGGTGGCCTGTCGATCCAGGCGATCGTACAATTTGTACGGCTTTGGCAGGTTTTGCAGGAGGCACCGCCGCTGACATCAGACGCCGATAGTTTCAGATGGATCCTGTCAAACAATGGCGCCTACTCTTCCAGGTCGGCCTACCTGGGGTACTTCCTAGGCACGATCAGTGCTGATTTTGCAGGCCTCCTGTGGGACTGCTGGGCGCCCCTCAAAGAGAAGCTCTTCATGTGGCTGGCTCTCCAAGATCGCTGCTGGACAGGCGTGCGCTGCCTCGCGAGAGGGCTTCCAGGGCCTGCAAAGTGCCTTCTCTGCGACCAAGCGGCAGAAACCATCGACCATTTACTCGTCCAATGCCCCACAGCTAGGGCAATTTGGTTTGAGGTCTACGCGGATGCAGATCACCGGAATTTCATGCCACTGGCTACGTCTACGCTCAGGAGCTGGTGGATGGGCCTTGCCAGCTGCACTCCGCGGTCCAAGCGTAGAAGTATCGCCGCGTTAAGCGTGGCATGCTGCAGAAGGCTATGGTTGGAGCGCAACAGTCGAAACTTTGACAGACTTGCAGCAACAGATGCCACCATTCTAGCGAGAATTCGAGAGGACTTTCTTTCTTGGTCCTTAGCTAGGCGGCCAGTAGATAGAAGTGAGGTTTAGGCTAGAAGTCTGAGCGGACGTCGTGGACGTTTATGATCGAAGGGATCCTACTCTCGATCTGTAACCTAAACCATGTAACACCCCCCCCCCCCCCCCCCACCCATCTTAATGTCATGACATGCAATTGCATGTTCTTGAAAAAAAAATAAACATCAATCTCTTTCGAGCAGAGAATTTAACATTTCCATGTATAAATTAAGCAGACCTGCATTGCCCCCCATCACTTTCTCTGATAAACAAGTGGTGTAGGCCATTCAGTCACACATCTCCCAGCTCGTCAGGGAATTTCCAGAAGCCAAGCATACTTAAATTTCAGGGCTTATGAGCTTATCATTCTGGTTTAAAACTGTGAATGATTTGAGAGGCCGACCGTGCATGCGAATCGCCGGCCTGGCGGACCGATATGGTAGTATTGAATTTGTCCATGTTTGCTGCCGAGCAGACACTGAGTGCAATGTTTGTATACGTTTGACAGGAATGCTGGCAGCCGGGCGGTGCTGTCTGGCGTACGTACGTCAGCCGTCTCGCCGTCACTCCTGCGTTGCATCTAGAGTAGCTAGCTAGTCTTGCACAACTGGAACATCGCATTGATCATGGGAGGAGAAAAAAAGAGAGGAAATTGCATTAATTTCCTAGTTCACGAAATATGGATAAGGAAACATCCGACGACACTTGACTGGAACGAGCTTTCAAGCTTGGCTTTACGGTCCACGAATGATTCAGCGGACGACTATGAGATCCTGTCCATGTGGTGCAGTTGAGATCGATCGAAACGTAGCACCGTACCATCGAAACCATGGAGTCAAGTCAAGGGAAAAGACAAGCACCGAGCAATTGCAGGTTTGACTCCTGCGTCCGTCCGTCCTACGTACTCGTTCGCCATTCGCCGACGCCAACCAAACCCGGCAGCGAGCAAAGCTGCGCGCACACGACGGTGACCAACTTCACGCTGTATGTCGACATATGCATGCATGCGAAATTTATGTTCTAGAGTACCACTAGTACTCCTACGGTACTAGACACTAGACACTCATCACAGACCCCATTGATTAACTGAACTATGAGTAAAATAGTTAAGCTGACCATGCACCGCGAGCCGTTTGTGTTGGTACAAGCGGGAACTAGTTGCAAGTTTAGCGCATTTCTAATTGTTATCAAGTGTCAGCTACATCGGTGCATAACGCAACGCATGTCGATATGCATGCATGGTGTCTAGCTAAGGTCTAGTTGGATAACTCTACATCCGCCAACATTAGTTGATTCATATCTAGTAATGACTAATGGGTAAAACCACGTCACTAAGATCTCAGTATGACTAACATATAATTTGTTGGGCTTAGTTTCCTGCCCAGTTGCACATATACAAAAAAAATTGAAGCTTCTTGGAAGCTACTCCATATACCTGCATCTGCATGTCCCCCCCTGACAAAGATGACTAGCTAGCTAGTCAGCATCCATATGTGTCACCCTAGGGTCGGCAGATATATGCCTCAGTGGCTCTGTCGAGACATTTCTAACTTCCCCCAGAAGATCTCTAGCTTGTTTGTTACTCCTCGGCTGTTAGTAATTTCTTGACTGGTCTGCATGTGGAGCAGGGAGTTATTTTCTTGCCATGTTTAAGTAGGAAATAGACTGATGGATCATCATGCCTCTCTAACATGTTCACACAGTGTGGATGCTCCACAACTTGGGTTACAGACTTACAGTCCATGTCGAAATAGCGGTCCAAAATATCTCTCTCGAGAGAGAAATCCTACTATACAAAGTTCCATATATAGCATGCATGCATGCCAAACTACGGAACAGTTCTCATCCTAATCGCCAATTCACCATCACCATGCATGATCATGCTAATAAAAACTCATGATTCGCAGTTCTTATCCAAGTTCTAAATATCGTACGTCCTTGCAAACTAAGATTATCAGATTACACATATATATATATTCGTCCGCGATCATCTGTCCATCCTTAATCCTTGGATAATATTTAGATTAAAGTCAACCACACGTAGATCACAGATGAGGCTAATTAATTCAGGGTTTTGATAATACAGACAGCGTAAGCTGTCACGATAGCCACCTCATCCATGAAACTGAGATCGCCATATTTTCCCTGAGGCGTACCTTAACCTTTATTTACATTTATTTGACCACTCAATGAGATACTGGCCGGGAAGGTTAGGTTAGGGAGCAGATCTTTGACTAATCAAAAAGGGTAAAAAGTACAATACCAAAGTTACTTTCAACTTATAATGTGCAACTAAAGTTATGGTGACGAATAGTTTCTGCCATTGTGTATTTGTGTAATCAGAACACAGGTGCAGTGCCAAGACAGGCTCCTCGCGCGGCTTGAAGTTCAGCAATAAATCGAAGTTGCCGCATAAAAAAAGAGCAAACCAACAATCCAATAATACAGTGACAGCAGATGAAACTGAACTCTTACATGGTTGCTCGATTAAGGATGAACCCAGGATAAATCTGCAGTTAATTACTTGTCCGGATTAGCACAAAAAAAGGCGGTATCACTAGTAAAGTGACTAATCCCATGAAGATTTTCTTTAAAAAAAGAAGTTCGTGTAGTGTCATCAAGGCAAGTGTTAGCAGCAAGGGATTATACGAGACATACAGAGTCAATAGTCAAGTTAAAAAAATCACACTTGGGCATGGCCAAGTCAAGGAAGACAATGATTTTCTAGAGGTGATAAGGCTTGATGATTAGGCGAAGCAGCAACCTAATTGTTCACTAGATACTTTTTACTAGTGACAAACTTCAACAAACCAATCCAGAGATCTTGCTCCCTCTGGAAAGGGGAAAATGAGAGGAGTAAAAATCTTTTGACAGTGGAACGAAGTTGATCGTCCTCCTGGATTGGAGGACGAATCCACATCACCTTTTCTCACCGAGTCCATGCAAAACAACACAATTAGGTTAACTTATTGGCCCATCTTATGGTTCACATTAGTCCAGAATAGCTGTAATACTTACTCCTACTTCACCTCATGCAATTTGTAATGATAGCTTTGCTTACTTGGCTGCAAAGTAGTGGAATATTGTGTGAAACTTGTTGAGTTTTTTTCATAAGATTTAATCCATTAAAATGGTAGATAAATCATGACCATGAAAATAGAGATTAAGCTAGTGAAGACAACTAAGAATATTAGTAATTCTAGCATGATCGAAAAGAAACACGCACAATCCATAGGAAGAGGAACCGTTCACGTTGTCCAGGTTGTTAGTAGCAGCCATGTCAACGGAGATGTAGTTGATGTAGAGAAAGTGGTTGTCAGCAAAGGCGTCGAAGAAGAAGCCACTAATCACGCAGGAGTGGTCCCAAAAACCTGATTTCCAATCTTCCATATGTGATCAATAGACACAAGGTTTCAAACGGATGCTATCATGTCTCGTGGTGTACGCCGCAAGACGGTATGGTTCTGTAATGAGGAACTTTCATGTGTTGCGTATTTGCCTACGGTAGTGAGACGCCGAAGCTGAATAGGAAACCGCTTATTCTTCAGATGAAAATCGTTCAGATTATCTAGTTACACGTGGCAAAAATAAAGACTATGCATACACATTACATAAATCCTAGCTCAACTCGTCCCATTCATAAAACACGATCCACACATGTTGTGACGAGGTGAGGCGGGCGTTGGAGGAGTATGCTGGTCAACGCTGCAGAAAAATTTGAAAAATTGCCCTGCATAGTCCGCCAAAATCACTATGCGGATAACGAGTCATGCCCATACATGCAAGTATCAGATAACGACTCACCGGGCAGCGGATTCGATGTAGTCGTAGAATAGTTCTGAACAATCGTAAATCCTCACAACTAGGCCTAGTTGCAAGGATGTCGCTAAGTCTTCCCTCGTCAAGAATCACATGTGTAATCCCTCTTATGATGTGCACACGTACGCTCGTGTCAACCCGTCAGTGCTCCAACGTCCAAGACTCGACACCGACAAAGAGAGACAGCTTTCCAGCGTTGCTAATTGGTAGATCTAATCAACTGTGATTAGAGCTATTATGAATCTCGAAGTTCTCAACACATGAGAGAAAACTAATTAGAGCTAGGTCTAATCGGGAGAGTATAACTCGAAAATTCGATTAAAAGAGACTATAATTCAATTAGAGACGTTTTAACTAGATCCTCTAATTCAATTAGAGTTTCTCTAATTAGATCTCTAATTAGGGGCTTTAGTTATATCTCTAATTCCCGAGAGAGAGAAGGCCAAAAGCTCAATTGTGCGTTCTCCAAAGAGGACGGGGTGTGGATTATATAGCGGGAGAAAGGAGGGCACCTGCCATGGGGGGGGGGGGTCAGTTTCCCCCTCCCTCCCTTGGTCGCACCACTTCTCGTAGGAAGATTTGGATTGAACTAGTGGAGTCCAATCCCCCTCACTTTTTTCCCTACTCATTTAATTCTCAAATAAATTCGGAAAAATACCTATCGAAAGACAATGCAATTTGTGAGACCATGGGTCCCACTTGGCATCCCCTAAAAATAGGTTTTTCCCATAGGAGGAAATTTGCCCCCCTCCGACATTGCTTCCATATATGGAAAGTCCACCGGAACTCTTCCGGAACACCGTGACCTCTATAGATAAAATCATCGATATTATTTAAAAATGTTAGAAACTTATTTATAACACCTCGGGACATCTCATGTCCATTGTAATCTCTCATATAAATTCTGCCTAACACCGGCATAATCTCTCTCTTGTAGTAACTTCCCCGAAACAACTCTGATCAACACCTGACTTTTTTGTGATATCGTAACGACATCGGACATTCATAAAACCAATAAAAACATATTATTTTTGTCAATAGAAGGTTGGCACGTATTAAGAGTGTGACCCCTAAAGGCTCGATAACACATGGTCATGTTCGGACACTTTACCGATAACACACGGTCATGTTCGGGCAACAACGGGAGCGTGGACGTCCATGATGGCTCCTGTGTGTTCCCGAAGAACAAGTGACGAAGGCATGGATCCTGGGCCCTACGAATAAGGACACCCCCTCTCACGCCTTCTAACCAAGGCCCGACAGGAAGCGCCCTTGGAGTACTCTAGAAGGCCCATGAAAAGCCCACCCGCATCAACTTGCGGGTTAAGTTAGGGATTGTAACCGACTCGAGCTAGGGTTTGTATCCTCTCCGGGTTGGACTCGAGACCTGGCTATCTATATAAAGCCAGGAGAGCCCCAAAGGAGAGGACCAAGTATTACCGCACGACCACAAAAGCCTTGAAACTCGAGATCTACTCTCGATTCGAGCACCTGTAATCGATCTAATCGTCTAATACAGATCAGCAGAAGGCAGGAGTAAGGGTTTTACCTCTTCGAGGGCCCCGAACCTGGGTAAATATCGCCTCCCTGTCAAGCCGACGATTCCACCAGCGCCTATGACATCTCCTAGTCGAAACCCGATAGGGTCACCTGAGGGATTTGCGGAGCCAGAGCTTCGACAATTGGCGCCGACCGTGGGGAAAGCGGGCGCTGGATCACCGGCATCTTCGGCTTCATCGACATCCAACTCCCGTTGGAAACCATCGACTACGGCTCCGAACAATCCTGTACGGATCGGATCCGTCATAGTCACGCCTCACTCGCCGGAATCACGCCCGGTATTCGAGGATCTGGAGAAGAGCGTCACCTTGACGTTCGGAAGCTTTAACTTCATGGCAAACCGAGACGGGATCCTCCACTTCTCGGATGAATCTGAACCCGAATCTGGAGCCGTCAACTCACGCTTCCTTATGGAGAAAAGCGGCGAGTCCATCCGCTTCAACACGATCGACTACCACGCACTTTCGACAGAGGAACCCTCTCGGGTGCGAAGAACCTCCCGATCTACGCCTAGGACGCACGGGCCACAACTGGCCCAAGTCTGCATGGCAGGATCGGAACAGCCCTCGGAAACTGAATATAGCGCAACCGAGCGCGATCTAATCGGCGTCTCGCGGGAAGCCTGGAAAAGAGCAAAGGAATCCATGCGAAAGAGTCAGCCACCCGCAGCAGGTGCTACGCAGGAAGACCTAACCGCCTACCACTATCACCTAGTGAGAGCGGCCTCAAACATCAAGGACGCCCGAGCAGATCTAGCCCGTCGCAGGAGAGCGGCGGATGAGTCAAGCCTACGTCGAGCCGAGCTGTCCCTTGCCCCTTCGGTCGGTACCCGACCCGTGGGAAAAGGACCCGCAGCATCAACAAGGGACCACGAATCCATGGCTGGGACCCACAGGTCTACTACATCTTCTTTCATGAGGGTTGACGACGACGGGAACGTCTACCCGCAAACTCCAGCCGCCGCAATTCTAGCCGCGGCCACCTACATGCAGATGAACCAACCAACGGACAGCGATCCTCGGGTGGAACAATACAAGCACATCCGCAAAGGTCTAGGGCTGGCCGCCGCGAGGCTCGCCGCCCACGATCGCAAGGAACAACTGGAGAAGGCGCGACAAGAGAAGGACAAAGACAAAGACGCGCCCCGCAGGCATAGGAGCTCCTCTCCAAGAAAGGATAAATCGCCACGTCGTGGCCGAGGAAAAGAAGCCCGGCGCCACGGCGACAGCCGAAGCAGCAGCGAAGACAGCCCGAGAGACAAAGATTCGCGGCATCACAGCAGCCGCTCGAGAAAAAGAAGCAAAGAACCAAGAAAAGATAGCGACCGCGACCGGTCCGGGTACGACGCGCGATCCGATCTCGCCCAGAAGAAAGTGGATAAAGCGAGGGCTTCACGATATCGCGAACGCTCATCATCCGGGTCTTCGGACGACGAAACCTGCGGAGCACTTTGCTTTGCTCGCAGTATTCGCGAAGCGCCTCTACCCAAGAGATTCAAGCTCAGCTCGGAGGTCACAAAATACGATGGCTCACTTGAGCCCTCCCAGTGGTTAAGCGACTACCTCACGGCAGTAAAATGCCAACGTGGTAACAAGAACACGGCCATGCAATACCTCAATTTGCACCTGGCCGGAGCGGCCCGCAGCTGGCTGGAAAGAAGACCACGATCTTGCTATGCATCATGGGACGACCTGCATCGCGATTTCTGCAAAAACTTCCAGTCGACCTATAAAAGGCCAGCTACAATCGAAGAACTACGGGCCTGCAAACAGAAAAGTGGCGAATCCACCCGAGAATACATCCAACGGTGGAACACACTCAGGAACACCGCAGGGACAATCTCTGAAGAAGTGGCGATTGAGGCCTTCGCCAAAGGAGCAAGAAGAACCGCGTTTCGAGAAGAACTTGGCAGAGCTGCGCCCAAAACCATAGGGGAGCTCATGGTTATAGCCGAAAAATGGGCCAACGGAGAAGACGCGGTACGCAATGAAAGAACATCATCGCCCACACATGACGAAGACCGTCATGGGCGAAGAAAAAGAAGAAAATACTACGACCACGACGATAGAGAAGAACTAGTGGCGGCAGAGTTCACGCGAAGTCGCGACTCCGGTCGTCGTGGAAGTCGCGAATGGAGGCCAAAGGAAGAAGAAAAATCACCCGAGGAAGACCTCGATGGATACTGCTCGCTACATCTGTTCACAGACAAGCGCACGGGCAAGACTAAGGCAACACACCTTCTCAAGGATTGCCGAAAGTTCATCGGAATCTCGGACGCGCTAGCCAAGAAAAGATTCGCTTCCACCCAAAACTATCCACCGCTACCAGGAGGCGGACAACAATTCCAGCTACCACCACCACCACCCCTACCAGCCAACCCAAACATGGCACTTGCCGCATTGCCAGCACCGCAACAGCAAAACACGGGAGCAAATACATACCCGACTCCGCACGGACAACTCCTCGGGATGATACAGAAGGTATGCCCCTCTCGCAGAGCTCAAAAAACTAACTCGAGACAAATATGCATGGCAGTGCAGACGCCACCAACGAAGCCCGAGTACCTGAAGATGGCCGAACAGCCAATCACGTTCTCGAAGGAAGACCACCCGCCACGAGTCTATCGACCAGGACACGCCGCCCTTGTCATTCAAGCTCAAATTGGCAATTACGACCTGGCCCGCGTATTCATGGACGGCGGCAGCGGCATCAACATCATCTACGCGGATACACTCCGTCGAATGAACAAAAACCTGGACGGCCTAACGGAATCAGAAACATCCTTCCACGGGATAGTTCCGGGCAAGGCAGTACGTCCACTCGGAACAATCAACCTCGAAGTTGTGCTGGGCTCCCCATGCAACTACAGAAGGGAATTTCTGGACTTTGAAGTCGTCGACTGGCCCTCGCAGTACCACGCCATTCTTGGTCGAACAGCGTTCGCCAGATTCATGGCCGTACCACATTACGCATACTTGAAGCTCAAGTTACCCGGCGAATACGGTGTGATCACCATTGACGGAGACTTCCAGAAATCAGACAAGTGCGACATAGAATTTAATGAGATCGCGAAATCTTTCGGGATGCAAGAAGAACTACAAGAGCTGGCAAAAACCACGGATCACTCCGTCATGCCACTCACAAAGAAAAACGCGCCTGAACTGGAATTCAGCGCCAACAGCGACACTCGCAAGCATCAAGTGCACCCGACGGATTCCGCCAAAACCGCGATGGTTTCCACAACCCTCTCGCCAGCATAGGAAAGCGCGCTCGTCAAACTCCTCCGTGAGTACTGGGAAATTTTCGCCTGGCAACCTTCAGATATGCCAGGTATACCCAGGGAGTTTGCCGAGCACTCACTCGAAGTCTTTCCTAACGCGAAGCCTATCAAACAGACGACTCGACGATTTTCAGAACCCAAGAAAAAGGCGCTAGGAGAAGAAGTAAATAGGCTGCTAGCCGCAAATTTCATTAGGGAGATCAAAATATCCACCTGGTTAGCAAATCCGGTGCTGGTCCCCAAGAAGAACACGGATATCCTTCGGGTGTGCATCGATTACACATCACTGAACAAACACTGCCCCAAGGACAACTTTCCTCTGCCACGAATCGACCAGATCGTGGACTCCACAGCAGGTTGCCAACGTCTCTCTTTTCTGGACGCCTACTCGGGATACAACCAGATCCGAATGAAAAAGGAAGACGAAGAGAAGACGGCATTCATCACACCACACGGTGTATACTGCTATACGACAATGCCCTTCGGGCTGAAGAACGCAGGCGCAACATATCAACGTTGCATGCAGAGATGCCTTGCCAATCTCATCGGCAAGAACGTACAAGTATATGTCGACGACATCGTCATCAAAACTCGAGTAGAGGACACACTCCTCGAAGATATTAAAGAAACATTCGACGCCCTTAATGCATATCGGATCAAGCTCAATCCAACAAAATGCGTTTTCGGCGTCCCCGCAGGAAAACTCCTAGGATACCTGGTATCCGCCAGAGGCATTGAAGCCAATCCGGAGAAAATACAAGCCATCCTCACCATGAAGGAGCCCACCAATCTACGCGGAGTCCAGCAGCTCGCAGGGCGATTGGCCGCCCTAAGCAGGTTCATCGCGCGATTGGGAGAGCAAGCGTTGCCATTCTACAAACTACTGAAGAAGACGGACAAATTCGAGTGGACCCCCGAAGCTAAGCAAGCATTCGCAGATTTGAAGCGGTCGTTGCAAAGCAGGCGCATCCTCGCAACACCACAAGAAAGGGAGCCACTTTTTCTCTATTTAGCCGCTACAAACCAGGTCATCAGCACTGCAATCGTAGTCGAACGACCTGAAGATGGCAAGGCATACGGAGTCCAGCGCCCAATATATTACATCAGCGAAGTGCTCTCGCCGTGCAAGCAGCGATATCCTCATTACCAGAAGCTTGCGTATGGAGTTGTCCTCACAGCCCGAAAACTCAAACACTACTTCCAGGAACACGCCATTACAGTGGTTAACGATGCGTCACTCGGGACAATCATGAACAACCCTATGGCATCCGGAAGAATAGCGAAGTGGAGCATCGAGTTGGGTGCCTGGGATATCACCTACGCAGGACGCAATGCAGTCAAATCTCAGGTTCTCGTGGAATTCATCAGCGAATGGACAGAGCTACAAACACCCGGACCACCCGAGTACACAAGCAATTGGATCATGTATTTTGACGGGTCCAAAAGAAACGAAGGGGCAGGAGCTGGAATCGTTCTTATCTCGCCTCGTGGAGACAAACTGCAATATGTCCTGCGACTAGACTTTCCACCTGACGACCCAGCATCGAACAACGACGCGGAATATGAAGCACTGTTGCACGGAATGAAGATGGCGATTGCTTGTGGAGCTACCCGGTTGATGATTTATGGCGATTCCAACCTCATAGTGCAACAAACAATGAAAGAATGCGACGCCGTTGCTGAAAACATGATCGCGTACCGCGACATGTACAATATACTCGAAGGAAGCTTCAAAGGATGCGAGTTGAAACATATCGCAAGATCTAGCAACGAAGAGGCGGATAGACTGGCAAACATGGGCTCCACGAATACACCCATACCGCCAGGAATATACTTCGAACGGATGGTCAAGCGATCGGTCAAATTGAAGAAAGCTGCAGAAACACCGGCAGCGCCAGAAACGGAGGTCAGCCCGCAGGTCGCGCTTATCGAGCTTATTCATAATATATCACGACAGGTTTTTCTGGTCGAGCCAGTCTGGACGCAGAAATATCTCGACTACCTGCTCAATAAACAGCTCCCAGCCGATCCGCGCGAAGCTCGACAGTTAATCAGGCGTAGCAAATCCTTTCGGGTAATCAACGGAGAATTGTACAAGCAAAGCATCGCGGGAATCCTTCAGCGGTGCATCGCACCCGAAGACGGCAAAGAGCTACTCCGGGATATACACCAGGGTGACTGCGGACATCATGCTAGCTGGAGAGCAATACTGGGCAAAGCCTTTCGAGCAGGGTTCTACTGGCTAACGGCAGCCAACGATGCAAAAAACCTGGTCGACAGATGTGGCGCTTGCCAGCGATTTTCACCCAAGCCGCACGCGCCCGCTACAGAGTTGCACATGATACCCATCGCCTGGCCCTTTGCCCAATGGGGGCTTGACATGGTTGGCCCACTGCGCAAATCTACTCCAGGAGGGTACACACATTTGCTGGTCGCGGTCGACAAATTTACCAAATGGATCGAGGCTATGCCAGTGACCTCGGGTAGCGCCCAATGCGCAATTAAGTTCCTCGATTCCATAATATGCAGATTCGGGGTGCCACATGACATCATTACAGACAATGGTACGAACTTCACTGCAAAGGAAACTCAACAGTTCTGCGAAGAGAAAGGAATTAATCTGAAGTTTGCTTCGGTCGCCCATCCGCAAACAAACGGTCAAGTTGAAAGATCCAACGGCTTAGTTTCAGCTGGGATCAAAAAGAGATTGCTCGATGGGCTGCATCCCGCTGCAGGTCATTGGGCAGAGGAGTTGCCCTCCGTACTTTGGAGCCTCCGCACAACCCCCAATCGATCAACGCAATACACACCATTTTTCATGGTATATGGGGCAGAAGCCGTCCTCCCCGAAGAGGTTCGATTCAGCGCCCCACGAGTTGTAGCCTACAGTGAAGAAACATCCAACAAAGCACTTGCAGAAGATATGGACGCGCTCGACGAAATTCGGGACATTGCACTCGCAAGATCTGCAGTCTACCAACAATCACTGCGCAATTATCACAGTCGCCGCATACGCCACAGATCATTCGTGGTTGGCGATTTGGTGTTGCGGTTGAAACAAAAAGAAGGGCACAAGCTCGAGCCACCTTGGGAAGGACCCTTCATCGTACACGAAGTAATCCCAGGAGGAGCCTATCGACTAAAGAATCCAGACACTGGAGGCATCTATTCCAATCCATGGAATATCGCGCAACTGCGCAAATTCTACCCCTAGGTTTATTTATTTTGCAACAATAAGGCTATACTAGCCAATTTTGTAGCTCGAACACATGACTTCTCAGTCATAGCAATAAATACATGATTATCTCATCATATTTACTCGACAGCTTCCAAGGTTACAGGTTCACACCCCATAAAATACACGGGGGCTACACCTAAAACTAAGCATCACAGAAAATAATTATCAAGTACAAGGTTGCACACCTTACTACAGTTTTTACAAACTACAGACAAGCTTACAGGATATTCACATCCGATAAAGTCAGTCGAAACGCTGAGCATTCCTAGCCGCTAAGATCCTATCTACCTCTTCGGATGTCATTCGGATAATCTTCTCGGCCGCAGGACGAACAACATCATAGTACGGCGCAATATCTTCGATTGCATAATCCGGAAGCCGGGCTACGGAGTTCAAGTCTATCTCAGGATGCCATATCCGGACAAACGAGAGAGCCACAACCGCGCCGCATGCCATCTGATTGTGAACGCACGCGCGAACCTCTCCTTCCCGTCCGAATAACCTGAGAAGATAGCTCCAGTCTTCGGGGCCCCTCTCAAGTGGATAAAAAGCAGCATTCACCGCAACCAGGACCTCATGGAAAGAACTCATGAGAACTTTCGCCTGGCGGACTCGAAACTTCAAGATAGCCATCACAAACCCTCGACTGCGATCGGACCAGAAATTACTCGCATGAGGCTTTGTGCTGTTAGCTTCTTGATGAATGTGGTTTTCTACCCACTGCTTTTCTTCCCTGTCATCTGGTTTCACAACTAAGAAGCAAACGCACTTAGTAAGCTAAGAAACACAGAAGAGGAAAATAGCATGGGGGCTACACTACTCACATAGTAACTCCTTTGCAATCGAAGACAGTTCGTCAATCAGAAATTGCTCGCGCTCAGCCGCCAATTTCTGCTTGGATATCGCCACGTCAGCTACCCCGCGCAGCACTTTCAGCCTACGCTCACCCTCCTGAACCTTATCACGGAGGCCAGCGAGAGTGCCCACAGCAGCTACAAGTGGATTTGCTGGACTACCACGTCCACTTGAAGATTCAGCAGCAGACGCAATTGCCTGGAAGAAGTACAAGGAAAGAAGTGAGAAGCCCTACTCGAGTTGTTTCCAGTCGCACATCTGACTAATCGCTCGGGGGCTACTCCCATCGGGAGGCAAAGTATAGACGACAAGGATAAATTTTAAATGCAAAGCGCTTCGATTAAAAGACCAGCAAAGGTACGGGAATATATCCCAAAATTCATTACATCCAAGCAGCAGAAACAAAAGGAAAACAAAAGTCTACGAAGCCGCGTTGGTACTGCCACTAGCAGCGGTCGACCCTCCCTTCTTCCGAGCAAACATCTCAGATAATTTCCGAGCAAGAACAGTGGCTTGCTCAGAAAAACGAGATAGCCGTACCTTCTTGCCCGTGGAAGGGTCGACCGGCATGGACGAATAGGCCTCCTCCAGACCTTCGACTCCGTTCGCCAGAGCGAATTGAATCGCAGTCTTTGCGCCAGCTTCTGATTGAGCAACCGCAAAGGCCTCCAGGAGATCGCCTTCCGAGAAGGCCTTCGACAACTCGCTCAGCGCAGGCGCAGGAGTACCGCCGGCGACAAGACGGCCATGCACTCGTGCCAATGCTTTGGAAGCATTATCAATCAGGGAAAATATTCCCTCAGAATGCCTCCTGAGCTGCGCGAGAGTGTCGGTCAGCACGTCCACCCGCTGAATCCCAGGAATCTCCAGAGGAACATTCAGAAGATCTACAGACAGAGAAAATAATGCTTAGCAAAAATCAGCAGAACGAAAAGTTCAAAAACCCAAGATACTTACCCGCAAAGCGCTTGGCGAGAGGACGAAGGAACGCGACAGTGTCGTTGTCAGCCTTACTGCCGGCCTCCTGCAAGTCCTTCACGGTCTTCCGCGACTCCGCAAGCTTCGTATGGAATTCCTCCGATTGCTTGCGGGAAGCTTCCAGCTCTTGCCGGGTAGTCGCCAGTTCAGCTTCCCGAGCAGTTACCTGCTCTGAAAGTTTGGTCCTTTCAGACTCTGCGAATTCGGCTCGAGCTGCACAGGGGATATTAATCAGAAATCAAGAATGGATGATACACGAAAGCCAAGAAGATAACGAAATTTACCTCTAAGGAGGTCGCCTTCAGATTTGAGTCGGTTAACTTCTGATCGAAGCGACTCGCAATCTGTTTCGGCCAGAACGACGCGGCGACCGATCGCCGTAAGGGAATCGACGAGCGACTGCGAAAGCATGAAGATAAAGAGTTAGAAGAAAAGAGGTTTGAGCCTGTACCCGATTATTTACAATCGACTACAGCCTCGGGGGCTACTCCCATCGGGAGCACTGCCGTGCACCCGAAGAAGACAAAATATAGAAGAAGAACAGAAAGAGGTTTTGAGCCTGTACCCGATTATTTACAATCGACTACAGCCTCGGGGGCTACTCCCATCGGGAGCACTGTCGTGCACCCGATAAAATTTGTTTGAGAAAGCCAAAGAGATAGAAGTTTACCTGTCCGGAGGCGCGGGAGAGGGGATCCGCCGAGCTGTCCGTCGCCTCCTTCGAGATCGAGGTTCTAGCAGCGAAGCTGGGGACATCCCGCTCCGCAGTCGCAGCATCAGGCGCTGCCCTGGGAGAGTTCTGGACAGTACCCGCAGTAGGAGTCTCACCCGCGTCCTTCGCTTTGTTCCTCTTTTCGGGAGGAACAGTCGCGGCGAATCTACGCGGGCTGATTGCCTGCAGACTGCAGGAAAGAACAAAGAAACGTCAGCACTGATAAACAGAGTTCAATCGAATTAAAATATGGGAAAAAACTTACTCGTCATCCTCGTCGTCTTCATCCAAGTCATCCGCATTCCAGGCGTTTGTGAATGGAGCCTGAGGAGGAAGAGATTGAAGCGGAGTCGCAGAAATTGGAGTTGGGCCAGGTGACGCCTCCAAAGACTTGTCCTTGGAGGTAACTTCGTCTTCGTTCACCCGACGGCGCTTTGGTGGGACGCCACTCGAGTCTTCGACATCATCTGAGGAGTCATGCTCAGAACTCGAGGAAGCGTTGGCCACGCTGGTGTCAACCGCGCCGTCCTGGTGGCTTGACTGAAGACACGAGGCATCTTCGCCAACAACGGGCGGGTAGCAATTTGCTACAGCTAGGCTCTACAAGGATAAGAAGACGATAAAGATCTTATCGACTACAAAAATTCTAAAAATAAAAGCAAGTTAAAGACAGAAGACTAACCGCAGCAGGAGGAGGGTTCGAAGCAGAATAAGCCTCGACTGAGCAATCAGGGAATTGCTCCCCGGCCTTCAGTCGAGTGATGGCCGCGATCTTTTTCTCGAATTCTACATTCGAAAGTTCTTCACGGCTCACTCGGCTGGGATCTTCTGCGCCTTGGTACTCCCACATAGCGGAGGGCCTCTGCTGCAAAGGCTGAATCCTGCGCTTCAAGAAGAGGCTTGCCAGATGAAGTCCATTAAGCACTACTCCCGAGGCTTGATCTCGAAGAGCCCCTACTCTTTCGAGTAGAGGTTTGACTGTCTGAACCTCTTCAGCTGACATCTTGTGGCTCCAAGATTTGCGCCTCGCCAGAACTGCGAATGGGTGAAATTCTACAAGCCCACTCGAGTTGTTGTCGGCGACGTAGAACCACTTCTTCCGCCAGCCTTGGGCGGAGTCGATGAAGTGCATATTGAAGTAGGCATTCTCCTGGCGCGCTTGGATCCCGAAGCCACCCGTGCGAAGTGGCTCACCGGGCTCGGACTCCACCCGCGATTTCTCGCGGAAGATCCGGATCTTGAACAGCGCCTTCCAGAGCGCCCAGTGCGGGCGAATGCCAAGATAGCATTCGCACAGCGCGATGAAGCACGAGATGTGCTGCACCGCGTTCGGGGGAAGGTCATGGAGCTGTATGCCGTATGCACACAGCAGCCCGATGAAGAAAGGGTGAAGAGGGAAGGAAAGACCTCGAGTCACGTGGTCCACGAAGACCACGCGCTCGTTCGAGTGAGGGTTTGGTACCTCTTCCCTCTTCCCCAGACGGACACGCTTCTCCGCCTCCGCCGGCAGCAGACCCTCCCGTTGCATCTCCTTGATGCTCTTGGCGGTGGTGTTGGGGGTGCGCCAGTCGCCGGCGCGAGAGGCGAGTGGCGCAGAAGGCTCGCCAGACGCGGAGGTTCCAACGCCGCGTTTCTTTCCACCGGCCATTGTTCGCAGCAAGAGCTTGAGCGCAGGGAAGGCAAAGACGAGCGCAAGGTGGAAGACGAAGATTGAGAGCGGGGAAAATTTCACTGCGGCGCTAACACCCTTATTTATATACGGGGTAAAGCAATCTCAGCCGTACGATGCGCAACGTGGCACCTATCGCGGCTGCCACGCGTAAGGATGAAACGAAGCGGCGGCGTACGCTGTTTCGTGCCACGATCTTAACAAAAGATCGTGCGCATTTACTGCGCATTTCGCGTAAAAAACGGGAGTGACGTCTCGTTTCCCGGTCAAAAAGCTGACAAGGTGGGCCAATTTCTGCTGCCACTTCGTCACGTCCCATCGGGAGAAGAGGAGCACGCCTTGACGTCATGGCGTTCGTCATTCCGAAAGGAAATTTTTGCGAATGGAATTTTAAACGCGAAATTATCTTCGCACGAATATCAATTCCTTCGGATAGAACACAATCTTCCATGAAAAAATTCATGAATCAAAGCCTCTTCGAACAAGAGAAACATGCCTTATACACGAAAACTCTTTCGTACAGGCACAATTTTCCAAAACATGAAAACTCTTTCATACGGAGCTAACATTTCCAACACGAAACTTTTTCGTACGGAACTCATACCAATCTAATCGGGTAGAAAGAACCCACCTTATGCGTGATATTTACACATCACAAGAACCTGGATTGTACAGCCGACTAGGCACATCCGGATGCCATATTCTTCGAATATGAAGGTAAGACCCAAAAAGATCTTTCTTTTGGGCCTGGAATCGCACTCGAAAGCTGCGTCCTCCGGCATAGTTCCGTGTCAACAACACGAAGAAAAATCCTAGCGGACGCGCCGGGTACCCTCTTAGGTTAAGTTCGACTCGATAAGTCCACAAACGGCCCAGTCGTAACGATCACCTCATCCGGTTCGAGTCGGAGGTCTCGAATCTGTGTAGGCCAGGAGTGTTTTTGCCCTAGTCGCAATTAATTGGCCCTGATCTCTCGGGAGAGCCAAGCCACTGCGCCACATCCTTCTGCTAATATAGCCGCACAAACTGGCACCAATGCTGCTCGATACTCGAGTATTTCTTCGCGGAACAGGGAATACACCCTTCGTAGGCAACAACTGTCGAGCTGAACTTCTAAGATGAGATCAAAGAAAGGGTCTGACCGTCTACCCGACTGAAAATAAATCCCAGTCGAGTATACGCTCGGGGGCTACTGACGAAGGCATGGATCCTGGGCCCTACGAATAAGGACACCCCCTCTCACGCCTTCTAACCAAGGCCCGACAGGAAGCGCCCTTGGAGTACTCTAGAAGGCCCATGAAAAGCCCACCCGCATCAACTTGCGGGTTAAGTTAGGGATTGTAACCGACTCGAGCTAGGGTTTGTATCCTCTCCGGGTTGGACTCGAGACCTGGCTATCTATATAAAGCCAGGAGAGCCCCAAAGGAGAGGACCAAGTATTACCGCACGACCACAAAAGCCTTGAAACTCGAGATCTACTCTCGATTCGAGCACCTGTAATCGATCTAATCGTCTAATACAGATCAGCAGAAGGCAGGAGTAAGGGTTTTACCTCTTCGAGGGCCCCGAACCTGGGTAAATATCGCCTCCCTGTCAAGCCGACGATTCCACCAGCGCCTATGACATCTCCTAGTCGAAACCCGATAGGGTCACCTGAGGGATTTGCGGAGCCAGAGCTTCGACAACAAGGGAACCTTATAAGTTACTCATTGAACTTATTCTCTTAACTTCACGATACCAACAATGTCACGATGTGGTACTATGTGATCTAATATGATCAAATTCTTTGATCATAACACTATAACTCGTTTACCGATATCGTTCTTTTTTCTCATCCATATCCCCGATGACCCTGTGATAAATCACACCGTGTATGGCCATACGATATGTCATCGGTGATATTGAGAGGGTCCAGAGAATGTATCTCTCTATCGTCTAGAGGAGTTAAGTACTAGTCTTGAACGATCTCAGTTCCATTACACTTTCTAGGTCATACAAGATAACACTGTGATGCGTCATAAACGTATCCATAATTTTTGATGTTCCAAGTTGTTTTCATGTCATATGCTACATGTTTCCTTTACAATTTATGCCATTTTTATCGATTTTCTGGGACTAACTTATTGACAAGATGCCACAGAGTCAGTTCATGTTTTCTGTTGTTTTTAGTTTCAGAAAAATTGTTCTGGAAATATTCTCGGAATTGGACGATTCAAAGCCCAAAAGTCTTAGAAAGTTGTCGCGCACACGGAGCCCGGAGGAGACCCGGAGGGGCTCCACAGGGGCCCCACATCATGGGTGGGAGCGCCCCCTGGCCGTGCCCAGGGTGGTATGGCCCCCTGGCTGCCCACCGACTTGCCCTCGCGCCTATATATTCTCCTCGAAGGGTTAGCCACAAATACTAGAGCCTTTTCCACCAAAAACATCTGCAGCCTCCATCATCATCAATCCTAGTTCGAGAGGGTTCTGGAGCTCTCCCCGGCACCCTGCCGGTAGAGGGAATCATCACCGGAGGGCTCTACACCACCATGCCCGCCTCCAGAATGATGCATGAGTAGTTCATCCTTGGACTACGGGTCCATAGCAGTAGCTAGATGGTTGTTCTCTCCTCTTTATGCCTCATGTTTAGATCTTGTGAGCAGCCCTACATGATCAGGATCATCTTATTGTAATGATACATGTTGTGTTTGCTAGGACCCGATGAATATTGAGTGCTGATGTTCACAATGACGACAAAAAATCCTTGCAGAAATTCCTGTGTGTTGGGAACCCCAAGAGGAGGGTTTGATGAGTGCAGCGGTAAGAATTTCCCTCAGTTAAGAACCAAGGCTATCAATCCTGTAGGATAAAGAGGATCTTCGGAAGGTTGATGCCACTGACGGTGGTGATGGCTCACCGGTGTCAGCAACAACGCGGAACATGCACACAACACAACCAAAATATTTTGTCCCAACGGTACAGTGAGGTTGTCAATCTCACCGGTCTTGCTGAAAACAAAGATTAGACGTATAGTCTGGAAAATAGTGTATACTTGCAGTAAGTAAAGAATGCAGGAAATTGTAGTGGTTTGTTTGACAGTGTATGAACATGGACCGGGGTTCATAGGTTCACTAGTGGTGTCTCTCCATAAAAGATAGCATGCTGGGTGAACAAATTACAACTGGGCAATTGACAAATAAAGGTTGCACCATATTACACATTCATGACATGATGACTACTATGATATTTAGTGCGGGCATTACAACAATATACATAGACCGTAATCCAACTGCATCTATGACTAATAATCCACCCTCAGCTTATCATCCGAACCCCCTTAGGTATTAAGTTGTAAACAACAGATAATCGCATTAAGCAATGTGTGTAATGTAAGCAATGATTGTGCACGCGGGCACTCACACCGCTGTTTTCTCCCTAGTGGCAATGGCACATCCTCCCCCGTCACATTTCTGTCACTCGAGCACATGCGAAAAGGAGGCATGAACCCACTATCGAGCATAAATACTCCCTCTTGGAGTCACTAGCAACTACTTGGCCAGAGCAACCACTAGCAACAGAAAGCATGCAAGATCACAAATAACATATGCAATAAAAGACTATAATCAACTTGGCATAAGTTCTATATTCATCGCATCCCAGCAAACACAGCACATAGAGTTACATAAGAACAATCTCGATCATGTTAGGAAGCTCAGGAGATCTAAACATTGAGGCATAGGAGGAGAAGACAACCATCTAGCTACTGCTATGGACCCGTAGTCCAAGGATGAACTACTCACGCATCACTCCGGGGGCAGGCATGGTGATGAAGAGGCCTCCAGTGATGATCTCCTCTTCGGCAGGGTGCCGAGATACAGCTTCAGAACCCCACTGATCTAGGGTTGACAACGACAGCGGCTGCGGAACCTTTCGGGGATATTTTGTCAGGTATCTAGGGTTTTCCATCCGGGGGAATAAGTAGGCGAAAGGGAAAAGGCGGTGGAGCCTTGGGGGTCCCACACCACCCCTGGCGCGACCAAGGGGGGCCACCCTATGGTGTGGGCCCCTGGTGCCCCTCTTCGACTTCTCTTCGGTCTTTTGGATGCTTCCGGGGAAAATAGGAACTTCGGGATTTGTGGGGTCCAATTCCGAGAATATTTCCAGAACAACTTTTCTGAAATAGAGACAGCAGAAAACATGGAACTGGCACTTGGCATCTTGTTAATAGGTTAGTCCCGGAAAACGTGTAAAAATGACATAAAGAAGGGAGAAAACATGTAGCAATTGGCATAATATCATCATGGATCATCAGAAATTATAGATACGTTGGAGACGTATCAAGCATCCCCAAGCTTAGTTCCTACTCGTCCTCGAGTAGGTAAACGATAAAACACAATAATTTCTGAGGTGACATGCTACTAACATAAACTTGATCATAAAAATGTAAAGGCATATGTAAGCTGAGATCATGAAACTTTTAACACAAACATGATAAATAGAACTTTAATAATAAAGCATAGCAATCACTTTGCATCATGATAAGTATCTCAAATAAAAGGTCATGAATAACAATGCAAAGAAAGCTATACGTTTGTTTCAAGTATAGAGAAAGCATGGCAAAGTGATATTTTGCTAGTCCTTAAGAGTGGGGCAAAACATAAATGCCAGGACACCTTGAAAGTTCACGAGGAAGACTAGAACAAATAATTTGAGAACAAACAATAACACATCATGAATCAATTTATAATATTTTTAGGACAAATGCACATAAAAATCAGAATGGCAAAAATGCTCTCGCAACTGTGCATAAAGTTAGAAGATGGAGACTCAACATAAAAGTAAAAGAAAGGCCCTTCGCAGAGGGAAGCAGAGATCACTCATGTGCTAGAGCTTTTTATTTTATTAAACGGAGGTATTAAAATTTTGACACTCCCCCCATCTATCTTTCACAAACCATGGCTAACCGAATCCTCGGGTGCCTGCCAACAATCATATACCATGGAGGAGTGTCTATATTTTGGGAGATGTATGCTAACATCAACGAATGGTAAACAGAAAATACAGTACGTCACAAGCCAACTGGATTCACAAGAGCGGCTCCCATATGAAGGACACATCTGGGTAGAAGATCATCCCTCTTTCTCTTTTGTTTACACAATTATGCTTTGACTGATAAATCAGGGCAAAAATAGTGAAGAGATTTTGTGTGTATTAATTTAGGGCCGGGCACCCCGCTGCCAGCTCTTCTATCATTTGGATAAGCGGATGAAGCCATTAGTCCAGGGTGTGAAATCCAATCAAAAAGGGAGATAAAGATTCTCTATTTACGTCCTCATGAGCAAAAACAGGAACACAAAGCAGAAGTTATTTTGAAGGTTTTAAAGGTAACACATGATCAATTTACTTGGAGTGGCAGTTAAATACCACATGTAGGTAGGTATGGCGGACACAATGAGAAAACTTTGGTTTTAGGGAGTTGGATGCACGATTAGAGCTCATACTCAGTACAGGTGGAGGCTAGCAAAAGACTGGGAGCGACAAATCAAGAGAGCATAAGAGCCATAATCATGCATAGCGACATAACCATCATTAATTAAAGCATAAGCGGTATCACAAGTTCAAAAACTAAATGATCATAGAGGCTATTAGTGACTGGTTCATAATCATAAACATGGTGTGAGCATGCGCCAAGTCAACCAAATAAAACATTTGAAAGAGAATACCATAAATTTATGCTTCAACATGACAAGAACAACTCATGAATCTTTCAATGGTACATTAAATACTCTCAGCTATTTGAGGATAATCATGCTACTCAATAACCACAAGGCTTTAAAACTAAAATAATATCTAGCATGATATGAAAAAGTTCTAGCCACAGTCTATACAAGCTTCTACTTGCACCATTAAAAATTCTACTTTAAGCAAAAGTTTCTTCTCCCAACAAGCATCATACAAGACATATTTTAACAAAAATACTCTTCATGATACAGAAAGAAAAAAATGAGAGTACTCACGTAACACTACTAAAACTAATAGCTCTTAGATAAGAATTGCATGCAAAACAGGAGCTAAATAAATCCAGCAGCCAGACAAAGATTAAGAATACAAAGTATTCCCATGAAAAAGCGGAGCGTGTCACTCTCCAATAAAAAAATGTTGGGGTCCAACCAAGCTTATTGCAAAAATAAAAACATACTGAAAGCAAAAAATAAAAGGCGCTCCAAGTAAAGCACATAAAATGTGACCGAATAAAAATATAGTTTCACTAGAAGTGACCTGATAATTTGTCGATGAAGATGGGGATGCCTTGGGCATCCCCAAGCTTAGACGCTTGAGTCTTCTTGGAATTTTCTGGGATGGGTAATCCCCAAGCTTAGGCTCTTCACTCTTCTTGATCACGTCATATCATTCTCTTCTCTTGACCCTTGAAAACTTCCTTCACACCAAACTTCTCACAATCTTCATTAGCAACGTTAGTGCAATCGAAATAATAAATTCACATGGTTTAGTTTCAACACAAGACTAACACTCAAAAACACAATAGCTATTGTCACAACTTCTTTTAAAACTCTTTTTCTCAAAAGAACACCAAAAGAAAGAGATTAAGATGCAATTGCAATTATTGGCAGAAATCTGTCAAAACAGGACAGCAGGTAAAGATGATTTTTTTTCGAAAATCTTCTGCTGCTCAAATCAAAAAGTGGTAAACTAAGAAAATTTGCGTATATAGTCCAGGCTTATGCACAAAAAAAACTCAGGTCATTTCGAATTTTCTGTGATTTTATACGGATTTAACAGTGGACAGCAGAAATCTGTTTCTTGCGCAGAAATCCGAAATATAGCCTCAACTTTCCACTAGAGGCTTTACTTGGCTCAACAAAAACACAAAAGAAAAGATACAACGGGGTTTATAGGGAAATGGAAAACACCCAGGTGCAAAGAAAACAAAATAAAACGAAGGAAAACGGGTTGAAAACGGAGAAATAAAACGGGTTGTCTCCCGGTAGCGCTTTTCTTTAACGCCTTTCATCTAGGCATAGAAAAAAACTCAAGTATTTTCAAGTGAAGAAGCATCAAAATTAAGCTATAAATCTCCTCAACAATGAATTGTATTTCATCTATAGAAGTTTTATATGTCACCTTATCAGCGCTTTTAGGCACTCTACTTTCATCAAATGGGTTTGCAGGAACAATCCAATCAATATTATTTTCTAGAGCTTCATGCATTCCTACCAATTTAAAGGGTATTGGTATTTTAATTTCCTTAACATTGGCTTTACCCGGTGTGCTATTAACATCTACACATGAGCCTGACATCTCAAATCGGTCAAAAACTTTTCTAACTTCAATGGCAACATCACCAAATTCTTCAAACAAGGTTTTTAAAATAAACTCCTTTTTTCGCTATCCTTAATATTATCAAGGTTGAGGAACATTTGTTGTATTATGGGATTAAGGTTAACAAACTTAGCTTCCAACATACGAACTAGAGATGCTGCAGCAGTTTCATAATCTGGAGCAAGTTCGGCTAAGGATCTATCCTCAAATTCTTTATGCTTACTAACATAATTAAAGAACTCTCCAATATTATGTTTCCCAATTATATCACCGCTACCTATTGGTACATATTTCAAGGTAAACTTGGGTAGAATCATGATTAGAGATTAAACTAAGAGCAGAAAAGCAAAAAATAACAGCTATAAAGTAAACTATTTTTTGTGTGTGTTTTTGATATAAAGAACCAAAACAAGACAAAAATAAAAACAAGACAATAAACAAAATAAGGAGGTTGAGAGTGAGAGACTCCCCTCGCCAGAAGACTTCTTTCTTCCTGGCAACGGCGCCAGAAATTCCTTGATGCTGACAATGGCGACAGAAATTCCTTGTAGAAATTCATGTGTGTTGGGAATCCCAACAGGAGGGTTTGATGAGTGCAACGACAAGAATTTCCCTCAGTTAAGAACCAAGGTTATCAATCCAGTAAGAGAAAGAGGAACTTCGGAAGGTTGATGCCACCGACGATGGTGATGCCTCACCGGTGTCAGCAACAACGCGGAACCTTCACACAACACAAACAAAATACTTTGTTCCAATGGTACAGTGAGGTTGTCAATCTCACCGGTCTTGCTGAAAACAAAGATAAGACGTATAGTGTGAAAAATAGTGTATGCTTGCAGTAAGTAAAGAAAGCAGGAAATTGTAGTGGTTTGTTTGACAGTGTAGGGAAATGGACCGGGGTTCATAGGTTCACTAGTGGTGTCTCTCCATAAAAGATAGCATGCTGGGTGAACAAATTACAGCTGGGCAATTGACAAATAAAGGTTGCACCATAGTGCACATTCATGACATGATGACTACTATGATATTTAGTGCGGGCATTACAGCAATATAGATAGACAGTAATCCAACTAAATCTATGACTAATAATCCACACTCAGGTTATCATCCGAACCCCCTTAGGTATTAAGTTGTAAACAACAAATAATCGCATTAAGCAATGTGTGTAATGTAAGCAATGATTGTGCACGCGGGCACTCACACCGTTGTTTTTTCTTAGTGGTAACAGCAAATCCTCCCCCGTCACATTTCTGTCACTCGAGCACAGGCGAAAAGGAGCCATGAACCCACTATCGAGCATAAATACTCCCTCTTGGAGTCACTAGCAACTACTTGGCCAGAGCAACCACTAGCAACAGAAAGCATGCAAGATCACAAATAACATATGCAATAAAATACTATAATCAACTTGGCATAAGTTCAATATTCATCGGATCCCAGCAAACACATCACATAGAGTTACATAAGAACAATCTCGATCATGTTAGGCAGCTCACGATATCTAAACATTGAGGCATAGGAGGAGAAGACAACCATCTAGCTAATGCTATGGACCCGTAGTCCAAGGATGAACTACTCACGCATCACTCCGGAGGCAGGCATGGTGATGAAGAGGCCTCCAGTGATGATCTCCTCTCCGGCAGGGTGCCAGAAGACAGCTTCAGAACCCCCCTGATCTAGGGTTGATGACGACGGCGGCTGCGGAACTTTTCGGGGATATTTTATCAGGTATCTAGGATTTTCCATCCGGGGGAATAAATAGGCGAAAGGGCAAAGGTGGTGAACCCCTGGTGGCCCCACACCACCCCCTGGCGCGGCCAAGGGGGGCCCGCCACCCCATGGTGTGGCCCCTCTGGTGCCCCTCTTTGACTCCTCTTCGGTCTTCTGGATGCTTCCGGGGAAAATAGGAACTTCGGGATTTGTGGGGTCCAATTCCGAGAATATTTCCAGAACAACTTTTCTGAAATAAAAAACAACAGAAGACAGGGAACTGGCACTTGGCATCTTGTTAATAGGTTAGTCCCAGAAAACGTGTAAAAATGGCATAAAGAAGGGAGAAAACATGTAGAAATTGGCATAAGATCATCATGGAGCATCAGAAATTATAGATACGTTGGAGAAGTATCCAATTCTATGTCCAATGATTATCAATCTATCATGTTCTTTTCATGTGTATGTTATTTATGATCTTGCATGCTCTCTGCTGTTAGTAGATGCTTTTGCCAAGTAGATGCTAGTGACTCCAAGAGGGAGTATTTATGCTCGATAGTGGGTTCATGCCTCCTTTGCATCTGTGTTCGAGTGACAGAAACGTGACGTATGGGGGATGTGTTGTCGCCATTAGGGAGAAAACAACAATATTTACATTGTTTACATTACACACTTTGCTTACCGCGATTATCTGTTGCTTGCAACTTAATACCCAAGGTTTTCTCGGATGACATTCTGAGGGTGGATTATTAGTCATAGGTGCAGTTGGATGACGGTCTATGTATCTTGTTGTAATGCCCGCATGAATCACATAGTAATCATCATGCCATGCATATGCACTACGGTGCAGACTTTATATCTGTCAATTGTCGAGCTGTAATGTGTTTACCACACATGTTATCTATCTGTTTTGGAGAGACACCTCTAGTGAACTATGGACCCAGTCCATTTTCCTCATACTGATAATACAACCACTTCAATCTCTGTTTTCATATTGTTCTTACTGTTTACCTACTGCCATCACTGTTCTCTTTTCATCTACTGCAAACAAGTATTGTTTTCCACACCATATGTTTAACCTCTTTGTTTTCAGCAAAACCAGTGAGATTGACAACCTCACTGCTTCGTTGGGGCAAAGTGATTTGATTGTGTTGTGTAGGTTCCACCTTGCTTTTGAACCAGTAGTGCGCCCTGCCACATTAGCTGCATCAACCTTCGGAAGTGATTTCTTTCTCCTACTGGTTGATTCAACCTTGGTTTCTTTCTGAGGGAAAACTTGCCGCTGTGCTCTTCATACCTTCTTCTTGGGGTTTCCCAACGAGTGCAAGATCTACACCATCACACTGTTATAGTCCTCAGTTACGGAAATACGGTCGATGATATCCAAAGTAGAACTTTCGATTATGTGGTCAATACATATTATCCTAGTATATGCATTCTAGTCAATGTTAACTTCATATGCATTTGCTAAAATACATAATGATTGTTTAGTCTCTTTTAGCAATAATATACACTTGGGTCGGTTCAGTACTATTGTTACCCTAACAATAAACTCTTATGTTTTCCTAGACTTTCTGCCAAGTCCATGATCGGGAAAATATGACAATCTCACAAATCATAAGAAAATCTTAGAGATAAGATTAGGAACTCTTGTTTGTTTATGTCTTCACACCCGCACAAAGATTTTTCTTTGAGAACTCACTTTTCAAGTGTTATAGCGGTTGTAGCATGATGACATAAACTTAATTATAAACTTGGAGACATAATAATAACTGAATATTATTGTCTCTATGTCATACCTCAAACAGTATTAAACTACACGCTTTCTAATACTAGTTTCACACAAAGCCTCGGTAATACTGGGCTGCCATAGTGCTTCTCTACGGGTGTATCTTATGCCAATAGTATAAGGTCTTTCATCTTTCATGAGTTTATTAGAGAGCACCCAAATCTCTAATAAACTAAGGGAAATAGCGTGGCGGGGGGGGGAGGGGAGATGATACATGTTTCACGTATGCATAATTTTTTATTGTACCATAGTTGTTTTATAACATTGTTACATGTTTATACTACATTTTTATATTATTTAAGGACATTTTTACGTCTAACCTATTAACAAGATGCCAACTGCCGGTTCATATTCTTTCTTGCCGTTTTTTAGATTAAAAAAAATTGTTTTTCGAAAGTCCACAAAAAGACCCAAAAATTCAGAAATATCAGTTTTTACCCGAAACGAAAGGGTCCAAAGGAGAGCCAAAGGCGAGCACATGGGGAGGGGGCGAACCCTAGGCGTGGATCCAGGTGGGGTCGCGCCCTCTACCAGCGTGGGCGCACCTGGTCTCCTCCGGGGCTCTTTCTTCGCGTACTTAAAGACCCTTGACCAAAAACCTACGGGGCGGGAATTATTTACCATGGAACGTCTATAGAGCCAATGCCATCTCCAACACTAATTTAGGGTTCCTGGAGTCATGTTCCAACGCCCTGTGGGTGGGGCAAAACATCACCGGAGGCCTCTTCGTGACCATGATTGCCTCCACGATGATGCATGAGTAGTTCATTCTTGGACTATGGGTGCACAACAATAGCTAGATAGTTGTCTCTTCTACTTTGCTACCATGAAACGGTCTTGTGAGGTGCCTAACATGATCAAGATCATTCGTGTGTAATTGTTACATGGTGTGTTTGCTGGGATCCGATGAATTGTAAAGTTATGATCAAATTATTCATGCTTACTTTATGATCTTGTTACTATTATCATATCCATGTTTTATTTAAGTCCTTGCATGCTCTCGAATCGATGTGGCTACTTTGGTCAAGCGATTTCTTGATCCCCAAGAGAGAGTTTTGTGATAGATAGTGGGTTCATGTCTTCTTGGTGTTTGGGCTTGAGTGACAACAGTGACTAAGACCAAAAATATGTTATTGCCACTAGGGTAAAACTATCTTTTATGATTATGAATATTTTTTAAATTATGTAAGGTGATTAATGCAACTATCTGTTAGTTTTCCAACTTAATACTAGCGAGTGGCAAGCATAAAATCACACTCAAGGTGGATTATTAGTCATAGATGCAGTCGGATAATGATCTATGTATGTCTGACGTAATGCACACATGAATATCACACCGATCTTTTCTTGTCATAATTAATTTTTGTTCTAATTCTATAAATTGACCATTTTTAGTCCGTTCACCCAACATGTTTGTTTGTTATCTTTTGGAGAGACACCACTAGTGAAGCAATGGCCTCCGGTCCATTCTTTTACATTGTCTAGAATCTCATTTATTTATGTTTAATTATTACTTGCTTACCGGTCCGTTTTACTTTCATCACTATTCCACACCATACGTTTAATCCCATTGTTTTTAGCAAGACAGGAAGATTGACAACATTTGTGAAACGTCGAGGCAAAATAAGTTTGTGCGTTTAGTGTAGGTTCACGCTCATCAACTAAGTATCAGTAGTTGATTGGCACCATGATGGAGATATCTAAGTCCTACTGGATCGATAAACCTTGGTCTCAAAACTGATGGAAAACTTGCTACTACTTTACTTCACCTTCCTCTTGGGGTTCTCAACGGGCGGCGATAGTTTCACCGCATCAAGCAGTTTTATGGCGTTGTTACCGAGAACTCTAGAGCTTTAGCAAAATGAGTTATACATTTTCATTCTTCTTATTTTGTTTTTGTCTTGCTTGGTAATTTCTTTATGTAGTCTTGTTTTGCTTGCTTGTTTTCCCCCAAAAATTAAAAACACAATTTTTTTTTAGAATTTTAGCCACTAGTCATTTTATGTTTGTCTTATTATTATGTTTATTTTATTAAGGATATCAACGGCTACTTTATTTAAAAATAGATCTTGTTGTGGCTTCACAGAAGATCAACAAAAATATTTTTAAAGTAACACCTCTTGTCTTAAAAGGGAAACAACTTTAGGATTTACTAAAAAAGTGAACTTGTATGCTGAAAATTTAAGTTTTCTCTACGATATAAATTATTTTCGTGGGAGGCGCATTCCACATCTCCCTTTCCAATGTGAGGACAATGAAACCTTACCTTCTTATGATAGGGAAAAGTATGATTTCTTTGATGTTGGACAAATTGAAGAGTTTATTGTTTTTAAAGGTGCCAATGAAATTGCTTGTTTGCTTAAAAATATTGATAATGTTCTTTGTGAAACTAAGAATTCTACTATCATTAAATATTTCTTTGAGGCTTATAATGATAGTTATTATATTACCGAATATGTTAAAAAAGTCTCCCCTCCAAAGGGAGATCGATGCCTTGCAGGAACCTATGGTAGAAGAAATTGCTGAAACTAAGATCTCATTGGATGAAAAAGAGAGATAGAGTGAAGGACAAAGGAGGACCTACCTTGTAACGAAAGCAGCTCTTTAACTCTTGCATTATATGATTGCCCTCCATGCTTACCTAAGGAGGATGGATGATATATTGATGACTGTAATGATCCTATGTATTATTTTGAAATATCTCTGTATGGTGATGTTTGCTCCACTTATGGATATATGATGTCCCTATAAAACAACACTCAAGACTCAACAAAAACAAAAAACTACCAAATATACTGTTATTTATGATGATTTATATTATTGTGATGAATTCATTGATGCTATTTTATCTATGCCTCCTATTGATATTCATGATAACGAGGAGTATTGCTTAGAACATTCATATGATAGTGCTCTAGATGTTGGTCCTATGTTGCTTGATGATATTATTGGACTACCATCCACACCGGTTATATATATTCCGTGTGACCGTCTCCAAGCGGTTGAACCAAGAGTCCATGGAGTCCGCTCATCCACCACAGAGTGTACAGATATTAACAACATAGATCCAATGGGTAGCTTTGAGTATAGCCAAAAATTGGCAACTCCATTTTTTTTCTGAGAATAGTATCATTGGAACAATTCATATGTCCCAACACAAAGCACAAACGTACTCCCAGACGAATTTGAGTTTTAGTTTTCTTTATTAACCTCATTCAACCACTTTACAAACTTTTTTAGACTAACAGGGACGACGTTACTTATTGGCACATTAACTGGAGGGGCTAAATACATGAACTATTTGCCACTTGCGAAATTCTTGCGTTTCAATCGGAGTGTGTGACAATTTGGAACATATATAGGACTAAGAATTAAGCAAGATATGCCAAAGAAGAAAGAAACGGCTACTCCTGTCCATTTATTTAGAGGTTAATTTACATGTACTAGTATAGATCCCTCACCCTCACGCAAACATAATCTTACACTAGAGGCTGGGGCGCCCCTTGGGGCGCCTCCTCACTGGCCATGTGCGCCCCAACCCTAACACAAGGTCATCTTAATTGAAGAAGCACTTCAGTGTTTAGTCTAAGATTGCATTGATCAATTGAGTTGAACAAACACGCTAGACAAGCCAACATCCATAGAAACATTGTGTATCGTGAGTGGCAAGCTCACATACAATCTCAGACTTGAGGCCCCTTTATTTAATCTCTTTCCGTGGGATAATAATACCACCATTGTTTGTAGACCTCATCACCTACATGTACATTCTCTCCAAGGAGTCATATTTTCTGTATGTGTGCGCATATTGTCCAATAGTCAAGTGCCATCCGGCAATACTACTATAGTATTTGAGACACAGTTCTTAATATGTCATCATGCATCACCGTACATTGGAAAAGCCTGACACCATCCCCACAATGCATCTAGGTCTAATAAGAACATCTGGACCAAGCAAACAACTCTCCCCACTTTTGGCACCCTTGTGCACCAAGACGTTCCCGACAACATGTGTTCCAGTGGCCAGCCTGCAGCTATGTAATCCCTTGGTAACCAATATCCATCCAAAAACCTGTAAGGAACATGGTGTAGAGGTTTTGATCAGCTGCAATTCAAGGAAAATTGATCTTGTTTCGTAGGAATATTCCTGTGCTTATCTACAAATCTTTAAACCACTCCAGTTGTGTCCTCCACAACTGCAGCACCATATTTCAATACTGTGTCCAATAAATCCTTCAAGAAGTTAATCATGACCAAAAAGATACAGCACACCGATTATATTGCCAAAGTAGAAGTATGTGAGGATCGTAAAGATGATTTATCTCTTCTTTACCTCTGAACCATAGTTAATGGCTAAAACAACTTCTCTCACATCAACTTCCTTCAAAGTTTTAATCTGCACAAATTGGTAAGTTTTTTTTAAAAAATGTTCTTTCATCGGACAAAAAATAATCATTTGTCAGTGAATTACCATAATTATTTGGATACAGAGCAATTTGCAGATAATAACTGTTCTGCATCTGTGGGAGAGAAAAATCCTAGGAAAAGCATAACTTTGCAAACAAAGAGGCAGCTAGTAAGAAAGTAACAATTTCACGGGTAAGGGATCTCTTAGGTCCCTTATGTTAGCACACACTGAAATTCTAGTAATGTCAAATAGTTACCGCTCAAAATATACATAAATACCACAGGGTCTAGCTTTTAAACCAACAAAGTCAATACAATGTAATGTTCTTATGCAAGACAGCTACAAATAGACTGTGCATAGCTTATGAATTCACATACACAAACTTTATCACCGTCCTGACCCGGTCAGTGAGGAAACTAATCAGTCTCATACAAATTTTTATTGGTTGGTCAGTGAGGATTATCAGTTCGTTTCAAGATTACTGGCTTGCCGACGCCAGAAGATCTAGCTTTACTGAATTACGAATCAGTTGAGACTAAAACTGAAAACAAGTAAAGCAATTACACTCTTTTTCCCAAATAAATTATCACCATTTTTCTTGTTTGCTTCAAAAAGTATGTATAAAGTACACGCAAGCACATTTTGATACATTCATGAACAAGAGATAGAGGCAGTGATGAAGAGATGACAGAAGGCCCCCATTGGCGTTTTATCAATTTTGTCTTTGGAAAAATAAGCTATCAAATATTGATGGATTTGTTGTAAGAAAAGGCGTATTCTAATCAATATTAAACGATATTCATTGGGCCAAAGGTGCTACCTTTTTGTGTTGCATATCTCGTCCATATGATCTGCGTGCTTGAGCTCCACTCGGTCAGCGCCGGTGCTCTAGATCTGAAGTAAAGAATGTACAGGTTTAGAGGCTCATGCGCAAAAGAGAAAAAATTAACATGTAATGAAAAGACCAATCGATGAATTGGATAAGCAAAACATGAATGAGCATGCACTAAATGGATAATCTAGAGCATCTCTTGAGAAACTAAAGCGTGGCATATGAATTATCTCAAATGCAAATTATCTGAAATGCATTCTCAATGCTACAATCTATATATCAGTAATACAATTGATTGCTCCAGGATATGGACGAGGCTGACCCGGACATCGATATAGCCATGGCATACAAATTCGATGCCTCCCTATGGTACACATCTCCAGTATTGCAATAATCAACGACATGAATTAAGCGCTGGAAGTTTCTCGTTGCGTCCTCTACTATCATTTGACAATGGTCTACCTTGCTCTTTCTCTGAGCCAAACAGAACTGCAAGAATAAGAACTTGACTTGAGCAGACCAAATATACAAGTATAACTAATTCAATTAAAAACATACAGAAGATTATGTATATAATACAACCAGCAAACATTCATTATATTAAAGGAAAGTAGAATATGTATGTGACCAAAATATATCAACATGCAAATTTAACAAGATGACCCATCTGGTATTTAAAATAAATAGCAAATGGAGGACAAAAAAAATCAAGCGAAAAATACAGTCCATACCAACTGCCGCAATCCTTAGTACTAACGGCTAGTAAGTAATACCAGTAAAAAATGTCTCCAATTCAATCCTTGGTACATAGGCAAACATCTTTAGCTGAGAAATTTAGTACATCGTCCTCTCTACCAAAGAGTGCTTCATCTAATCTGAGAAGTTATTTGACATCGAAGAGCCTAAAAAACATGAAGATATCATCACATGGTTTGGGTGGATGATGACCTGGTCAGTGCAGCAGAGGAAAAATGGCTCAATGGCTAGTGCTCCTCCTCCCCTCTCGCCCGCGGTGTCTGCGGACCGAGCACAGAAAGGGGGCGTCACAACAGTAGAAAACATCAAAATAATATGGATGAAACCACACCAGCCACTGTTATCACTTCGCAACCCAGAAGGATAAATAACTAACATCTATATAAAACAGATGGAGATAACAGCACTGCCCTACCATGCTAATACCGGTAATCGAAATATAATCCCTTTTTATTTAGTTAATCATGCATCATCCTCCATAGTAAAATACCTGGAACTAATTGACGGCATGTTTCCTTACAGAGGCAAAGGCATCATGCTCATAACTGCAATAAGAAGCTGCATACAAAAAATCCCAAACCTGCATAATGAGAAGCCCAATTTAAATAATCATGGACGAGGAAAATAACTCGAGGCACTGCGCCAAGCCATTCAAATGCAGAAATAATCTGAATACAATATTAACTTTGATGATTACCAATATCTGATGTTGCAGACATTACATCAAACACCAAGTGAGCAACACTTACTTGTCAATATGGCCATGTCAAAGAGGGGGTGCGGTAACAGCACGAGCAGAGGCGATGGATGGGCCGCTCTTTTCGTTGTCGCGGTTGTGGCGTGAGGACCATCTCCGTATCGCTCTAGCCTAAACCTGAAGGGGCTGTTCGATGCACATGGCGTGAAAGAGCTGCTGCCAGAATCACGCCGTCGCCGCCGCGTGGTTTCCGGGGAAGCAGCAGGGCGATGACGTGGTGCCTCCCCTACTCAACCTCCTCGCCTCCTATAGCCAGCGCCCTTGTACACGAGACAAAGGGAGAGACGATTGAGAGCAGGGAGAAGAGATGCAGATAGAGAGAAAGAGAGGAGGGAGTTGAAAACCTGGACGAATCTGAGCCCCGTGCTCCTGCTTGCCACTTGAGGCCCAATGAAATCTCCAACTCCGAGGCACGCCTTCCTCCATCGCTAGGCATGGCGCCTGCTTTCCGCCGGCCCGTCCACAGCCGATGTTGGCCGGAGACGAGAGGGAGAGGAAGAGGAGATGGGTGGCGTCGAGGAGGCTTGTGACGGCGCCGCCGACTCCTGACGTGGAGAAACGGGCCAAACACGCTCCTCGCCTCCTATAGCCAGCGCCCTTGTACACGAGACAAAGGAGAGACGATTGAGAGCAGGGAGAAGATATGCAGAGAGAGAGAAAGAGAGGAGGGAGAGGAAAACCTGGACGAATCTGAGCCGCGTGCTCCTTCTTGCCACTTGAGGCCCAATGAAATCTCCACCTCCGAGGCACGCCTTCCTCCATCGCTAGGCATGGCGCCTGCTTTCCGCCGACCCGTCCTCAGCCGATGCTGGCCGGAGACGAGAGGGAGAGGAAGAGGAGATGGACGGCGTCGAGGAGGCTTGTGACGGCGCCGCCGACTCCCGACGTGGAGAAACGGGCCAAAGACGCCGAAACCGCAAGAACACACATCAACTGAGACCCTCCATTGCGGGGCGAGCACCGCACGAGCAGAAAGATCAGTGAAGAAGAGAGATGGAGAGACGGCAGCAGCAAGAAACCAATCGCCCGGAAGAAATGAGGAGCTCGAGCGAGAGCTCTGTTCGGGAGAGAATCGAGGACAGGAAAGCAAACGCACACAACCTCTGTCCTGGCCTCTGTCCTCATGTACCTCCGCCGCGGGACCGTCACTCGCGGCACAAACAAGACGACGAGTCGACCCACCGACTGAAACGTGGGGCCACACAGTGCCGCGGCCCGCTAACAGGCACACAGTCACGCTCAGACGAGGCGAAAAGCGCTCGCATAAACGAGCCAACCGCGCGACGACAAACAGGAACGCGCGCCGTGCGCGCGCGCACCACCGTCTGCCACGTGGACAGCGCGAGGAGGCGCCCAGCCCCTCCGCTCTTGCTTGTTCTTCGATGCGGATTTAATCTACACATCGATCGAAGGAGGATGACCGATACTGCTTCAATTTCACAGCCATGGCCGGATGCTCCCCTACCTACGTACGTACCCTGTATTTGGTTCCATCTAGGCATGCAAAGGCGGCAGCATCTTTTGTCTCTTGATGCCAGTAGCTAGCTAACTTGTGTACAGTCCACGTGCATGAACCGCGCGTCCATCGAGTTTGTTGGCGTGGCGGCTGGCTAGACGCGGACGAGGGCGGGGCGGCGGCGGTCTTGCTCCATGGCCTGGCGCTGGTCGGACTCCTGGCGCTGGATGCGCAGGTGCTCGTGCTGCCTCCGGATGAAGCTCTCGGCACGGCGGAGGAGCTCGTCGTGCGCCATCACCAGCACTTCCCTGGTGCGCCACCCCTGCTTGGCCGCCACGGGAGACGACGACGACGACGACGCGCTCGGGTGCGGCGGCGAGGGTGGCACCATCGACGCCGACTTCCGCATCTCCCTCCGCGCGGCCACGGCCTTGTCGGCCGCGCGCTGCATCCGCGGTAGCTTCTCACCGCCCCACGTCTCGCTCTTCCGCACGGCAACAGGCCGCGCAGCGCCGCTCCGTACGATGGATAGCCACGCCGAGTCCATGGACACGTCGTCGGTGCCAACGACGGGCTCGGCATCAGTCGCAACGGCGGCGACTATCGGCTTCTCCTCCTCGATGATGTGCTCCTTCTTGACGCGGTGCTTGGGCTTGGGCTTGGCCTCCGCCTCGACGGCGACCGGCCGCTTGTCCTCGCCGGCCGACTTCTTGCGCACGCGCGGGCGGTCGGCCGGCCTCTTGGCCGTTCCTGCTTCCCGGGTCTGCCTCACCGAGACCAGCACCGGCTCGACTACATCGTCAAGAGTGGCGGCAGAAAAGACGCCATGTTCGGACGGTGTGAAGAGGCCGTCCATGGCCGCGGCGACGTCGCCGGCCGAGGAGGACGATTCGGCCGCTCCGGCGGGGTGGCGGTAAGACAAAGCGAATAGCGAGACGATTATGACGTTGGCGGTGATCCAGAGGAAGGAAGTGGAGGAGAGGAAGTCGGAGGGGAGAGGCGCGACGGAGACGTACGAGGCTGCCCCCGCCGTGGCGGCCAGGACGGCCACGACGACGGCAACCGCCGCCGCCCTGAGGAGGAACGAGCAGTTCATCTCAGGGTAAGATCGAGTAGGCTGCGAGCGAGAGGGCTGGGGTGTGTAAGGAGGGGGGCGATGGACGGATGGGTTCAGTCGTTTATATAAGCTGATCGAGCCGGCATGGAGTCGGTAGTGAGTTCTGACGCTTCTATGAAAAGCATAAAGCGAACGCTAAAGATATTTTCGACTTATTTCTCATTCACAGCTGGAGTAATTCCCAAAATAAGTACTGCTACTAGTAGTAGTTTGCTAAATGTAATAAACTTGCAAGGTTAAGTGTAGGCGTGTGAATACGATCATGTTCTGGTTTTTTCCCCCTTTTTTTTTTGAGGGTATGCAATTGCATACCTGATTTTTATAGAAGAAGCAGAGTTTATATTATAAAGAGAGCGACGGCAAAAGTTGCGAACAACTCAACTGTCGCGACACCCTCCCACCTATCTAAGCTACTACTCTCGAAAAATAGCTCCCACTCCGGCTCCTGCTGCCATCCAAAGCTTCATCTCGTCCCATATCCGGGGTACCAGCTGTGCTTCACTCCTAATCTGGTTCACGTTCCCAAACACTCTAGCATTGCGCTGCTTCCACGTGCTCCAGCAGACCAGAATCACAAACGAGTCAAAAGCCTTCCGCTGTTTGTCTCTGAAACTCTCCCTGACCCTCAGCCACCAGATCTCCAAGGTATCTGTATGGGTTGGAGGCGTGATCTGATGAATCATCCTCTGGAAGCAGTACCACCATATCTGTCTAACATATACACATTGGAGAAGTAGATGATCCGCAGTCTCAATCTCCTGTGCGCATAGCTGGCATGCCTCTGGCTGGTCCTGTAGACCATGTCTCGCCCTCCTATCCGAAGTCCAAATCCTATGCTGAATCGCAAGCCACATGAAAATTTTACACTTTGCCGGGGCCCAACACTTTCAAATCCCGTTGGCCAGGGGGAATCAGATGTTTCCTTGCATGAGCAATTTGTAAGTGGAATTGGCAGAATAGACCCCTGAGGTAGCTGGCCAACTAAACTCGTCCTCCCTCTCCTCCTCCCAATGCCTCCGCTGGATGGCCAACCAAAGGTCTACGAACTGAGCAGCCATTCTCTCATCAATAGGTGGCTTAACATCCGACATCCACCTATTTTCCCTTATGGCCTCATAGACTGTCCTCTTATTCAGAATTCTCTTATTTACCGCGTCCCTTAAGAGTGGGGCAATATCGACTACTGCTCGCCCGTCCAGCCATCTGTCCTTCCAGAATAAGGTTTTTTCCCCGTTGCCTACTCTGATGCGCACCAGTCTATTGAATACTTCAGCTGCCATCGGATCTCTCATTACGGGTAACCCTTGCCAAGGTCTGGATTCCTCCGTTCTCCTAAGCCACTCCCATCTAACTCTGAGGGCTAGGCCTTGTAGCTCCAAGTTCTTGACTCCCAAACCTCCAAAGCAAACAGGTTTGCAGACATTCTCCCATGCCACAAGGCATTGTCCTCCTCTAGCATGCTGTGATCCAGACCAAAAGAGCCCCCTCATCCACTTGTTGATTTCCTCCAGCAGCCAACAAGGAGCCTCTGCAACCAACAGCTGATGGACTGGCCTTGCCGCAATCACCGATTTGACAAGGTGAGCCTGCCTGCTCTCGCTATCATCCCACTCTGCCAAGATGGCACACTCCTCAGAACCTGATCAAGCATTGGCTGTGGTTCACTTTTTGTAAGTGGATGTTGCAATTCAGTGTCTGTGCAACCAGCTCTTCATCAGTCTCCTCTCCTCTGATTAGAGTTGCCGAGGTTTTAGCATAGTTAACCCTCAACCCGGAAGCTTCGCCAAAACTATGCAAGATCAATCTCGTTGCTTCCAAATCCTCCTCCAGTGGTTTAACAAAGAGCACCACATCATCTGCGTAAATCGACAACCTCTGTTTCGCAGTACACCCTGATAGAGGCGCAAACAGACCATCCTCCACCGCCTTTGAGATTGTGCAGGTGAAAACCTCCATTGCTAACACGAACAACATGGGGGAAATGGGGTCCCCCTGTCTCAAACCTCTAGCATGGGTAATTCTCTTCCCAGGCACACCGTTCACCAAGATTTTTGTGTTTGCCGTCCGGAGCAGCAAGGAGATCAGTTTGCACCAGGCCTCACTGAAACCGAGCTTCCGCAATACTTCCATCAAGAAAGACCAAGATAAGGAGTCAAAAGCTTTCGCTATATCTAACTTCAGCAGTACCCCCTTCTCCCTCCTTGTGTTGATTTTCCTGGCCAACTGCCGAACTAACAGGAAGTTGTCATGCAGACTTCTTCCTCTAACGAATGCTGATTGGTTTGTACTGACAATTCCCCCAATCTGCTTCTGAGTCTGTTCGCAAGGATTTTAGAGAACAGTTTAGAAAAGATATGCACCAGACTGATTGGCCTATAGTCGCCCACCTCCTCCGCCTCAGGTTTTTTGGGGATCAACACCATCAGGGCTCTATTGAGTTTAGCGAATCCTCTCCCATCTCCAATAGCCAGCTTCTGCAGAGCTGCCATAATATCATGCTTGATTATTCCCCATGAACTGTGGTAGAAGGCCCCAATGAATCCATCTGGTCCGGGGGCGTGTCAGCAGGGAGCTCTTTAACAGTGTTCCAAACCTCCTCCTCGGAGAAGGGTCTATCCAGCTCACTTAGGTCAAACGTTTGCACTCCAACAAAATCCAGGTCCATAGTGGCCTCCCTAGTTTGCAGATTGCCTAGCAACCCATCGTAAGCCTCAAAGAAGGCCTCCTCTTTCTGACCTTGGTCAGTAATCAAGTCTCCCGCAACTCTCACCGCCGGGATGAAATTTTTCACTCTTGTGCCATTGGCCACTTCATGGAACAATCTCGTGTTTGCATCTCCTTCTTTAAGCCACCGGACTCTGGACCTTTTCCTAGCCATTGTCCTTTCAAGGGAGGACAGTCCCAAGACAGCTAATTTGAGCGTACGCTAAAGCCACACCTCACCAGCAGAGAGCTGCCTCCTATCCTGGGCATTTTCTAATCTGTAAATGGCCGTATTTGCAATTGCTAGTTGGATTTTAATATTCCCAACTTTTTTCTGCCCCTAGGCTTGCAGGTGTCGAGCCAAGTTCCTGAAAAGTGTATCAATTCTCTTGAAAGGATCCACAATGTCATCCTCGCATTTCCAACCATCTCTAACTGCCTCCTCAAAGCTCTCCAATTTTAGCCAGAATAACTCAAAACGGAACCGTCTCTTAGGTTTCACAGCAGCACTCAGAGAGAGGTGAAGGGGGGTGTGGTCTGACACATTGCTGGAGAGAGCTTGCAAGATGCAATCGGGGTAGCCAATGTCCTAGTCCACCGAAGCCAAGGCTTTATCAATGCGTGTCATGGTTGGGGAAGCCCTGTCATTACTCCACGTGTACAGGCGACCATGTAAATAAATATCCCTCAGCTCATGTTGGCTGACAAATTGCCTGAAACGACTCATCATGTTCCGGTTCAGGTTTGAATTGTTCTTCTCCTCTGCCGACAGAATCATATTGAAGTCACCTAGAATGAGCCAAGGCCCAGGGCAAAGAGATCTCCTCTCTGAGAGCTCCTGGATAAATTGGATCTTATCCGCATCCGACTGTGGGCCATAGACCACCGTAATCCACCACTTGCTGTTTGCAGGAGTGGCTACCTCCGCTGTGAGGGCGAAAGAGTCCATGCTGATATGCCCTAGGCTTAGGGCCTTAGCATCCCAGGCAACAAGTATCCCTCCCCTAGTCTCTATCGCAGGAAAAAAGGCATATCCGTCAAAGGACGACCCCAGGCATTGGAGAATAGTGTATCGATCAACAATATTAAGCTTGGTTTCTTGCAGGCAAACAAGATTTGCTCCTACAGACTCCACAAAACTCCTGACCGCATCTCGTTTGGCAGGATCATTCAAACCCCGTGGGTTCCAACTCAAAATCTCAATTTTTGGCTCCATGAATACTGCTAAACACTCTCTCCAGACTCAGGGTCAAACCCCTCAACGAGCGCACACAGGCTGACGCCCCTGTAGGCTCAACTCCTCCATCGACGACATCGCCTTCCTAAAGATGGATGCCACAATACGCAGGTGATCATCCTTCATGGGAGAATCAAACAGACCGCAGAACTCCTCAAGGGACCTCTCGTCGACCACCATGTTGTCCGGCACAACCCCCAAAGCTTTTAGCAACACGTTTTCTGCAGCCGATGCCTTCTTGAGTGGCTTGCTTGTGGGGCAAGGGGTCCCCGTTCTGCGTGTAAACCTTCTTAATGTGCATGGCACCATTGCGGCGCGGCTAGATGCTTCAATTTCTCTTAGCAGAGGTGGCGCCAGCTTCTTTAGTATCCCAGCACAAAAGGCTCTCAATCTGCTCACTTGAAGGGCCCCTGAGGGTCCAGCCAGTGTGCTCGAGTCCACATGGTCCAACCCTGCACCCGTCAAGGACGCCTCCTCTGCTAGCCGGGTCTCGGAACATTCCCCATCTTGGGTAAGGGATACTTCAAAGTACTCCTCTGAATCACCGCCCTCAGAAACATTCCTGGTTTCGTCGTTTGTCGGTGTAGCCAAGGATGAACAGTTGGACAAGGTCTGCAAAGAAGCTGCTATGCTATTCTCTGCATGCACCAAGTCAACCGCTGCACCCGCATAGCAGCCCGTCGTGCAAACCAATAAATGTTCCTCTCCACTGCCCCTGGGGCCCACCGAACCGGCGGTAGCACCCGACTATCTGTCCTCATCCTCCTTGGGGCCCACCCCTCGGGCGGTAGCTCCCAATTGCACAATATCATCGAGCGCCAAATATGTAACAGTCTCTTTCCTGGGAACGGTTTTCAATTGGTCCGGCTCTTGATGGTGCGTGACCAGGGCACACGATTTGTCCGCAGCGGGGACAACGATTCCAGCAGTGGGGCCCGTCGAACCAACGGTTGCTCCCTTTGCCCGTTCCCCTTGGCCAACGGGCAGAACAGGCGGTCCACCAATCGCCCGCTGCTGCGCACGATCCGGACTGGTCTTCTGCGCACTCGCGGGGTCCACCTGGGCCGCAGCAGTCTCCTTTGTCAGCCTTGCCGCTGCTGTAGGCGGGTCAGATGGATCAGACGGGCCCGCCACCTGCTTTCCAACCAATCGCTCCTCGGGATCCACCCGAACCCACCTGCGTTCCTTGTCTCTACCTGGGGACGGCACTCGAACAGGATTTGGGCGCGCAGTTTGAACTCCGCCCGGGATCTGTGCCAAGCCAGCGCGGGAAGGAGGAGGGGGCACGCGTCCTAGCGAGAGTGGCGGTAGCCTCCACCCAGAAGGCGGTCCCACCACCTCTGCAAAGGTATGCATGTGGCCATGCGACCCTCCCGTTTGACCCGCACTTTTTCCACGCTGGTCCTGGACGCCTTTCTTCCAAGGCAGCTTTCTGAACAGCTTGCCCCGCCGCCCATTTTCTTCGAACTCCGGCGAGCCTCCGCCGTTGCCCGCTCCAGGACACGACGGACCCACGTCCCCGGGCCTATCTTCCTCGACGCCGTCCACGTGGATGAGCACACAATAGCGCAACGTCTCCAGCACCTCTGAACTTGCGGTCGGCGTCGGGCTGCGCACATAGTCCGGCGGCCAGTTCACCGGCGACGGCGTGCGGTCGCCAAGGCTTGCTGGCTCCGGTATGACCAGCGTGCGCGCCGAAGGGATCGATTGCACATCATCCGTCCATGCTTGCAAGCGGAACACCGACATATCTTCCCTTGTGTTCGTCTCCAACGCGAACTCTCCCACCACGCATGAAGTTCCCAGCAGGTCCTCGACAGCTTCGATCGTCCATGCGTGTGGCGGAATGCCTTCCATGACGACGCTCACCTTCGTCTTCATGTCCACCTGGGTGGTTTGAGCCTGTCGATTCCATGGCCGCGCAAACAGGGTGAACCCTCCGCAGTCCAGCGATGGCAACGACGCCAACCTGCTCCGGCACTCCTCGTTTGCCAAAACTAGCATGAAGTCCTCCGACGCGAAACGATGAACGGAGACGTAGTCGTAGGTCACGTTGAGCTTGCTCCGGAGCGCCTCTTGCACTTGCTCGCACGACACCGCCGGCCGCGGACCTCCAACGTATGCGACCATGGCGAAGCGGAGGATACGCTCGAGGTCGCGCATGCTAGGTGTTCGGCGGACGATGCATATTGGGGCTTCCGGCGTCGTCTCGGGGCTCTCCGGCAGGCGGCGCTCCGCCGAGCACGCACTAGCCCAGGTTACGGCCGGTGACAGTGGCCGGCGCACAGTCTCGACTGTTGCACCTCCTCTGTTCATACTGGCGTTTCCTGTGCTAGTCGGCAGCGGTGGCGATTCCATTCTCGCCCTCTTGACCAGAAGATCCCTGCGCAGCTCGTCTTCCAGGAACGTTCCCTTCTTCAATCATACATGCAGTCACCGTTATTTGGGTGGCAACATAGCCGTTATTTAGTCGCCTTGGCTACGTAGAAATGACAAGATTTTTAATGATAAAAACTCTTCTTTCGTACAGGTAATTTACACGAGTACGTCTACTCTCGGTTTGTGGTCTCTGTTGCATCGTGTCGAGCATCGCGACCTATTTACGGAGGTGTGTACACGACTAAAGGATACGACGAAAGAGTTTTTATTTCGACATAGATGGCAGCATAATTTATGGATCGGCCCTCTGAGCTCTTAGGTGTTTTACACTTTCTCATTCTGATATGTAACTCTTATGTTAATTCTATTTTTTGGATATGTTTCGGCTGTGTGCATCTTAGCTATGCCGAGGCCGGGTGTGTACTTCCTTAAACCTTTTAAGTAATAAAGCCCCCTTTATCAAAAAAAAATCATGCATACAGTAACCGTTCAACACCATCAAATTAACTAGTGCACCGTGTATAATTAATGTCTGGTGACTTATTTATTTGAAGTATAATGGCTGGTGACTTGGTGTTCTACACAGCATGGGCTAAATTAAGTAGGTCGACAAGCATATCTACGAACATGAAATTAACCCAGCTAACTAATCCAAGTGGTAGATGTTTTGATTATGCTGACTTTGTTCCGGGCCCGGGGGTATTAACCGCAGTTGATACCGGGCGAGGTCCGGTCGTCGTCGGACGGTCAGTCAAACGCCAATCTCTCCAATGATGCATCATCAATAATGCAATGCATGCCGTGTTTTGGCTGTGAATTTCCCGAAGACTAGCGATCGCTTCCGAAAACCCCATGGTCAGTTACTCCATTGAACCAGTCTTCTTTGATCGCTTGGATTATCCGGAAGACGCAACTGTATTTTCTTAGTGTTTACCATAAGAGATAGAAACACGGTGCATGAAAACGGGCATACGTCAGTGGTATGACGAGGTGTCCATACGTGTTTGGTTTGTTGAAAAAATGCATTAGCAGTGATATTGCTTGGAGGGCGTGGCAGCCCTGTCAACCAAGCACGATGTGTAATCCAAAGCTAGCTATCCGGCCGTGACTTTACCGACTTGGGCGCTTTTTGGATCGGAGAAGCGCACTTTTGCGTCAGCATATCCCTTTGCACGCACCGGCTCCTATCATCATGGAGGAAAAATATTCACTGTGTAGATTTGCCATGGTAGATGCTAAAGCAGATTATTTCTGTTATGTAAGAGTAAACCCAACGGCCCACCAAATCGTACAATTTGGTCCGTTTTTGTCCGCGGAACAGGATTTGGTCGAAACACCATCTCAATGCCCCTCCACAAACGGATCGAGGAGGGAGGGATAGGCCAACTCTCGACCAAACACGGCACAACTTCGGTCCACGTTTGGTCGAGTCAGCAGACGACGCCGTGTCCTACCTGACCAGACTTATTAAATGGGACCGCGTCGCTTTCGTCCTCACTCGTGCACTCCACTCTCTCCCTCGAACCCTTCAACCAAGCCCTAGCTAGCTCACCGCTCGGAGACGACATGGCGAGCGACGGGAACCGGCTTTTGGTAGCTGAGCAACGGCGTCGGTCCACATCTCTATGGACACGGCGTCCCTCTTCTGGCGGGAGCGCACCCCGCTGCCGTGGCACCTGAGCTCGCACCGGATCCCCGTGCAGTCGGTGCCCCAGCTCTACAACATCCAAGACCAGTCCTCGGACTCTGACAGAGAGTACCTAGACGGCCTTGACGACAAGGAGGAGGAGGGGCCGCCCGGCGATGCGGCATAGAAGGACACGCCTCCCGCCAGACCGGAGCAACCGCAGGAGGCGGACGAGGAGGCCCTCCGCCGCACCCTCCACTCATCGGAGCAGGAGTGCTCCAGATGTGGTCGGATAAGGCTGCACTCAATGCCTCCGTCGCTGATTTTGTCCCATGGTCTCCATGGGAGGCCCGTGTGGCGGCACAGGGTTGGGAGCCTCCGGGCTGGTCGAAGCCCAAGTAGGTCATCCTCTAGTAGGCGACGACGAGCGACGGCGTCGATCACGGACGCCACGAAGGGGCACAGCGTCGTAGTGACGACGTCGGTCACGGACGCCGCGAAGGGCCACGACGTCGGCGACTATGACGCCGGCGGTAGTAGGTAGGGTTTTTTGTTAAAAACAATTATGTGTGTATGATGAACTGGCGAGCCATATGAATGAAAAATCCCTAAGGGCATCTCCAGTCGTCCCCCCCCCAGGACGCGAATTAGCGCCGTTTTCGTCGAGAAGCGCCGTTTTTCTATTAGCCGGCCCCCCAGAACCCGAAATAGCGCCGTTTCGGCGGAAATTAGCGCCGTCGCACCTAGGCGGAACCCAGCCCATTGGGTTCGGCTTGGGGGGCGGCGGAAGGAAAAACGCGCGTGGGCCAACGCTGTCGGCGAGGGAGCGCCATTTGCCCCACTTTCCCCACCCCGACTCGGCTTTTCCTCTCGCTCTCCTCGCCGTCGCCACCCCGTCGGCCACCCCCACGTCGCCGCCGTCGGCCGCCATCACACACGAGCGGCAAGGCAAACCACCGCCGTCTAGCTCCACCATAACGTCGCCGCCGTTTACTCGCGCCTCCGCCGCGGGGGAGGTTGTGCCCGGCGAACCGCGTCCACCACCCGCAAGGTGTTCGACGTTCTGTCCGAGCCATGGACTCCGACACCGAGGAGATGCTCGCCGAGCTCTTCGACGAGGAAGATCAGGCCGCCATCGACGACGAGGAACACTTGCTGATCCTGAGCTGCATGGCCGGCTTGCAGGCCCAGGCCGCCCAGCCGCGGCATGCTGGATCGAAGCCTGGTCGCCACAAGAGCAAGCCGAGGCAGCGGTACGAGGGCTACTGCATCCTCTACTCCGTTTACTTCGCCGAGGATCCCACCAACGACGAGAAGGTGTTCCGGCGTCGTTTCAGGATGAAACGCACGCTCTTCCTCAAGATCATGCATGCCATCCGGGATTTCGACACCTAGGTCAAGTTGAAGAAGGACTGCACCGGCACGGTAGGCTTACCTCTATTCAGAAGTGCACGATGGCCATGAGGTTGCTTGCATACGGTGCCCCTGCAGATGCACAAGATGACTACCTGCGCATGAGCGAGTCCACGGCCCTTGAGTGCCTGAACAAGTTCTGCCGGGTAGTGGTTGCAGTTTTTGGCCCAACATACCTGCGATCACCCAATGCGCAAGACACTGCTCGTCTCCTCGCAGAGAATGAAGCAAGCGGCTTTCCTGGGATGCTTGGCAGTATCGACTGTATGCATTGGGTATGGAAGAACTGTCCATTTGATTGGCAGGGGATGTACAAGGGAAAGGAAGGAGAGTGCTCGGTGGTTCTCGAGGCCATGGCTTCGTACGATCTATGGATTTGGCATTCATTCTATGGTATGCCTGGAAGTCACAACGACATCAATGTTTTGCAGTGCTCGAATGTCTTTGCCGAGCTTGTCGAAGGCCATGCCCCCCTGTGAACTATGAGATCAATGGACACCAGTATACACATGGGTATTATCTTGCAGATGGCATCTATCCGAAGTGGGCAACATTTGTGAAGAGCATCTCCAACCCTATACCAGGAAGCGCAAAAGATTGGTTTTCCAAGTGCCAGGAGGCTTGCAGGAAGGATGTTGAGCGGGCATTTGGTGCGCTGCAATCTCGATTCGCTGTTGTCTGGTACCCAGCTATGACTTGGTCGAAGTCCAACATGTGGGAGGTGATGCAGTGTTGTGTGATCTTACACAACATGATCATTGAGAGTGAGCGGGATGGCCCGGTGCCTGACAGTGAGGCAAGCACACCATACTATCGGCAGGGCCCTCTTGCAACTGTTGATCACCAGGTGCCGGCATCACGGACAGACTTCCTCACCAAGCGGCAGGAGATTCGACACGCTGGAACACACCATGCTCTGCAGAATGACCTGGTGCAGCATTTGTGGGCGCGAAAGGGGAATGGCAATGTTGAGGACGATGACGATGACTAGTGTAATTTATTTATTTTGTTTAAATTGTTGAACTATTTATTTGTGTGGCAAAACTTCAATTATTTGCGTGCCAAAACTCTACCTGCCCAAATATGGGCGAATCGCCGGCTGGGGGGCGGCCTGGGTTTCACGGCTGGGAAATGTGCCCCCCCCCCCAGTTTCCTGATTTGCGCCGTTTCGCGCCGCGGCGAAAAAAAGAGGCAGTTTTCGCGTCCTGGGGGGCCGAACGGCTGGAGATGCCCTAACTAGTATGCAAGTTTTCTTGGATTTGGAGGGGGGCGTTAGGAAATCTCCAACGGGGCTGCTCATTTGCCCCGGACCGGTCCATTTTGAGCAGCCTGGGCCAAAACCAGGCCCCAGCGGGGCTGCTCATACGGACCGCGGTCCGTTTTTTTGTCCCCGGATGCTCAAATCCAGACCAAATTTGGTCCAGTTTTGAGCAGCCTCCGGACAGCTTGGGACAACAATATGTGTCCCGAAACCCCGCCGTGGCCCACACCAAAAGTGAGAAAACATTTTCCCTTTCCTCTCCCACCCTCATCCACTCCCGCAGCTCCGCTGCCCTAGCCATGGCCGACGCAGCAGCCGCCGCCGCCGCCGCCACCTCCGCCTCCGTGACCACGGACCAACAGGTCCCGGCCCGAACCAGGGTCTCCCTCCCGCCGCAGAAGCCGAAGCCGAGGCCGAAGAAACCCAAGGACGCGGCCGCGGAGGCGCGGACGAGGGAGGAGTCGGCGAAGAGAGTGGACCGGAGGAGGAGGGCGAAGGAGGCACCGCCGCCGCAGAAGGAGGAAGAGCAGAAGAAGCTCGCCCAGATGGCGGCGCAGGCATGCAGCTCGAATGCCTCTGCGGCCTGGCCGCGGAGCGCCCGCCTCGACGCGCAGCCAACGACGGAATCGCCCGCGCCAGCATACGGCTTCCTGCCGGCCGTGACCCGACGCCGCCGCCCTTCTTCTCGGTGGACATGGAGGACTCCTCACCGGCCCGCACCAGGGTCTCCATCGACCTGGACACGACGCCCGTGTCCGGCATGTCGACTGCCCCGTCGAGCAAAGGCGCCCACCGTCCCCCGCTGGCCGTTCGTCCGATGCCCCGCAACCTGCTCGAGGAAATGCAGGACATGGAGACGCAGCCCACGGACATGACAACGGAGGAGGTCGAGGGGTACATGTCAAACATGATCAACGAGGACGGCCAGGCGAGCTACGTCCACCCTGGGGACGAGCTGTACGAGGAGGACGACAAGGAGGCCCACGTCGACGAACTGCCCCACATCGACGACATGCCCATGTTCATGGACGAGCTGACCCAGCAGGCCAAGGCCGCCAAGAGGAACGTGAAGCGGGGCATTGGGTTCACCGAGGCGGAGGACGAGTGCCTCATCGACACATGGATTGAGGTGGGGCAGAACACCATTGTCGGGGCCGAGATGAAGGGCAACGCCTATTGGAGGAGGATGCACCGGAACTACCAAGAGGGGGTCGTCCTGCCACCGTACTCCATGGTCACCACAAGGAGCGAGCTCTCCATCCAAAAGAGGTTGGGGCTCATCTCGTCCGAGTGCAGCAAGTTCACCGGGTCCTTCGAGCATGCCGTGGCCCGGCCCAAAGTGGCGCCGGCATCGGCGACTTGGTGAGTGGCCACACGTCCCTATCCTTCATATGCATCGCCCCACACGTTCCAAGTGTTGACATTGTCCATTTGTTGATTGTGTAGGCTTTCCAAGCGTTGACATTGTACAAGACCGAGCATGGAGGCAAGTCATTCAACTTCGCCCATTGCTACAAGAAGATCAAGGACAACCAAAAGTGAAAGGAGCTCCACAACGCCCTCAAGAAAGGCGCGGCCATGCCGGGCGGGGTGCCGCCAATGGCCACGGGCCAGGCGGCCGATGGCACGACAACTTAACGGCCAAGGGGCCGGAGCAACTCCAAGCTGGAGCTCAAGCGCGACGCCACGACCATCGCTTTGCAAGAGACCCTCCAAGGGTTCATCTCGCAGAAGGACAAGACCAGCGACAAGAAGGACGAGAGGGAGGAGAAGAAGCGTCGGGAGCGCGAGGAGATCACGAAGAACTACTTCATCGTGCAAACGAAGAAACTCGAGATCGAGGAGGAGAACGCCAAGACAAGGGCCATGGAGGCCTCGACCAGGGCCATGGAGGCCGAGAACAAGAGGAAGGAGGTCGAGCTCGCTCTGGCCGCCCAGGAGGCGCAGATCATGGCCATGGACCTGAGCTGCCTGACCCCGAGGAAGAATGCCTACTTCGAGAAGAAGCAGCAACGGTACATGCAGGGCGAGGAGTGATCGCGCCTGGCCTCGACCGTGCCCGGCGCCGGCCTGAACCCGCGGTCGGCGTCGCTTTTGTACATTCTGGCCCTGGGCTGGCATGGCCTCACCTGGCCGCCTGAACCTTGCCCGAACCGTGGCCGGCATGGCCTGAACCGTGGCCGTATGGCTGAACCGTGGCCCTTTTTGCATGCGCCGATATTCATTTGTTATTATCTAGGGCATTTTGGTACTTTATTTCGAATTGTGTCCAGCAAATGAGCAGCCCCGCTGGGTGCAGGGCCCAAATCCGCGCGGACACGGTCCCGGACGGATGCTCAAATGGACAAAACGGACAACAATTTGGTCCGCAAATGAGCAGCCCGGTTGGAGATGTCCTTAGGATGGGACGGACCATACACACTGCGCGTTAGGACATCTCCAGCGGGGCTGCTCATTTGCGGACCAATTTGGTCAGCATTTTGTCCATTTGAGCAGCCGTCCGTGGCCGTGTCCGGGCGGATTTGGGCCCTGCATCCAGCGGGGCTGCTCATTTAGTGGCTGGCCATATTTTTTTCCTAGTTTTTTCTTCTCATCGATACTTTGAGCCTAAAAACAAACACAATACTAAATAAAATACGAGTTATTTCTTACAAATTTGACCGTTCAATAAGAAAACAAATAAGTCTTAATTAAAATACAAAAAAACTACTGGTTTCCAACGAAGTTCCAGATGTGTTGCACCAAATCATCCCGAAGTGTGCGGTGGGTTTCCTGATCACGCAACTCGTACTGGAAGTCGATGAAATCCTCAAATGTTGCCACTCCTGGCTGGGGCTCCACGTTCTCACCCTGAAACAACCAGTTCTCGTCGTAGACGCTGTCATCGCGCTCATCCTCTATGATCATGTTGTGCATGATCACACAAGCAGTCATCACCGACCACATAATCTCCGGGCTCCATGTTCGAGCAGGGTGGCGAACAATAGCCCATCGAGATTGAAGCGCACCAAAAGCACGCTCCACATCCTTTCGGGCACTCTCCTGCTCTTGGGCAAACCGCTTCCTCATCTCATCTTGAGGATTGGAGATGGTCTTCACAAAGGTAGCCCACTGGGGATAGATACCATCTGCCAGGTAGTATCCCTTTGTGTAGTGGTGGCCGTTGATATCATAGCTCACCTCGGGGGAGTTGCCTACGGCAAGTCTGCCAAACACCGGAGAGCGCTGGAGCACGTTGATATCATTGTGTGAACCACCCATGCCGAAGAACGAGTGCCAAATCCACAGATCATGCGAAGCAACTGCTTCGAGAATAACCGTGCACTCACCAACATGGCCCTTGTACTGCCCCTGCCAACCAAATGGGCAGTTCTTCCACTCCCAGTGCATACAATCGATGCTTCCAAGCATCCCAGGCCACCCTCTGCTCTCGTTGATCGACAACAGCCGCTGAGTATCGGCAACAGTCGGTTCCCTCAAGTACTTCGGGCCGAACACCTGAACCACAGCTTCACAAAACTTGTACATAGCTTCCAGGCACATGGATTCACTCATACGCAAGTACTCGTCAACCAGATCACCAGCTACTCCATATGCAAGCATCCGAATTGCCGCGGTGCATTTTTTATAAGAAGTGAAGCCAAGCTTACCGGTGGCATCGGGCTTGCACTTGAACCAATCGTTGTAGTCGAGGACGCCGAGTCGAATGCGGTTGAACAAGTCCCTTTTCATCCGAAAACGGCGCCGGAATAGCTTGGCCGTGTACACCGGATTGGTGGGGTGGAAGTAGTCGTTCCACAGCTGCATCTGGCCGGCCGCTCTGTCCCTGTCCAAGCCCGGCGCACGGCCGGGAACGGATCCTCTGAACACCGGCCGCATCCTTGCGATGTGGTCATTGACCACGGGAGTGGCAACGAGGATGTCGCTCTCGTCCTCGGAATCGGACTCCGACGAGGACGAGTACATGATCACGTTGTTGAAGAAGAACTCGTCGCCGCTGTCCGCCATTTTTTGGGCCGAGGTCGGGGCAGGCACACGGACGAACAGCTTGTGTGCGCCCGTGGAGGTGGGGGGAGGTGGACCGGGCGGTACGAAGGCCGGCGAACCTCCTGCGGGACAGGCGGCGGCGCGGCGGCGTGGGAGGGAGGTGGGGGGAGGTGGACGTCGCCGGCGGGGGGCCGAGCGGTGGTGGTGGTCGCGAAATCGGCGACCTAGCGGCGGCGAGGTGGGTCGGGGGCGGCGCGGAGGGAGGAGGGGGCTTTTTTGCGGGCCAGGGAGTGTGTCCACGGGACACTTTGATGTCCGCGGGGCTGCTCAAATCTGGACCAAATTTGGTCAGGATTTGAGTATCCGGGGACAAAAAAAACGGACCGCGATCCGTATGAGCAGCGCCGCTGGGGCCTGGTTTTGGCCCAGGCTGATCAAAACGGACCGGTCCGAGGCAAATGAGCAGCCCCGCTGGAGATGTCCTTAGAATTTGGTCCGCGGACAACCAAACTCGATCCAATTTAGGGTTCGTTGGGTTTGTGTTTACCACAAAAACGGCAGGGAGTTGCATCACGCTAACAGCAATTTCAGCAGAATATAACATCGGAGATTTAATCCACGTATGCTCCAAAGAACATGCCTTGTCCGATCCGATTCCTACCTTAGCCGGTGGGTGAGCGAGTCAATGGAGCCCCAAAGGTGGAGCAGCACACTAGTACCTGCGTCGCCTTGCTTATCTTAATGACCTCTCTGCAAGTCTCGATCAAGCCTGGCTTATCCGTTTGCCGGCGCGGGGCCGAGGCACACCGCACACATCTACTAGGAAAGAAAGAGAAAAAGCGCATGCAACGCGATTAAACATCTCACTCATGCCTCCGATGAGACATCAGCCTTGCCACGGCCTCGCGTTCCATTGGTCGGGGCAGTTGGACGCACATGGCTCCCGCTAGCAGACGTGCGACGTCGCGGTCTGTAATCCAACGCCTGATCTTTATGTGCGCTTTTGCCTTGCCTGCATGGGTAAGCAGACAGCAAAATATACTCCAGGAGGCTACAAACCTGGATGTTCCGTGCACAGTGACACACATCCTGTAGCTCCGAGTTTGCTTACGCACACAAGCGCATAAACTTTCTTCCGGGCGAATCTTGGGCTTTTGCTATAGTGCTACCGCTAGACATGTCGTTGTGAAGTTACCCAGACGTACTACCTGACGTGTTTATGGTACTGCTTCTGTTGGCGTGGTTAGTAGAGCTACAGAGCGTGATATAGTGTGTGTCTGGCTTAGATTAACAAGTAATTAAAAAACATTCCGATCATTGGACCTAGCACTTGTTCGGAAAGCTTCTTCCACCTCCAGCTCCATAATCAGCTTCGTACGTGGACACCAGACAACACATCTAATCACCCCAATTCAGAACTGCACTACTGGTGCCTTGCTGGCTTCATATATGTATTCCAGCAGGCAGCAGCACCATACCAAATCATGCACGCTCCAAACTGCAGAGGAAGAAGAAAAAAACATGGTCAGTCCATCCACCCACGGCCGCGACATGGCTAGGATAAATACGAAAGCTAAGCTAGCTAGGGACATGCCCCACGACCACGAGGACGTCGATCGGCGATGGTTTATCGTCGACAACCACCGCTACCATCCTGGTACACTGTATGTACTGGTTCTTACGTACTACTCTTGCTCGCCCAGAATTTTTGTGTGCTCTGTTTCTCTTCTTCCAAGACAAGATGGGTCGGAGGGAAAATAAAACATGATGGTCATGGATGCCGACCGGTACCTGGACCGACGGCGAGGAAAGGATCATGCTCCGGCCGGCCGGCCAACCCCTTTCCGGCCCAGTGGAGGAGGAGTGGGGCCGTCTGTTGCCAAGTTGCGATGCACCGGACCGGCCGGCCGCCGGCATCTCACTTTCTCAAAGATGTGACCATAGCTCAAAAGCACAACAGTTGAATCGCTGTACACGGAAATGACACACATAGGTTGGCAGGAACCCGGATGCACGCTGCTAGTTTCTTCTTCCTTTTGAGAAACGCACAATCTCCTGCAGATCAGACTAGAGATGCTGGATAGCAAGTACTAGTTCAGATCTTGTTCAATGTGAAATTTCCAGTGCTGAAGCTGCAACTTGCCAGATAGGCGTGCACGTAGGAGTCGAGATGACACAGCCCGTAGCCGTCTTATCTTCTTTGTCTAGTCAACAATGTTCCTCCTAATTCTGCATGCATGGTCGTACTACCACCGCTTTACGATAATCATCTGATATCTCCATACCTTCCCCAGAGAATCATCATGTCCAGCTTTTCATCAAAAGTAAAAGAAATCCTGGGAGGATCGCAACAGATAAATGGATAACATCAACTGTACGAGCAAGACGGGGACACTTGTTAGGATGGTTTGAGATATCTTTTCATAAAGAGAACTTTCGTTTTAGTATACCTTGGCCAGGACATTGATCAGAACGGTACGGTGGGCGATGGCTCATAAGTTTGGGTCCTCACTCTCAGCCACTACTACATGGGCAAAAACACCTACTGCTATTAGCAACTCTCTTACTCACTCCGTTCTATATCAGATGACTCTCAAATAGGTGTATCTATCACTAAAATGTGTTTAGTTACATCTATGTGAGATTCATCTAATATGGAACGGAGGGAGTACATTGCAAATTTGGTGAAGATCTATCATGCAGCTTTTCATGGCATGCGCGCGGTAAGCTATCCAAGCTGAGGTGAGCCATACTTTTTAGGCTCTGTCATGCACATATGTGATATGTTTGTCACTAGTATTTGACTAAATTGAGATCGAACACGTCGTTAGTCTGGTCACAATGGGCAGGAACTTAGCACTAACATCACACACTCCAATACAACTTTGCTTATGTGGCACGTATTTAATAAAGAGAGAGGTGCTTGTGGTAACTAGCTAAGTTACCGGAACATCACACACTGAGTCTATAGCCTAATAAATGCATCCTCGCATGACACTATATACATGTTACTCCCCATTGTGGAGGTAGGAACATAGTCTAGGAAAGTGTGTAGGTTACTACCGTATGTTACTCCCCATTGTGACCGGCATATGCAAAATAAGTTTTGGTGTCATGATTTGGTAGCCAAGTACTCCTATTGGTGGCTAGTCACAATGGGGAGGAACTTAGGAGTAACATCACACACTTCAATACAACTTTGCTTATGTGGCACGTATTTAATAAAGAGAGAGGTGCTTGTGGTAACTAACTAAGTTACCGGAACATCACACACTCCAAGAAACAATGAGTCTATAGCCTAATAAATGCATCCTTGCATGACACTATATACATGTTACTCCCCATTGTGGAGGTAGGAACATAGTCTAGCAAAGTGTGTAGGTTACTACCGTATGTTACTCCCCATTGTGACCGGCATATGCAAAATAAGTTTTGGTGTCATGATTTGGTAGCCAAGTACTCCTATTGGTGGCTAGTCACAATGGGAAGGAACTTAGGAATAACATCACACACTCCAATACAACTTTGCTTATGTGGCACGTATTTAATGAAGAGAGAGGTGCTTAGAGCAAGTTCAATAGTACAGCTAGCAGCTGGCTATAAGAAATTGCCATGTCACCTATAGCCAACTATAGAGCCAACTTGTACAATAGTGAGCTATAAGAATATCTTACTTTATTGATATATGACCCACCTCCCACTCTCACAAAGTGCCTAGGAGCACGTGCTATAGCTAGCTCTTGCATGAGAGCTCACCCATCTTCTCTCTCCTCTTCTCTCTCTTCCATGTCATCGCAAAAATAGTATTCTAATCCTTATAGCCCGCTTACATAAGCTTATTGTACTTGCTCTTATGGTAACTAGCTAAGTTACCGGAACATCACACACTCCAAGAAACAATGAGTCTATAGCATAATAAATGCATTGTTGCATGACACTACATACATGTTACTCTCCATTGTGGAGGTAGAAACATAGTCTAAAAAAGTGTATAGGTTCCTACCTTATGTTACTCCCCATTGTGACCAGCCTACCCCATGGAAGGGTCGGCACTCTTTCTTAGGCATTTAATATAGACTTTTGTGTCCAGTATCCGTGCCATGTGCATATCCCTATCTGCAGAACATTTGAGAAACTATATGGTGCATAAACATGGAAACAGCTACTATATTACAAACCAGAACAGTGTGTTGTTATTCTTAAGGTGCAAGTAGCAGAGTAAATGACAACAAGAAATTCTAGCATTTGCTTATTTTGAGGAAAGATGTAAAATAATAGCCATGCAAAATTCCAATGACAGATAAAAGTAGGGTGGAAACTTGAAAAACTCCGCTGTAGCTATCCATCATCAATGTTATGAAATGATTTTTCAAAGCACGGTGATGTAAATTGAACTTCTAGTCTCTTATCCCTTCACAATCAGAATAAACTTTAATCCTTCAAACATATTGATGAAATCCTAGCGGCATATTTGTTTATTATTTATTAGTAGAATGTGCAATCCTTGTTTTCCACACGTAAACATGAATAAATACTTAGGATGTAGAAATACCATGTAATCATTTTGTGCCAATTCGCAAGCCACGTCGACAAAACGATGGAGGCAAACATCCGGAGCCGCCGCTCCGACATCCATGTCAGCCCCAAGACCACGCCACCAAACAAGTTGACGACCAAGTTGCCCGAGCGACCAAAAGCGCCACTCAAACACCTCAACGCAACACGGCGGAGGCGATAGCCCGGAGCCGCCGCTCCGACATCCACGTCAGCTCTAGGGCCACACACCGCCTAGCCGATGACGAAAGACTCGCCGCTGCCAACAACCAACTCCCTCCACTAGTCCCTCCGGTCGGTGGACGGCCAAGAGGCCCCAAGAAGAAAGCGACGAAAGAGCGCCACCCTTTCCCGATCCCATCTGGGGTTTCCCCCGGAGAAACCCGGGTGGAGTGGTGAGAGAACCACCACAACGACAACTTCAAGAAAGACACAACGCCAAAGGGCATCACCGCCGTCGGTCCAGGCCGGAAGCCAAGAGAGGGCTTTCACCCAATTATGAGATGCAAAGCACACACCCACACAACCATCCCCGCTACCTCAACTCCGCACACACATCGCCAACCCCATGCGTCCAACGATATAAGGCCATGACGAAACTAGGCGTCGGGGTCAATTCCACCACCCGCGAAGCCGCCTCCTAGCTCGGCGCGAAGAAGCACCGCCATCCGAGGCTGCCGCCCCGGCATCCGAGCGGCAGTCGCCACGTCAAGCCGCAAGCGACGAGCACCCACCAAGGCTCATCTGACGACCTCCTAGAAGGAACGAGTGGGGGCTGGAACAGTGTATGTGTACGGGTCGTTACCGCACACAACACCTCACCAAGTCCCTTGGCGTGGTTCTCCTCGCGAGATGCCCATGAAGGAACAACCAAACACGCACCTCTCCAGGAACACAAACTGCAGGTAGCCTCATTCCAAAGGAGCAAGCGCCTAGCCCTCCACGCGCAGTGTGGAGAATCCTCCACAAGGAGCAGCAGGAGACCCACCACAAAATACACAAGTGAGGTGTCTCGAAGGACACCGTCACACAAAAGCTAAGTATCATCGCAGAAAAAACATCCATAAATTAAGGCACAACGAAACAAGAGCCGCACAACAAATCGCTCATAAGGTTCACAAAATGGTTCACCTATTATCTACTGTGTGCATTAGGAAACCAGGAACAACGATCAAACAGAGGCGGGGAAGTGGTGGACCTCGGAGTCTTCCTCGTCGCCAACAGATCTCGCCGCTTCGTCGGCACCAAGGGGCTTGGGCACGCCCTTCAACGGACCGAACTTCTCAGTGAAGGCATTCACCGCCTCGCGCACCTGGCTTCGGAGGGCCTCCTAGAGATCATCCGGAATCGGCTCAGACAGGGTGCTGAAGTCGAAGAGGGGATCGACAAGGTGAAGTCGGGAGAAAGCATGGTTCACCGCCACGCTAGAAGCTGACGGTTCTCCTCATTCAAGACCTCATCCAGGTCCTGAACCTCTTCCTCGAGCGTGGCGATGAACCGCGAGAAGTAGTGGACGCAGCCAGCGGTTGCGTTCACAGGGGAGTTCCGGCGTCTCGATACCCAGGCGGTCGGCGATGGCACGAGCGCTGCGCACCGCCCGGAGGAACAACGCCTCGGACTGACGCTGCAGTTCACGCACCTACTGGGCGGGGAAATTTTTCCATGCAGGGAGAGCAGGTCCGCCTGGTACCCCGCGACCTCCTTAGCGGCGAGCTCCTTCACCTCCCTCTCTTCGTCGCGCCTTCGACCGACTCGGCGCAGATCCTTCTCGAGGTCCTTGGCCTTCTTCTCTAGCTTCTTCCTTTGTTGGACGAACTTGGCTTCCAGGTCCTTGTTCTTCTGGCCAAATTCCTCAGGAGCTCCTTGCGGATGGCCGCGGCCAGCCTCAACTTCCTTCTGGATACCGGCCTCATGAGCGTCCCTCATCTCGGTGAGCCGGGTGTTGCAGTTGTCTATCTTTCGTTGGGTATGGGCCTCTGATTCCTGCACCTCAGCCTCCATGGTCTCGAGGCGCTCTTTCTCGAGGCTGAGCTAAACCTCAGCGAGAGCTAGCTTCTCTTCTCACTCCGATAGGTACTTCTCGGCCTCGTCAACCACCTCCTCTCTAGAGGCCGAGGCGGGTCCACTCTTCCACCTCCAGAGAATGTTGGTTCCTCTCCAGGGCATCTCCTCTTGGCCATCTTGCGCACTCCCTAGCGCCTGCTTGGCCTCCTCTAGCGCGAGGGAGGCATCGTGGCGCACGCGCTCCGCCTCCGCAAGCATCGCGCTCCTCGTCGCCATAGCAGCCTCTTCCTGCGCATAGTTGCCCGCCATCGCCTCCGGAAGCTGGCCACCCAGAACTTCGAGGTGCTCGTGCACCCCAGCAACGACAATGTCGTTAATCTTTTTCACCAGATCGTCGAAAAGAACACCGAAGATAGGACGAGAGCTGGGGTGGCCACGAGCAAGCAGCGACCAGTGGTCCACGACGGGCTCCACGACAAGAGCCTCTCCCGCCTCCGTCTCCGCCCCTGCATCGACCACATCCTCGTGAGGCTCAGGAGGGGCGATGGTGTCTTCCCTCACGCTGGGGGCTGGCGATGTCATTGGGACCTTCTCCTCCGGTGTTCTCGGTTGGATGAGAGACGATGACCTGAGGCCTGCAGAGACCTCGACTGTCACCTCTTCAATGACCGGCTGCGCCGCCGGGGGCTGGACGACGGGGTCAGGGACCTGCTCCTGTGGCCCCGCAGGTTCATCGACAACTTGGCCACTGTCAAAGCAAACTCATCAAGGTACGAAAGAGGAGAATGAAGAAGAGAGCTTGCGGCGGAGTCCTTACCCCCCTCCCCCCCCGGTGAAGCGCCACACTCTAGGGCGGCTCCTGCGGACAGAGAACCCGGCGGCAAGGGCTCCTTCAGCGGCAGCGGCACCTGAGGTCGATGGGTCGTCGTCAATCCTCGACCTCTTCCCCAAACGACGCTTGTTCAATGCTTCGCCCGGATCTTCATCGCCTTCTGGCCTCGGTCGGCGCGGGGGCACGGCGTTGGTAGCACCACCATCCTCGTCCTCCTCTTCATCGGAGGACAACACCACCATACGGTGCCCCTCGACGAGGATGCCCCTGACCCGGCGGCTTGAGGAGAAGGGGGTTCATGCACGTGACTCTATGCCCTCAGCCAGGGGGCCCCATCTAATGAAGAGTGGCATCAGAGCCACGATCGTGTCCCTCTCCCCCAACGGAAGATCGTAAAGGGGGACAAGCCAGGGAGGAGCCTCGCCGGCATGTCACAATTTATCAGAAGCTGAAGCTTGGTCTCAAAGGTGCGGAGGTGGAGGAGGCGGCCTTCGAGCCGCATCGGGTCTTCGACTCCCGAGAACATCCACATGCGCTTCTCGTGACGCTGCAAGGGGGCGAGGCGCCGGTCGACGAATTTAGTGATGAGCATGTTGAGAGTAAGGTCTCTGTCATGAAATGCGTGCACACGCTCCTTCAGAGGCCGCAAGACGGTCCTAGAAAGCTCCTCCTGCCTCCATCCTGAGTGTAGCAACCACCTCGCGTGGAGACGAAGGAAACTCTAGAAGATCGCATACCTCGTCGGTGTCGACGTACAACCACCTCGCGCGGAAGCCTATTGCCTCGTACGGGATGTCTATCTGGGGGACCACAGCCCCCATACCAGTCCCGGCATGGAAGGAAAGGTCGCCGACTCTAGGGTCCACTCGATTCTCCCGCAACTCGAAGAAGAAGCGGAAGAGGGCCACCGAAGGCCTCACGCCAAGGAACGCCTTGCAGTAGAAGACGAAGGTGGAAAGAAAAAGGGGGGATTTGGGATGGAGATGGAGCAGTTAGATTTGGTAATGCTCAAGAACAGCTTGAAAGAAAGAGGTGAAGGAGGACCATCCCAGACAGGACCGACCGATAGAAGATCGGGTACGATGTCTGGGAAAGATTGTCGAGCTCAGTCGTGCCCGTGTGAAGGATGGTCAGGCCGTGCTCGTTGGAGGAATGGGCGGCCATGCGGCGCACCTTCTTCATCTTGTCAGCGTCGATGGTGGAGGGCTCGATCACGGGCTCCATGGAGTTGTCGCAGAGGAGCGGAGGTGGCGGTGAATGGCGAGGGAAGGGAGGCGTATCCAACCTGCCTAGGGGAGATGGGAAAGGCGGGAAGAAACAGAAGTGGTGCACGGAAGATGAGGAGCAGAGCCCCGACTCGGCCTTTTAGGCTCTCTCCGACTGTCGGGTTGTGGCGTAGGGAACCTTGTCACCCCACGTCCTATCGGTCGTGGCGTGTCACACACGGACCGTCACGCCGCGTGCCTGAGGCCAGGTAAGTAGCGGGTGGCCCCGTGATGCCTCACATCCTTTGTCCACGCGTCCATCGCGAGCCCTAGGGCTACTGCCGGGCCTCTGGATATCAGGGTATCCAGGCCCATCTGCTGCAACCCAACCCGACAGGCGTTCCCAAGATTGAGTCAGTATGCTTCCTAACTCAAAGGGCTTTATACGTCTCAAACGTATCCATAATTTATGATGTTCCATGTTGTTTTGTTGCCATATGCTACATGCTTCTTATACACTTTATGTCATTTTTATGGATTTTCTAGGACTAACCTATTGACAAGATTCCACAGAGCACGTTCCTGTTTTCTACTGTTTTTTGTTTAAGAAAAGTTGTTTTGGAAATATTCTCGGAATTGGACGAAAAAATACCCAGAAGTCTTAGAAAGTCGTCACGTACACGAAGTCCGGAGGAGACCCGGAGGGAGGCCTCAGGGGCCCCACACCATGAGGCGGCGCCCCCCCCTCTGGCCGCTTCTAGGGGTGGTGTGGCCCCCTGGCTGCCCACCGAGGTTGCCCTTTCGCCTATTTAATCCCCTTGAGGCATAAAACCTAAATCAGTCGGCCCCTGATGGTGGAGGTATTGCACTCGTTGGGAAACCCCAAGAGGAAGGTATGATGAGCACATCAGCAGTTTTCCCTCAGAAAGAAACCAAGGTTTAATCGACCAGTAGGAGTAAGGAGTAACTTTAGAAGGTTGATGCACTGAGATGGTAGGGCGCACTACTGGTTCAGAAGCAACATGGAACCTAATCAACACAATCAAATCACTTTGCCCCCAACGAAGCAATGAGGTTGTCAATCTCACCGGTTTTGCTCAAGACAAAGAGCGGAAATGTCCGTTTGTTTTTCTCCACCTGATGAGGAAGTGCCCGGTCTCAAATGAAAGTGCTTTCTGGCAAACGCTTGATAGCTGCCTAAAAAGAAGGAAAATCAAAGAAATGGATAGACACGAGCCACTTTAGAGCTCTGGCACCACTCTGTTCGACCTATCAGCTCCCCAATGCTTAACCAGAGAGGTTAAACGTATGGTGTGGAAAACAGCATGAAAGCAGTAGCAGCTGTATGAAAGCAGTGGATGTTTATCAGTATGAGAAAAATGGACCGGGGTCCACAGTTCACTAGTGGTGTCTCTCCGTGAAAGATAAATAACATGTGTGGTGAACAAATTACAGCTGGACAATTGACAGAAATGAAGGTTGCACCGTAGTGCATATGCAAGACATAAAGATTACTATGTGATTGCGGGCATTACAACAAAATACATAGACCGTCATCCAACTGCGTCTATGACTAATAATCCACCCTCCGAATATCATCCGAACACACGTTGGGTATTAAGTTGCAAGCAACGGATAATCGCAGTAAGCAAAGTGTGTAATGTAAACAATAACATAATCCTTAGACAAAGCATTGTTGTTTTCTCCCTAATGGCAACAACACATCCTCCATCCGCCACGTTTCTGTCACTCGAGCACAGATGCAAAAGAGGCATGAACCTAGTATCGAGCATAAATACTCCCTCTTGGAGTTACTAGCATCTACTTGGCCAGAGCATTTACTAATAACGGAGAGTATGCAAGATCATAAATAACATATGCATGAAGATAACATAATAGTTTGATGATCAGAAGAAATAGCATTCAACATTCATCAGATCCCAGCAAACACAACATGTAGATTACATAAAGATGATCTTGATCATGTTAGGCAGCTCACAAGATCTAAACATGAGGCACAAAGTGGAGAGAACAGCCATCTAGCTACTGCTATGGACCCATAGTCCAGGCATGAACTACTCACGCATCACTTTGGAGGAGGTCATGGTGGTGTACACACCTCCGGTGATGAATTCCTCTCCCGTCAGGGTGCCAGGGAGAGCTCCAGAACTCTCCCGATCTCGGGATGACAATGACGGCGACATCGGGTGTTTTCGGGACGAAGTGGGATATATTTAGGGTTTACGCCTCGGGGGGATAAAATAGGCGAAAGGGCAAAGGCGGTGGAGGCCGGGGGCCCACACCACCCCATGGTGCGGCCAGGGGGCGCGCCGCACTATGGTGTGGCCCCCTGAGGCCCCCCTCCGGATCTCTTCGGGAATTCTAAGACTTCCGGCCTTCAAATTTTCCAATTTTGAGAATATTTCCGGAACAACTTTTCTGAAACTAAAAACAACAGAAAACAGGGAACTGGCTCTGTGGCATCTTGTCAATAGGTTAGTCCAGAAAATCGATGAAAATGACATAAAGTGTATAGCAAACATGTGGGAAACAACATGGAACATCATAAATTAAGGATACGTTTATGACGTAACAACATCCCCAAGCTTAGTTCCTACTCGTCCTCGAGTAGGTAAAAGATAAAAACACATAATTTTGGAGGTGACATGCTACCAACATAAACTTGGTCATCAATAATGTAAAATCATATGTAAGCTGAGATTATAGAACTTCAACATAAGCATGATAAATAAAACTTTAATAATAAAGCATAGCAATCACCTTGCACCATGAGAAGTAACACAAATAAAAGATCATGGATAACAATGCAACGAAAGATATACGTTTGCTTCAAGTATAGAGAAAGCATGGCAAAGTGATATTTCGCTAGTCCTGAAGAGTTCGGAGAAACATAAATGCCAGGACACCTTTAAAGTTCATGAGGAAAACTAGAAAATAATTAGAGAACAAGCAATAACACATCATGAATCAATTAATAATGTTTCTGGGACAAATGCACATTAAACTCAGAATGGCAACTATGCTCTCTCAACTGTGCATAAAGTTATAAGATGGAGACTCAAAATAAAAGTAAAATAAAGGCCCTTCGCAGAGGGAAGCATGGAACACTCATGTGCTAGAGGTTTTATTTTATTAAACAAAGGTATTGAAAATATTTTTTTATTAGAAAGGTGCATGCTAATGTCAACGAGTGGTAAACAGAAAATACAGTACGTCACAAGCCAACTAGACTTCACAAGAGCGGCTCCCATATGAAGGACGCATCTGGGTAGAAGGTCATCCCTCTTTCTCTTTTGTTTACACAATTATGCTTTGACTGATAAATCAGGGGCAAAAATAGTGAAGAAAATTTGTTTGTATTAATTTGCGGCTGGGCACCCCGCTGCCATCTCCTCTATAAATTGGATAAGCCGATGAAGCCACTAGTCCAGGGCTGGAAATCCAATCAACAAGTGAGATAAAGATTCTCTATTTACGTCCTCATGAGCAAAAAAACAAGAACACAAAACAGGAGTAATTTTCAAAGTTTGAAAGGTAGCACATAAGAAATTTAGTTGAAGTGGCAGTTAAATACCACATGTATGTAGGTATGGTGGCCAAAATGGGGAAAATTTGGTTTTTTGAAGTTGGATGCACGAGTAGATCTCATACTCAGTACAGGTGGAGGCTAGCAAAAGACTGGGAGCGACAAATCAAGAGAGCACAAGAGCCATAATCATGCATAGCGACATAAACATCATTAATCAAAGCATAAGTGGTACCACAAGTTCAAAAATTAAATGATCATGGAGGATATAAGTTACTGGTTCATAGTCATAAACATGGTGTGAACATGCGCCAAGTCAACCAAATATAACATTTAATGGAGAATACCACAAATTTATGCTTCAATATGATAAGAACAACTCATGACTCTTTCAATGAGACATTAAACACTCTCAGCTATTTGAGACTAATCATGCTAATCAATGACCACACGTCTTTAGAACTAAAATAACATCTAGCATGATCTGAAAAATTCTAGCCACAGTCTATAGAAGTTTCTACTTGCACTGTTAAAAATTCTACCTCATGCAGCAGTTTCTTTTCCCAACAAGCACCATACATGACATGCTTTAACAAAAATTCTCTACATGCAACAGAAAGTAAACATGAGAGTACTCAAAAAACACTACTAAAACTAACAACTCTGAATAAGATATGCAATGAAAGCAAGAGATAAACATGATTTTTTGCAGTAACTAGAAGAATAACTAGGAATACTAGCATAGCAAGTATTCGAACGAAAAAGCGGAGCGTATCTCTCTCCCAAACAAGGATGCTCGGTCCAATGATATTATTGCAGCAAGGAAAAGAATGAAAACAAAGAAAAACAAAAGAAAACAAAAGAAAAACAAACATACGCTCCAAGTAAACTTCATATGATGTGACAGAATAAAAATATAGTTTCACGAGAAGTGACCTCATAAATAGTTGATGAAGAAGGTGATGCCTTGGGCATCCCCAAGCTTAGATGTTTGAGTATTCTAAAAATATGCTAGGATGAACCACGTTGGCATACCCAAGTTGATCACATATATCACCTCTTCTCATGAACCTTGAAAACTTCCTTCACACCACACTAAAACAGTAATTCGCATTAGAGGGTTAGTGAAACAATTTAAAAAAACATTGGTTCTGTATGGCACAAGTGTTATTGATACTTTTAAACATTAGATATAGCCACTGTTATTTCGTGAAACAAAGAAATCCACTGGACATCATAAATGAGCAAATGCAAAAAAAAAATGGCAGAATCTGTCAAAACCAGAAGAGTCTATAAACCCGATTTTTTCGAGGCACTTACGTTGCTCAGATAGAAAAACTTAAGGAACGAAAAAGTTGCAGATTTAGCTGAGGGATAAGCTAAAACAATTCCAGGTCATTCTGATTTTTCTGTGAATTATACGATTTTTTATGGTGCACAGCAGAAATCTGTTTCCTGCGCAGAAATCCGAAAACCAACTACAACTCTTGTCAGAATCGTTACTTGGCACTACTAAAACATGAAAAGAAAGATACAAAGGAGTTTCTAATGAAGTATACAACCCCTTGACTCAAAGAAAACAGAGAAAAACAAAGCAAAAATAAAACCATGGGTTATCTCCCAAGAAGTGCTTTTCTTTAACGCCTTTTAGCTAGGCACAAAAAAGTGGAATCAAGTATTTTCAAGTGAAGAAGATGCTCACATAAGAAATATGAATTAAGAAAAAGAGAGCATCAAGAAGCAAGTATAAAACAAATTTAAGTCTAACCCACTTCCTATGCATAGGAATATTGTAGAGAAATAAATTAAAGAAGCTCAAACTAGAAATCATGGGAAGGTAGAACAAGAGCAACTTCAAAACTTTCAACATAAAGAGAGGTGTTTTAGTAATATGAAAATTCCTACAACCATATTTTCCTCCCTCAGAATAATTTCCAGTATCATCATGAACAAACTCAACAACATAATTATCACATAAAGTATGTTTTTCATGGTCTAAAAGCACACAATTCATATCAACCTCCAAAACAGTGGGATCAAAATTCAAAATCAGCTCCTCTTCTTTCCCACTTTTAGCAATAGCAAAACAACATGATAGTTCACTCTTAAAAGGTATAAGACACATTATAGAAATCCTATTTTCAGAAGCATTATAATTTATAACATCAAGTAACATAGGACCATCATCTAGAGTAGAGAATTATCATATAAATTTTCTAAACAAACTTTCTCATTATCATGCATATCAATAGTTGGAATAAATAAAGGATTCATCAAAGTAGCATGGACTATCATAAATAATAGTAGCAACATCATTCTCACAAGTTTCATTCATAGTAGTATAAAGGTCACAAGTATAGCAAGTATCAACTTCATCAAAAAGGGATATTTCAAAAGAATCAATAGGATCATCACAATTATGAGTTAAAGAGTTACTCTCATTTGGAGGTAGACATGGGTTCCATTCTTCCTCCTCTTGATCATCACTCTCCTCCTATTTTTCATCAAATGAGCTTCTAGATTCAGCAATTTCTTCTTCCATAGATTCCTGCAAGGCATTAGTCTCTTCCTTGGGTTGAGAGCATTTATTAATATATTCCATTATGTAGTAATTACAATCTTTGTAATTTTCAAAGAAATATTCAAGTATAGCATAAATCTCATATTTATAAGGTGCATCATTAATACTTTCAAGCAAATAGGCAATTTCAAATGCACCCTTCCAAGCAATAAATTCCTCAATTTGTTCCACATCATAAAATTCATAATTTCCCTTAATATAAGAAGATATGGTAACATTATCATTATACTCACATTGAAAAGGGAGGTGTTTATACCTCCTACAGCAACGAGATTTATAAAAGAAATAAGTAACATTATAAGTAGAGCACAAGTTTCTAGCATAGTCATGCAATTTATTAAGTTGCTCCCATAAGTGTATCCCTTTTTTTTACAAGCGGTGTTCCTTATAACAATTTTGTTGTTCATCCGTGAACCCACCTTTCCTATAATATCTAGTTTCAAAGACATCAAACATTGCTAGCAAGCATGATAAAGCAAGTAACAAGCAAAACAATAACAAAGTGAAAATGATTGGAGGTGAGAGACTCCCCTTGGAGAAATTGTCATCCTCCCCGGCAACGGAGCCAGAAAATAGCTTGATGGTGCAGGTGTTGCACTTGTTGGGAAACCCCAAGAGGAAGGTATGATGAGCACAGAAAGAAACCAAGGTTTAATCGACCAGTAGGAGGAAGGAGTAACTTCAGAAGGTTGATGCAGCTGAGATGGCAGGGCTACCGGTTTAGAAGCAACGTCGAACCTACACAACACAATCAAATCACTTTGCCCAACGAAGTAGTGAGGTTGTCAATCTCACCGGTTTTGCTGAACACAAAGAGGTTAAATGTATGGTGTGGAAAACAGTAGGAAAACGGTATGAAAGCAGTAGCAGCAGTATGAAAGCAGTGGATGTTTATCAGTATGAGAAAAATGGACCAGGGTCCACAATTCACTGGTGGTGTCTCCTCATGAAAGATAAATAACTTGTGTGGTGAACAAATTATAGCTGGGCAATTGACAAAAATGAAGGCCGCACCGTAGTGCATATTCAAGACATAAATATTACTATAAGATTCATGCGAGCATTACAACAAAATACATAGACCGTCATCCAACTGCGTCTATGACTAATAAAACACCATGTGAATATCATCCGAAAAACGTTGGTAAGCAAAGTGTGTAATGTAAACAGTAACATCATCCTTAGACAAAGCATTGTTGTTTTCTCTCTAATGGCAACAGCACATCCTCCATCCATCACGTTTCTTTCACTTGAGCAAAGATGCAAAGGAGGCATGAACTTACTATTGAGCATAAATACTCCCTCGTGGAGTTACTAGCATCTACTTGGCTAGAGCATGTACTAATAACGGAGAGCATGCAAGATCATGAATAACATATGCATGAAGATAACATGATAGATTGATAATCAAAAGACATAGCATTCAACATTCATCAGATCCCAGCAAACACAACATGTAGCATTACATAAAGATGATCTTGATCATGTTAGGTAGCTCACAAGATCTAAACATGAGGCACCAAGTGGAGAGAAAAACCATCTAGCTACTGCTATGGACCCGTAGTCCAGGGATGAACTACTCACCCATCAGTTCTGAGGAGGGCATGGTGGTGTAGACCCCTCCGATAATGAACTCCCCTCCCGACAGGGTGCCGGTGAGAGCTCCAGAACCCTCCTGTTCTCGGGATGACGATGACGGCGGTCTCGGGTGTTTTTCGGGACGAAGTGGGATATATTTAGGGTTTACGCCTCGAGGGGATTAAATAGGCAAAAGAGCAAAGGCGGTGGACGCCGGGGGGCCCACACCACCCCATGGCGCGGCCAAGGGGGGCGCGCCGCTCTATGGTGTGGGCCCCCTGAGGGTCCCCTCCGGGTCTCTTCGAGACTCTGTGGAACCTTCGGGAATTCTAAGACTTCCGACCTTCGAATTTTCCAATTCCGAGAATATTTCCAGAACAGCTTTTGTGAAACTAAAAACAGTAGAAAACAGGGAATTGGCTCTGTGGCATCTTGTCAATAGGTTAGTCCAAAAAAATCGATAAAATTGACATAAAGTGTATAGCAAACATGAGGAAAACAACATGAAAACAACATGGAACATGAGAAATTAAGGATACGTTTATGACATATCAGCCCCCTTCCACGTGAAGTTCCGTAGCTCCGCCGCCGCTGCCGACAAGTTTCGGGGGATAAAAATCTATGTTCTGTCACCCTGCCGGGATGGGGAAGTGCCCCCGGATCCATCTCCATCGACTCCACCGCCATCTCCATCGCTGTTGCTGTCTCCTGTCATGAGGAGGGAGTAGTTCTCCCTCAGGGCCGAGGGCTCTACCGGTAGCTATGTTTCTCATCTCTCTCTCCCATGGTGTGATCTTTATGTGATCATGAGCGTTGTAATCTAGTTGAATAAGTAAATGTTACTCTTCATTTCTCATGCTACTCAAGTGGTTTTGTCATGAGATCTCTCTGGACACTTTGATCAAGGTGTAATGATGACAGTGTGTGCACCGTGTGGTTTAGCATGATATTTATATTTTGTGTTGGATGACCCTATGAAAATGTGGTGTTTGTTTGTAACCATCTAGGTCTCATGGTGATAGCATGGGGGTTACCTGGATGGGGAAATGCGAACTCTAAGGAGTGCTCTTATAGCCCTACGCAATGATTGGTGTTTGTTATCCGACCAGAGAGTGGTTCGGAGTAGCATAGTGAAGAGATAATACTTATGCATTCAATTATGTTATTATTGTTGAGAGTGTCCACTAGTGAAAGTATGATCCCTAGGCCTTGTTTCTAATAATTAAAACACTGTTTACAATCAGTTCTGCTACATGTTTGCTTGCTACCATTTTTAACTATCTCTTCGCCAAACTAGTGCACCTATACTACTGCCAATTGTTTTAGCTGTGTTGGGGACAAAAGAGACTTCTTGTATCGTAATTGCAGGGTTGCTTGAGAGGGATATCTTTGACCTCTACCTTCCTGAGTTTGATAAACCTTCCTGAGTTTGATAAACCTTGTGTGATCCACTTAAGGGAAACTTGCTGCTGTTCTACAAACCTCTGCGCTTGGAGGCCCAACACTGTCTACAAGAATAGAACTGTGTGTAGACATGAAGCTCTTTCTGGTGCCGTTGCAGGGAGGTAAGGTAAAAGGTACTCACATTCTCTGTGAGTGCTGAAAGTTATTTCCTTTAGATTCTTCAATTTTATCTTTTTGTTTGTTGTTTTTATTTTCACTAGTTAGGTTTATTTTTTACTTGTTCCTTGTTTTTATATTTAGGCTTAATGGAAAAAAGCAAAAATATGAGAGATCTTTATAATCTTTATATTGAAATAGGACATGATGCTTTTGAAGAGAAAATTAAAAAAACCTATGTAATTTTGTTTGCATAATAGTGATAGCAATGTTATTACCATTAAATCTTTGAATACCATTATTTCTAATGCTATGGAAAAGTTGAAGCTTGGGGAAGCTAGTTTTTATGAAAGATATCTTTTTAGTTCTCCATCCTTACAAGAGAAATTTGCTCTGATGATACTTAATCTCACACATGTGATAATTCTAATGATGTTTGTGATATTTTAAGTCCTCCTATTGCAAGTATTCCTTTGAAAATACCTATGACAATTGTTGAACGTGTTATGAATAACTACTATTTTGGAGATGGAACTGTCCATCCTAGTGACCATATACTCTTTATACATGAATTATGCGAGTTATTCAACTGTGCAGGTATTTCATGGACCAAGTTAAGAGCTGGCTATTTTCTTTGACACTTAAAGAAAAAGAAAGGGAGTGGTATGAGCTACTAGATTATCCTCGTCATTTGGAGTGGAAGGACCTTGATTCTCTCTTTTACTCTAAATTTTATCCTCCTCCTGAACTGTATTTAGATAGGAGTTACATTTATAATTTTTGGCCTCGTGATGGAGAAAGCATTGCCCAAGCTTGGGGAAGTCTCAAAACCTTAATACTCAAATGTCCTAACCATGAGGTTACTGATGAAATAATTGTTACTAATTTTTATACAAGGCTTTCAGGACATTAGAAGGATTATCTAGATGCTTGTTCAGAAGGTTATTTCTCAAGTTAGCTAAATGGGATCTTCTTGAAACAATTCAAAACAATAACGAAGATTGGAATAATGACAAAGGTAAAGAATCAGGTATAAACTATGAGTATGATTGCATTAAGTCTTTCGCTGAAACTGCTAATTTTCAAGAGCTTAGTGCTAAATAAGGTCTTGATCCTCAAATGATTGTTAGTTGGTATAGATCCTTTGCTTATTATATTAATGTTATGTCGAGACATCGTAGTAAGGTTCATGGACGGGGGTGCCATAAGCCTACTCTTAGAACCACATGGAGGATGTGGAAGTACTGTAAACAAGAACACCGAGTTTACCCAGGTTCGGTACATCGCAATTAGGCGGCGTTCGTACTCCTGCAATCTCACTAAATCAGGGCTGAAGCCTGAAGTATAAATAGTACAATTGTGACTATGGTTTCGCTAACTTGGCGAGGATGAACTTCGTGGTGAGTTGGCTTCTAGCTAACTTGTGATCGTCTGTTCTTTGCTCCCGTCCGGCTTTATATAAATAGCCGGACTAGGGCCTATAAGAAGGACACTTAGAAGACTACGGAAAGTATTTAACTTAGAAAGTAAGGAATCCGGTTTCTCCTCCAAGTCGTACCATGTTTGGCCATGGTCCGGGTTCTTCTAGAAATCCGGCTTCCTGCGCGTCAGCTTACTGGGCCACCCAACGAACTCCGTTCCATTGCATGTGGGCCACCCTGGTAATACGGCCATCGGCCAATGCCGTATATACCCCTAATTGCCATATTTCCGATAGTAGCCCCCAAGAAGTATTAAGACTTCATTTCGCGTTCCCTCGTAGATTTGTATTTTCTTCAGAAATGTCGGTGTTTTGTCTTGGTTCTTATCTCACCAAAAATCTTTAATGCCAAACTCGTATTTACTGAAATTCGGCATTTCTTCCACGAGTCTTCGTGGAGAAGGAAACAGTGACGCAGGCAGTGAATCTTGCTGACGTCACGAACGTTTGGGTTTAGTCAAAAAGCGTGAACTCATATCTCTGACAAATTCTCGCGCGAGAAACAAGGAGATGGCAATAATCACCTCGCCCCCTCGTTTCCCAGATTTTTAGGCGTTACACGCATTGAGCATCCAACGGCTAAAAGAGCCGTTGGAGCTAATCTCAATGCATCTTGGCTATAAATAGCCGCCTCGGGGTCTCCGGCTCATCTTCCACATCTTCCCCCTCCTCTAGTCCACAGAGCCCAGAGCACTGTCACTCCCAGCCTCAAGCAAAGGAAACTGTCATCGGCGGTACTTTCACGCGGTTGCGCCGGCCGCAAATGGCCACCGGAGATTCTCCATGCGCTTCCGAGACACCCAACATCGACGCCACCATCGAGGACCTCAACCAGGACCTCGACCCCATTGTTGGGACCTCTCCGAGCTCCTCTGCAAACGCACCCGAAGCGCACGTTAGTGCGCCGGCGGGCGGGGATCTCAATCCCGCCGCCGGAACTATGTCGCCACCCTCGGCCACTCCTCCTCCTCCTCCCTTCCTCGATGCTGAGGAGGGGGAAACTTCAACTCGCAACGGAAAAAACACGGCGGTCGTCGTCCCCTCCGGAGGCGAGGAAGAAGATGGAGGAGATGCCAGAAACTGGAACTGCTGCAGCGTGGCCTCGGCTCTTCTCAGCGCCCTGGAGAAGGACGAGTTCATTGTGAAGGACAAATGGCGGTTGGACGAGCACGACACCGAGCCTTCTCCAAAATACGAAGAACGAGTTGTTCTGGCTTCCCATATCAATCGAGGTATGGGTTTTCCACCATCCGCCTTTTTCGTCCTAGTCCTCAACCACTATAACTTCCAACCCCACAACCTTCCTCCCAACTCAATTCTATACATAGTCGGGTTCCAGGCCCTTTTCGAGGGATACTTAGGGATAGAACCCCGCTTAGATTTTTTTTCAATGTTGTTTCAAAGTGAAGCGCAACACCTCCGAAGGTGTTCTTCCGACCTGCGGGACCATCTCCTTCAACCTTCGTAGGTTTTGGGAGGAGTGATTTCCTAAAAATAAAACCTCCGAGTCCGTTAAATTTTAGACGGGCTCTTTCTTCTATCACTCGGATATTCCCTATCCTGAAAAGGATACGGGAATTCCGCCTTTCATCAATTCCGCGGGCACGCCTCAAGATAATTGGGCGTTGGACGCGGTCCAGGTTCTGCCTCCACACCTGATGAGAATAAAGAGACGAATCGTGAAACTCGTCTCCTCCTCTCCCACTCTAACCGTCATGGACACAGTCCTTTGCTGGTTTGGTCGGAGGATTCAACCTCTTTCCTACCGCGGTGGCCGGCTTCTGTGCGAGTACACGGGGCCCGACGATACGATGAGGGCGACGAAGGCTGCTTTGTCTAAAAAAGAATTCAAGAAGCGTGTGAATCAGCTCGTGGACACTCGTGACCAGTACGAGGAGAGCCTACAAATGTATCACGCCGGAAACCCCGCTCCCAATGTATGCTTTCAATCACCTTTTGGGGAATCTTTCGAACTTTTTCTTTTCTCGGATGTTTTAATTCTAATCCAAGTTTTATTTCTTTTTTCAGCTTCTTTGTAACATCCCAAGTATGAAATATCCCTTAGAATGTTTGATTTATTGTTTTATTTCAAGCAATGCATCATGTCATCATCTCATTGCATTTGTTTTATTATTGTTTGCATTGTTACTATTTGCTTTCCATCTATTTATCTTGTTTTCATAATTCAAACTCAAACAAATTCAAATGGTTATTTTCATACTTGCTCTGTTACAACTTTTTGAATAAAAATAACAAATAAAAACAACCATTTTATTCCTTGTTAATCACTCATTAAATTGTTGGTTTAATCAAACCATTAATCAATCAATAATTCCCAAATCATCTTTTAAATTCAAACCAAGTCTAAAAAACAGTACCTTTTTGAATCCATAAAGTTCACCACAACTTTGTATTCCTAGAATCATTTTAAACACTAGGGGAAACCCTATTGAAAATACTTTGTTTTCTAATATTAATTAATATTGCAATTTCAATCATTTTGGTTCAATTTTCAAACAGCAAGCAAATGTTTGAATTTTTGAAAACAGAAGCCACCAAGTGTTTGCTTTTGGCCTAAGAAAACTCCCCAATTTTTTTCAAATTTTTCTATAAGCTAAAACTTACCTATTTCTTCCAAAAGCAAAACTACAAAAAAAAACAGAGAAGGAAAAAATAAAAAAGGAGCAAACCTTGCGCGCGCGCAGCAGATAACATTCCAGCCCAACCTAGCCTACGCGCGCGCCAGCCCAGCCCACCTAGCTCCCCCGTACCGCTTCGCGATTCGTGCGGATGTTCTAATCGTCGTCGTCAAGCGGTACGGCAAGCATCTCCGAGCGCCACCGCGACCGCGTGCGACTCCGGCGGCCGCCACCTCGCTCTCCTCGCCTATTTAACCAACCCTAGCCCCCCGCAGACCTAAACCCTAGCCCTAGGTCCTATCTCCTCGCTCCGCCGCCGCCCAACGCTTCTTCCCCGACGAGATCCCCTCCCTGCAACTCCCTCGCCGGAGACGGAGCTCTGAACCCGTCCATGGCGCCACCCACCTAGCCACTCCACTCCTTGTCCACCTACGGGAATCGCAACGCCGCTACTTCCTCTCCCCTTGGACACCAGAGAACACCACGGTGAGCCTCCGTTCGACGCCGCGGTCCTCTCCTTTTCTCCGGCCACCGTGCGCCCTTAACTGAATCCGAGGAGATCGTCGCCGTTGCAGGGCCTCTCGACGTCATTTGAGCACTGGAACCTCACCGCCACCATCTCTTCTACGTGTTGGACACTCGATCGCGCCCGGAGGGGCACGGGAACAGCGCCGCCATCAACATCATCGTCGCCGTCAGTACGTCGCCATCGAGCTCCCCCTCTGCCAACCTTCTGGTGAGCCCACCGTGCTCCCTTCCTCTCTCTGTTGCTTCGCATCCGTGCACGCGTCATCCATCTGCACCGCAACCATCCGTCACCAGCGAGCGTTTGTGCACGGTGATCGCCGCCACGTTTCTCTGTCGACGTCGCGGAAGCGATTGCTCGTCAGAGAGTTCAGGTCCCGTTCTGTAAGCTTATCCTCAGTGCGTGCCTGTACCTGACAAGCGAACGCGCAGTAGCGCATTGGTTCAGTGCTTGCGCTCGCAGCGCGCGGGCGAGGGATCGAGTCCCCGCAGCCGCATAAAACCCCATCTTTTTACTCTACAGCGCTGACAGCCAGGGCCCATTGGTCAGTCCCTCTAGTGCCACGCGGGAACAGCGAGCCACGGGGCCCCCCTGACAGCGTGTGGGTACGCCCCCGTGCGGTAACAAAAGATTAAAATGCATCTGTTCAATTTCTAATTCTTTTTAAAATGGCAGAATAAAAACCTAAACTTTAAAAATCAATAACTTTTAAACCATAAGTCTAATAAATAAAACTTGTATATGTTTATTGCTCCAAATTTCATAATATTTCCAACTAACCTATTTGTGTTCTGTTTTGAGTTTTCAAAATACTTTTAAAATTCAAATTTGAATAATTCAAATATAATTTGCAATAATTCATAAGTAATTCATACTATTTCCAAATAAGTCAAATAAAATATGTTTTTCACACCTTTTTGAATATCCTACTCAAATATAAAATTTGTTTCCTGGTTCGAATAATTTAAATTGCCTAAGTAATTTAATACTTGGTTAATTCAATTAAAATTGATAAAATCATAACTTGCTTAATATAAAATCATTTTTTAACATGCAAATTATGTTTTCAAACCACCAAAGTGTGAACTTTGCAAATGTGAATTTGAAATTATGTTTTGACTAAATAAAATTCAATTAATATTCAAACTTGTTTTAAATTCAATTAAAACTTGTTTAATATTGTTTAATTCATAATAAATTCATCCTAATTCAAATTTCAAAATGTGAAACATGTAATCCAACTAAAATTTGATGTTCTTTTCAAATATAAATTTTGTTAATTGTTTTGCACACTTTAAATTGGTGAAAACAATAATTGTATGTGTGGCATGTTTAAGTAACCAAAATTTTCCAAACTTAATAAATAAGTTCTAAACTTGTTTTATTCCCTTTTTCCTTTGCATCTATTATTGTTATTTGTTGTTATCCTGTTATCATCATCATGCATGCATCATGATAACAACTTTCACATAATAAAATAAGTGTAAATCATTTGTTCCACTTAATTATGGACCTTTTCCCAGATGCCACTCAAAATAGCTTAGTGGTCCATTTAAATTGTATTATCTTGTTAGCTAATTTGTTTTGATGCAACCATTAACTTGTCATGCATCATATTGATTGTGCACAATGCCATGGCAATGATTGTTTACCTTCCTGTTTTGTCTGTTTGCTTCTTCTCGAATAGACGACGACGTTGAGACAGACGACCTTTACAGCACCCCTTCTGAGGATCTAGCTCAGTACCCGGTTGTTGAGTTTGCAGGCAAGTTATCACTCACATGAACCTTTGTGTTCCTTTCAACCCTGGTTACGATACTTTCCGTTGTCTATATCTTGCTAGCCTTAGTGGTAGTTGTTTCTGTTACGAACCTATCACATGAATCCTTTAACCCTGATATTGCCTCATCACCCCTCCTACAACCATGTTGATTGAGCCAGTGTCATACTAGCATGCTTAGGTTGTTTTGCTCGAGTCTGTTACCCCTTACTTTCAGTTACTATATTTTATTATGTTCAGGGGGCTCGATGTTTAATCAATCAATCAATCATGCTAATGTTATTACTGTTAATAGTAATTTGATGATAAGGCACCGGCAGGAGGCCCTGTGTGGTTTTGAGGCCTGCTAGTGTCGACCCTAATAGGAAAAGGGTCTTGTCTACTGATCCATGATGAGCGCACTACCCGCATGTGGGAAGCGAGTATGGGCGCCCCCCTCCATTTGATTCGATTCGCATCTCGTCCAAATCATCTCATTTAGTTCGTGCTTTCTATTTGCCGCATGCATGTTTTTGCGAGCCCAGCGCAGGGTGGAACTTTTGTAGTCGGCATATAGGGGGACACGGTCTTAGAGTGCTATGAGGGTCCCTTTTCTTCGGGGCTTGATTACCCGTGCGCCCAAGGTGCTTTGGGCTTGATGCGGAGAAGAGTTGAGTTGTGTTGAGTGCCCCGCTTGGTGGGAGGCATCCCATCTGGCGGGTTATTCATACGTGTACGGCCAAATTGGTGCAACCCTGCAGGGATAATCTTCTCGAGAAGCCGTGTTTTCCGCGGTTATGGACTACTTGGTGAAAGTACTGGCTAACAAGTACTCAGGACAACTTAAACATAATGATCAAACATGTTACACCCCATGATTAATAACTTGACTAGTAATAGGTTGATGACACAATAATTTGATTCATCCCTAATACAACTGTGTGAGTTATCCTCGGATTGCTTCTTTGGATAAGGGGCGGGATCCAGGATGGGTTTGTTTGATGTTATATTTCAGTTGGTTACAACACTCGATCTTATCCCCTTTATGGTAGTTGGAAATGTTAGAATCTCTGTAGTTGGTTAGCGCAGCCAGTTGCAGCATCTCATGTACCCCTTTCTTTCCGTTGAACCCAAGTCATCTGTGCTTGTGTTGACGGGCTATACTTTGGTGAACTGTGAGTCTTGCTTGCCAGTACTTGGATGTACTGACCCCGTTGGGGCTGTGGTTTACGCAGACTACGACTACGGCTACGATGACCACCAGGATGGCTACTTCGTGGAGTTTGACGAGACTGCAGACGAGTAGTTAGCTGGACCAGGGCTGGATCCAGGACCTACGTGGATGGGCTTCGTCTTCTTTATTTTCTCCGGCTTCTTAAGCCTGTTGGATTTGTCTGTACCCAGACACCTGTGATTGCTTCCGCTGATGTAATGAATGCTATGTTGGGACATGTGTCCTCTGGATGATTGTATTTGCTATCTCTGCCTTAGTGAAGGCCATTTGCAACCTTATTTCAATCTTTTGTGTCTTAGAGATAAGTTGTGATCATCATTCGTTCAAAGCTGTTGACGTACCGTGCGTGATTGATATGAAGTACGTCGACAGTAGTGCCTATGACTTCTAGTGGATAGTTTACATCGACGGTGGAATAGCAGGGCTTGTGTTGTCGCGCATAAGCGCAGGCCTACCAGGAAGCTGGGACGTGGGAGCAGTTATGCCCCATAATCCAAGCATCTGCTATCCAGTTCGTACGATGAGTATCCCTTAGAAGCCAGGGTGCGACAAAATGGTATCAGAGCCTGTCTGCCTGTAGGATCCCTTTTTACTGGTCGCAGTTGAGTCTAGAAACTATTTTGTAGCTATATAGGAAAAATGAAACGTGAGAGTAGGAATTCTGCCATTTTTCTTCTTTCCCCACCCACCCACCCTTTTCTGGTAAGGAAGTGCAACGTTGTTTTCTGTTCTCACCTAAACTTTCAAGTTAGGATTTCACGTGTTCTGGGTTCTCCATAGTACCTCAGGACTTTTGGTCTCGTTTTCCCGATGTTGCTTCGATATCATATTCTTCTGAAGAACCTTTCGTCCGTTGAACCTTGTTGTTGTTTTCCACATCCTTTTTCTTCTACCGGAGTCTAATCAAAACCTCCCAAATCATCTGCAGATGGATCTCAGGTTCTACCCGCAGGTGGTTCGGATGACTCGCTGTGAGAGCACCGCCGGTTATCCGGAGATGCTGAGGGACATGGTTACCTATCTGGGGTTCCATTGGGCACCAGAGTACCAGGTCTACGAGCAGCAGCGATAGTTTGACCAGACCTGCTACCGGGCTATCGTCTACATTCTGTCGGATGATGGCAGGAGCATTGTCCACCGCTACGAGGCAGTAGGTTCCACAGTGGATATGGCCGTGCAGCAGGCAGCGTACGTGAGTCTCACCGTTCTGCGTGCTGACTACTGGGGGTTTGATGATTCCATCTATCGTCACATCCCCCGTGGTCACATCACGGCAGCGGGAGTTCACTTCACTCTCCACAGCAACCTGGATACCTACAAGTCTGATAGCTCCAGACTGCACACTACTGCTCAGTTCGTGAGGCACAGTGACGCAGTTGCTTCCGCACTTTCTCAGGAGTTAGCCTCAGTCAGAGAGCAGCTCCACCTTGCTCTCACCCGTCTGGCGACGTAGACCACAGACTTTGTTGGAGACGAGCGCTTTGCACGTTTCACTCAGCCAGCTGGATTTCCGCTGCCAGATGCTGGAGGTTACGAGCCGATCAGAGGCCCACTTCTCGACCTCGGAGCTGGTTACACAGGGATTCCCCGCTATGGAGCACAGGGAGACGACGCTTTCTACTTCACCACACCGAGAGTTGCTCTCAGGGCAGTACCGCTCTACGTGGATCGTCGTCATACCTACTTCCGTGGGATTCCTCCGCACCGTATCTCTCGTCGTACTACTCACCGCCGTCCTGCGTGATGAGCATGGGAGTACCGATGTATCCATTCCTAGCTATGTTTAGTTATCCTTTGGCATTCGAACCATGTATTGGTCTGTTAGATATTCTGATGTATTTGAACATGTCATGATGTACCTGTTGGTTATCTATTCATGCGTCGGAATAATCTATCTTTCGGTTACCAAGTCTATCCTTTTCTGTTGTTGTGCTAAAATGAATTTCTGTTCAGGATGCCTCCAACCAGGAACAACCCGCCTCCGCCACCACCAATGGGGGAACTGTTAGCTCAGATGACCCAAGTGGTGACACAGATGGCCCAGATCCAGGCTAACCAGCACACCAACCAGAATGCTCCGCGAGTCAGCATTAAGGAGTTTCTGAGCGTGGGGCCGAGAGCTTTCGTGGCAACACGTGAGCCTCTGGATGCTGATGACTGGATCAGGGAGATCAACAGGGCTCTGGAGATAGCTCATGTTGCTGAGGAAGATAAGGTCAAGTATGCCACCTACCTACTGAAGGGTCAGGCAGCTACTTGGTGGGAGAACTACCAGACCATGAGAGCTGGCTATCCTATCACCTGGGGATGTTTCAAGGATGCCTTCCTGAAGCACCACATCCCAGATGGTCTCATGGAAAGGATGCGTGAGGAATTCTACTCTCTCAAACAGGGCAAGCTGGACGTCCTCGGCTACCAGAACGAGTTCAATCGTCTCGCTCGATACGCTGGTGACGAAGTGTCCACTGAAGCCAAGAAGATGGCAAGGTTCCGCCGAGGTTTTAACCCGGAACTGAAGTACGCTCTCACCAACATCAAGTGCAAGGACTTCGTGGAGCTTGTGAACACCGCGCTCAATGAGGAGAATGGGCGCAAGGCGTTCGAAGAGTCCCGCAAGCACTCGCGCGAGGGTGGTTCCTCCTCCAACATGACCACCCCTCCGCAGAAGCGCCGCATCTGGGTGCCAAATGGTGTTGTCACTCGGGCTCCAAATGCCCAAGCTTCTCCAGGCTTTGGTCCCCGCCCACCCAACCCATCTCAGATGCAGGGTCAGAGGATTCCAATGGGGTAGCCAAGGCCAGGTCCTCCTCGTGTCGTCACTTGCTTCAAGTGCAAGGAGACTGGACACTACGCTGATAAGTGCACTCAGAAGCAGCTACCCCTACCTCCTCGCCCCAACAACAACCAGGCAATGGTTCGTGCTCCCCCGGCTAAAGCCTTCAACTCCAACAACGGGCCTGTCGGGAGGAACGCGAGGGTGAACCATATCAAGGCCGACAAAGCTGAGGAAGCTGCTGACGTCGTTCTCGGTATATTACCCGTAAACTCTTTTCCAGCTAAAGTGTTGTTTGATACTGGAGCATCGCATTCGTTTGTGTCAAAGATCTTTGCTACAACGTACAATTTAGCTCTGGTTCCACTAAGCAATCAAATCTATGTGCACTCTCCGGGAACTAAAATGATTACTTCCAAGATAAGCATGGACAATCAGATCCTAATTGGAGGTCGCATATTCCTTGCTTCACTCATGTTGCTGGGAAATTCTGACATTGATGTCATTCTGGGTATGGATTGGTTGAAGACCCACAAAGCTAAAATTGACTGTGCTCAAAAGTCAATAACTCTCTCCCACACTTCAGGCCAGATAGTCTATTCTCCATATGGATCAAGTTCTGCTCAGCTGTTCAACCTCGATGCCAAACCCCTTCCTGCAATTGAAAATGTTCCGGTGGTTTGTGAATTCCCTGACGTCTTTCCAGAAGAGTTGCCAGGGATGCCCCCGGACAGAGCAGTTGAGTTCGTGATCGAGCTTGAGCCAGGTACTGCTCCAATCTCTAAGCATCCATACAAGATAGCTCCTCCTGAACTGAAATTGTTGAAGGAGCAAATCGATATGTACATGGAGAAAGGTTACATTCAGCCTAGTTCCTCCGCTTGGGGTTGCCCAACTCTGTTTGTTGCCAAGAAGGATCAAACAAAAAGACTCGTGGTTGACTATCGTCCTCTCAACGAGAAAACAATCAAGAACAAGTATCCACTTCCTCGTATCGATGATCTTTTTGATCAACTTGCTGGAGCCTCAATATTCTCAAAGTTGGACTTGAGAATGGGGTACCATCAAATAAAGATCAGAAAGGAAGATATTCCTAAGACAGCTTTCACCACTCGGTACGGTCTATATGAATACACCGTCATGTCCTTTGGTCTCACCAATGCACCGGCAACGTTCTCAAGACTCATGAATTCTGTCTTCCATGAGTACCTCGACAAGTTTGTTGTGGTATATCTCGACGACATTCTAGTCTACTCAAAATCCGAGGAAGAGCATGGAGAACACCTTCGTCTCACTCTCATGAAACTTCGCGAGCATCGTCTATATGCCAAGTTTTCCAAATGTGAGTTCTGGATTCCAGAAGTTGCATATCTTGGTCATATCATCTCTGCCAAAGGCATTGCCATTGATCCTGAAAAGGTTAAGGCAATTGTTGACTGGAAACCCCCTAAGACGGTGAAGCAAGTCAGAAGTTTTCTTGGCTTGGCTAGCTATTGTCGTCGTTTCGTCCAAAACTTCTCCAAGATTGCTAAACCTCTCACTGATCTCACAAAGAAGGACAAAAAGTTCGTTTGGACTCCACAATGTGATGAGAGTTTCAATCTCCTCAAAACCAAACTCACTTCTACACCTGTTCTAGTTGGCCCCGATACCACCAAACCTTTCCAAATATTCTGTGATGCATCTCTCCAAGGCCTAGGAGCAGTTCTTATGCAAGAACGTCAAGTTGTGGCTTATGCTTCACGTCAGTTGAACCCACATGAGCAAAACTATCCCACTCATGATCTTGAACTTGCAGCAGTTGTGTTTTCCCTCAAGAAGTGGAGACAATACTTGTTGGGTAACAAAACTGAAATCTTTTCCGATCATAAGAGTCTGAAATACATCTTCACTCAGCCAGATCTAAACCTCAGGCAAAGGAGATGGATTGAGAAGATTAAAGACTTTGATCCCACCATTTCTTACACTCCAGGCAAGGCTAATGTGATGGTCGATGCTCTCAGTCGCAAATCCTATTGCAATAATCTCATGATCATGGAAAGCCAACCTCCACTTCATGAAGAATTCCAGAAGCTGAACCTTGGTCTTGTCCCAGAAGGATACCTTGCTAGCTTGACAGCCAGCCCAACTCTCGAGGACAAGATTCGTTCTGAACAACTTCGTGATAATGAAATCAAGAAGATGGTAGAGCACATCAAGGAAGGCAATGATAAATTCAAGTCCTTCACAATTGATGACAAGGGAACTGTGTTCTTCGAAGGACGCATTGCAGTCCCTCAGATTCAAAGTCTCAAGGATATCATTCTCAAGGAGGCTCATGAAACTCCTCTCTCCATTCACCCTGGAAGTACAAAGATGTACCAGGATCTCAAGACTCTGTATTGGTGGTCTGGCATGAAACGTGAAATTGCTCAATACGTTTCTGAATGCGACGTTTGTCAACGTGTTAAAGCAGTCCATCAGAAAACAGCCGGTCTACTCCAACCTCTGAAAATTCCTGAGTGGAAGTGGGACATGATTGAAATGGACTTCGTTACTGGGTTTCCAAAGTCCAAGAAGGGCAACGATGCAATCTTCGTTGTTATTGACCGTCTCACTAAGGTTGCTCACTTCTTTGCTGTCAAGGAAACTATCTCAGCTAGCCAGTTAGCAGAGCTCTACACAGCAAAGGTTGTTCCCCTTCATGGTGTTCCATTGGAAATAAGCTCAGACCGTGGAAGTATCTTCACTTCTCATTTCTGGAAGAGTTTTCAAGAAGAATTGGGCACCAAACTTCTGTTCAGCACAGCTTATCACCCTCAGTCTCAGGGGCAAGTCGAAAGAGTCAATCAGATTGTCGAGGATATGCTCAGAGCATGTGGTCTCTCCTTTGGCATGAAATGGGAGGATTGCCTTCCATATGCTGAATTCTCCTACAACAACAGCTACCAGGCAAGCCTAGGCATGGCACCATTTGAGGCACTGTATGGTCGAAGATGCAGGAGTCCAATCAATTGGTCTGGAGCTGGTGAACGTTCACTTTTAGGCCCTGACATTGTTAAGGAAGCCGAGGAGAAAGTTCGTATCATTCGTGACAATCTCAGGATTGCTCAGTCTCGTCAGAAGAGCTATTATGATAGCAAGCACAGGGATATGATCTATGCACCTGGTGATAAGGCATATCTCCGTGTAACTCCCCTCAGAGGCACTCATCGTTTTGGTGTGAAAGGAAAGCTTGCACCAAGATACATTGGTCCTTTCAACATTCTCTCAAGGCTTGCAGAAAATGCTTATCGTCTTGAACTTCCAGAAAAACTGTCCAAAGTGCACGATGTGTTCCACGTGTCACAACTCAAGAAGTGTTTCAAAGATCCAGATCGTGCAGTTGATCATGATTCCATTGAACTGCAAGATGATCTCTCTTATGAGGAGCACCCTATTCGTATTCTCGATGAGACCGAGCGTAAGACTCGCAACAAGAGCACCAAGTTCTTGAAAGTGCAATGGTCGCATCATTCCGATAAAGAGGCAACGTGGGAGACCGAAGAGGATCTTCGCAAGAAGTATCCGGACCTTTTCACATCTCAGTAAGGAATCTCGGGGCGCGATTCCTTCAAGGGGGGGCGTTTTGTAACATCCCAAGTATGAAATATCCCTTAGAATGTTTGATTTATTGTTTTATTTCAAGCAATGCATCATGTCATCATCTCATTGCATTTGTTTTATTATTGTTTGCATTGTTACTATTTGCTTTCCATCTATTTATCTTGTTTTCATAATTCAAACTCAAACAAATTCAAATGGTTATTTTCATACTTGCTCTGTTACAACTTTTGGAATAAAAATAACAAATAAAAACAACCATTTTATTCCTTGTTAATCACTCATTAAATTGTTGGTTTAATCAAACCATTAATCAATCAATAATTCCCAAATCATCTTTTAAATTCAAACCAAGTCTCAAAAACAGTACCTTTTTGAATCCATAAAGTTCACCACAACTTTGTATTCCTAGAATCATTTTAAACACTAGGGGAAACCCTATTGAAAATACTTTGTTTTCTAATATTAATTAATATTGCAATTTCAATCATTTTGGTTCAATTTTCAAACAGCAAGCAAATGTTTGAATTTTTGAAAACAGAAGCCACCAAGTGTTTGCTTTTGGCCTAAGAAAACTCCCCAATTTTTTTCAAAATTTTCTATAAGCTAAAACTTACCTATTTCTTCCAAATGCAAAACTACAAAAAAAAACAGAGAAGGAAAAAAATAAAAAAGGAGCAAACCTTGCGCGCGCGCAGCAGATAACAGCCCAGCCCAACCTAGCCTACGCGCGCGCCAGCCCAGCCCGCCTAGCTCCCCCGTACCGCTTCGCGATTCGTGCGGATGTTCTAATCGTCGTCGTCAAGCGGTACGGCAAGCATCTCCGAGCGCCACCGCGACCGCACGCGACTCCGGCGGCCGCCACCTCGCTCTCCTCGCCTATTTAACCAACCCTAGCCCCCCGCAGACCTAAACCCTAGCCCTAGGTCCTATCTCCTCGCTCCGCCGCCGCCCAACGCTTCTTCCCCGACGAGATCCCCTCCCTGCAACTCCCTCGCCGGAGACGGAGCTCTGAACCCATCCATGGCGCCACCCACCTAGCCACTCCACTCCTTGTCCACCTACGGGAATCGCAACGCCGCTACTTCCTCTCCCCTTGGACACCAGAGAACACCACGGCGAGCCTCCGTTCGACGCCGCGGTCCTCTCCTTTTCTCCGGCCACCGTGCGCCCTTAACTGAACCCGAGGAGATCGTCGCCGTTGCAGGGCCTCTCGACGTCATTTGAGCACTGGAACCTCACCGCCACCATCTCTTCTACGTGTTGGACACTCGATCGCGCGCGGAGGGGCACGGGAACAGCGCCGCCATCAACATCATCGTCGCCGTCAGTACGTCGCCGTCGAGCTCCCCCTCTGCCAACCTTCTGGTGAGCCCACCGTGCTCCCTTCCTCTCTCTGTTGCTTCGCATCCGTGCACGCGTCATCCATCTGCACCGCAACCATCCGTCACCAGCGAGCGTTTGTGCACGGTGATCGCCGCCGCGTTTCTCTGTCGACATCGCGGAAGCGATTGCTCGTCAGAGAGTTCAGGTCCCGTTCTGTAAGCTTATCCTCAGTGCGTGCCTGTACCTGACAAGCGAACGCGCAGTAGCGCCTTGGTTCAGTGCTTGCGCTCGCAGCGCGCGGGCGAGGGATCGAGTCCCCGCAGCCGCATAAAACCCCATCTTTTTACTCTACATCGCTGACAGCCAGGGCCCATTGGTCAGTCCCTCTAGTGCCACGCGGGCACAGCGAGCCACGGGGCCCCCCTGATAGCGTGTGGGTACGCCCCCGTGCGGTAACAAAAGATTAAAATGCATCTGTTCAATTTCTAATTCTTTTTAAAATGGCAGAATAAAAACCTAAACTTTAAAAATCAATAACTTTTAAACCATAAGTCTAATAAATAAAACTTGTATATGTTTATTGCTCCAAATTTCATAATCTTTCCAACTAACCTATTTGTGTTCTGTTTTGAGTTTTCAAAATACTTTTAAAATTCAAATTTGAATAATTCAAATGTAATTTGCAATAATTCATAAGTAATTCATACTATTTCCAAATAAGTCAAATAAAATATGTGTTTCACACCTTTTTGAATATCCTACTCAAATATAAAATTTGTTTCCTGGTTCGAATAATTTAAATTGCCTAAATAATTTAATACTTGGTTAATTCAATTAAAATTGATAAAATCATAACTTGCTTAATATAAAATCATTTTTTAACATGCAAATTATGTTTTCAAACCACCAAAGTGTGAACTTTGCAAATGTGAATTTGAAATTATGTTTTGACTAAATAAAATTCAATTAATATTCAAACTTGTTTTAAATTCAATTAAAACTTGTTTAATATTGTTTAATTCATAATAAATTCATCCTAATTCAAATTTCAAAATGTGAAACATGTAATCCAACTAAAATTTGATGTTCTTTTCAAATATAAATTTTGTTAATTGTTTTGCACACTTTAAATTGGTGAAAACAATAATTGTATGTGTGGCATGTTTAAGTAACCAAAATTTTCCAAACTTAATAAATAAGTTCTAAACTTGTTTTATTCCCTTTTTCCTTTGCATCTATTATTGTTATTTGTTGTTATCCTGTTATCATCATCATGCATGCATCATGATAACAACTTTCACATAATAAAATAAGTGTAAATCATTTGTTCCACTTAATTATGGACCTTTTCCCAGATGCCACTCAAAATAGCTTAGTGGTCCATTTAAATTGTATTATCTTGTTAGCTAATTTGTTTTGATGCAACCATTAACTTGTCATGCATCATATTGATTGTGCACAATGCCATGGCAATGATTGTTTACCTTCCTGTTTTGTCTGTTTGCTTCTTCTCGAATAGACGACGACGTTGAGACAGACGACCTTTACAGCACCCCTTCTGAGGATCTAGCTCAGTACCCGGCTGTTGAGTTTGCAGGCAAGTTATCACTCACATGAACCTTTGTGTTCCTTTCAACCCTGGTTACGATACTTTCCGTTGTCTATATCTTGCTAGCCTTAGTGGTAGTTGTTTCTGTTACGAACCTATCACATGAATCCTTTAACCCTGATATTGCCTCATCACCCCTCCTACAACCCTGTTGATTGAGCCAGTGTCATACTAGCATGCTTAGGTTGTTTTGCTCGAGTCTGTTACCCCTTACTTTCAGTTACTATATTTTATTATGTTCAGGGGGCTCGATGTTTAATCAATCAATCAATCATGCTAATGTTATTACTGTTAATAGTAATTTGATGATAAGGCACCGGCAGGAGGCCCTGTGTGGTTTTGAGGCCTGCTAGTGTCGACCCTAATAGGAAAAGGGTCTTGTCTACTGATCCATGATGAGCGCACTACCCGCATGTGGGAAGCGAGTATGGGCGCCCCCCTCAATTTGATTCGATTCGCATCTCGTCCAAATCATCTCATTTAGTTCGTGCTTTCTATTTGCCGCATGCATGTTTTTGCGAGCCCAGCGCAGGGTGGAACTTTTGTAGTCGGCATATAGGGGGACACGATCTTAGAGTGCTATGAGGGTCCCTTTTCTTCGGGGCTTGATTAGCCGTGCGCCCAAGGTGCTTTGGGCTTGATGCGGAGAAGAGTTGAGTTGTGTTGAGTGCCCCGCTTGGTGGGAGGCATCCCATCTGGCGGGTTATTCATACGTGTACAGCCAAATTGGTGCAACCCTGCAGGGATAATCTTCTCGAGAAGCCGTGTTTTCCGCGGTTATGGACTACTTGGTGAAAGTACTGGCTAACAAGTACTCAGGACAACTTAAACATAATGATCAAACATGTTACACCCCATGATTAATAACTTGACTAGTAATAGGTTGATGACACAATTATTTGATTCATCCCTAATACAACTGTGTGAGTTATCCTCGGATTGCTTCTTTGGATAAGGGGCGGGATCCAGGATGGGTTTGTTTGATGTTATCTTTCAGTTGGTTACAACACTCGATCTTATCCCCTTTCTGGTAGTTGGAAATGTTAGAATCTCTGTAGTTGGTTAGCGCAGCCAGTTGCAGCATCTCATGTACCCCTTTCTTTCCGTTGAACCCAAGTCATCTGTGCTTGTGTTGACGGGCTATACTTTGGTGAACTGTGAGTCTTGCTTGCCAGTACTTGGATGTACTGACCCCGTTGGGGCTGTGGGTTACGCAGACTACGACTACGGCTACGATGACCACCAGGATGGCTACTTCGTGGAGTTTGACGAGACTGCAGACGAGTAGTTAGCTGGACCAGGGCTGGATCCAGGACCTACGTGGATGGGCTTCGTCTTCTTTATTTTCTCCGGCTTCTTAAGCCTGTTGGATTTGTCTGTACCTAGACACCTGTGATTGCTTCCGCTGATGTAATGAATGCTATGTTGGGACATGTGTCCTCTGGATGATTGTATTTGCTATTTCTGCCTTAGTGAAGGCCATTTGCAACCTTATTTCAATCTTTTGTGTCTTAGAGATAAGTTGTGATCATCATTCGTTCAAAGCTGTTGACGTACCGTGCGTGATTGATATGAAGTACGTCGACAGTAGTGCCTATGACTTCTAGTGGATAGTTTACATCGACGGTGGAATAGCAGGGCTTGTGTTGTCGCGCATAAGCGCAGGCCTACCAGGAAGCTGGGACGTGGGAGCAGTTATGCCCCATAATCCAAGCATCTGCTATCTAGTTCGTACATGAGTATCCCTTAGAAGCCAGGATGCGACATTCTTGATCTCCCTGAGAACCAGCTCGCCTCCGATGCTGAGTTGGCGGAGCTCAAAGATCGTTTCCAATCAGCCGGAGGGCGGAAACGCAAGAAGATCTCTTCAAGCCATGAAGTGACTGATCTTGACGGAGTACCCGTCGCCACTTCCAGGTAAGACTCGGAATTTTACATTTGTATGTCTTTTGTTGCTTCTCTTCTTTCTCGGATTTTTAATCTCGGTTTTCCGTCCTTTTCTCTTTTCTAGCCTCTTTGAAGGAAAAGTGTAACATCCCTGATTTTTGTGAAAGCTCAAAAATCACAAAATTTTAAAACTTTTGTTTTCCACTAATGCAAGTCACCAAAACAAAGAAAACACAACACAGAAATAATATCTTTCCAAAGTATTGGATTTTATGAATCCAATTTAGGCGTGTATTTCACTAAACCCCAAAATTGTTTTTAAAATAAATATTTTTCCAAGTATTTCAAATTATAAAATGGTCTCATTTTGTTTTCAAATGTTTTCTTGGAATTATCACTCTTAATAATATTCTAAATCTCAAAATATTTTAAGATACCAAAAGTAAAGTATGTTCTCTAAAAATGACTTTAAAGATTATAAACATTTTCAAAAACATTTAGTAAGAAAACAATGCTGACATGTTTCAACACTTAATATTATAACATGTAATATTTTACATAATTTTAAGTAAGCCTAAAAGAGTTCTATTAAACTCAATTTTTAAAAGACATAAAGTACCCCATAAATTTCAAACCCCTTTTGAAAACTCAAAATTTAAATATGTGAGAAATGATACAAGATAGTTTTTATATGAAATGTTTTATTTTTATAGAACCATAGAAACAAATTTGAGTTCATTTGGACTTATTAAATAAAATCCATTTCATATTTAGGAAATAAAAGAAAAGAAAGAACAAAAAAATGAAACGACCCAACTGGACTGAGCCCACCACATCCCCTGTCTACCCCTCGCACGTGCGCGGCGCAAACACGAGCAGGCCAGCCAACCCCGTGGCCCCTTTCTCTTCTCACACTGACAGGGGACCGGCTTGACGTCATCCTTGACGCCACCATCCCTAACCTCCCGACCATCTCCCCACGTTCCCACGAACCGCCTACGTCTGACCCCCCTCGTCCACGATCTCTTCCCCCCGAGCCCCTCTCCATAAGTCCCCGGCACCCCTCTCTCTTTCTCCTCTATTTTCCCTCTCTATCCCGCCGTGAGGCCTCCCTAATAGCTCACCGGAGTTCGTCGTTGATGCCGCCGTCTTTCGCCCAAACCAGCGATGTAAGCAAGCCAAAGCCGCCCCTTTCAGCCCCCGTGCACTCAGAGTGATCTGCGCATCCCCTGAGCAACCCCTCTGCCCTTCTTGTCCAGCCCACCATCACCGCCAAGCGCTCTCAAGGCCGCCGGAAACCGTGTCGTCTCCATTCGCGCCTCGCCGCCGTTCCAGGAAGAGAGCGTCATCACCGACGCCACAATCTTCTCCACGGCATTGCGCTGAGCTTCATGGACCACTCCGCTCTGGTTGGTGACCATCGAAGCGCGCCGACGTCATTTTTTCTTGCACAGCGCCACCACATACCCATTTTCTGGTAGCCCTCGGTGAAGTGAGCTTCCCTCTCGTCCTCAGTCGTTAGATCTAGATGGATGCCTAGGATCAGATCTGACCCGAAGGGGTAAGCCCCCGTGGGATCTAGATCCAACGTCTAGGATTTAACGAAACTTCCCAGTTAGCACTGCCCGTCAGCATGCCACGTATACGCCCAGTCAGCATCCCTAGCCAATCAGAGACTGCCAAGTGTCCTGGCCATTTTTCTGTTAATACCCGAATAGAAATTAGTTGACAGAATTGCACAAAAGTCCATCAAATTGCATCCATCATAACTTTTTAACCATAAGGCCAAATTTGGAAAACTTAGACTTCTTGAAATTCTCTGAACATTTAGAAACTTTTGGCACTGGCCGATTCAAATTTGACAAACTAAAATTGGTTCAATTTTAAATATGCTTGTTTGATTAATTCCGGCATAATTCAAATTCTACAAACCCAAAAATTGCAAATAAAATATTTTTGGAATTCTTAGGATGTGTAATTTCGCACCTTCTGTCCCAAAATAATAATTGAACCAATTAAAATGGATTTTAGAATTTAAATAACCATTTAAGTATTTTGCACCTAGTTTAATTTCTATAAATAATTTTAATTAGTTTTATGCTGGAAAAATGTTCCATTTAGTAACCTTAAACCAGAGAAACCGGTACCCAATCTATTGGTGACCAGAGAACCCATTCCATGAAATCTTTGCTATATAAACCATCCATGGTTGTCAACCTTTATAAATTAACTCTTGTTTCATGAAGCCCCCTTTTAGGAAAATTGTGCTATGATCATTTTGATCAAAACCAACACCCATGTCATGTTAACCTTATGGAAATTAACTTTTGGAGCAGAAACCCCTAGCCTAATACCTTTTGTAAATTTACAAGCCATATTGTAAATTGCTTCGACCCTACTAAATCAAAGCCATGAAAAGAATCATGTTGATCATGGATTTTGTTTTTCTAAAACCCTAAACCATATCACATCCATTTCTTTTGTATATTGAGTGAAGTGATATCCCTTGACAAACCTTAACCACCAATGGAAAAACCCATGACCAATCACTTAGTTCTTTTTGCACATTGAATTAAGTATTATATCTTACTACATTGTTTCACTTATCATATTGAAGTAAAAGTGATAACCCTTAGGTGAACTCTTGAAAACCTCCTTGACAATATGAATCCACTGGTGTTTGAATATTTCAAACTTACACCTTGACCAACCCATACCCTAGTAGCTAGGCCTAAACCCTTTTACCATAATTCTTTTTGTAAATTGAATTATGTGTTAAGCCTTACTCAAACCACTATAGTTCCTTTACATAAATTGAATTATTGTGATAAACTTGAACTTGTCCATAAAAGACCAAACAATAACCATCTAATCATAATTATTTTTGCATATTGAATTATGTGTCAAAACCTTGTCCATGTTAACACCAATCAAGTTGAATAACTGGTGATGCTTCTGTATTGTATATTTTGTTGTATTTGTTTGTATGTTGGTGAATTGCTTGTCTATTGTTATTTATTTGTATTATTTAGATTCTACGGAGAGCAACGTTCTATTTGTGAAGAGGGTGCTTTTATACCAACTCCCACGAGGCAAGTGATACTCATGTCCCACTTTTGTTTTACCAATTGCATTAGTGTTTTCATTAGTACGCATCATAGGTGATTTTTATTATTTTCTAAGTATATGCTATGCTCAGAACACCTAGTAGTGTGTAGCCAACCTGAAACCCCTTATAGGTACTAGTTTAGCTATACTAGAATTCTATCACAACTATTGTTGTTACTTGTTGGGTTGTGATGATTTTGAAAATTGAAAATTAACAACCCAATGAAACACCTGGGTGGAATGGTAATTGCTTGGTGTATGTTGAGTGGCTACTCAGGGCCATGTTCATGGTGGATTTAGCCATGGATGTGGTGGTTATCACCTGAGGGTACACTTTTGGATTGCCACCCAGGAATAAACAGATATATAGGTCTTCAATGTATAGTTAGCTTCGAGTGCGGCCTTGAGGTAATATGGGCTCTCCCAAGATTAAGTAAGTTGTGGGGGTTCCTCCAGTTGTATTGACAAGGGGTGGTAGAATTTTAGGAGCAACGAGTCAATGATGGTATGGTTGAATCCCTCTTCCCAAAGATCTTGTCTCATTCTTCTCTCGGGGAGGATGAATCTCAAGGTGAAAGTGCACAGCCTCTGAAGAGTTAAAAACTAAGATCTTAGCCGTGTCCCCGGTTATGGGCCAGTTGAGCAGCTAGACAGAGTTGGTGCCAAAGGATCTCCTCATCTTTTTTGAATGATATAAAACATGGTAGAAACCCCTTTTAGGGCACATGGTGGATTTAGCCATGATGCCACAATCAAACCTCATGGTGGAGTTAGCCATGATGATTTACCAAACTTCATGGTGGATTTAGCCATGACGATTTTCAAACTTCATGGTGGATTTATCCATGATGATTTCTCAAACTTCATGGTGGATTTAGCCATGATGAACTGTCAACCTTCATGGTGGATTTAGCCATGATGGTTGTACTAAAGTCTTCATTTTTATTAAACTGATTTATCAAATATAGGAAAAAAACTGGCTTTTTGCAAATAGGCCAGACTCCACCAGCCAAATATAATGTAGCTAGTCTATTCCTCAAAAATGCCACCAAATAAGTGTCACTTGCCAGTACATTGTTTGTACTGACTTCCTCCTTCGTGGGGCTGCATATTCCAACATGCAGATGAATCTGAAGACGAGTGAGGATTTCATTTAGGATCTCGAGTCTATCGCCAGCATGTTCTTCCTGTGGCTCATGAAGATGAAGAAGGCTCATTGATGAATTATTTTTGATGTGTTTACTTTGAAACTCTGTCATTGGGCTAGTCCATGTTGACTATGCAAATTGTAAGACTGTTTTATTTCTTATCCATTGGATCAACGATGTAGAACGATGCTATTGCAATGAATATTTCATTTTGTCATGTGTATGCTATCAGAGATCCCGGGAATAGCAGGATACACATGTGTTCTATCTTTATTAAAAGGCAGGGTGCTACAAAATGGTATCAGAGCATAGTGTTGCTTGTAGGATCGAGACCCCAAGTTTGGATTAGAACTAGGAAAGACCTAGGATTGAAAGTCTACCTTCGAACCTATAGAAATAGAACATCACATATTAATCCTTCTCATATCCTCTCCTCTATTATTTCACCTTAAAAATATTTTTCTTGTTATTGATGAACTACCTCTTGTTTTCCATCAAGACATGGTTGGTGAAACTTCATGGAGTGAAAGGAATAGTTTTCACATTACCCTTTTGGTTTCAACATGAAGATCTACACTCAAGTCAATTGAAGAAACTTGGAGTTATACCCAGACTTCACAACAATCACAAACACCTCAAGACACCGAGAGAAGGATTTGGAGAAACTCAAGAATATATAGATGAGACCACCAATCTAGTTACTTTTTTAGAACAATGTTAACGTATTAGTGTATTGATCATACAAATTGTGTATGTTATGACAATACTAGGTTGTTTGTTAAACCTTGATGATTGGAGTGATGATGTTTGCTATATGCTTGTTAGATGTTGTTTGTCTGATGAATTTCCTTGCTCTGCTATGTTTGGGTAGGAACCTTCTTTAGTCTCTTTATAAATCTCTACTCATCCATGCTAAACCAAACCAAACCCTACACCCTACCCCTTTACTAACCATAGTGAGTTTCTAAATTGGTGTGCAACAACTGACTCGACGCCCAAGAGCACCTTTTGAGACAACCATCCAATTGAGGAATACCAAAGATCTCATAATTATGTTCATCTGTGTGAAGGAACAATCACATCCATGACCAAGCCACCTCTATCCTAAGGATCAACAAGTTTATCAACCGGTAATAATGGACATAAGGAGTCTGATTCACACGAGCTAAGTTTTTGGATAGCTTTCTCCACCATAAGGAAATATGAAGAAGATGAAACTATTGAACTAGAGGTGCAAAAAGTTTACGCAACCCAATTAGTTGGAAAAACTATAGTTTAGTTTAGGTTTGTTTTACAGGTGGGAAACTATTTGTTAGACAAGTGAGGATGACCAAGTGTTAGATCACGTAGTTCATCAATCTACATGTGGAAAATGATATCGGTGCGGGATGGACTGATCACTATTCCTACTACTCATGTTATTCACTCTTACTATGTTGGGTTGAAGGAACTATGTTTGCCTTGAGCCTTAGTCGAGTGACGACGACATTAAACCAAAATCATAGAAGGGTTAGATTCATAATATCCCTATGTTAGGCAAGTGTTGCTGAAACGTACTAAACTTCGGTGAGGACAAAGCCAATCTTGGAGGAATCACAATTGAAGACATTTCCTACCATGAGAGTTTTGTTAGAAATAGCATGGTGTTTGTATTCAAGAGATACAACAACATAATGAAATATCACCAAGGAAACGAGAACAAATTTGGTATGGACTTATCACTGTATTATCTTGAACCAAATCAGTGTATGGTTCTATTTGGGAAGTGGTTGATCGTCTGACAAAGATAGCACACTTTGTGCTAGTAAAGACCACTTACACCAGTGCTAAGTTAGCTGATATATACAAGAAGAAGATTGTCTGTCTTTATGGCGTTCCAATGAGTATTGTGTATGATAGTGGTACAAAGTTTACTTCACACTTTTTGAATAAACTACATGAGTCATTAGAGACCAGACTGGAGTACAGGACAGTGTCTCTTTCTCAAACAGATGGTCAAACTGAGAGAGTGTATCAGATTCTAGAGGATATGCTGAGATCATGTACCTTAGACTATGGATCTAGTTGGGATGATAACTTACCATATGCAGAACTTTTCCTACAACAATAACTACTAAGCTAGTATTGAGATGGTATCATATGGAGCTCTGCATGGGAAGGAAATGCACCACACCTTTGTTGTGGAGTGGTATAGGAGAAAGAAATTTCATTGGTCCTAACATCATCCAAGAAGAGGAAGAGAAAGTTAGACTAACCAAGGACTTCTGATTGACCCAAAGAGTGACCCCTTAGTGTCAAAGGTAACACAACAGACTTATGTTGGTCTGCAACTCAACCACAAGGGAAAATTCTACTCAAACCATCTAGAGTAAAGCTACACTTCAAGCCATGAGAATAGACACATCCTATTGGAGGTGAATATGGACACATAGAGCCCTTAATGATGAAAACATGTATTCAAGATCCCAAATACCTACAAGGAGTTGATACATGCTATACAAGGATATTATGGATGATGAAGAGAATAGACTCAACAATCTGAAGACAAGATAATTTAAGCTACAAAAAAAAGTTTCTCTTAAGGGCGGTAGCCACCTAGTTGTTTTAAGCCTAGCTACCCAACCCTATCTTTCTTTCTAGACTTTCCAAAATCTCGGGACGAGATTTCTTTTAAGGGTGGTAGTCTGTAAGATCCCTGATTTTTGTGAAAGCTCAAAAATCACAAAAAATTTAAACTTTTGTTTTCCACTAATGCAAGTCATCAAAAACAAAGAAAACACAACACAGAAGTAATATCTTTCCAAAGTATTGGAGTTTGTTAATCCAGTTTAGGCCTATATTTCCCTAAACCCCAAAATTGTTTCTAAAATAAATATTTTGCCAAGTATTTTAAATTATAAAACGGTCTCATTTTGTTTTCAAATGTTTTCTTGGAATTATCACTCTTGATAATATTCTAGACCTCAAAAATATTTTAAGAGACCAAAACTAAAGTATGTTTTCTAAAAATGACTTTAAAGATTATAAACATTTTTAAAAAAAATTAGTAAGAAAACAATGCTGACATGTTTCAACACTTAATATTATAACATGTAATATTTTACACAATTTTAATTAAGCCTAAAAGAGTTCTATTAAACTCTATTTTTAACAAACATAAAGTAATAAATTTCAAACCCCTTTTGAAAACTCAAAAATTAAATATGTTAGAAATAACACAAGATAGTTTTTATATGAAATGTTTTATTTTTATGAAACCATAGAAACAAATTTGAGTTCATTTGGACTTATGAAATAAAATCCATGTCATTTTTAGGAAATAAAAGAAAAGAAAGAACAAAAAAATGAAACCACCCAACTGGGACGAGCCCACCACATCCCCTCTCTACCCCTCGCCCGTGCGCAGTGCAAACACGAGCAGGCCAGCCCACCCCGTGGCCCCTCTCTTCTCACGCTGAAAGGCGAGACCGGCGTGATGTCATCCTTGACGCCATCATCCCTAACCTCCCGACCAGCGCCCCACGTTCCCCATGAACCGCCCACGTCTGACACCCCTCGTCCACGATCTCTTCCCCCGAGCCCCTCACCATAAATACCCGGCGCCCCTCTGTTTTCCCTCTTTTTCCCGCTGTGATGCCTTCCTAATAGCACACCGAAGTTCTTCGTTGCCTCCGCCATCTTTCGCCGAATCCGGCGAGGTAAGCAAGCAAGAGCCGCCCCTTTCAGCCCCCATGGACTCGGAGTGATCTGCGCATCCTCTGAGCCACCCCTCTGCCCTTTTTTGTGCAGCCCACCGTCGTTGTCGAGCGCTCCCAAGGCTGCCAGAAGCCGGTGTCGTATCCGTTCATGCCTCGCCGCCGTTCTAGGAAGAGAGCGTCGTCACCAACGCCACAATCTTCTCAACGGCATTGCGCTGAGCTTCATGGACCACTCCGCTGTGGTTGGTGACCACCGAAGCGCGCCGGCGTCATTTTTTCGAGCACAACGCCGCCGCGTACCCATTTTCCTGCAGCCCTCAGAGAGGGGAGCTTCCCTCTCGTCCTCATCCATTAGATCTAGATGGACGCCTAGGATTAGATATGACCCGAATGGGTAAGCCCCCGTTGGATCTAGATCCAACGTCATGGATTTAATGAAACTGCCCAGTCAGCACTGCCCCGTCAGCATGCCATGTATACGCCCAGTCAGCATCCGCAGCCAATCAGAGACTGCGAAGTGGCCGGGCCATTTTTCTGTTAATACCCGAATAGAAATTAGTTGACATAATTGCAGAAAAGTCCCTGCAAATTGCAACCATTATAACTTTTTAACCATGAGGCCAAATTTAGGAAATTTGGACTTTTTGAAATTCCCTGAACATTTAGAAACTTTTGGCACTGGCCAATTCAAATTTTACAAACTAAATTTGGTTCAGTTTTAAATATGCTTGTTTGATGAATTCTGGCATAATTCAAATTCTACAAATTCAAAAATTGCAAATAAAATATTTTTGGAATCCTTAGGATGTGTAATTTCTTACCTTCTATACCAAAATAATAATTGAACCAATTAAAATTGATTTTAGAATTTAAATAACTATTTAAGTATTTTGCACCTAGATTAATTTCTATATATAATTTTAATTAATTTTCTTCTAGAAAATTGTTCCATTTAGTAACCTTAAACCAGAGAAACCGGTACCCAAACTATTGGTGACCAGAGAACCCATTCCATGTAATCTTTGCCATATAAACCATCCATAGTAGTCAACCTTTATAAATTAACTTTTCTTTGATGAAACCCCCTTTTAGGAAAATTGTGGTATGATCATTTTGATCAAAACCAACACCCATGTCATGTTGAACTTATGGAAATTAACTTTTGGAGCAAAAACCCCAAGCCCAATGCTATGCATCATAGGTGATTTTTATTATTTTCTAAGTATATGCTATGCTCAGAACACCTAGTAGTGTGTAGGAAACCTGAAACCCCTTATAGGTACTAGTTTAGCTATACTAGAATTCTATCACAACTATTGTTGTTACTTGTTGGGTTGTGATGATTTTGAAAATTGAAAATTAACAACCCAATGAAACACCTGGGTGGAATGGTAATTGCTTGGTGTATGTTGAGTGGCTACTCAGGCCATGTTCATGGTGGATTTAGCCATGGTGTACACTTCTGGATTGCCACCCAGGAATAAACAGATATATAGGTCTTCAATGTATAGTTAGCTTCGAGTGCGGCCTTGAGGTAATATGGGCTCTCCCAAGATTAAGTAAGTTGTGGGGGTTCCTCCAGTTGTATTGACAAGGGGTGGTAGAATTTTAGGAGCAACGAGTCAATGATGGTATGGTTGAATCCCTCTTCCCAAAGATCTTGTCTCGTTATTCTCTCGGGGAGGATGAATCTCAAGGTGAATGTGCACAACCTCTCCAGAGTTAAAAACTAAGATCTTATCCGTGTCCCCGGTTATGGGCCAGTTGAGCAGCTAGACAGAGTTGGTGCCGAAGGATCTCCTCATCTTTTCTGAATGATATAAAACATGGTAGAAACCCCTTTTAGGGCACATGGTGGATTTATCCATGATGCCACAATCAAACCTCGTGGTGGATTTAGGCATGATGATTTACCAAACTTCATGGTGGATTTAGCCATGACGATTTTCAAACTTCATGGTGGATTTAGCCATGATAATTTCTCAAAATTCATGGTGGATTTATCCATGATGAATTGTCAACCTTCATGGTGGATTTAGCCATGATGGTTGTACTAAAGTCTTCATTTTTATTAAAATGATTTATCAAATATAGGACAAAATTGGCTTTATGCAAACAGCCTAGACTCCACCAGCCAAATATCATGTAGCTAGTCTATTCCTAAAAAATTCCACCAAATAAGTGTCACCTGCCAGTACATTGTTTGTACTGATTTCCTCCCTCGTGGGGCTGCATATTCCAACACGCAGATGAATCTGAAGACGAGTGAGGCTTTCGTTTAGGATCTCAAGTCTATCGCCAACATATTCTGCCTGTGGCGCATGAAGATGAAGAAGGCTAATTTATGAATTATTTACGCTCTATTTACTTTGAAAGTTTGTCATTGGGCTAGTCCATGTTGACTATTCCAATTGTAATACTATTTTATTTCTTATCCACTGGATCAGCGATGTAGAATGATGCTATTGCAATGCATATTTCATTTTGTCATGTGTGTGCTATCAGAGATATCGGGAATAGCAGGATACACAGGTGTTCTATCTTTATTAAAAGTTAGGGCGCTTCAAAAAGGAAGGAAGAAGATGAAAGCTATCGCTCTTAGGGGGCCAAAGCCATATCCCCCGCAGCTGCCCCCGACACTCCAGTGGCAGCTGGTGGAGAAAACACGGCTCCTCGGGAAGAATATCCCTTGCAGACCAACCAGCTTGTTGCATTCGACACGGATGTGTGGGAAAGGGCGACTCTTGTTGAAGGCGGACCTTCAGCGCTTCTGTACGCTGAGCCAATTCCGACATTTGACACAAATTTCAAGGTAAAACAAGAGGCCTGCTTTGATGAACTCGGATATATTCATCTATGGGCAAAAAAGTACTTTGCCCGAGCCCCCTTGATACGTCCTTGGCCAAAAGGTGGATTATTGGTTCGAAATAATTACGTCTTCTCACCTCGGCAGGTTCTCCGAGACGGTATCCACCATATGGGGATTACCTTCTTGGAATACGCCAAGGAGTTCAGGGAGCTTCTAGGCGGTTTACAAAAGATGAGTCAGGTAATATCTCTAGCCCCCAAGTATCAATACAAAAGCATATTTTTTTGTGTTAATAATTTTTTCTTTTGCCTGCCTATTTTTGTTTAACAAACACTTTCCTTTCTATGCTTTTCAGCAAACTTCCAAAAACATAAATGTCAAACTTTTCGAGAAGCTGACCATCAAGAACCAAGAAATGAAATCCCTTCTTGGTATTCTTAAGGATAAGTACTCGTAAATGGTTGAGATCCAGAAGCAGCTGAAGGAGACCACTGGTAAGCATGCTTTTTTCAATCCTTGAATTTGATTCTAAATTTTTCTAATGACTTTTTCGAGTTTTAATTCCATCGTCTCTTTTTCTCTCAGCCTCTTTGGCCAAGGCCAAGCAAATTGCTGAGGATGCTCGCAATGCCAAAACTTTGCTCAAGGAAAACTCTCAGCTTTACAAAATGACTGTAAAGCTTCTGAAGGATCTGGAGGCGAGCCAGCTGGCCTTGGAATTGTCCGAGTCTCGTGCTTCCTCACAAGCCGAGAAAGATCGGAGGACCATAAAGAATCTTTAGAATGCCCTAAATCAACGCCTTGAAGAAGGCATTGAAATGGACAAATTCTTGGTAAGTTTCTGTACTTTTACCAAGTTTTTATTTTACTTTGCATAATGCATTCTTTGCCTCCTTCTGTTTGTCTAATCTTTTTTTTCTCTAACATAAGGGAATCCTCTGCTCACTCGGATTGATAGAATTCGGGCTTTCGGGACCTTCTTCACCGAGCTAAAAAATGCCGGAATGCTACTTATTAATAAGTGCCTTCCGGATAGAGCTGGCAAATTCTCGGAAGCTAGCAAGCTCCCGGAGGAAATTGCAGAAGTGGCGGACTAGCACGAGTCCTGGCTTCAGTCTGCCGCCCGCGGTGGTGTTCACATGGCCCTCGGGCTAATGCGGATGCATTACACTACCGCCAAGTCTTGGCGCATCGCTACCGGTGTTCTGCAAGGATACACGAAAGCTCAAAGGGCGGAAATCTTCGAGTCTATAAAGGTTCATGCTTCCAAGATAGCTCGGATGATCTCCACCTCGATGTTCTACCCGGAGGAAGAAATTCCAGCAACTCCAGAGAACCCGAGCGTTAGCTATGAAGACGATGAGGATGAGTTCATGGACGCCAATTAGTCCTGCATAGCCATTAGCCAAATAGAACACATTAAGATTCTTACAATGTAATCTCAATTGTAATGCATTCTATCTTTTGTGTGAACAAGTCTTTATCCTTTGCAGTAATTTTAAAATTTGCAAGTTTTTCAGAGTTTTAATTCCTTTTCTTCTAAGTTCTCTGGTTTGTATGCTTTAACTTTCCTTAGTGTTAAAGTGGCTCGATAGTATGCAATCTTCACGCCAAGCAAACGAGTTAAGCAACCAATCAGTCGAAACTCGTAATCATGGATTAAACCTTGGCACTTTTACTTACTAATTCCAGTGACCCATCACAACAAACAATCAGATAATACTTAGGACTAATAATGAATTTGAAAAGTATGAACCTCGGGCACACAGGCACAATCTAGGATTCTGAAGCCTCCTTAGGCTAAAAAAGCATTCAGTTTTATAACTCCGAGCAAGCATGCAAAATTTGGGTTAACATTGAAGCAAATTGAAAGATCATCGGGAAATAGATAAGACAAAAGCATGCTTTGAACAATAAAGACAAAACAAACAAAAATGCATGAATTCCGACAACTTTATTTCATGATCTCAATGATGTTTACATAGAATTGAACTAAGTGTAGAAGGGATGTAGCTGCTGGATACTCCAGGGTCTATTTTTCTCTCCTAGTTGTACATCTATGCTTCTTTTCCTCTTGCGATTCGGATTTTTTGGGTCATCTTCTGTGTCTTGGATATCTACAAGGTAATATTCTCCATTATTCATAGCCTTGCTAATGACAAATGGTTCTTCCCAGATTTGGGCTAACTTGTGCTTCCTATCCTACACCAATCTTAACACAAAATCACCTTCTTTAAAAGATCGGTGTTTGATTTTCCGACTATGATATCGCCTTAGTCCTTGATGATAAATGGCAGATCTTTGCAACACAAGTTCTCGTACTTCTTCTAAGAGATCGACGACATCCTTACGTGCATTTTTGGCATCCGAGTCATCGTATGCCTCCACTCTTGGGCTATCATGGATCATGTCCGTAGGAAGCACTCTTCTGCGCCATAAACCAAGATAAAAGATGTTTGCCATGTTTATATATTTGGCGTTGTTCGAATACTCCAACGCACGGAAGGTAACTCTTCTACCCATGCTCCAGCTGCTCTATGAAGAGGAGTTTTGAGTCTTGGGCGTATTCCCTGCAGGATTGAACTATTCATTCGTCCAACCTAGCCATTGGATTGTGGGTGTGCCACAGATACAAGATCTAGACGATTTCCCATTTGTCGGTAGTATTTTGCCAACTCTCCAATTGAGAAGTTTGTCTCATTATCCGTGATTATACTATGTGGTATACCATATCGCATGACTACGTCAATGACGAAATTTCTGGCACCGTCAAGCTTTTTTATGGGTTTTGCCTCCACCCACTTGGTATACTTATCTACTGCAACGAGCAGATGTTTAAGTCCGCCTCTTGCAGTTTTGAATGGCCCCATCATATCTAGCCCCAGACCGCAAATGGCCATATTATGGGGATAGTCTTGAGTGCTTGAGCTGGCATATTTTTCTGATTGGCGTAATATTGGCATCCGGCACATGTTTTACTATGTGCTCTGCATCTGTCTTGGTTGTGAGCCAGAAAAAACCTGCACGGAATGCTTTTTTAACTATGCTTTTTGACTGAGCATGATGTCCGCAATCTCCTTCGTGGATTTCTTGCAGAATTTCTCTTACTTCTTCTGGCGAAATACATCGCTGACAACTTACAATAGTACTACGTTTATACAGGGAACCATTGATTACCGCGTATCCTTTGCATCGGCGTTGTATTTTCCTTTGCAAGACTTTGTCTTCTCTGTCCAGAAACTTCTGATTAACTAAGAAGTTTAAGTATGGAATTGTCCAGTCTGGGTTAACGAGCAAAACTTCTATTGACTCGAAAACTAAGGGGTAGTCAACATATTCACATTTTATTGATGGTTCATGCAAGTGTTGGACGGATACACCAGGCGGAAGAGTTTTCTCCCTTTCCGAGCCCATGCGGGCTAAAGCATCTGTGTTCCAATTTTCTTCCCTTTTGACGTGATGTACCTCAAATCCTAGGAAGCAAATGGCAAACTCGTCGACTGTTCTCCGATATTCGGCCATTATTGGGCTTTTTGCATCCCATGTCTGGTTTAGCTGATGTTGTACTAAGTCCGAGTCACCATAGCAAAGTATGTGTTTGACGCCTATTTCTTTTGAAATATGCAAGACATGAAGCAATGCTTCGTATTCTGCCACATTGTTACTAGCGTTGAACTGTATTTGTAATACATACTCCATTGTGTCACCTTTTGGAGATTTGAGCACTACACCACCTCCAGTGCCTTCTTTCATTTTGGATCCATCAAAATGCATGATCCAATATTCCTACTCCGGCATTGGTATGTTTTCCATTGCTTCTGTCTAATCAGCCACGAAATGTGCTAACACGTGGGATTTAATTGCCTTCCGGGGTTGGTACTTAATGTCGAACGCAGCAAGTTCAATGCCCCATCTCGCTACTCGTCTTGTTGCGTCCGCATTGTTTATAATATCCCCTAGTTGTGCTTTTATTACACTTGTCGGATATATACGATTAAGGGTATGTCCGACATTGTCCTAAAGAATCCATTACCTAGGTGGCCTGTTGGTAATGGATCAGAATCCATTACGCGGCCCAGTAAGCTGATGTGCAGAAGCCGGATTTTAGAAGAACCCGGACCACGGCCCAAAGTGGTGCGGCTTGGAGTAGAAGACGGATTCTTTACTTTCCAAGTTGGATAGTTTCCGTAGTCTTCTAGGTTTCCTTTCTGTAAGCCGTAACCCAGCTATCTATATAAAGCCGGACGAGATAGAAGAAAAACAGAGAACTAGCTAGAGGCCAACTCGCCGAGAAGTTGATCCTCGTCGAGTTAGCGAAGCCTTACTCACATTGTACTTTGAATACTTCAGGCTTCAGCCCTGATTTAGTGAGATTGCAGGAGTAGGAACGCCATCTAGTTGTGTCATACCGAACCTGGGTAAACTTGGTGTTCTGGGTTGTCGTATTACCACGTCCCCCCATGTCTCTACCAGTAGGCTCATGGCACCCCCGTCTATGAACTCTACTACGATGTCTCGACAGTGGGCGCCCAGCGTGGGGCCAGCGACGTCAGGCGTTACGTTTCGATCCGGGATACTGGGCGGAAATAGGCAGTTCCATAACTGTCGGAAGCTTGGAATTTGACGACGACGTCGGGCGCTTCCTCGACAACTGATCGTACATGCCAGCACAGAATCACCTGGTAAGTGTCTGTGTTTTACCGATTGGATCTGCAAACGTCTTTATCGGATTAACTGCAGAGGCAATAGGATTATGTGGTGGAAGCAAATTTATCCCACCCGCCCTATACCAAGTTGAAGAAAACTATGATACCGGATTCTGCTCAGATCGCCAATACCCCACTGAAATTGCTGCATCCTCGGAGATGCCCGCAATCAGATCCCACTTTATTGGCATGGTGCAGTCCGAGGTCGCTGAAAACACGGATGAAAGTAACCCCGTGGAAGAGGCAGACGAAAACAATCCCATGGTTCAAGTGGAAGATCCGACACCCGTCAATGAGACGATGAACTCGGAAGCCGACTCTGTGTTAGCTGCCTTAGAGGAAAGATTAGAGTCAGAATCCGGATCTGAAGACATAGATTCCGAAGACGAAGATGAAGATGCTTTCAAAAGAATCCGGATCTATGCAGGGGAATTTCCATGAAGTGCTTATGGAAAAACCGGCTGAAAACACGGATGGTGGAGACGATGAAGACCCCAGGACACCTCCGCCAGATGAGGAAAGAGAAACCAGTCCAATTTACCCCGATGTCAAGGAATTGACAGAGGATGAACATGGCGAAAACCCTCCCTCTTCCAAGAAGAAAAAGAAGACCGCCATGGAACTCTAGTATAAACTCCAGAAGATAAAGTTGGCAGATATTGCTAACCAAAATCTGGAAGTAGGAGGAGGAAGCGGAGTCACACCTGCGGAGAAGTAAAAGAAGGAAATCCATGTCCCACAAATGTCGAAACGGGACGAAATTGTTCTAGTTCAAATTCCAGTGGGACGTGACGAACCTCCTGAAGTGCTTGAAGCCAGGAGCCAAGCTCTACAGCGGCAGCGGCAACATCTATTCAGAACTCGGGAAAACCTCTTAAAATCCATGCTAGCATTAAGTTGCAGGAGAAATAAATAGAGGAATACGAAAGAAGGAATTGATCTGGCATAAAACCTACATGGTTACCCGGAATTGCAAAGTCAGATGTGCTACCACCGAAAGAACAGTTCCAAAACCCTTCTTGGCAAAGGCAGGTAAACGGCACCAATGCCAAGGGAGAACGCATATACAAAACCGCATCCAAAAACGTGGAGGCCGCGTTCGCCATCCTTAACGACGATCTGTACTCCAATGACGAAAGACTTCAAGGGGTGTATGCTATCTTAGGAAAAGCGTTGCAACAGCAATAGCGAGGACATGCAAGATAAGGGAAGTTGCATGACGACTCGGCCCTATGCAAAACTGCCACATGTGCCGCTAGAGCACCTGGACCTGGCGAACCTGGAGATTCACACAATTCTAAGGAGGAGAAAGGAGATCCAAGAAAGGACAAGAAAATCCCAGATCATAAGGATGCAGCGTCCAGAACGGGATCCCATCTGCCGAAAGGTGGAAATAATCCCCGTGATCGGGAGGAACAAAACCGGAAAGACGGAAAAATGATGCCGCCTCAGAGACACCCAGCTGAAAAATCCGGAAGATATGACACTCCTCACAGGCGTGAGAGATCCCGTACTCCTTCTAGGAACAAAGAAAGGCCAAGGAGTAGAACTCCACCTTATTCCAAAGGACACGATAACAGACGGAATAGGGATAATCCCGGAAGAGCGCACTCGTGCAACAATGGCCTAGAAAGGAGCAGATCCCCTTCTGTCCATTCAGCCGGCAGATATTCCGCTCACCCGATAAGGCGGAATGAGATTATCTATACTTTGGACCTAAGTGCTTCACTGACATGATCCGAAGAATAACTCTACATTATGGCTTTGCCAAAGTTGGTCCAATTTACCAAAAGTAAACCAGCAGTACAAACCCGAATATGTGGCTTTCAGACTACTATACTGCAGTCCAGATAAAAAGAGGGATAGACCTAGAGGCAGTGAAATTCCTCCCCCTAATGTTCCTGGATGGTGCCAGAGATTGAATCAACGCGCTTCCGTCAAGAACCGTGGATAGTTGGAATGATATGGATAGAGTATTCACTCAACATTTTCGGGGTACATACAAACGCCCTAAGAGCATCAAGTAGCTAAACCGCTGCGTCTAGTTTGAAGACGAGTCGTATGTCGACTTTATTTCAAGATGGACAACAATCAAAAACAGTTGTTCTAGAGTAAGTGATGTACAGATAATGCATGCTTTCATCAACGGCTTAAAACCCGGTCTTGTACCATTCATGGTTGGTTCAAAGGAGCACAAAGATATCAGATCTATGCTCACCGCCGCCAATGAGCACGCAGCGGCCAAAGACGACATCAGAGCGAGAGGTGGAAATATTGATGCTTTGGCTCAGGCCAAAAAGACGTCTCGTTCTGAGAAAAAAGCTACTCCTGAAGCGCATCCAAAGCCCAAAGAAGTTAACTTAACCTTTGGAAAGGATAATGGCAACAAATGGAAGGGAAGAAACACATAACCTATCTCCTACTCAAAGGAAGAGGGGGGAAGATTAAGTCGGAAAAATGTGTCCACCATTCGCAATTTGGGAAACCTACCCATACCAATACGCAATGCCCTCTTAATAAACAGATGAAAGGCACTGCGGGATCCGGGAACAAGGGAAATAAATCTAAGAGGAAGTTCTCCAAGCAAAAGCCAGAAGCTGAAAAGGAAGAAAGTGAATCGGACACTGACAAAAAAATCCAGGAACAACAGCGGAAAGGCGAGCCAAAATTCCCGAGAGTTGACAGAAATTTTACCTAACTTTCTTGGAAACTCCCTCAGCAAAACAGGTGAAAAGAACACTTCTAGAAATCAACGCGGTTGTGCCACCAACACCCAAATTCTTGAAGTATTCAAATAAGCCAATCACCTGGGATCAGTCTGATCTTCCCAGAACCCGGCACGCAAGCTTTAATCGTAAGCCCTATTGTTCAAAACACTAGGCTGAAAAGAGTGTTGACGGATGGAGGATCTAGTATCAAAATTATGTATCACAGCATCTGTGCATCTCCGAGACCCAGCTCAATCACAGCAACATACGTTTCCACGGCGTCGTTCCTGACAGACAAGCACATTCCCTAGGAGAAATTTCCCTAGACGTAACCTTCGGAGACAGAGAACTGTTCCGCCAGGAAAAGATCTCATTCTAGGTGGTGCCGTTCGAAAGTGTATACTATGCAATACTCGGACGTTCAGCTTTCGCCAAATTCATGGCAAGATCATGTTATATCTATAACAAGCTGAGGACGCCAGGGCCAAAAAGGAGGAGTAATCACCATATCGGGAGACTTCAAATTGGCAAACGAGCTGGAAAAAGGAAACGCCCCTTGCGCCGAACAAGTGATAGAAAAGGAGGAATTGAAAGAGCAGGTAAAGGAAGTATCGCCGACAGAAATTCCGGCAGGAAAAGAAAGCAAGAAGCCGGCAGATAGCTTCAAAGCATCAGAGAATACAAGACAGGTTATCCTAGATCCCAAAGATCCGACAAAGTTTGTCGTAGTGGGAACTAGGATGACTGACAAATAGGAAGACGCGCTCATCAAGTTCCTTCGTGAGAACTGGAACATTTTTGCCTGGTGTCCTGCTGATATGCCAGGTGTACCCAGGGAACTTGCTGAGCACCAACTCAAGGTAATTCCAGGTTCAAAACCCGTCAAACAAGGTCTCCGTCGGTTTGATGGAAGAAGATGGAAGGTTGTTGGCAAGGAAATTATCCGGCTTCTAGCTGCTGATTTTATCCGAGAAATAATACATACTGATTTGTCTGCGAACCCAGTATTAGTCCCGAAGAAGGATAGTATTATTCTTAGGATGTCCATAGATTACACGGGATTGAACAAATTGTGTCCGAAAGATAGGTTCGCGTTACCGCGGATCGATCAACTAATAGATGCCACTACTGGCTCTGAGCTTTTGTGCTTTTTGGATGCTTATTCCGGGTACCATCAAATACCCATGAAAGAAGAAGATCAAATCAAAACCTCTTTCATAACACCCTACAGAACATACTAATACATAACCATGCCTTTCGGCCTGAAGAACGCGGGTGCAACATACCAGCGTTGCGTGCAACGTTGTTTGCATAGCAGATTGGCAAAAACATGCACGTTTACGTGGACGATATTGCCGTAGTTTCCAAGGAAAAGGATACACTCCTTGAAGATCTTCGAGAAACTTTCGAAAATTTTCGCACTTATAAAATGAAGTTGAATCCATTAAAGTGTGTATTCGGGGTTCCCTCGGGAAAACTTCTAGGTTTTATCGTTCCTCATAGAGGAATAGAAGTAAACCCTGAAAAAATCAAGGCAATCTTCAACATCACAAGGCCTACGTTCTTAAAGACATCCAAAGATTGACGGGTTCTGCAGCCGCAGTTAGCAGGTTTATAAGCCGGCTAGGAGACAAAGTTCTGCCATTATACAAGTTGTTGAAGCAATCCGACAAATTTGAATGGACAGAAGAGGCGGACAAAGCATTAACCCATCTAAAAGAAACCTTGATGAAAGCTCCGATTTTGGCATCCCCAAAAGACGAAGAACCCATGTTACTGTATCTTACAGCAACAAACAAGGTTATTAGCGCAGTGATAATTGTGGAAAGACGGAAAGATGAACAAAGCATACCGGACCAGTACCCGGTGTATTATATCAGCGAAGTATTCTCCGAGTCAAAACAAAGGTATCGACATTATCAAAAGCTGGCATATGGCGTGTTTTTCGCATATAGAAAACTCCGCCATTATTTCCAAGGACATTCCATAACGGTGGTAAGCAAAGCACCACTAGGGGATATCATCAACAATGCGGACGCAACAGGATGAGTAGCCAAATGGGGCATTGAGCTAGCTGCGTTTGACATTAAGTACCAACCCCGAACGGCAATTAAATCCAAGGTGTTTGCAGATTTTGTCGCTGATTGGACAGAAGCAATGGAAAACACACCAATGCCAGAGTCGGAATATTGGATCATGCATTTTGATGGATCCAAAATGAAAGAAGGCGCTGGAGCTGGTGTGGTGCTTAAATCTCCAAAAGGTGACATTATGGAGTATGTATTACAAATACACTTCAACGCCAGCAACAATGTGGCAGAATATGAATCTTTGCTTCATGGCTTGCATATTGCAAAATAAATAGGAGTTAAATGTATACTTTGCTTTGGTGACTCGGATTTGGTACAACTTTAGCTAAACCAAACATGGGACGCCAAAAGTACGATCTTGGCCGAATATCGGAGAACGGTGGATGAATTTGCCATTTTCTTCCTGGGATTTGAAGTACTTCATATCAAAAGGGAAGAAAATTGGAACGCGGATGCATTAGCCTGCATGGCCTCGGAAAGAGTGAAAACCCTACCACCTGGTGTGTTTGGCCAACACTTTCATGAACCATCGATCAAAGGTGGAGATGTTGATTATCCTCTCGTTTCCGAGTCAATTGAAGTTCTGCTCGTTAACCCGGATTGGAGAATTCCATACTTAAACTTCTTAGTTGATCAGAAGTTCCCGGATGGAGCAGACAAGGTCTTGCAAAGGCAGATACAACGCCGATGCAAAGGATACACGGTATTAATGGTTGCCTGTATAAACGCAGCACTATCAGAATTTTTCAGCGATGTATTTCGCCAGAGGAAGGCCAAGAAATCTTGCAAGAAATCCATGTAAGAGATTGCGTACATCATGCTCAATCAAAAATCATAGTCAAGAAAGCATTATGTGCAGGGTTTTTCTGGCTAACAGCCAAGACAGACGCCGAACACATGGTAAACACATGTGCCGGATGTCAGTATTACGCCAAGAAGACGAATATGCCATCTCAAGAACTCAAAACTATCCCCGTTACATGGCCATTTGCGGTCTGGGGGCTAGATATGATGGGACCATTTAAAACTTCTAGAGGTGGACTTACACATCTACTCGTTGCAGTAGATAAGTATACCAATTGGGTGGAGGCGAAACCCATCAAAAAACTTGACGGTGTGACTGCCAGAAATTTCATCATTGACATAGTCATGAGTTACGATGTTCCACACAGCATAATCACTGACAACGGGACAAATTTCTCGATTGGAGAGTTGGAAAAATATTGCTGACAAACGGGAATACGCCTAGATCTTACATCCATGGCACACCCACAATCCAATGGGCAGGTTGAAAGAATGAATAGCTCAATCCTGTAGGGAATACGCCCAAGATTTGAATCTCCTCTTCATAGAGCAGTTGGAGCATGGGTATAAGAATTACCTTCCATGCTTTGGAGTATTCGAACAACGCCAAATAGATCAAGAGGGCAAACACCATTTTTCCTGATTTATGGCGCAGAAGCAGTGCTTCCAACGGACATGCTCCATGATAGCCCAAGAGTGCAGGCTTACGATAACTCGGATGCCGAAAACGCAGGACATGATGTCGTCGATCTTTTAGAAGAAGTATTACGATGCTACCGTAGTATTACGATGCTTGTGCTTCAAAGATCCTCCATTTATCAACAAGTATTACGATGCTACCGTAGTCGAAAAATCAGACACCGTTCTTTCAAAGAAGGTGACTTAGTGCGAAGATTAGTGCAGGAAAGGAAGCACAAATTAGCCCCAGTGTGGGAGGGACCATTTGTCATTAGCAAGCCTTTAAAAAATGGATCTTACTATCTTGTAGATATTCGGGATACGAAAGATGATCCTAAACGAACGAATCGCAAAAGAAAGAGAAAGATAGATGTCGAACTAGGAGAGAAAACAATACCCTGGAGCATCCAGCAATTACGTCCCTTCTACACTTAGTTCAATTTCTATATAAACATCTTTGAGATCATGAAATAGAGTCATCGGAATTCATGCATTAATGTTCTATCTGTCTATTTTTATACAAAGCATAAGTCCGTCTTTATCTATTTCCCAATGATCTTTTAAAATGCTCAATGTTAATCCGAATTGTGCCTGCGTGCTCGGAGTTATAAAATTGAATGCTTTGCAGCCTAAGGAGGCTTAAGGAAACCCAGATTGTGCCCGCGTGCCTGAGTTTCATACATTTTCAAAATTCCTTACTTTTTCCTAAGTATTATCTTATTGTTTCTATGTTGGGTCACTGAAATTAGTAAGTAAAAATGCCTTAGTACAATCCATGTTTCCGAGTTTCGACTGATTGGTTGAACCCAGTCACTTGGCATGAAGATTAAGTACTATTGAGCCATTTCAATAGTAAGGACAGTTAAAGCATATAAACCAGAGAACTTAGAAGATAAAGGAATCAAAACCCGGAAAACTTGCAAAGACATAAATTTTACTGCAAAAGGGGGATACTTGTTTATACAAATGATAGATATCATTACAATGGATATTACATTGAGAGAATAGTAATTCTTCTATTTTTTCCTGCCAAACTACTCAGGAATTCGGCGGCCTCCTCAGAATCCAAGTCCTCCTCTTCGCTGCTGGGGTCCTCAGGAGTTGCCGGAATCTCTTCCTTCGGGTAGAAGGTGGAGATCGACACCATCTGCGCTATCTTGGTAGTGTTCCCTTTGACAGAGTCAGAGATGCTGGCTCGCTGCACTTCCATCACTACTAGGAAAAGGCTAATGCGTGACGCACCAAATTGCATACCCGTGACGCACCATGGTGCGCCACGCCTATCACGCCTCGCCTATTAAAATAGCCGTGACGTACCATCGTTTACCTGTGGCGCACCGCCTGTTTGGTGCGTCACGGCTATATTTAGTTACCCGTGACGCACCTCGTGGATGGTGCGTCAAGGCTATTGATTTCGAAATTTTAAAAAAAAGCGGGACGGATCCAGATCTAGATCTAGATCCAGATCTGGCCGCCCAAAAATTTGAAAATTTGAAAAACAAAAACAGAGAGGCTGGAGTGGAGGGTGGTCGCCAGAGTGGAGGTGGCCGCCGGAGAGGAGGTGGCCGCGGTAGTGGAGGAGGACGCCGGAATGGAGGTGGCCGCGGTAGTGGAGGAGGTCGCCGGAGAGGAGATGGCCGCCGGAGAGGAGGTGGTCGCAGGAGTAGAGGTGGCCGCCGGAGTAGAGGTCACCGGAGTGGACACGAGGATGTGGTCGCCGGATTGGATGTGAGGTGGTGGTGGTGGTGGTTGTTGTGGTGGTGGTGGTTGTGGTGGTGTTGGCTGTGGTGGTGTTGGTGGTGGTAGGAGGAGGAAGAGAGAAGAGAGAATGGAGGAAGGAGAAAGAAGAAATGAGACAGGAATGGAGAAGAGTGGAGGAAGCAGGAGGAAGGGGAGTATATATAGGTGGGGGGCCTCTCCCAGGTTCGAAATTCAAAAATCCCGCTCAGACTTAGCCGTGGCGCACCATACATGTGGTGCGTCACGCCTATCTTTTTTTTATTTTTTTATTTTCTAGTCAAAAATCTTCAAACGACCATAACATTTTTTCCTTTCGGAATTTGGAGAATCTAAAAAAGGCTCACAGGCCGAAGGCCAGTGAGGTTGAGTTCCTTTTTTTCTCTAGTTTCCGTTGGTATATTGAACTTTAAATTCCGACATCGTATGCAAAAGTTATGCCCATTTTACTTTTTTTAATGAACTTTTGCTCAGAAAGTCAAAATACATATTTCAAAATTTGTTAGAAAAGTATACCTTAAACTCTCCTTGCATCTATAAGGATTTTATTTTTTAATGAATTTTAGACATGGAACTCTTCCGTGACAAAACTAGAAAGGCGGTCCCGGGGGGGTGTGTGGAGGGAAAATTACGGTGGATGCGATAGCCATGACGCACCGTATGTTTGGTGTGTCACGGCTATTGCAATACCCATGACGCACCAAACATATGGTGCGTCATGGCTATCTTTTCCCATGGCTATGCCCTTAGGCCCTCGGCCGCCTAGCACCCACCTATAGCCATGGTGCACCGTATGTTTGGTGCGTCACGGGTATGCCCTTAGGCGTGACGCACCAAGGCCCACTGGTGTGTGGTGCGCCACGGGTACATAGCCGTGACGCACCGAGCATGTGGTGCGTGACGGGTATGATTACTCCTATAGCTGTTTTCCTAGTAGTGCGTGTATCCTTGGGGATACCAGTCGCCACGCGCCAGGACTTGGCGGTGGTGTAGTGCATACGCATTAGCCCAAGGGCCATATGTGCACCACCACGAGCTGCCGAACGGAACCATAATTCCTTCTGGTTCGCCACCTCCTCGATTACTTCCGGAAGCTTGCTAACTTCCGAGATTTCTCCTGCTTTGTCGAGAATGTACTTGTTCAGAAGTAATATCCCCGCACTCTTCAGCGCAGAGAAGATCTTCCCAAAAGCCTTGATTCTGTCAATCCGGGTAAGCAAGGGGTTCCCCTCTGTTTGAACAAACAAACGAAAGTTAGAAAAAATAGAGGAGGAGAAAGAAAACATACTGTGAAAAGTATAAGGAAAAAATCTGGTAAAAGTGTGAAAAACTTACCGAGAATCTTGTCCATTTCAAGTCCTTCTTCAAGGCATTGATTTATATCATTCTCTAAGTCCAAGATGGTGGCCTTGTCCTTCTCGGCCTGGTTGGAATCCTTGGACTCGGCAATTCCGACAGCTAGCTGGTTGGCCTCCAGATCTTTCTGGAGCTTCACGCTGATCTTGTGAAGCTCCAAGTTCTCCTTTCGGAGGTTCTCGGCATTGCCGATATCTTCATCTATTTGCTTGGGTTTCACCAAAGAAGCTTAAAACCAAGAAAAATGAAGAGTTTAAAACTCGGAAAATGACTTAGAAAATTTCTCGCAAAATCAGCAGTGTGAAAGGATACAAAATTTACCTGCTGATTCCTTCAGCTCCTGTTGAACGGAGGCCAACTCTAAGTCTTTCTCTTCACGGATACTAAGGAGAGTTTTCACCTCCTTATTCTTGATGGTAAGTTTACTAAAAACTTCCATGTTAATATTTTCGGCAGTTTGCTGAAACATGGAAAAGAGAAACATCGCTTAAGTCAAAAAATAAGCAAGGATAAGAAGAAAAGCATTCAGTCAATAAAGTATACAATTGGCTAAATGCTTGGGGGCTAGAGATATTACCTGACTCATTTTTTGAAGACTTGCCAAGTTCTTGGAAAACTCCTTTGCATAATCTGCAAAGAGGATTCCGACATTGCAAAGGCCGTCTTGTATGACCCGCCGAGGCGAGAACACATAATTATTCCTAACTATAAGCCCGCCCTGCGGCCAAGGACGGATTAAAGGAGCTAGAGAAAAGTATTTTGTCGCCCACGGGTGAATATATCCGTGTTCGTCAAAATGCTCTTCTTTTACCTTAAACTCGGGATCAAAGTTGGGGAAGGGCTCCACCTTCGGGACATTTGAAGGGCCTCCCACTTCCGGCTCCGCCCTTTCCCTCGCTTCCGACTCGGGCGCAATGGGCTGGCTAGACTGCAAGGGATATTCTTCCTCCCTTGCAGCCGAGTTTTCCTCCCCCGCTGCAGTCGGAGTGTCGGGTGCAGCAGCAGGAGACGGCTGCGCTCCTCTCTTAGCAACAGCCTTGTGTTTGTTCCGACCTTTTGGCTTCAAAGAGGTAGGGCCAGACTGGAAAATAATTCCGAGAAATAAGAATTCCGAGAAACAAAAGGCATGCGACAAAAAGCATAAGAAAAGAAAGAACCCGGGATTTCTTTACCTAAATGTTGCGACGGCAACGCCGTCAAGATCGATTATGTCCAGAGTGGTGGAAGGCTTCTTGTGCTTCCGTCCGCCTGCAAAGTTGGCACGCAGCGCGTCCAACTCGTCATTTGTGCCAAGCTCCTCCTTAGGAAGATCAAGAAGCTGCAAAAAGAAGCAAATTCCAGGTAAGGCAAACATCCAAGAAAGAGGAAAATCAAGAAATTTCCCAAAGAGAAAATTCTACCTTTGGAGCTGGATTGCCAGCATGATACGTTTTTCGACTTTCTTCATACTGGTGCCGAGTGGAAACCAGTTTGTTTAACCGCTTCTTGAGGTCTCTTTTCGACAACGGCTTGTTTGTCGCCCTCATGATGTCCTCCATGCCCGAGTACTCGCACATTAGTTGTTTTCCGCGATGGGAAAAGGCTGGATTCGCCTTTCAAGCCAACACAGCATAGTGTATGTATTGGTGAGAGGAGGAGTGGCGGATACAAGCTTGGCGATTCACCGCTTGATCCTCATCAGATCTGTCGGCAGAGTCTGCACCGCGTCCAATGCCCAATTTTCTTTGGGAGTGGCCGCGGAATTGACGAAAGGGGAATTCCCGCCTCCTTTCCAGGAAATGAGACATCCTCATGATAGAAGAAGGAACCCGTCCAGAATTTGAGGGATTCCAAAGTTTTGATCTTCAGTAACCAATCCTCCCTAAACCTACGTAAGGTGAAGGAAATGGTTCCACAGGTGGGGAGAGCGCCCTCAGAGGGATTGCGCTTTACTCCAAAGCAATATTGCCAGAAGTCTAACCTAGGCTCTATTCCTATGTACCGCTCAAACAGGGTTCGGAACCCGGCTAAATAAAGTATAGAGTTGGGAGGAAGATTGTGTGGCTGGATTTGGTAGTGATCGAGAACTTGAAGAAAAAAGGCGGACGGCGGAAAACCCATACCCCTGTTTATGTGCGAGGCAAGGAGAACCCGTTCGCCGGATTTTGGGGAAGGCTCCGAGTCTTTCTCGTTGTACCGCCACTTGCCTTTCAACACGAACCCTTCCTTCTCCATTGCCGGAAGAAGGGATGGAACCACATTACAGTGGTTCCAGTTCCCGGAGTTTTCCTCTGTTTCTACTTCACTGCCGGCGGCGCCAGAGGCGGCAACCTCCTCGCCGCCAATAATGGTATTTCCCTCCGTGGGCTCGGTGACGAGAGGCGGAGGAGGAGCAGTCGACAATGAAGGCACGCCGGCCGCCGCGGGAGGCAGATCCCTGCGGGCCGATTCGCCGGTGTTTCCCTCCGGCGTGCTTGCAGTGGCGCGGACGGGGGAGTCCAGTTGCGGGTCCAAATCATTGATGATGGAGTCAATGTTTATGGCGGCGTTAGTTGCGTCCGCGGCGCGGGGAGATTCTCCGCCAGCCATTTGCGGGCTGCATAACCATGAAGATGAGCCTCCGATGGTTTTTCCGGGGAAGGCTCGGAGCTTGTTCTCTAGACTCACTCGCTCGGGCTCTGGCTCTGGTTGCAGTCTATGGTGCTGGGGGCTTGAGGAAGGAGATGGTGCGGAAGAGAGACCAGATCCCTCGAGGCGGCTATTTATAGCCAATGGCGCGCTAAGATTGGTTCCAACGGCTATTTTAGCAATTGGATGATCGACGCGTGACACGCCCGTGAATTCCGGGAAATGACGGGACGGGGTGATAATGGCTATCTCCTCGTTTCCCACGAGAATCTGTCAGAGGATACGTTTTAGGGTTTTGACTGAACCAAAATGACTGTGATGTCAGCACGATTTCATCGCTTACGTCATTAAGTTCCTTCTCCACGAAGGCTCGTGGAAGAAAATGGCGGATTTTGATGAAATCTGAGTTATGTGTCATGAATTATTTGGGAAAACGAAGAATCAAGACAAAGCGCCAATGTTTGTCGAAAAAGAATACAAATTGACGAAAGGTGTCAGAATGAAGTCTCAATCCTTGTTGGGGGCTACTGTCGGATATATACCGATTAGGGGTATGTACGGCATTGTCCTAAAGAGCCGGATTACCGGGGTGGCCTGTTGGTAATGGATCATAGTCCATTAGGCGGCCCAGTAAGCTGATGCGCAGAAGCCGAATTCTAGAAGAACCTGGACCACAGCCCAAAGTGGTGTGACTTGGAGTAGAAGATGGATTCTTTACTTTCCAAGTTAGATACTTTCCTTAGTCTTCTAGGTTTCCTTTCTGTAAGCCCTAACCCGGCTATCTATATAAAGTCGGACGGGAGAGAAGAAAAACAGAGAATTAGCTAGAAGCCAACTCGCCGAGAAGTTGATCCTCGTCGAGTTAGCGAAACCCTACTCACATTGTACTTTGAATAGTTCAGGCTTCAGCCCGGATTTAGTGAGATTGCAGGAGTAGGAACACCGCCTAGTTGCGTCGTACCGAACCTGGGTAAACTTGGTGTTCTCGGTTGTCATATTACCACGTCCCCTCACGTCTCTACCATTAGGATCATGGCACCCCCGTCTATGAACTCTACTACGATGTCTCGACACCACTGTTATGGAATGTCCTTGGAAGTAATGACGGAGTTTTCGAGATGTGAAAAATACGCCATATGCCAGCTGTTGATAATATTGATACCTTCGTTTTGACTCCGAAAATACCTCACTGACATAGTACACTGGATGATGATCTGCAATACTTTGCTCGTCTTTCCAAGATTATCACTGCACTAATAACCCTATTAGTTGTTGTGAGATACAATAACATGGGTTCTCAGTCTTTTGGGGATGCCAAAATCGTAGCTTTCATCAAAGTATCTTTCAACTGGGTTAATGCTTTATCCGCTTCTTCTGTCCATTCAAATTTGTCGGATTTCTTCAACAACTTGTATAATGGCAGAGCTTTGTCTCCCAGCTGGCTTATAAACCTGCTTACAGCGGCTGCAGAACCCGTCAATAGTTCGACATCTTTTAGACACGTAGGCCTTTTTGATGTTTAAGATCGCTTTGATCTTTTCCGGTTTTACCTCTATTCCTCTGTGAGAAACGATAAACCCAGAATCTTTCCCGAGGGAACCCCGAATACGCACTTTAATGTATTCAATTTCATTTTGTAAGTGTAGAGATTGTCGAAGGTTTCTCGTGTCTTCAAGGAGCGTATCCTTTTCTTTCGAAACGATGACAATATCGTCCATGTATATGTGGATGTTTTTGCCAATTTGACTATGCAAACATCTTTGCATGCAAGATGGTATGTTGCGTTGGCGTTCTTCAAGCCAAAAGGCATGGTTATGTAATAGTATGTTCCATAGGGTGTTATGAAAGAGGTTTTTATTTGGTCTTCTTCTTTCATACGTATGATGATAGCCGGAATAAGCGTCCAAAAAGCATAAAAGCTGAGAGCCAGCAGTGGCATCTATTATTTGATCGATTCGCGGTAACGCGAACCTATCTTTTGGGCACAATTTATTCAGACCGGTGTAATCTATACACATCCTAAGAATAATACTATCCTTCTTCGGGACTAATACTGGGTTCACAGACCAATCAGTATGTATAACTTCCCGGATAAATTCAGCTGCCAAAAGACGGATAATTTCCTTGTCAATAGCCTTCCGGCTTCTTCTATCAAAACGACGGAGACCTTGTTTGACAGGTTTTGATCCTGGAATAATCTTGAATTGGTGCTCATCAAGTTCCCTGGGAACACCTGGCATATCAACAGGACACCAGGCGAAAACGTCTCAGTTCTCTTGTAGGAACTTGATGAGAGCGCTTTCCTATTTCTTGGTCATTCTTGTTCCCACTACGAAATTTTTTGTTGGATCTTTGGGGTCCAGAATGACATGTCTTGTATTCTCCGAGGCTTTGAAACTATCGCCAGCTTCCGGCTTTGTTTTCCTGCCAGCATTTCTGTCGGTGATACTTCTTTATCCAGCTCTTTCAACTCTCCTTCTAAATCACCTGTTCGGCACAAAGGGTGTTTCCTTTCTCTAGTTCATTCACCAGTTTGAAATCTCGTAAAATGGTGATCACTCCTGCTTTGGGCCATGGAATCTTCATCTTGTTATATATATAACATGATCTTGCGACGAACTTGGAGAAAGCCAGACGTCCGAGTATTGCATGATACACACTTTCGAACGGCACAATCTCGAATGAGATCCTCTCCTGGCGGAAGTGTTCTCTCTTTCCAAAGGTTACGTCTATGGAAATGTCTCCTAGGGACTGTGCTTGCCTGCCAGGAACAATGCCATGAAAACATCCATTGCCTTGTTTGACCTGGGTCTCGGAGAGGTGTAACTTCTTCAATGTACTTAAGTACATGATATTGATACTAAATCCTCCATCCATCAGCATTCTTTTGAGCCTAGTGTTTTGAACAATACGGCTTATGACCAAAGCATGTGTGTCGGGTTCTGGGATGTTACCGAGATGATCAGACTGATCCCAGATAATTGGTGTATTTGAATACTTCAAGTACTTAGGGGTTGGTGGTACAACCGCGTTGATTTCTCGAAGTGTTCGCTTTGCCTCCTTGGCAGAAGGAGTTGCCAGGAAAGTTATGTTACATTCTCCTTCAACTCTCAGGAATTTAGGTTCGCCTTTCCGTTGTTGTTCCTAGATTTGTCGTCAGTATCAGACTCACTTTCGTCTTTTCAGCTTCCGGCTTTTGCTTGTCGAACTTTCTTTTGGAATTTTTTCCTTTACTCCTGGATTCTGCAGTGCCTTTCATGTGCTTGTTAAGCCGACATTGCTCATTTATGTGGGTAGGTTTCCCAAATTGCGATTGGTGGACACAGTTTTTCGACTTTATCTTTTCCCACTCTTCTTTAGAGTAGGAGATAGGTTATGTGCTTTTTTCCTTCCATCTGCTGCCATTATCCTTTTCAAAGGCTATGTTAACTTCCTTGGGTTTTGACTGTGCTTCTGCAGTAGCCTTCTTTTTAGAGTGAGACGCCTTTTTGGGTTGAGCCAAAGCATCAATATTTCTGCCTCTTGCCCTGATATCATCTTCAGCCGCTGCGTGCTCATTGACGGTGGTAAGCATAGATCCGAGATCTTTGTGCACTTTCGAACCAACCATGAACGGTATGAGGTCGGGTTTCAGCCGTTCATGAAAGCATGCATCACTTGTACATCACTTACTCCAGAGCAACTATTCCTTATTTTTGTCCATCTTGAGATAAAGTCGACGTACGACTCATCCTCATATTGTACGCAATGGTTCAGCTGGTTGATGCTCTTAGGGCATTTATACGTACCCCGGAAGTGCTGAGTGAATACTCTAGTCATATCTTCCCAGCTGTCTACTGTTCTTGACGGAAACCCGTTGATCCAATCTCTGACTCCATCCAGCAACATTATAAAAATCTGGACGGCAGTATAAAAATCTGGCTCCCTCCAGCAACATTATAAAAGTTTGTACCTTTGTTGATCTGGACGGCAGTATAAAAATCTAAGAGCCATGTATCCGGGTCCGTACTTCCAGTATACTTTTGATAAGTTGGACCGACTTTGGCAAAGTCAGAATGTACACTGATTCTTCGGATCCTGTCAGTGAAACACTATGGTCTGAAATAAAAATCGTCTCTTTCCGCCTTATCGACGTGCGCGGAATATCTTCCAGCTGAATGGATAGAAGGGGATCTGCTCCGTTTTGGTCCATTATTGCACGAATGCGCTCTTCTGGGATTGTCCCTATTTCTTATGATATCGTGTCCTTTGGAATAAGGTGGAATTCTGCTCCTTGTCCTTTCTTTGTTCCTTGGAGGAGTTCGGGATCTCTCACGCCTGTGAGGATTGTCGTATCTTCCAGATTTATCAGCTGGAAGTCTCGGAGGCGGCATTACTTTTCTTTCTTTCCGTTTTTGTTCCTCTCGTTCCTTGTTGTCACGGGGATTATTTCTGCCTTACGGCAGATGGGATCTAGTTCTGGACAAGACATCATTGTTATCTAGGATTTTCTTGTCCTTTTTTCAGATCTCCCTTCTTTTTCTTAGAATCGTCTGAATCTCCGGGTTCGCCTGGGTCAGGGGATCCAGCGGCGCACGTGGCAGTTTTGCACAAGGTTGAATCATCATGTAACTTGCCTGGACGTGCATGTCCTTGTTGTTGTTGTTGTAATTCTTTTCCGAGAAAAGCATACACTCCCTGCAGTTTTTCTTCGTTTGAATACAGATCGTCATTAAGGATGGCGAACGCGGCTTCTGCGTTTTCTGCTGCAGTCTTGTTGATGCGCTCGCCCTTAGCATTTAAGTTGTTAACATGTTTTCCAAGAAGGGTTTTAAAACCGCTCTTTTGCCGGCAATACATCCGGCTTTGAAATTCTGGGTAATCTCGTGGGATTTATCCCAGACATATTCCGGTGCTCGAATTCCTCAAATTCTTCATGTTTTTCCTTTATAACAGACTGGGCTTTGAGGAGGTTTACCTGAGACCGAAATAGGTGTTGCTGTTGCCGCATAATGGCTTGCCTTCTGGCTTCCACCACTTCCGGTGGTTCATGAAGTGCAACCGGGGTTTGGATCAAATCGATCTCGTCCTGTTCCGACATTTGTGGAACATGAATTTCATTCTTTTTCTTCTCCGCAGATTTCACACCATTGTCTCCTCCAATTTCCAGGTTCTCGTTGGCAATGTCCACCAATTTCTCCTTTTTCTTCTGTAAGTTGGATAACAGCTTCTTAGAGGATTTCTTCTTCTTTTTGGAAGATGGGGGTTTTCTGTTAGGCTCTTCTTCCATCAATTCTTTGATGTCAGGGTAAGTCGGACAAAATTCTCCCTCTTCTTCCTCTTCGTCTTCCCTGTCATCTAGCGGAGGGGTTTTGGGATCTTCCTCTTCCTCGGCATCCGAGTTTCCAGTCGGTTTTGGCATGAGTACTTCATGGAAGATTCCTTGCATGGATTTGACCTTTCTTTCGAAAGCGTCTTCATCTTCGGAATCTGTGTCTTCAGATCCGGGTTCCAAATCCAGCCTTGCTTCTATAGCAGCTAAAACAGATTTGGCTTCCGAGTTCGTCGCCTGGTCGACGGATGTCGGATCTTCCACTTTTTCTGTGGGATCATGGTTTTCTGCTTTTTCCACGGGATTTTCATCTTCCGTGGTTTCACTGATCTCGGATTGCACCATGCCAACGAAGTGGGATCTGGTTGTAAGCATCTCCAAAGAGGCGGCAAATCCATATGGGTTTTGGTGATAAGCAACCACAGAGGCTTGATCTACCAATCCATATGAATAAGGAAGATCGAAGCAAAATCTGGCATTATAGCCTTCATCTATCGGGCATAGGGCGGGTGGGATAAATTGACTTCCACCACGGAATCACATTGCTTCTGTTGTTAAACCGATGAAAACATTAGTAGATCAATCAGTAAAACGCAGGAACTTACGAGATGATTCCACAACGGCATATACGATCCGTTGTCGAGGAAGCGTCCAAACGTCTCCGTCGTCCAGGCTTTCGACAGTTTTCATGCTGCCAATTCCGCCGAGTATTCCCACTCGGAGCGTAACTCCCGACGCCCTTGGCCCCATGGTGGGAGCCAACTGTCGAGACATCGTAGTAAGGTTCATGGACGGGGGTGTCATAAGCCTACTTGTAGAACCGCGAGGAGGACGTGGAAATACTGTAAACGAGAACACCGAGTTTACCCAGGTTTGGTACGTCGCAATTAGGCGGTGTTCCTACTCCTGCAATCTCACTAAATCAGGGTTGAAGCCTAAAGTATACAGAGTACAATTGTGAGTATGGTTTTGCTAACTCGGCGAGGATGAACTTCCCGGCGAGTTGGCTTCTAGCTAACTTGTGATCGTCTGTTCTTTGCTCCTATCCGGATTTATATAAATAGTCGGACTAGGGCAAACAAGAAGGAAACCTAGAAGACTATGGAAAGTATATAACTTGGAAAGTAAGGAATCCGGCTTCTCCTCCAAGTCGTACCACGTTAGGCCGTGGTCCGGGTTCTTCTTGAATCCGGCTTCCTGCATGTCAGGTTACTAGGCCGCCCAATGGACTATGTTCCATTGCTTGTGGTCCACCCTGGTAATCCGGCCTTCGGCAAATGCCAGATATACCCCTAATTGGCATATATCCGACATGTTCCTAAAGAAAATTGGGACATATATCATGAACCTTTTAAAGACACTTGCATGAAAAATAAAATTGTTATTAATGATTGCAATAAACATGCTCAAACATCTAAAAGTACAATTTCTTATAAGCATGTTAATTTTTGTGGAACACTTAGACCTTGTGAAAAGAATCAAATCGAAGAAGAATATTGTATCCATCATAGGAATGAAAAAACTAGTATGTGGGATAGGGCTCTAAATGATCTTGGTGAAAAAGTTTGTGCCCTCTATCTTTTTATTTGTGAAGTTTGCTATAAAGTGGGTCATTTCAATTTTCAATGCTCAGGTCATGATAATAGCCCTTCGAATCCAATGAGTACTGCAAGTTTGTATTGTGATGGCGTGATCACTCCTAATTAGCATGATGAACTTACAATATTTTTGGGGTGTGAAGAGTTATAAAGAAAAACTTCTTTGGTAGATATGAGTGCTTTTGATATGAATAGCGTCCTGCATGGTTTTCATCTTTATTGTGTTAATAATTTCCACGCAAATACTTACATACAAAATATTATAAAAGATGAAATGTCGGGGGGGGGGGGGGGGGCTACCCCCGAGTAGGGGTAAGGCAGGTGGTAAAAAAGAGGTCAAAGTAATGTTGGCCGGGTAGGTGGCTACTCGGGGTATCTAGTACCCGGTAGACTCTAGTCGGTAATCAGTACTGAAGGCCGGGAGAAGATAATGAGGAAGATCATAATCGTCCGAGTAGAGAACAAGTGGTCCGAGTAGATGGGCTGCAATCCTACTCGGGCAAGAAGTCAATGAAGCCGTTCTGACGAGATCCCGCGTATCCCGCAGCCGTACAGGCGTGCAGTTCAACTTACAAGACGCATGATTATCCGTGTTACGGCGTGGGCACAGTGAGGGTAGGAACCTATCATGTCTTGTCATTGACAGGGGACAGGACGTGTCGGGGGCCTACTCTGTGAGACTGACAGGGTGGACAAGTCCTGTCAGCCGGACGGCGCGGCGACTTCTCGCCATGGCGTCAGCGGGAACACGGAGGCATGCTCTGTGTCACAGTAGAGACGTCCCATCGTGTACCTTTTAATCATTGTTTACTCAGCTGGGAACCAGTATATAAGGTGCCCAGCCCCCTCCTGCGCGAGGGACGTTACCCCAGAGAGCATTTATTGCGTGAGCATGAGCTAGAGGTAGAGAGAGCAAGAGAGTGGCTACTCGGCTGAGAGCCTGATTTGTACTGTGGCTACTCGGATATCACGTATACAGAGAGATAGGCAGGAGTAGGGGTGTTACCTCCATACGAGGGCCCCGAACGTGGGTAGATCGAGGTGTTTGCAGTGTTCTTGTGCGCGTCTACTCGACGTGCGATCCCTCCCCGACTACAGCGTCCATCGGCCCCAACACTTAAGCCATCCCATGGCATCTGTCTTCACCACCCTACGACAGTTGGCGCCCACCGTGGGGCCAGCAGCGGCGCTGGCTGGGGTTCATATTCGGACGGGACCCGTTTCTGCATCAGGGGAGCGTGTAGTCTGTGGCCTTGTCCACAGATTCGGCTCCTTCTACTTCGTCATCGACAACGCCGGAGATTTTGGCGGTAGGCCCGTGCCTACAGGCGGCTCGGTTCTCTCCTTCGGCGCGCACCTGGTGTACGTCGCCACCACCGTCATCCGCGAGTTCCCGGAGGAGGTGCTCGTTGCGGATGACCCTCCTCCTATACTCGCTACCCACGGGAAGCCAGCTGGCTGCTCTGCGGACATCGTGGAGGTGATGATGACGGGCCCGGCAATCGATGCCGGGAAAGGCGCGGCCACTGCGGCTGAGGTCATCGAGGAGCCGGCTGCTGCAAGGGTCCACAAGCCCTACGACATGCCCCGGAACATTCTGGGTTACGTGGCTCCTTCCACGTCAACGGCTATACCGGCTGCTCGCGTTGGCGCCACCGAGCAGCTGGGCATGCCGCCTCCCACTGATGCGGACCTCATCGCGTTGAAGGCGCAACTCGAGCAGCACCGTCAAGCGCTACTCGCTGAGGCCCGGGAGCTGGATAAGGTTAGGCTTGAGCTTAACCTGGATCAAAATGAGTACAACAGAGCACATGGCTTTACTCCTGTTTCTAGGCTTCCTAGCAAGCTAGGTACTATCCGTCGCAACTTGGGCGCAGAGCTATCCAGAGATGGTAGGGCTGTTAGTCTATCTGCTAGTTTGAACACTGCTAGTAGGCCGAAATACAGTTCCCCTGCCAAAACGCTTAGGGCTGCAGAGGCAGTCGCTGCTGAGTTGTCGCATCTCACTGGCGATGCTCGCGCTAGGCAGCAGGATAGGCTCAGTCAGCTAGTGCTAGAAGCCGGCAGGCAGAATGAGGCTTTCCGAAAAGCCAATCCGGGTGCTGGTGCTTCCCATGTTGTTCACTTGCATGGGTCAAGTCGGTGGATCAGGCCTCATCGCCGCTTCCCGGCGGGGAGAGGGCCCAGAGCGTGACCTCTGGGAGAAACAAACAGATGCAGGTGTACGACCCGGCTGTCTCCGGAAAACAGCACACTGTAGAGCGGCAGCCCGGCCAAAAACACAACTCTGCAGGAGCAGGCTATTAAGCCACTAAAGCTCGCAGCAAGGGGCAAGGAGGAAACCGAGATGGCTCATCTCGGCGTCATGCTGCCAACCCGGTTCAGCAGGGGTGCAGCCGCAAGCAGTTGTGCCAGCGGTCAACCCGGTTGCTCAACCCGGTCCTGTGCAGCAGGACCGCTATGATGATGGCTACTCTACGATGGAGCAAGCCGGGTACGCTGATCCAAGAGATGTCACTGATCGCCTTGGTGATCGGATGCTGGAGCCCAATGATGCAAGGTACAAGCTAGACCGGATTCATCGGTCTGAGCAGATCGAGACGAAGGGACCACCCGGCCCAAGCTGTTTTGGCCACCGCATCATGGGAGAGCCTTCCGTGAACAAGTTTCAGCTGGCAAGAGGGACCAAGTTCTATGATGGGAGCACCAAGCCAAATGACTGGTTGAACGACTATGTCACCGCCATGCATATTGCAGGCGGTAACCGGAGATGGGCTGTGAGATACGTCCCACAGATGCTGGAGGGCCCTGCCCGGATCTGGGTCAATAACTTGCCCAAGGACAACATCAACTACTGGCTGGACTTCTCGGAGGCCTTCATTACCAACTTCACCAGCACGTACAAGAGGCCAAATAGGCCGCAACAACTGTCACCTTGCAAGCAGCAAGAAGAGGAGACAGACCGAGAATACCTTACTCGGTGGAGCACATTGAGGAACACCTGCGAAGGTGTGAATGAGTCGCAGGCAATCGTCTGGTTTGCTCAAGGCTGCAGGCATGGTAGCATGTTGTGGCAGAAGCTGCAAAGAGAGATGCCGAGTACGCTCGCCGAGACAATCAAGATAGCTGACATGTATGCACTCGGCGATCCTACTCAGCCTCTGCTCGATTCCTTTGAGCCAAGGAGGAGGAACCAAGATGGCAACAGGCGCCAAGACCGACAAGACTTCCGCAACAAGCGCCGAGATGACCGACTGGATACTCGGTACAGTTCCGAGCAAGTGAATGATGTGAACCAGGACACTTCGGCTGCTGGGAGTAGCCGAAGGCAAAAAACTGCTGGAGCCCAGTACGGGAAGAACCAGAATCAGGGCCAGGGCTTCAAGAAGCAATACAATGCCCCTCAGCAAGGCAACAGCAACCCGGATGCAGGAGATGCTCAGAGATTTATCTTTGAGAACATGAAGGACGGGCCGTGTAGCTTCCATACTCGGCATCCGAGTAGGCTAACCAACCACACTACCCGGCAGTGTAGCTGGTGGGACCACATCAAGAGTGAAGGCTTTGGTCAGCTGCCCCCTCCTCCTCCTCTGCCGCCTGCGGGTGCCAATGTGCAGCCTATCCGGGCAGCTCCTCCCAGGTCTGCTACGAATCCGAGAAGAGAGAATGTGAACCAAGTGGCTCAGGGAGCCAACCGCAACTACAACAACCGCAACAACAACCGCAACTTCTACACCCGCAACAAAAACAGGAACAACAACAACAATAACAACAATGGCAACAACAACGACGACAATGATGGTAGTGGAGACCGCAACCAGTACCAAGAGCACCATGAGAGCTATATGGTGTTCACCACCAAGCCGGATGACAAGCAGTCGCAACGTAGGCGCGCGATGGAGGTGAACGCAGTGATCCCAGCTGTGCCTCACTACTTGCACTGGTGCGACCAGGAGGTTACCTGGTCCAAGGATGATCATCCCAAGATAATGCCCAATCCGGGTACATATGCACTGGTGGATCCCACCTTCCTGGGGACCAAGAAGAATGTCAAGTTCAGCAAGGTACTGATCGACAACGGCAGCAGCATCAACATCATGTACCGAGATACCCTGGAGAAGCTCGGCCTTGCCGAGAACATGCTGCTACCCAGCAGGACTACCTTCCATGGCATTGTGCCGGGAGTATCTTGTGCTCCAATCGGCCGCATCTGGATAGATGTGCTATTCGGCACGAGGGAGAATTGCCGCACCGAGTGCCTGCAGTTCGAAGTGGTTGATCTTCAGATCCCCTACCATGCTCTACTCGGTAGGCATGCGCTCACCAAGTTCATGGCCTCAACCCATGCAGCCTACCTGAAGATGAAGCTACCTAGTCCCAATGGTGTCATCACCATCTCGGGTGACTACAAGAGCTCCCTGGATTGCGCGTCTGCTGGATCTCGGCAGGCGGAGTCCTTGGTTATCGCTGCAGAGAAGAAGAAGATACACGAGGTGGTGGCTATGGCTCAAGCAGCTCAAGTCGGCATGCCAGGCATGCCAAGTTCACAGTGTGGAGCCACCTTCCAGGCCTCCCAGGAGACCAAGAAAGTCCAGGTTGACCCTGAGTTCCCAGACCGAGTTGCCATCATTGGCGCCGGGTTAGGCGAGAAATAGGAAAGCGAGCTCATCCATTTCCTCCGTGAGAATCGGGATGTCTTCGCGTGGTCCAATGAGGACCTGCCGGGTGTCCCGAGGGAGTTGGTTGAGCATTCGCTGCATGTGCGCCTAGACGCCAAGCCGATTAAGCAGGCAATGCGCCGCTTTGCGGCAGAGAGAAGAAAGGCTATCGGTGATCAGATCACCAAGTTACTGATAAGTGGATTCATCATGGAGGTGCTGCATCCGGATTGGCTGGCCAAACCGGTTATGGTGGAGAAGAAGAAGGAGAACCCTAAGGCCGAGACTGCATGGCGCATGTGCGTGGACTACACCGACTTGAACAAGGCCTGCCCCAAGGACCCATTTCCGCTACTCCGCATAGATCACGTGATCGATTCTACTGCCAGGTGCGAGCTTTTGTCTTTCATTGATGCCTACTCTAGTTTCCATCAGATACCTCTTAACCCGGTTGATCAAATAAAGACTGCTTTTATTACCCCGTACGGGGCTTATTGCTATCGTGTTATGTGTTTTGGGTTGAGGAATGCTGGAGATACCTATCAGAGATGCATGCAGAAATGTTTGCATGATCAAATCGGCAAGAATGTGCAGGTGTACGTAGATGACATTGTCATCAAAACGAATAAAACACATACTCTACTTTGTGACATTGAGGAAACCTTTGGCAACTTGCGTAAGTATAGGATGAAACTGAATCCGACTAAATGCACCTTTGGCGTTCCGGCTGGCAAGTTACTCGGTTTCTTGGTATCCAGCTGGGGAATTGAGGTCAATCCTTCAAAGATAAAAGCTATAGAGAGCATGTCTTTGCCGAGATCACTGAAGGATGTGCAGAAATTCACCGGGTGCTTGGCTTCCCTTAGCCGCTTCCTGGGGAGAATGGGCGAGAAGGCTTTGCCTCTCTATCAGCTGATGAAGAAGAGTGACAAGTTCGTCTGGACGCTGCAAGCGGATGTGGCTCTCAAAGAACTCAAGACCATGCTGGGTAGCGCTCCCATCCTGGCAAGCCCGCTACCCAAAGAGCCTATGCTACTCTATATCGCGGCTACCAACCGGGTAGTCAGCATGGTGATAGTGGTGGAGAGAGAAGAGGAAGGCAAGACTGTGCAGCGGCCAGTATATTATCTCAGCGAGGTGCTATCCAGCTCCAAGCAAAACTACTTGCACTACCATAAGATGACATATGGTGTGTACCTGGGTGCCAAGAAGCTCAAGCATTATTTCCAAGAGCATCCCATCACGGTGCTGAGTACTGCTCCCATCTCGGAGATCATGGGCAACAAGGATGCAAGTGGCAGAGTAGCCAAGTGGGCAATTGAGCTAGACGCGTACACTCCCCTGTACGCGAGAAGATAAGCAATCAAGTCACAAACTCTGGCGGATTTCCTGGTGGATTGGGCTGAGATGCAGTATGAGGCTCCCTTGCCGGAAACCAACTTCTGGAAGATGCATTTTGATGGCTCGAAAGTAAAGGAAGGGATGGGTGCTGGCGTAGTGCTTACGTAACCCAAGCGTGATCAACTCAAGTATGTGCTGCAGATACACTTCAAGGCATCAAATAATGTGGCCGAGTATGAAGCACTGATACATAGCCTGAGAGTAGCCAAGGAGATTGGGGTGCATCGTATCGTCTTTTATGGCGACTCGGACTTGTTGGTGCAGCAAGTTTCTGGCAACTGGGATGCTTTGGATGCCAACATGGCGTCCTACCGATTTCTGGTGCAAACTATGACTGGGTTCTTTGATGGCTGTGAATTTCATCACATACACCGAGCTGAGAATGATGCAGCTGATGCACTGTCCAAGTTGGGGTCTTCTCGGCATTTTATCCCGCCTGGGATTGCCTTGGAGCATTTGAGAAAGTCATCTATCAAGCCACCTCCCAACTCGGAATCCATCTTCATTCCATCGCTGCTGGATTCTGAAGCTGTCCCTATGGAGATTGATTGGGAAGCTGCAAAAGAAAACCCTGGGACTACCGTCTCCAACCCAGGGACTGCCCCTCCCAACTCGGGGACTGTCGCATTCATCGAAGGGGTCATTTCTAAGTACTCGGGGACTCGTCCCCAACCCAGAGCAGGTAATGGTGGCTGATCCAATGGAACTGGACGAACCAGTGTTTCCCGTACGGGAGACACCGAGTTGGGCTCTGCCCATATTATCCTTTCTCATGGATGGCACTCTGCCAAGTGACGAGGTCACAGCCCGGCAAATACAGAGAAGATCCAAGGGCTACACCATTTTCAACAAAGAACTACACAGAAGGAGCCCAACTGGCGTGCTGCAACGCTGCGTTGATCCAGAGGAAAGAGAAGAGATTCTCAGAGAGATACACCAAGGAGAATGCGGGCATCACGCGTCTTCTCGGGTTCTGGTCAACAAGGCTTTTCGGCATGGGTTCTTTTGGCTCACTACCTTGAGACAAGCTGAAGATATGGTGAGAAAGTGCAATGGATGCCAAAGGTTTGCAAGCAAGATTCATATGCCAGCATCCGAGTTTAAGACCATTCCCATTACTTGGCCATTTGCTGTCTGGTGTTTGGACATGGTGGGTCCTTTCAAACCGGCTAGAGGCAACATGACACACATCCTGGTCATGGTTGATAAGTTCACCAGGTGGATTGAAGTCAAGCCTATTCGGAAGTGTGATGGAGCTACAGCTGTGAGCTTTCTGAAGGATATCATTTTGAGATACGGCTACCCGCACAGCATAATCACTGATAATGGCACTAACTTTGCTGAGGGAGCCTTTGCAAGATTCTGCAAGGAGAAGCGAATCCGACTAGATGTTGCATCGGTTGCGCATCCAGCCTCAAATGGGCAAGTTGAAAGAGCAAATGGCATTGTCCTATCCAGGATAAAGCCCAGGGTAACTGAGCCATTACAACGAACCCCTGGTTGTTGGCTGGACGAGTTGCCGGCGGTGTTGTGGAGTCTAAGGACTACCCCTAACCGATCAACCGGATACACACCATTCTTCCTGGTATATGGAGCTGAGGCCGTGTTGCCCACTGACCTAGAGCATGACTCGCCCAGAGTAACGCTCTACACTGAAAAAGAGGCGAGAGAAGCTCGAGAAAATGATGTTGACCTGCTAGAAGAAGCAAGAGAGTTAACTCTGTCACGTTCAGCCATATATCAGCAAAGCCTGAGGCGTTATCGTAGCCGGGAAGTAAACCCAAGGGTTTTCCGAGAAGGAGACATGGTCCTTAGGCTTGTGCAGCGCACAGCCGGGATGCATAAGTTGTCCCCTCCGTGGGAAGGGCCTTTCCTTGTGAGTAAGGCTCTGCACAATGATGCCTACTATCTAGTTGACGCACAGGCACCCCAGAAGAACTTGCCGGATAGAGCCGGAGAGGAATCCAAGCGCCCTTGGAATGTAGCTCTACTCCGCCGTTTTCATTCATGAGCAAGCATTGTATGTATTTCCTCAACCGAGTTAAAATTCTAGTCGACACTCCGAATTCAAACTCGGGGACTGCCCTGGTCCAAATTTGCTCTGTATCATTTTACTCTGCTTTACTTTGTCTACTCGATTGGTTTACTTAGAATTTTGTGTGCATATCTAGTAATGTGTTTAAACCCAAGGGACAACTCTTCGTCTCTGCTGCTGTCTGCAACCCGGCTTCATGGCAAGCAAGAGAACAAGCCAAAGGTCAATAAACACACGAAAAAATGCTAAGGAAAAAAGGAGTGTAGCAACCGAGTAGGGTGTTCTTTACTTCTCTGTGTCTCTTTTTGGGTAAGTGGTGGGAAGCGTTAGCATGTAATTTTCTAAGTGGCTAAGTATCTGAAACTTGTTTTTCGAAATCTTGTGACCCGACTACCGAAAAGCCACAAGTGGCAGGTAAGAGCAAAGACGAAAAGACTAAGTGAATGAGAAATGCAACTCGGGGACTTGCATAATAACGCAATCCGGCATTAAGCCAGAATTGCTAAGTGTTGATCAAATAAAACTGAGTAGCAAGGAACTTAAACGTATTCGTTACATTTGCACCCGGCATCCCGGGGATCTGATAAGTGTTTTAGATAAAAACTGCAGGAATTTAGACAACAGTGGAGGTAGTGGTATCCGAGGTTGTGTTGGTAGGCGCCACTGGCTCGGAGGCAGCAATTGTAGAGGTTGGCTCGGCTGCAGAAGAAGTTGGAGTAGTGGAGATTGGCTCCGATGCGGAGTTGGACGCTTGAGTGACTGAAGCGCTGGGGAGAGGGTAGAGCTCGGAGGTCGCAGCCCCAGTCACGCCCAACTCGAGAGCTGGGTCGTCAATCACCATCTCGGTGGTGACGGCCGCCTCCTGCGCGGCGGGTTGCGGCTGGTCGGTCTCCGGGTTGGTTTCCATCCCGGAGTCCTCTGCGGCGCCGCGCTGCTCGGTCTCCCCCTCTTCGGCCTCTTCGTGCGCGGACCCCTCCTGCTCAGCTTCTTCATCATCTTGGCTCTGGTCTTCACCGGCATCGTCCTCGAACTCGGCGTCTCCTTCATCCTCCTCTTCATCAACATCTGTATCCGGCTCGGTGGGGCCGTCGATGTATTGGCTGGTCTCAGCATAGGAGGCAATCTCGTAGGCCACTTCCTTTCAGCGTGAGATGCACTCGGGGCGTCCAGTCCACTTGGAGCCATTTCTGCGCATGCCAATCCTGTCAAGATCTAGATTTTCGTACCAGGACAAGATGAAATGAAGGATCTCGTCAGCTCCTGCCCGAGCTGCGGAAGCACGCCATTTCTTCAACTCCTCCTTGACGTGGTCCAGGTTGGCTGCAATATCGCGGAAGGTCTCCGGGACATCTCTTTCGGGCCAGAACAGTTTGTGCAGCTTAATTGTAGTGGACACCATGGAGGTGCCCAAGCCTTTAAGGAAACGTACTTGGGTCTTGAGGTTGACGAGATGATCATCGATGCTGGAGGTATCATCAACACTCAGACCAGCTGTTGCCCTGGCCTTTCTCGCTTTATCCACAGCAGTTTCACCGGCAGCATGGAGTTCCGGGAAGATATCTGGATCAGGAAATGCGGATTTGGGTCAGAAAGAGTAACCGAGAAGAAGAGCGACTGAGTAGAAGAAGGCAGAAAGGAAAAAACTAAACAAGGCGAAGAGTAGCGGCAACTCATATTCCATTTCCAGCACAAGGGCCCCCAACTTGGTCCTCCATTCATCTGATTCTCGGATATGCTTATCCTGGAGGCGGCTTGAGTTGCTGACTGCGACCTCGAGAGCTTGGTTCCTCTCCTTCAGAGTTCTGATTTCTAGCTCGAGTTTCCGCTTCTCGGCAACAGCTGCTTTCTCAAAATCTTGCTTCTCGCGGACAGCATTGATTGCAGTTTGGAGCGCGTTTGAAAGATCAACCTGGAGTTTCTCGAACTCCGCCCTCTCGGCCTCACGCTCCTTCTCCAGTTCGACTTCCCGGCCTGCACTTGCTGGTGTGCTTTGGCTGGAGTGAGGCATTGCAGATGCTGCTCCCGGAAATTCTTGTATTCTTTTGCGGGTACAACAGCACTATCAGCAGAGTAGCCAAGTGAAAGGAAACAAATGCAGAGAAGAAAGAAGAGGGCTCACCTTACTCTGCGCTGAGGCAGACATAACTTCACAATCCTGGTGTCTCTCCACCAGGGCCTTGAGCTCACCTACAGAGAAGACATCAGTTAAGCAAAAAAGCAAAAATGGGCGTAAGCAAAAAACGCACAATCCAAAATTCTAAAGGCTTATTACTTTCGATAGTAGAAAGCTTGAGGGTGTTGTCCAGAGCATTCTTCTCTAAAGCATCCTTGTCGCTCTTGTCAGATTCCAGAACCCGGTTCCGGTCTCTGAGTTGGCGATGCGACCAGAGAAGCTGGCGAAAAAGCAAGGTCCTTTCCTGGATGCTATCCTGCAGAGAAGAAGGAATGTGTATGAGTTTTGGAAGATTTGGCCCGAGTAGATGTCAACTCAGATGAGCCTCACCTACTCGGCCTGAATCTCGGGGACTGGGTAGTGGCTAAGAGAAGAAAAGGAGAAAAAGGAAACTGGCAACTCGGAAAATTCAGAAAGAGAGAAAACACTTACCACATAGCTTTGCTCGATATCCTCAATGGATTTGCACAAGACAAACAGCTTGCTAGCCAGTGTGCTGCAAGGACTAGCTACCGCCATACTGACAGGACCGATGTCGGCCTTGTTCCACTCCAAGCGGTAGTTGTCGAGTTTTCCCAACTCAACACCATCCCAGGAGGCATGGCCAAGTGCCCGGGCGTCCCAAACTTTCTCGATATGGCCTACCCGGTCCAGGATAGCTGCAATGCCCTCTTCAGGAAGCTCCTCGGTATCCTCATCGCGGGAAGAAAATTCCTTGATGATCAGGGAGTCCTTCTTTCCCTTTGACTTGGAGCGGGTCACGGCCCTTCGCTCTTTGAGAGCAGCTATCCGCTGCTCTTCCTGTGACATATGGATTTTGTGGCGCTCCTGCAGCTGCTTCCAGTACTCAGGAAACGTGGGCTCAGTCTCCTTCTCGTTGGCACTTGCGCCAGCATCCTGCTTCTCTTTAGGACCAAAGTTGACGTTGGCCGGGACCAGCCTGACGTTCGGATTGGGAGGTTTCTTCTTCTGGTTCAGGGCCCACTTGGTGTTCTGGGCCGGCTGCCCGGCATGTCCGTCTTGCGGCGCACCCGGCTGCTGGGGTCCGGAAGGCTGGGGTCCGGAAGGCTTGAAGGGCAGCAACTGCTGCACAGCCTGTGCGGCGCCATGCTTTGGCTGCTGCCGAGTTGGCACCGCAGCCGTCTTGGCGGGCTTCTTGGAAGTGGGCGTGGGAGTTGGCTGAGAAGGCGGAGGTACTTGCTGAGAAGGCGCCGACTGCTTCCTGGAAGTCGGCAGAGGTACTTGGCGGGTTGGTGGAGGCACCTACTGGGTTGGTGGCGCTTGCGACTGGTTAGCCGGTGCGGCATCTGGCCGCACGACGTCTTGGCGTGGTGTCTCCGCCACCGGGTCTTCTACCCACTGCTCGGCAGCGGGGTCTGGCTGCTCTGCAGCGTTATCGTCTACCCGCTGCTCGGCAGCGTTGTCTTCTGGCTGCTGCTCGGCAGCAGCATCTGGCCACTGCTCGGCAGCAGCATCTGGCCGCTCCAAGGCTGTGCTGTCCTGCCTCTGTTCGGGAGTGCGCTCGGTGGTCTCCTCAGCTGATGCAGCTGGAGGAGTTGGAGTGTTCTCGGTGTTGGTGGCGTCCTGGGCAGCCGGCTGCGCATCAGGCTGCGGCTGCTCGGAGGCGTGTTCGATCTCATTCTCGGCGTCGGTGTTCTCGGCGTCAGGGTCTTGATTTTCTCTGAGGGGGGAGGACGCCTGCGTCCTATCCTCTGGTATCTGGTTCCCTTCATCGTCGGAGAGCTCCATGAGTTCTCGTGGAGCACTCTTCTTCTTCTTGGGGACCGGTACGCCGGCGGCGTCGGCATCAAGTGCATCACAGGGAAAAAATAGGTAGAAAAGGAACAAAGTTAGAAGGGACCAGAGATAAAAAAACAGCAGAGAGCCAGAATATACTCGGAAGTACTTACCCGTCTATGGTGGGGTGTTTCCTACGGGGGTTGGGCTTGCTGGCCGGCAGCTTGTTTCCCGGCTTCTTCTTGAGTTTCTTGGGAGGGGGTGCCTGCGCACCGCTACCCGTCCTCTTCCGAGTAGTGGGAGCGGCCACGGACACAGGAACCACGTCCAGTGGTTCCTCTCCTTCCTCCAGCTCAGGATCCTCTTCAGAGAAGAAGGAAGAGTTCATAATGGGCAAAAGAAGAGGAGCAAAGCATACTGCAGACAAGCAGGGAGGTGAACCCGGTCACCTTCATCATCCTCTGACCAGTCCCGAATAGAGGCGTCAACGCAGGACTTACCGTCCTGGCCGGCACGAGGGATGCAGAGGGTGTCTTGGATGTCGTACGCGGTCACGCCATCCTCCTTCCTATCTTCCTCCCAGTTGCCCTCGAAGTTGGGCTGATCCTCTGTCTCTTCGCGGTGGATGTGCTGGTAATGCAAACATAAAGCATAAGTAAGTTGCTTTCCAGCAGAGTAGGGACCCTACTCGGTCTAGCGTGTAGACAAAAAGCACAAAAAGCTAAGGACCAGAGGAGGCAAATGAGTAGTGTTTCTACTCAGTTAGCGTGCAAACACTAAGCACAAGAAGCTAAAAACTCTAAGGAAAAGCATATACAGAGGGAGTCTATTTGGCATAGCATGCAAACATAAAGCATACAAAGCTAAGTGTTAACTAGGAGGCTCTACTCAGTGCAGCATACAAACATAAAGCATGTAAGCCTAAGAGACGACCTATTCGGCATAGAGTGCAAGCAGAAAGCATACAAGGCCAAGAAGGATTCTATTCAGTGTCAAATACAAACATTGAGCGTACAGAGAAGGAGACTCACCTGGGGAATGCGCTTGGTGCGGCTATACGCACAAAGCCATATGCCCAGTTGTCGATCAGCGTAGTCCTCATGATGGACTTGGCCCAGATGGCCACCTCGGCCTTGCTAAGCTCAAAGGTGGTGGTCCTGGTGCAATCCCGAGGGCCTCCCATGTAGCACATCTTGTGTGCTCGGCTTTGGAGTGGGAGTACTCGGCGCGATATCCAGCACGCGATCGGATCATCTTGCAGAAGCCCTTCCGTCGCAAGCTGCTCCAGGCGCTTCGCTACCTGGACGACGTCGTTCATAGTGTTCTTAGGATTGTACCCCCAGTTTTGTCCCGTGGGAAGGACATTCTCGAACTTGGGGAGCCCAATTCTGTCTTCAGCAGCTTCTCCTTCTGCGGGAGGGACATTCTTCACATATAGGAAGCCGCGCTGCCACTTGCGCACGGTCTCCAAAACGAGTACCCGCGGGTGGTGCCCGGTGCTGCGCTGCAACATCATTGCGCTACCCGTCTATGTCATCGCGCGTGGAACAAGAGGGTTGTTGGGGTTTGGAACGCTCTGCTAGCGAAGAAAGAAGTAGTGGGCCCAAGTCTGGACTGTTGGTTAGACGCCCAGGAAGGCTTCAAAGACGGCGGTGTGGGTGGATAGCATCACGATGGCGTTGGGAGGAAGGTGATGTGGTTGGAGGCCAAAGTGGCGGAGGAAGTCGGCAAAAAACTTGGAAATGGGAAGGCCCAGGCCATGTTTGAAGTGAGAAAGGAAGACAACGTACTCACCGTCTTCCGGTGTCGGGGCGTGCTCGTCACCGGGAGGGCGACAAATTACGCCAGGAGGAACCCGGAGAGTGTTCACCAGCCACTGGTAGTCAGCGGCGGTGACGTCCGAGCCCTACCAGCTGCCGCGGGCCGGCGCCATCTCGTCCTCGTGCTGGTCCACGGCGACATTCGCGAGGTCCATGACGGCGCGGTTGCTGGTGGAGTCGCGGGTGCTCGTCGAGGTCGAAGGTGACGACGAAGACGGGGGCACGCGAGGTGTGGTTCTCTCTCTGTCTCTCTGTGCGTAGAGCGGTGGCGCTTTGCGGGTTTGCGGTGGCGATGTGCTCGACGGCGGAGGCGAAGGCAGAGATGGAGAAGGAATGGGGAAAGTGCGAAGGAAAAAAGTGATTTGGGCGGCGCGGAGGTATTTATCTCCTCTGCGGATTGCAGTTACTAGCGGATTGAACGTGGCTGAGATCGTGCGGCGTGGCTTAACTGCCCGTTAGAAAACGCACATAGCGCGAAATATGCGCGTAACGGGCGCAGTTAATCCCACGACGTAGGTCGTGGGCTCTCGAGTACACGATCGAGATGACCTAAAGGGCCGTGGGCCCCAGGTGCAGTGGCAGGCGCGTGGCACGCTGTAGCACCAGAACCGAGGCGTCGGGGGCGGGGATGCGTGACACGTGCCCCACATGGACACGAGAAGATGGATTCGATCTGGACAGAGCGGGATCGTGTTGAAAATTTCACTAAGTATAAAGTACTCGGCAACACTATGCAGAGTGTGTTCTACTCGGTTGCAAGAAGAATTCTCCAATAACCACGGTTGGAGAGGTTCGAGTAGGAGTTATGGGTGTCCGAGTTGAGGAGCAACTCGGCCTCACTCCTGCAGAAAGGCAAATTGGTTTAAGCTGGCAGGGCCCAACGAACAAGTTCGCTGGACTCTACCAGCTTCGGGGACTAATGTAGGGGGGCTACCTCCGAGTACGGGTAATGCAGGTGGTAAAACAGAGGTCAAAGTACTGTTGGCCGGGTAGGCGGCTACTCGGGTATCTGGTACCCGGTAGACTCTACTCGGTAATCAGTACTGAAGGCCAGGAGAAGATAATGAGGAAGATCATAATCGTCCGAGTAGAGAACAAGTGGTCCGAGTAGATGGGCTGCAATCCTACTCGGGCAAGAAGTCAATGGAGCCATTCTGACGAGATCTCGCGTATCCCGCAACCGTACAGGCGTGCAGTTCAACTTACAAGACGCATGATTATCCGCGTTACGGCGTGGGCACAGTGAGGGTAGGCACCTGTCATGTCTTGTCACTGACAGGGGGACAGGACGTGTCGGGGGCCTACTCTGTGAGACTGACAGGGTGGACAAGTCATGTCATCCGGACGGCGCGGCGACTTCTCGCCATGGCGTCAGCGGGAACACGGAGGCGTGCTCTGTGTCACAGTAGAGACGTCCCATCGTGTACCTTTTAATCATTGTTTACTCGGCTGGGAACCAGTATATAAGGTGCCCAGCCCCCTCCTGCGCGAGGGACGTTACCCGAGAGAGCATTTATTGCGTGAGCACAAGCTAGAGGTAGAGAGAGCAAGAGAGTGGCTACTCGGATAACACGTATACATAGAGATAGGCAGGAGTAGGGGTGTTACCTCCATACGAGGGCCCCAAACCTGGGTAGATCGAGGTGTTTGCAGTGTTCTTGTGCGTGTCTACTCGAAGTGCGATCCCTCCCCAAATACCTACAGCGTCCATCGGCCCCAACACTTAAGCCATCCCATGGCATCTGTCTTCACCACCCTACGACATGAAACTTTACCAAAATATGACAAGACTAATATGTGTTTTGTTCTTATTAATGAAGAGGAGGAATCCTCCAAAGTTGTTTCTATTGTGTCTCACAATAAACCAGATTATGTGGAGAAGTTTCCTTTCAAGCCTCTCCCTCCTAAAGAAGGGGAAGAAGGGGAGGAAGAAGAAGAAGAGGTGGAGTAAAAGGAGAGAGGTAACAGTATCTCCCCCTAAGCATGTTGCTCCTATTATAGTTTTTGCTGATGAGTCTAAACTCTGTGATTTTCATATGCCTGTTAGTTATGAAAGTGATCATGATTGTGAGTAACACACTACTTTTAATATTGAAAATCTCTTTGGCACCAATTCTGAAAATGATGATAATAATTGTTATACTATTAGTACCATCCACGTTCCTTCCAATGATGATATAGAAAACTCTGAGCTTGTGGATGATGTGTTTGAAAATCCTTTTGCTAATGATGATATTATGCCCCCAGTCTTTGATAATTACAAAGAATACTATAACACATGTCATAATTACAATTATCCTTATGAAATGTGTCATAGTTATGGAGGGATTACCCAAAACCATCTCCCTAATATACAACTTGTCTATCATGTTGAAGTTCTTTATGATGATCACAAGGATGATTATGATATTTTCAGTCCACCTATTATTGAAGAGAAAATTAATTATGATTACAATATGCCTCCCATATTTGATGATTATGGTGATGATAATAATAATGTTAGCTATTTTGTTGAATTTTCTCCCACTATTAGTTATAAGAATGAGTATGCTTATGTGGAGAGTATTAATTCTTTTATGCATGTGGCTCATGATAAGAATGTTTTATGTGATAGTTATATTGTTAATTTTATTCATGATGCTACTGAAAGATATTATGAGAGAGAGAGAAACATACTTTTATGCATCTCAACAATATTAAGTTTCCTCTCTTTATGTTGAAATTTTTTTAAGTTGCACTTATTTTGTCTTCCGATGCTAGCCACTATGTGCTTTATTGACTTGTTTTTCTACAAGATTATTTTTCATAGGAAGTGGGTTAGACTTAAATTTGTTTTATATTTTCTTTTTGATGCTCTCTTTTGCTTCAATTCATATTTCTCATGTGAGCATCTTCTCAAATTATCATGCCTATCTAAAAGGCTTTAAAGAAAAACACTTTTTGGGAGATAGCCCATGGTTTTATTTTTGCTTTGTTTTTCTCTGTTTTGTTTGATTCAAGGTGTTATTTATTTCTTTAGAAACTCCATTGTATCTTTATTTTCTCGTATTTGTTGTGCCAAGTAAAGTCTCTAGTGAAAATTGAGGTTAGATTTGGATTTCTGCGTAGGAAACAAATTGCTGCTGTCCACCGTTGAATTCGTGTAAATTCACAGATAGAGCAAAATGACCTGCAAATTTTTGCACTTATTCCTCAGATAATTCCAAAAAAAATTCTAGCTTTGAGTTTTTTTATTTGAGCAAAGTAAGTGCCCCGAAAAAATTCGTCTTTACAGACTGTTCTGGTTTTGACAGATTCTGCCTTTTTTAGTTGCATTCTCTCATTTACTATGTTGAGTGGATTTCTTTGCTCCACAAAACACTAGTGGTTGTAGCTAATGTTTGAAAAGTATTAATAATGCTTGTGTTCATGGAGAACGTGTGAATGTCTTATTGTGCACTAACCCTGTAATGCGAATTACATTGAGTTTGGTGTGAAGGAAGTTTTGAAGGGTCAAGAGAAGAGGGTGATATAATGTGATCAAGAAGAGTTCAAAGACAAAGCTTGGGTATGTCTCGTGGTTCATCCCAGAAAATTCCAAGAAGACTCAAGCGTATAAGCTTGGGGGTGCCCAAGGAATCCCCTTCTTCATCAGCAACTTATCAGGTCACTTCTAGTGAAACTATATTTTTATTCGGTCACATTATATGCACTTTACATAGAGCGTCTCTTTGTTTTTGTTTTTTATATTGTTTTCCTTGATTCAATAAAGTTAGTTGGAACCCAGCATTCTTGTGTGGGATAGAGACACGCTCCGCTTTTTCATATGAATACTCGTTTTCTATCATGCTCGTATTCTTAGTTTATCTTCTAGCTGCTACAAATCGTTTTAGCTCCTGTTTTTCACGCATCTCTTCTTTAGAGGTGTTAGTTCTAGTAGAGCAGTATTAGTACCTCTTGTTAATTTATATATTAGTTGGAGAGTTTTTGTTGAAATATATATTGTTTGGTGTTTGATGGAAATAGAAAATGCTACGTATGGTAGATGGTATGTTGGAAAAGACTTGCATGCTCTAGTAGGTCATTAAACTATTTCACTTGATTATTTGTTGTTTTTTGAGATATTAATATGCTTAATGGTAAACCTTCTGGTCTAGTAAAGTAAAAAACAAATAATCGTTGGTCTAGAAGCTTGAAACTGTGCCACACTCGAAAAACCAGCTGACAGTATAATGGTATATGACTTCCTGTGCTGATAACAATTGTGGTGGCTTTTTGTTACGCGCTATGGTGGGGGTAGCCAACAGTGACTTGTCATTGCCATGGACCATCTTGGAGTAATCTTGATTATTCCTTGGATAGTAAAATTCTAGATGTAATCTTTTAACTTATGAGTTCTAAGTTGTGGTTTTCTGGCACTTCCACCATCCATATTTGCTAGTCTCTTCGGTATTATGCATTGCCAATTCTCACATTGAGAGTTGGTGCAAACTTTGCCAGTACATCCAAACCCCGTGGGAGGACTTTGTTCTTCAACACATAAGCCTAAAATATCTTCCTCAAAAGAGCCACCATACCTACCTATCATGGAATTTCCATATCCATTCCAAGATATATTTCCATACAACATCCATTATCATTATGTTACTTGTTACATGTTCCATTGTTATTTTGCATACTGCTACACTGGCATGAGCATTTAGTTTTATACATCAGAGATATTTCAGTTTCAGTTATGAGTACTAAAACTGTGATGATTCATTGTAAAATAGAGTGTTGTCCCTACCAGTGAGGTTATAAAAAAAGAAAAAAAGAGAAAAAGCCCAAAAAGAAAAAAAGTAAAGATGGCAAAAGAGAGATATAAAGAGAGAGGGGCATCATTAATATCATTTATTCCACACTTGTGCTTAGTTAGCACCAATACTTCAGTTTGGAGAGAGTTTTCATTTTATGATTTGCATAACTATGTGGGGACCTTACATTATAGAACTTGGCTTGTATATTCCAATGATGAGCCTCCTCAAAAGTGCTCTAGGTATTCATGATAAAGCAAGCTTGATGCACCCTCACTAGTTCCATTAGAGAGCTTTCATACGCTTATAGATCTATGTGCATCCGTTATGTGGCAATCACTACTCCTTGCACAGCTTCGATTATAAGACTTCCTCTCGTCTAATGATCACTTCCAGCTGTGTAAGACTTTCTTCCATGGACCTTCCAAGCCTCCCATAATGTTCTTTTAGCCATAACATTCTAGTGCCGGGAACCAATACAGAACGCTTTCTTGTTTTGAGTGACCAAATAGTTTGATGGTTTTTCCATGTGCGTATTGTTGTCGCTTGACTTGATCCTAACATGAGTTGTTGTGAGAGTTGGATGCTTAGGATGATTATATTGTTGTTCTTGAAGCTTAAATCATCTTTAATATACTTTGCACAACGGATTGTTTTTAGTATTGATCGTTAAAAAGTTTTACTTTGTTCTTCTTAATGGTTTGTACATTACTTTATATCAACTATAAACCACAACCTTTACTCATTTGATCTTTGTTTACACGCTTTACATTATGATGTTCAAATTTATGTTGGTAGCATGTCACCTCAGATTTTGTTTTTATTGTTTACCTACTCGAGGACGAGTAGGAACTTAGCTTGGGGATGCTTGATACGTCTCACCCGTATCCATAATTTCCGATGTTCCATGTTGTTTTCTTGCCATATGCTACATGTTTCTTATGCACTTTATGTAATTTTATGGATTGTTTGGGACTAACCTATTGACAAGATGCCACAGAGCCAGTTCTTGTTTTCTGCTGATTTTAGTTTCAGAAAATTTATTCTCGAAATATTCTCGAAATTGGACGAAACAAAACCCAGAAGTCTTAGAAAGTCGTCATGTACACGGAGTCCAGAGGAGACCCGGAGGAGGGGCCTTAGGGGCCCCACACCATGAGGCGACGCCCCCCTGTGGCCTCTCCCAGCAGTTGTGTGGGCCCCCTGGCTGCCCACCGACGTTGCCCTTTCGCTTATTTATTCCCCCCGAGGCATAAACCCTAAATCAATCGGCCCCCTTCCACGAAAAATTGCGTAGCTCCGCCGCCGCCGCCGACAAGTTTTGGGGAACAAAAATCTCTGTTCCGGCACCTTGCCGGGACGGGGAAGTGCCCCCAGAGCCATCTCCATCCACTCGACCACCATTTTCATCACTGTTTTTGTCTCCTATAATGAGGAGGGAGTAGTTCCCCCGGGGCTGAGGGCTCTACCGGTAGCTATGTGTCTCATCTCTCTCTCCCATGGTGTGATCTTTATGTGATCATGAGCTTTGTAATCTAGTTGAATAAGTAGATGTTACTCTTCATCTGTCATGCTACTCAACTGGTTTTTTTATGAGATCTCTGTAGACACTTTGATCATGGTGTAATGGTGACAGTGTGTGCACCGTGTGGTTTAGCATGATATTTATATTTTGTGTTGGATGACCCTATGAAATTGTGGTGTTTGTTTGGAACCATCTAGGTCTCATGGTGATACCATGGGGGTTACCTAGATGGGGAAATGAGAACTCTAAGGAGTTCTCTTATATCCCTACGCAATGATTGGTGTTTGTTATTTGACCGGAGATTGGTTCGTAGTAGCATAGTGAAGATATGATATTTATGCATTCAATTATGGTATTATTGTTGAGACTGTCCACTGGTGAAAGTATGATCCCTAGGCCTTGTTTCTAAGTATTGAAACACCATTTACAATCAGTTCTGCTACATGTTTGCTTGCTGCCATTTTTATTTCAGATTGCTATTATCACTTATAAACATCCATATTACTTGTATTTGACTATCTTTTCGCTGAACTAGTGCACCTATAAAACGGAAAATTGTATTAGGTGTGTTGGGGACACAAGAGACTTCTTGTATCGTAATTGCAAGGTTGCTTGAGAGGGGTATCTTTGACCTCTACCTCCCTGAATTCGATAAACCTTCGGTGATCCACTTAAGGGAAACTTGCTGCTATTCTACAAATCTCTACACTTGGAGACCCAACACTGTCTACAAGAATAGAAGCGTGCGTAGACATCAGGGCTCCAGACATAGCTCCGTCCGTGTTCAAGCCCCTGGAGACGAAGCTCATCGGCTTGCCCTTCGGGAGGAACTCTGCGCCACAATCGCTTCCTCCCGAAGGAGCTCATCCACTCGGCGGGAGACAAGGCATGTGATGCTAACGACCGTGCCTGCATGCGCTGATGGAGGCTGTGTAGGGACGCAGTTCTGCTTTGGCCGCGGTTGCCATACTTGTGTATAAAGTGTGGGGGATCGCTGCTCCAGCCAAAGCATGTTCGCAAGATTACTTCTTTGCTGCAAGGAGACCAAGTCCACGCTACAAGAAGGAGGCAACGTCACCAGGCGCCCCCACCATTCTGCCATGGACAGTGCAGTTGTCCTCGACAACTGACGTGGGGATGAATCCTGGACCTATCGGGTGAGGCTACCCGGTCCAAGGCCAAAGACATAAGCCTAGAGGAAGGTGCCACCTTACGGTTCTTGAAAGCCCAGCTGAAGCCCACCCGCAAAAACTTGCGGGTCAAGAATGAAACATATACCGACCTAAAACTAGGGTTTGTAACCTCCCCCCCTGGACTCAGTTTGAGACCTGGCCACCTATATAAAGCCAGGAGAACCACCGAGGGGGTGCAATCTATTCGATATCACAACAGCCTTGAGCTCGAGATCGTACTCTCGACTTGAGCAACCCCAATTGTAACCGATCTACAGATAAATACAGATCAAACGAGCAGGAGTAAGGGTTTTACCTCTACGAGGGCCCCGAACCTGGGTAAATCGTGCCCTACTGTTAGCCGACGATCGTCACCAGCGTCCTTACGTTCTCTTAATCGAAACCCTACCGGATCATCCGAGGGACTTGTTGAGATGACTAATCGACAGTTGGCGCCGTCTGTGGGAACGGCGGGCGATGGATCTACAGCGTCTTCGGTTTCATCATCGCCAACCTTAGAAGGAGCCCTGGAACTTTGACTCTAGCGGAACCGATCCGCTTCGGGTCAATCATCTACACGCCCCACTCACCGGAATCGCGCCCGCCGTTCAGCGGATTGGAAAAGAGCGTCAACTTGACGTTCTGGAGCTTCCACTTCCACGCCAACAAGGTGGGAATCTTGGACTTCCCCGAGCAGATCGATCTCGGCGAATCCGAGTCTGTCTCAAGCCCGGCAAACCTCGACTCGCCGCCTGACGACGTTGGTCACGACCTAGCGCCCAGTGGTGGATCCATCCGCCGCAGCATCCGCAACTTCCACACTATCGCAGCTGAAGAACCCTCTCGGGTTGGTAAAAGTTGTTAACCCACGCCTAGGACTCGCGAGCCATATCTGGCCCAGGTCTGGATGGCAGGATTAGCTGATCCACTTGAAGAAGCTGAGGAAAGCCGGATGAAGCGAGAGCGTATCAAAGTATCGCGAGATGCCTGGGTCAGAGCGAAGGAGGTTGTACACCTATGCCAGCCAGTCGCAGAAAGAGCTCCCCATGAAGATCTGACCGCGTACCACTATCATCTAGTGCGAGCAGGTCGACTGATCAACGAAGCCCGCAGGAATCTAGAAGCAAAAAATTAAGCGGCGGATGAGTCGAGCGCGCGCCGTGCGGCCCTCTCGTAGACTCGCTCGGTGGGAAACAATCCCCCGAAAAAGAGATACGTCTCCAAGACCGCTGCCATGGATCATGAATCCCTCAGCGGAATCAGCAAGACACTCGAGACATCCCTCATGCACGTCGTCGATGAAGGCAACATACAACCGACGACGATAGCAGCCACATATCTACAGACGAACCAACCGCTTGAGAATGATTTCCCGCACGGAACAATATCGACAAGTCCAGAAGGGGCTAGGCATGGCAGCTGCAAGAATTGCTGCCCAATGCCGCAGGCACGCGACAGCGCCGGAAACTGAAAAGACCCCTCAGAAGGAGAAGGAAATACTCCGCAAACGCGGGAGTACGTCCCCTAGAAGGAAGGAATCACCTCGTCGCGTCCGAGGGAAAGAAGCCCGGCGCTGTGGAGATAGCCCGAGTAGCAGCGACGATAGCCCGAGAGATCGTGATCGCAGTCCACGACACCACGACAGCCGCTTGCGACACCGCAGCAAAGAGCCGCGGAACGAGGATAATCGCGACCGGCCTGAATACGAAGCGCGAGACAACATCACGCAAACCAAGGTCAACATGGCCCGAGCAATCAGGAACCGTGCACGGTCACTATCCACCTCTTCCGACGAGGAGGCCTACGGTGCATTGTGCTTCACCCGCGACATCCGCGAGGCACCGATGCCCAAGAGGTTCAAGCTTACGATGGAGGTCCCAAAGTACGACGCGTCGCAAGATCCCAAGTCTTGGCTATCAGATTACCTCACGGCAGTAAAGTGCCAACATGGGAACAAGACAACGGCCATGCAGTACCTGAACCTACACCTCGTAGGCGGTGCACGCAGCTGGCTCGAAGGAAGACCGCGGGCATGCTACGGGTCATGGGACGATCTAACCTACGAGTTCCGCAAAAACAACCAAGCAACATAGAAAAGACCCGCGTCTATCGAGGAGCTGCGGGCGTGCATGCAAAAGAGTGGTGAGTCTACTCGCGAATATATCCAGCGGAGGACCACGCTCAAAAATACGGCGGTAAACATGTTAGAAGAGGTTGCGGTCGAAGCTTTCACCAAAGGAGCTCGGCGCGCTGCTTTCCGAGAAGAACTGGGACGAGATGCGCCCAAAACCATCGGGGAGTTGATGGCAATTGCCGACAGATGGGCTAACGGTGAAGATTCCGTGCGCAACGAGAAAGCATCTTCACCCGCGCCTGAGGAGGACCGCCATGGTCGAAAGAAGAAGAGGAGACACTACGATCACGACGATCAAGAAGAACTGGTGGCAGCAGAGTTCACCAGAAATCGTGACAACGGGCCTCGTGGAAATCGCGACTAGAAGCCAAAACCGGATGAAAAAAACTCCCGAAGAAGACCTTGACGGTTATTGCATGCTACATCTATTCACAGATAAGCGCACAGGCAAGACCAAGGCGACTCATATCCTGAAGGACTGCCAAAAGTTTCAAGACATCCATGAGGCTTACACGAAGAAGAACAGAGTCGCGGTCAACCAAGGATACCCGCAACTCCCAGGAGGATTCCAGCCGCCACAACCCCTGCCTCCACTAGGACATCAGAACACGGTATTGGCCGCGCTACCAGCGCCACCCGTCGCAAACCAGGGAGCCAATGGGTACCCAAACCCACAGGGACTCCTAGGAATGATACAGAACGTCTGCCCCTCCCGAGGAGTCCAGAAGACAAACACACGCCAAGTGATCATGGCAGTACAAACTCCACCGTCCACACACGAATACCTGAAGATGGCAGATCACTCGGTAACTTTCTCCAAAGAAGATCATCCTCTTCGGGTATATCGACTGGGACACGCCGCGCTCGTCATTCAGGCACAGATCGACAACTACGACCTCGCGCGAGTGTTCATGGACGGTGGCAGCGGAATTAACATCATTTACGCGGAAACACTCCGCAAGATGAACAAAAACCTGGACGGACTCGCAGAGTCAGAAACATCCTTCCACGGGATAGTACCGGGAAAAGCAGTCCGACCACTCGGAACAATCAACTTGGAGGTGGTGCTCGGAAACCCAAGAAACTACAGGAGAGAATTCCTCGACTTCAAGGTAGTCGACTGGCCCTCACAGTATCACGCCATTCTCGGTCTAACAGCGTTCGCGAGATTCATGGCAGTACCCCACTACGCCTACCTGAAGCTCAAACTCCCAGGGGAATACGGCACCATCACCATAGATGGTGACTTCCAGAAATCGTACAAATGCGATATTGAGTTCAATGAGATCGCGAAATCTTTCGGGATGCAGGAGGAGCTGGAAGAGTTGGCAAAGGACACGGATCACTCTGTGATGCCACTCACCAAAAAGAACGCCCCAAAACTCGAGCTCAGTGCAAACAGCGACACTCAAAAGCATAAAGTGCACCCGACAGAATCCGCGAAGACGGTGATGGTGTCCACCACCCTATCGTCCGCATAGGAAGGCGCGCTCATCGAACTTCCTCCGTGAGTACTGGGAAATTTTCGCCTGGAGACCTTCAGATATGCCAGGGATACCCAGGGAGTTCGCCGAGCACTCACTCGAAGTATTCAAAGACGCCAAACCTATCAAGCAAACGACCCGACGATTTTCCGAGCCAAAGCAAATTGCACTTGGAGAAGAAGTGAATATACTACTCGCCGCAAAATTCATCAGAGAAATAAAAATATCCACCTGGTTGGCAAACCCGGTGTTGGTCCCGAAGAAAAACACTAACATCCTTCGTGTGTGCATCGACTATACGTCGTTGAACAAACACTGCCCCAAGGATAACTTCCCTTTACCACGGATCGACCAGATCGTGGACTCCACTTCAAGCTACCAACGACTCTCCTTCTTGGACGCCTACTCGAGCTATAATCAGATCGGGATGAAAAAGGAGGATGAGGAGAAGACAGCATTCATCACACCTCACGGTGTCTAATGCTACACGACAATGCCCTCCAGGCTGAAAAACGCAGGCGCAACATATCAGCGATGCATGCAAAAATGCCTCGCCAAGCTCATTGGCAAGAACGTACAGGTGTACGTTGACGACATCGTCATAAAAACTCGAATGGGGGATACACTCCTCGAGGACATCAGGGAGACATTCGACGCTCTCAACGCGTACAAGATCAAGCTCAACCTGACAAAATGCGTCTTCGGCGTCCCTGCAGGACAACTTCTCAGGTATCTGTTGTCCGCCTGAGGAATCGAAGAAAATCCGTAAAAAATTCAAGCAATCTTGACAATGAAGGAGCCAACCAATCTTCGCGGCGTACAGCAACTCACGCGGAGACTAGCCGCTCTAAGCAGATTCATCGCGAGATTAGGCGATCAAGCGATGCCCTTCTATAAGCTGCTGAAGAAAACAGATAAGTTTGAGTGGACACCCGAAGCAAAAAAGGCGTTCATCGACATAAAAAGAGTGTTGCAGAGCAAGCGCGTCCTGGCAACGCCACAGGAGAACGAGCCCCTATACCTTTATCTAGCCGCAACAAACCAAGTCGTCAGCACGGTTATTGTCGTCGAGTGGCCAGAGGAGAGAAAGGCATACGACGTTCAGCGGCCAATATATTACGTCAGCGAGGTGCTTTCGCCGTGCAAACAGCGATACCCTCACTATCAGAATCTCGTGTATGGCATAGTCCTCATAGACCGAAAGCTCAAGCACTACTTCCAGGAACATACCGTCACGGTTCTAAACGACGCATCACTCGGTACTATCATGAACAACTCCATGGCTTCTGGAAGAATCACAAAATGGAGCATTGAGCTAGGCGCCTGGGACATAATATACGCAGGGCGCAACTCTGTAAAATCCCAGGTCGTCGTGGAGTTCCTAAGCGAGTGGACGAAGCTGCAAACACCAGGACCCCACAGAATACACGAGCAACTGGATCATGTATTTCGACGGTTCGAAAAGAAACGAAGGAGCCGGCGCCGGAGTTATTCTCATATCTCCCAGGGGTGACAAGATGTAGTACGTCTTGCGACTGGACTTCCCACCTGATGACCCAGCATCCAACAACGACGCGGAATACGAGGCCCTCATGCACGGCATGAAGATGGAGATCGCCTACGGTGCCACTCGATTGAAAATATATGGGGACTCAAATATAATCGTGCAGCAGACGATGAAGGAGTGCGACACTATCGCGGATAACATGGTCGCCTATCGTGACATGTACAATCTACTCGAAGGAAGTTTCAAAGGGTGCGAGCTGAAGCACATCGCGCGATCGAGCAATGAGGAAGCAGACAAGCTGGCAAACATGGGGTCAACAAACGCTCCCATCCCGCCAGGAATCTACTTCGAAAGAATGATCAAGCGATCAGTCAAATTCAAGAAACCAGCAGGAACACCCACAGAAGTATAAACAGACACCAGCCTGCAAATTGGTATCATCGAGCTCATCCACAATATCTCAAGGCAAGTTTTTCTGGTCGAACCAGTCTGGACGCAGAAATACCTCCACTACTTATCCAACAAACAGCTCCAAGCAGACATTTGTGAGGCCCGACAAATAGTATGACGCAGCAAATCCTTCTGGGTGATCAACGGAGAACTATACAAGCAAAGCATATCAGGAGTATTGCAGAGATGCATAGCACCCGAGGATGGCAAGGAGCTGCTCTGAGACATACACCAAGGAGACTGCGGGCACCATGCCAGTTGGAGAACAATCGTAGGCAAAGCTTTCAGGGCAGGATTCTACTGGCTCACGGCAGCCAGAGACACCAAAGATCTAGTCTACAGATGCAATGCCTGCCAAAGGTTCGCGCCCAAGCCACACGCCCCTGCCACAGAACTCCACATGATCCCTATCGCCTGGCCCTTCGCTCAATGGGGGATAGATATGGTAGGACCGCTGCGCAAGTCAACACCCGGAGGATACACCCACCATCTCGTGGCAGTCGACAAATTCACGAAGTGGATAGAAGCTATGCATGTCACCTCCGCGCATGCCGAGTGCGCCGTGAGATTCCTCGACTCGGTCTTGTGTAGATTCGGCATACCGCACAACATCATCACGGATAACGGAAACAACTTTGCAGCCAAGTAAACACAGGACTTCTGCGAGGAAAAAGGAATCACCCTCAGCTTTGCCTCGGTAGCTCACCCGCAAACTAATGGCCAGGTCAAATGATCTAATGGTTAGTTTCGACTGGCCTAAAGAAGTGGCTACTTGATCGGCTACACCCAGCAGCAGGGCACTGGGCCAAAGAACTACCATCGATGTTATGGATCCTACGAACAACACCAAATCGGTCGACAAACTACACGCCATTTTTCATGGTATACGGAGCTGAAGTCGTCCTACCCGAAGACGTCAAATTCAGTTCCCCACGAGTCGTCGCGTACAGCGAAGAAATATCAAACAAGGCACTCGCGGAAGACATGGACGCACTGGACAAGATCAGGGACATTGCACTCGCAAGATCCGCAGTCTACCAGGAATCTCTCCACAACTACCACAGTCGCCGCATACGCCACAGATCCTTCGTGGTAGGAGACCTAGTGCTACGGCTCAAGCAAAAGTAAGGACACAAGCTCGAGCCACCATGGGAAGCACCTTTCATAATACATGAAGTCATCCCAGGAGGCGCCTATCGCTTGAAGAACCCGAAGACCGGCGGTATCTACTCCAACCCGTGGAATATAGCGCACCTCCGCAAGTTCTGCCCCTAGGATTATTCTTATACTCGCAAGAAATAATGCTGTACCGGCCACTTTGTAGCTCGAGCAAACACATGGCTTCTCAACCATAGCAAAAAAAACATGGTTCATCAACCATAGCTATCGTGTTTTTCCCCTTACATGCTAAAATGACAGGTAAACACCCCCAACACACGGGGGCTACGCCTAACTAGCATCGTCACATTCCTTCGAGCGCTCACACTCGATAAAATAATACAAGGTACAACAAGGTGCACGCCTTATAAATACCTTAAACATATCGAGTGAAACATACAAGGCCACAAGGTTTACACCTTAAAACACCTTAGGCTGGTGCTAGTGCATCACCCACTATCACGGGCTATAGCCCCGCCACGTCAGCTTTTCCTCTCACTCTCACCTCACTCTCACGCCACGGTGCCAGTGCACGGGCTATAGTGCTAGCTCTCACCTCTCTATCCTCCCTACCGCCTCCCTACCGCCCCCACTAGCACCGCTATCGCCTCCCTCTCGCCCCGCTCTCGCCTATCGCCTCCCCCTCTCGCCCCCTCTCTCCCGGCCAGTGCGGGCGGTAGCGGCGCTACCGCCGAGCGACACTGCCACCGCCCAGCGCCAGCCTACCGCCCGCCTCCCGCCCCCTCTCGCCCGCTACCGCCCCTCTCCCGCCTCCACTACAGCATGCACTAGCACCAGCCTTACAACAAAATACAAGATATTTACATCTTACAAACTACAGCTGTCGGCGAGCAGCCGCATCTTCAAGAAATTGATCAATATCCTCGGAGGTTAGTCGAACAATCTGCTCCGCTGCAGGACGCACGGCCGCATAATGAGGAGAAAGATCGACCGGAGTACCTCTCGGGTCAAGAAGTCATGCCATAGAGCTAAAGTTGACCTCAGGATGTCACAGTCGAACGAAGGCAAGGGCCACTTGAGCTCCACTGATAAATTGTTGACGCACGCACTCTCGAACTTCCCCTACCCGACGAAACATCCTTAGCAAACCACTCAAGTCTTCCGGGACAACATTCAAAGGATAAAATGCCCGATGGACAGAAGACAGAGCCTCGCGACAAGATTCGACGAGTATCTGCGCGTAACTCGCCCCGTACTTCAGGGTAGCCATGAAAAAACCTCGACTGCGGTCAGACCAGAAGTTACTCGCGTGAGGTTTTGAGCTACCCGAGTCATGAGCAATGTGATTGTCCACCCAATGGGTTTCACAGACTCCGTCGGGTTCAAAAACTGCAAAGGCAACGAGCACGTCAAAATAAAGATGGAAACAAGCATCAAGTACTCGGGGGATCACAAACTTACAGAGCATGCCCTTCGCAACAGCCGCCAGTTCTTCCATCACAAATTGATCACGCTCCGCCGCAAGTTTTTGCTTCGACTTGGCAATGTCAGCCACACCTCACAGAGCCTTCAGCTTACGGTCTCCATCCGCGACACGGTCACGGAGTGATCAAATGTGCTGGCAGCAGCAACCAAGGGATTAACCTGCGAAGAAGTTCCACTCAAAGACTCTACGCTGGAATCCACAACCTGGAAAAGAACAAAGAAGGTTTAGAAACATCACAAGGCCCCACTCGAGAATATACCTCCCAAATCTCGGGTGCTTGGGGGCTTCTCCCGTCGAGAGAATACAAAGTAAGTGTAACAGCCCAAGTATGAAAACCTACCATTTAGAATGTTTGATTTCTTGTTATTAAGGTATTGCATCATGTCATCATATTGTTGCATTTGTTTCTTTTGTTTTGCATCTGTTATTCTTTGTTTTCACAATGAAAATCAAACAATTTCCAATGCTTTGTTTTCATACTTGTTCTGTTACAACTTTTGGAATAAAAATCACAAATGAAAACAACCAAATTGTTCCATTTTATTCCATGTTTGATCAACTAATAAAATGGTACTTTTATTTCAATTAATTAATTCCCAATTGTTTCCAAATTCAAAGCATCCTCAAACAGCACCTCATTTGAAAATTATAAAAATACCAAACAATTTATAATCACATTTGTTCTATTTAATCAATAGGGGTTACCCTATTTAAAGGTTTTTTTTATGAATGATCAATTAATATTAAAAATTCACCCAAATTTGGTTTATTTCCAAACAGCATCAAATTTCAAATGTTTTGAAAAAACCAAAGTTGACAATTGGTAGGCCTTGACCTAATTAACTCACAGTAATTTTTCCCAAATTTTTTGCAACTCTAAACCTATCTATTTCCTTCCAATTCTTTGCTGCAAAAAAAAAAAATAGAAGAAAAAAAAATTAAAAATAGAACAGCTAGCAGGGAGAGGGGCATGGCCCAGCCCAACTCCCCCTAGAGGCCCAGTACCCCTTCGAGGGTTGTCTTCCTCCTCTGTACGGCGCACCATCCAGGGTGCACACGTATGCAGAGCAGGGAGACAACGGTTGATGCTCCTCCACCCCTCCTATAACTCCAGTACCTCGAGCTCTCCCCTGCCCTAACCCTAGCCGCATTTTTCCCCTTCTCCATCCTCCCTCTCCCCCCTCGATTCCCTTCCAAAAGCCTGCCCTTTTCCTGAAGCTTCTGAACCTGGAGAGATGGCCATGGTGGTGCGGGCTTGGCGTCGTCGCCCTAGCCCCCTCCGGAACCATCCGTGCCCGGGAATGGAACCGGGGGGACGTCCTCCGCGCCTCCATGCCCTCGGCCAGGCCGGGGAGGCGACGTAGCCCCGCCACCGTCGAGGTTTTGCGTCGCCGGCCTTCCCTGTCCGCCACGATCGGCTGCCCCGACCGCCCTCCTGTTCCGCTCAGGTACCCGCCCCATCGACCTCCTCCTCTCGCAGCCCACACGCCAAGCACACGCACGAGCCGCAGCACCCCGGCGCCCCGCGAGCGCATCAGCGCAGGTGACCACCGGAAATCGCTGCTTCCGTTCCCTGTCAGCCAGCGATCGGTGACAGTTTCAGTTTCAGAAAAATCGCACCCAGTTTCTGAACCATATCCTCCCGTCTGCCCCTCCCCTATCACCAAATCAAGCCCACCGCAGTGGCAGTGACCGCAGCGCGCTCCCAAGCGCTCGTGGGTTCGAATCCCTAGCCCCCACCTTTTCTGCCTTTTATTCCGAATTAAGTTCAGTTCAGTTTCTGAACCATAACCTCACCCCGCTGCACTTCCTGTCAACACACAGCACACTAGCCCACTGGTTCTGCTCCTTGTCCTCACAGCAGGAGGTGAGGGGTTCGAATCCCCCCTCCCTCAATAAAAACCCAACCTTTTTATTTCCATTGTTTTGTCACAGCACTTCATAGAAATCACAACCAAGCCCCTGTATCTTTAATTCTAGCCCCTGTAACCATTATTCCTAAGTCCCTAGTGCACTAAAAATGGCAGATTGCACCCCAAATTTGTAAAATGCATAATTAATTCATCCCAACTCCAATTTCAACATTTTTAGTATGTTTTCTGTCCCAAATTAAATGTTCTATCCAAATATAAAATTTGTTTACTGTTTTGAATATTTTAAATTGGTGCAATATTTGAAAACTTGTCAAATTCACTTAAACTTGCAAAAATCATAACTTGGGCATAAAAATTCCAAATTCCACAAACTAAATATGTTTTCCAATCAACTTTTCATGTACTTTCCAAATATAAATTTTGTTTGCTGTTTTCAATAATTTAAATTGCTGAAAACAACTGTTTCTTGTTTAATGCATTTAAAATTGCCAAAATAATAACTTGCTCATTTTAAATCCAATTTCCACAAATGAAATATGTTTTCCATGCAAAATTAAACCACCTTTCCAAATATAAAATTTGTTTCATGTTTTGAATAATTAAAATTGGTTAAATGATTTAAACCTTGTTTAAATCATTTAATATTGCTAAATTCATAACTTGATCAAAACAAATTCTTTTGGGACATATAAAATATGTTTTCAAACCATCAAAGCATAACCTTTTCAAATATGAACTTGGTTTAATGTTTTGATCAAATAAAATTCAATTAACATCCACACTTGAATTAATTCCAATTTAATTCTTGTTTAACTTGTTTAATTCCTAAATACTTTATTTGAAATCCTTTTTCAACAAGTGAAACATGTATTCCAACTAAAATCTTGTTTTCTTTTCAAATATGAACTCTGTTATCTATTTTGAACAATTTAACTTGATGAAAACAACAAATGCTTGTGTGACATCTTTAAGTAACCAAAATTCCAAAACTTAATAAATGAATTTCTAAACTTGGTAAACCTTATTTCCAATTGATTCTATTGTTGTTATTTTGCTGTTTTCCTCATCCATGCATCATGCTAATTCACTTCCACATGATGATTAGTTGTAAAACAATTAATTCAACCATAATTCATGGGCTTTCCATATGCAATCCCATTGCATGTGGGTCCATTTAATCATGTTGTTATCTTGTCAACTAGTTTATTTCTATGCATCAATTAAATGGTCATGCATCATCCCATGTTCGTGCACTATGCCATGGTATTGATTGTTTATCTTTCTGCATTGCTTGTTTGCTTCTTCTCGGATACACGACGACGTTGAGATCGACGATCCTTACGACACCCCTTCTAAGGAGTTAGCTCAGTACCAGGCTACTGGGTTTTGCAGGCAAGTTATCACTCACATGAACCACTGTGTTCCTTTCAACATTGGTTACCGATACTTTCCGTTGTTCTTTTCTGCTAGCCTTAGTAGTAGTTGTTTCTGTTACGAACCTATCACATGAATCCTTTAAACCTGATAATGCCTCATCTCCCTTCCTACAACCCATTGTTTGAGCCAGTGTCTTACTAGCATGCTTAGGTTGTTTTTGCTCGAGTCTGTTACCCGTTACTTTCTGTTACTATTTCTATTATGTTCTGGGGGCTCGATGTTTAATCAATCAAACATGCTAATGTTATTGTTAAATAATAATTTGATGATAAGGCACCGGCAGGAGGCCCTTTGTGGTTTTGAGGCCTGCTAGTGTCGACCCTAATAGGAAAAGGGTCTTGTCTACTGATCCATGATGAGCGCACTACCCGCATGTGGGAAGCGAGTATGGGCGCCCCCCTCAATTTGACTCGATTCGCATCTCGTCCAAATCGCCTCATTTAGTTCGGGTTTTCCATTTGCTGCATGCATGATCTTGCGAGCCCTTGGTACCCGGGTGGAACTTTCGTAGTCGGCATATAGGGGGACACGGTCTTAGAGTGCTATGAGGGTCCATTTTCTTCTGGGCTCGATTAGCCGTGCGCCCAAGGTTCTTTGGGCTTGATGCGAAGAAGAGTTGAGTTGTGTTGAGTGCCCCGCTTGGTGGAAGGGCCTTTCCATCTGGCGGGTTATTCATGCGTGTACGGCCAAATTGGTGCAACCCTGCAGGGATAATCTTCTCGAGAAGCCGTGTTTTCCGCGGTTATGGATTACTTGGTGAAACTACTGGCTAACAAGTACTCAGGACAACTTAAACCTAATGATTAACCACCTTACACCAAATGATTAACAACTTGACTAGTAATAGGCTTATTGACACAACAATCTGAACCATCATTATTTCAACTGTGTGAGTTATCCTCGGATTGCTTCTTTGGATAAGGGGCGAGATCCAGGATGGGTTTGTTTGAGGTTAGTTGATAGGTTGGTTACGATACACGATCTTATCTCCTTTCTGATAGCCGGAAGTTGTAGTATGTTCTGTAGTTGGTTAGAGCAGCCGGTTGCAGCATCTTTTTATCCCCTTCCTTCCGTTGCACCCAAAGCATCTATGCTTGGTGTTGACGAGTTACACTTTGGTGAATTGTGAGTCTTGCTTGCCAGTACGTTTATGTACTGACCCCTTTGGGGCTGTGGTTTCCGCAGACCTACGTTTTCGAGGATCTACATGGTGGCTACTACGTGGAGTATGACGAGACTGCTGACGAGTAGATAGCGGACCCGGGCAGGATCCGAGAGTTCGTGGATGGGCTCCGTCTGTTTGTTTCCGGCCTCCTAGGCCTATTTGGTTCTTGTCTGTACTCAAACATGTTGAATGCTTCCGCTGTGTTGTAATGTTGTATTGTTGGGACAGGTGTCCTCTGAATGATTGTATTTGCTATCTCTGCTCTAATGAGAGCTATTTGCAATTTTATTTCAATCTTTTGTGTCGTAGAGATATGTTGTGATTATCATTCGTTTAACGCTGTTGACGTACCATGTGTGTTTGGTATGAAGTACGTCGACAGTAGTGCCTTTCATATCTAGTGGATAGTTTACATCGACGATGGAATAGCAGGGCTTGTGTTGTCGCGCATAAGCGCAGGCCTACCAGGAAGCTGGGACGTGGGAGCAGTTATGCCCCATAATCCAAGCATCTGCTATCCAGTTCGGCCCGATGAGTATCCCCTAGAAATCAGGGTGCGACAAATGGTATCAGAGCCTGTCTGCCTGTAGGATCCCTTTTTACTGGTCGCAGTTGAGTCTAGAAACTATTTTGTAGCTATATAGGAAAAATGAAACGTGAGAGTAGGAATTCTGTTCTTTTTCTTCTTTTCCCCACCCTCCCTCCCTTTTTCTGGTAAGGAAGTGCAACGTTGTTTTCTCTCTTCTCATCTAAACTTTCAAGTTAGGATTTCACGTGTTTTGGGTTCTCCGTAGTACCTCAGGAGTTTTGTGCTCGTTTTCCCCGGTGTTGCTTCGTTATCCTGTTCTTCTAAAGAACATTTCGTCCGTTGAAATTTTGTTGTTCTTTCCACTTCAATTCTTCTACCGGCGTCTAATCAAAGTTTTCCCCGTTCATCTACTAAACTCGATTCCAGCTAAAGTGTTGTTTGATACCGGAGCATCACATTCTTTGGTGTCAAAGATCTTTGCCACAACAAACAACCTAGATGTGGGTCCACTAAGCAATCAAATGACCGTTCACTATCCGGAATCTCAAATGTTGACTTCCATGATAAGTAAGGACAAGCAAATCCTAATGGGAGGCCACATATTCCTTGTTTCTTTCATGTTGCTGGGAAATTCTGACATTGATGTCATTCTTAGTGTTGGATTGATGTTAATAACTCTGTTCCACCATTCTAGCCAAATAATCTATTCTCCAAATGAATCAAGTTCTATCCAGCTATACACCCTCCATACAAAAATCCCTTCCTCTATTTGAAAATGTTCCGGTGGTTTGCTAATTCCCTGACGTCTATCCAAGGTGCACGATGTGTTTCACGTGTCACAGCTCAAGTGGATCTTCCGAAGAAGTATCCGGACCTTTTCTTTTCTCAGTAGGAATCTCGGGGCGCGATTCCTTGAAGGGGGGGCGTTTTGTAACAGCCCAAGTATGAAAACCTACCATTTAGAATGTTTGATTTCTTGTTATTAAGGTATTGCATCATGTCATCATATTGTTGCATTTGTTTCTTTTGTTTTGCATCTGTTATTCTTTGTTTTCACAATGAAAATCAAACAATTTCCAATGCTTTGTTTTCATACTTGTTCTGTTACAACTTTTGGAATAAAAATCACAAATGAAAACAACCAAATTGTTCCATTTTATTCCATGTTTGATCAACTAATAAAATGGTACTTTTATTTCAATTAATTAATTCCCAATTGTTTCCAAATTCAAAGCATCCTCAAACAGCACCTCATTTGAAAATTATAAAAATACCAAACAATTTATAATCACATTTGTTCTATTTAATCAATAGGGGTTACCCTATTTAAAGGTTTGTTTTATGAATGATCAATTAATATTAAAAATTCACCCAAATTTGGTTTATTTCCAAACAGCATCAAATTTCAAATGTTTTGAAAAAACCAAAGTTGACAATTGGTAGGCCTTGACCTAATTAACTCACAGTAATTTTTCCCAAATTTTTTGCAACTCTAAACCTATCTATTTCCTTCCAATTCTTTGCTGCAAAAAAAAATAATAGAAGAAAAAAAAATTAAAAATAGAACAGCTAGCAGGGAGAGGGGCATGGCCCAGCCCAACTCCCCCTAGAGGCCCAGTACCCCTTCGAGGGTTGTCTTCCTCCTCTGTACGGCGCACCATCCAGGGTGCACACGTATGCAGAGCAGGGAGACAACGGTTGATGCTCCTCCACCCCTCCTATAACTCCAGTACCTCGAGCTCTCCCCTGCCCTAACCCGAGCCGCATTTTTCCCCTTCTCCATCCTCCCTCTCCCCCCTCGATTCCCTTCCAAAAGCCTGCCCTTTTCCTGAAGCTTCTGAACCTGGAGAGATGGCCATGGTGGTGCGGGCTTGGCGCCGTCGCCCTAGCCCCCTCCGGAACCATCCGTGCCCGGGAATGGAACCGGGGGGACGTCCTCCGCGCCTCCATGCCCTCGGCCAGGCCGGGGAGGCGACGTAGCCCCGCCACCGTCGAGGTTTTGCGTCGCCGGCCTTCCCTGTCCGCCACGATCGGCTGCCCCGACCGCCCTCCTGTTCCGCTCAGGTACCCGCCCCATCGACCTCCTCCTCTCGCAACCCACACGCCAAGCACACGCACGAGCCGCAGCACCCCGGCGCCCCGCGAGCGCATCAGCGCAGGTGACCACCGGAAATCGCTGCTTCCGTTCCCTGTCAGCCAGCGATCGGTGACAGTTTCAGTTTCAGAAAAATCGCACCCAGTTTCTGAACCATATCCTCCCGTCTGCCCCTCCCCTATCACCAAATCAAGCCCACCGCAGTGGCAGTGACCGCAGCGCGCTCCCAAGCGCTCGTGGGTTCGAATCCCTAGCCCCCACCTTTTCTGCCTTTTATTCCGAATTAAGTTCAGTTCAGTTTCTGAACCATAACCTCACCCCGCTGCACTTCCTGTCAACACACAGCACACTAGCCCACTGGTTCTGCTCCTTGTCCTCACAGCAGGAGGTGAGGGGTTCGAATCCCCCCTCCCTCAATAAAAACCCAACCTTTTTATTTCCATTGTTTTGTCACAGCACTTCATAGAAATCACAACCAAGCCCCTGTATCTTTAATTCTAGCCCCTGTAACCATTATTCCTAAGTCCCTAGTGCACTAAAAATGGCAGATTGCACCCCAAATTTGTAAAATGCATAATTAATTCATCCCAACTCCAATTTCAACATTTTTAGTATGTTTTCTGTCCCAAATTAAATGTTCTATCCAAATATAAAATTTGTTTACTGTTTTGAATATTTTAAATTGGTGCAATATTTGAAAACTTGTCAAATTCACTTAAACTTGCAAAAATCATAACTTGGGCATAAAAATTCCAAATTCCACAAACTAAATATGTTTTCCAATCAACTTTTCATGTACTTTCCAAATATAAATTTTGTTTGCTGTTTTCAATAATTTAAATTGCTGAAAACAACTGTTTCTTGTTTAATGCATTTAAAATTGCCAAAATAATAACTTGCTCATTTTAAATCCAATTTCCACAAATGAAATATGTTTTCCATGCAAAATTAAACCACCTTTCCAAATATAAAATTTGTTTCATGTTTTGAATAATTAAAATTGGTTAAATGATTTAAACCTTGTTTAAATCATTTAATATTGCTAAATTCATAACTTGATCAAAACAAATTCTTTTGGGACATATAAAATATGTTTTCAAACCATCAAAGCATAACCTTTTCAAATATGAACTTGGTTTAATGTTTTGATCAAATAAAATTCAATTAACATCCACACTTGAATTAATTCCAATTTAATTCTTGTTTAACTTGTTTAATTCCTAAATACTTTATTTGAAATCCTTTTTCAACAAGTGAAACATGTATTCCAACTAAAATCTTGTTTTCTTTTCAAATATGAACTCTGTTATCTATTTTGAACAATTTAACTTGATGAAAACAACAAATGCTTGTGTGACATCTTTAAGTAACCAAAATTCCAAAACTTAATAAATGAATTTCTAAACTTGGTAAACCTTATTTCCAATTGATTCTATTGTTGTTATTTTGCTGTTTTCCTCATCCATGCATCATGCTAATTCACTTCCACATGATGATTAGTTGTAAAACAATTAATTCAACCATAATTCATGGGCTTTCCATATGCAATCCCATTGCATGTGGGTCCATTTAATCATGTTGTTATCTTGTCAACTAGTTTATTTCTATGCATCAATTAAATGGTCATGCATCATCCCATGTTCGTGCACTATGCCATGGTATTGATTGTTTATCTTTCTGCATTGCTTGTTTGCTTCTTCTCGGATACACGACGACGTTGAGATCGACGATCCTTACGACACCCCTTCTAAGGAGTTAGCTCAGTACCAGGCTACTGGGTTTTGCAGGCAAGTTATCACTCACATGAACCACTGTGTTCCTTTCAACATTGGTTACCGATACTTTCCGTTGTTCTTTTCTGCTAGCCTTAGTAGTAGTTGTTTCTGTTACGAACCTATCACATGAATCCTTTAAACCTGATAATGCCTCATCTCCCTTCCTACAACCCATTGTTTGAGCCAGTGTCTTACTAGCATGCTTAGGTTGTTTTTGCTCGAGTCTGTTACCCGTTACTTTCTGTTACTATTTCTATTATGTTCTGGGGGCTCGATGTTTAATCAATCAAACATGCTAATGTTATTGTTAAATAATAATTTGATGATAAGGCACCGGCAGGAGGCCCTTTGTGGTTTTGAGGCCTGCTAGTGTCGACCCTAATAGGAAAAGGGTCTTGTCTACTGATCCATGATGAGCGCACTACCCGCATGTGGGAAGCGAGTATGGGCGCCCCCCTCAATTTGACTCGATTCGCATCTCGTCCAAATCGCCTCATTTAGTTCGGGTTTTCCATTTGCTGCATGCATGATCTTGCGAGCCCTTGGTACCCGGGTGGAACTTTCGTAGTCGGCATATAGGGGGACACGGTCTTAGAGTGCTATGAGGGTCCATTTTCTTCTGGGCTCGATTAGCCGTGCGCCCAAGGTTCTTTGGGCTTGATGCGAAGAAGAGTTGAGTTGTGTTGAGTGCCCCGCTTGGTGGAAGGGCCTTTCCATCTGGCGGGTTATTCATGCGTGTACGGCCAAATTGGTGCAACCCTGCAGGGATAATCTTCTCGAGAAGCCGTGTTTTCCGCGGTTATGGATTACTTGGTGAAAGTACTGGCTAACAAGTACTCAGGACAACTTAAACCTAATGATTAACCACCTTACACCAAATGATTAACAACTTGACTAGTAATAGGCTTATTGACACAACAATCTGAACCATCATTATTTCAACTGTGTGAGTTATCCTCGGATTGCTTCTTTGGATAAGGGGCGAGATCCAGGATGGGTTTGTTTGAGGTTAGTTGATAGGTTGGTTACGATACACGATCTTATCTCCTTTCTGATAGCCGGAAGTTGTAGTATGTTCTGTAGTTGGTTAGAGCAGCCGGTTGCAGCATCTTTTTATCCCCTTCCTTCCGTTGCACCCAAAGCATCTATGCTTGGTGTTGACGAGTTACACTTTGGTGAATTGTGAGTCTTGCTTGCCAGTACGTTTATGTACTGACCCCTTTGGGGCTGTGGTTTCCGCAGACCTACGTTTTCGAGGATCTACATGGTGGCTACTACGTGGAGTATGACGAGACTGCTGACGAGTAGATAGCGGACCCGGGCAGGATCCGAGACTTCGTGGATGGGCTCCGTCTGTTTGTTTCCGGCCTCCTAGGCCTATTTGGTTCTTGTCTGTACTCAAACATGTTGAATGCTTCCGCTGTGTTGTAATGTTGTATTGTTGGGACAGGTGTCCTCTGAATGATTGTATTTGCTATCTCTGCTCTAATGAGAGCTATTTGCAATTTTATTTCAATCTTTTGTGTCGTAGAGATATGTTGTGATTATCATTCGTTTAACGATGTTGACGTACCATGTGTGTTTGGTATGAAGTACGTCGACAGTAGTGCCTTTCATATCTAGTGGATAGTTTACATCGACGATGGAATAGCAGGGCTTGTGTTGTCGCGCATAAGCGCAGGCCTACCAGGAAGCTGGGACGTGGGAGCAGTTATGCCCCATAATCCAAGCATCTGCTATCCAGTTCGGCCCGATGAGTATCCCCTAGAAATCAGGGTGCGACAAATGGTATCAGAGCCTGTCTGCCTGTAGGATCCCTTTTTACTGGTCGCAGTTGAGTCTAGAAACTATTTTGTAGCTATATAGGAAAAATGAAACGTGAGAGTAGGAATTCTGTTCTTTTTCTTCTTTTCCCCACCCTCCCTCCCTTTTTCTGGTAAGGAAGTGCAACGTTGTTTTCTCTCTTCTCATCTAAACTTTCAAGTTAGGATTTCACGTGTTTTGGGTTCTCCGTAGTACCTCAGGAGTTTTGTGCTCGTTTTCCCCGGTGTTGCTTCGTTATCCTGTTCTTCTAAAGAACATTTCGTCCGTTGAAATTTTGTTGTTCTTTCCACTTCAATTCTTCTACCGGCGTCTAATCAAAGTTTTCCCCGTTCATCTACTAAACTCGATTCCAGCTAAAGTGTTGTTTGATACCGGAGCATCACATTCTTTGGTGTCAAAGATCTTTGCCACAACAAACAACCTAGATGTGGGTCCACTAAGCAATCAAATGACCGTTCACTATCCGGAATCTCAAATGTTGACTTCCATGATAAGTAAGGACAAGCAAATCCTAATGGGAGGCCACATATTCCTTGTTTCTTTCATGTTGCTGGGAAATTCTGACATTGATGTCATTCTTAGTGTTGGATTGATGTTAATAACTCTGTTCCACCATTCTAGCCAAATAATCTATTCTCCAAATGAATCAAGTTCTATCCAGCTATACACCCTCCATACAAAAATCCCTTCCTCTATTTGAAAATGTTCCGGTGGTTTGCTAATTCCCTGACGTCTATCCAAGGTGCACGATGTGTTTCACGTGTCACAGCTCAAGTGGATCTTCCGAAGAAGTATCCGGACCTTTTCTTTTCTCAGTAGGAATCTCGGGGCGCGATTCCTTGAAGGGGGGGCGTTTTGTAACAGCCCAAGTATGAAAACCTACCATTTAGAATGTTTGATTTCTTGTTATTAAGGTATTGCATCATGTCATCATATTGTTGCATTTGTTTCTTTTGTTTTGCATCTGTTATTCTTTGTTTTCACAATGAAAATCAAACAATTTCCAATGCTTTGTTTTCATACTTGTTCTGTTACAACTTTTGGAATAAAAATCACAAATGAAAACAACCAAATTGTTCCATTTTATTCCATGTTTGATCAACTAATAAAATGGTACTTTTATTTCAATTAATTAATTCCCAATTGTTTCCAAATTCAAAGCATCCTCAAACAGCACCTCATTTGAAAATTATAAAAATACCAAACAATTTATAATCACATTTGTTCTATTTAATCAATAGGGGTTACCCTATTTAAAGGTTTGTTTTATGAATGATCAATTAATATTAAAAATTCACCCAAATTTGGTTTATTTCCAAACAGCATCAAATTTCAAATGTTTTGAAAAAACCAAAGTTGACAATTGGTAGGCCTTGACCTAATTAACTCACAGTAATTTTTCCCAAATTTTTTGCAACTCTAAACCTATCTATTTCCTTCCAATTCTTTGCTGCAAAAAAAAATAATAGAAGAAAAAAAATTAAAAATAGAACAGCTAGCAGGGAGAGGGGCATGGCCCAGCCCAACTCCCCCTAGAGGCCCAGTACCCCTTCGAGGGTTGTCTTCCTCCTCTGTACGGCGCACCATCCAGGGTGCACACGTATGCAGAGCAGGGAGACAACGGTTGATGCTCCTCCATCCCTCCTATAACTCTAGTACCTCGAGCTCTCCCCTGCCCTAACCCTAGCCGCATTTTTCCCCTTCTCCATCCTCCCTCTCCCCCCTCGATTCCCTTCCAAAAGCCTGCCCTTTTCCTGAAGCTTCTGAACCTGGAGAGATGGCCATGGTGGTGCGGGCTTGGCGCCGTCGCCCTAGCCCCCTCCGGAACCATCCGTGCCCGGGAATGGAACCGGGGGGACGTCCTCCACGCCTCCATGCCCTCGGCCAGGCCGGGGAGGCGACGTAGCCCCGCCACCGTCGAGGTTTTGCGTCGCCGGCCTTCCCTGTCCGCCACGATCGGCTGCCCCGACCGCCCTCCTGTTCCGCTCAGGTACCCGCCCCATCGACCTCCTCCTCTCGCAGCCCACACGCCAAGCACACGCACGAGCCGCAGCACCCCGGCGCCCCGCGAGCGCATCAGCGCAGGTGACCACCGGAAATCGCTGCTTCCGTTCCCTGTCAGCCAGCGATCGGTGACAGTTTCAGTTTCAGAAAAATCGCACCCAGTTTCTGAACCATATCCTCCCGTCTGCCCCTCCCCTATCACCAAATCAAGCCCACCGCAGTGGCAGTGACCGCAGCGCGCTCCCAAGCGCTCGTGGGTTCGAATCCCCAGCCCCCACCTTTTCTGCCTTTTATTCCGAATTAAGTTCAGTTCAGTTTCTGAACCATAACCTCACCCCGCTGCACTTCCTGTCAACACACAGCACACTAGCCCACTGGTTCTGCTCCTTGTCCTCACAGCAGGAGGTGAGGGGTTCGAATCCCCCCTCCCTCAATAAAACCCCAACCTTTTTATTTCCATTGTTTTGTCACAGCACTTCATAGAAATCACAACCAAGCCCCTGTATCTTTAATTCTAGCCCCTGTAACAATTATTCCTAAGTCCCTAGTGCACTAAAAATGGCAGATTGCACCCCAAATTTGTAAAATGCATAATTAATTCATCCCAACTCCAATTTCAACATTTTTAGTATGTTTTCTGTCCCAAATTAAATGTTCTATCCAAATATAAAATTTGTTTACTGTTTTGAATATTTTAAATTGGTGCAATATTTAAAAAACTTGTCAAATTCACTTAAACTTGCAAAAATCATAACTTGGGCATAAAAATTCCAAATTCCACAAACTAAATATGTTTTCCAATCAAATTTTCATGTACTTTCCAAATATAAATTTTGTTTTCTGTTTTCAATAATTTAAATTGCTGAAAACAACTGTTTCTTGTTTAATGCATTTAAAATTGCCAAAATAATAACTTGCTCATTTTAAATCCAATTTCCACAAATGAAATATGTTTTCCATGCAAAATTAAACCACCTTTCCAAATATAAAATTTGTTTCATGTTTTGAATAATTAAAATTGGTTAAATGATTTAAACCTTGTTTAAATCATTTAATATTGCTAAATTCATAACTTGATCAAAACAAATTCTTTTGGGACATATAAAATATGTTTTCAAACCATCAAAGCATAACCTTTTCAAATATGAACTTGGTTTAATGTTTTGATCAAATAAAATTCAATTAACATCCACACTTGAATTAATTCCAATTTAATTCTTGTTTAACTTGTTTAATTCCTAAATACTTTATTTGAAATCCTTTTTCAACAAGTGAAACATGTATTCCAACTAAAATCTTGTTTTCTTTTCAAATATGAACTCTGTTATCTATTTTGAACAATTTAACTTGATGAAAACAACAAATGCTTGTGTGACATCTTTAAGTAACCAAAATTCCAAAACTTAATAAATGAATTTCTAAACTTGGTAAACCTTATTTCCAATTGATTCTATTGTTGTTATTTTGCTGTTTTCCTCATCCATGCATCATGCTAATTCACTTCCACATGATGATTAGTTGTAAAACAATTAATTCAACCATAATTCATGGGCTTTCCATATGCAATCCCATTGCATGTGGGTCCATTTAATCATGTTGTTATCTTGTCAACTAGTTTATTTCTATGCATCAATTAAATGGTCATGCATCATCCCATGTTCGTGCACTATGCCATGGTATTGATTGTTTATCTTTCTGCATTGCTTGTTTGCTTCTTCTCGGATACACGACGACGTTGAGAGCGACGATCCTTACGACACCCCTTCTAAGGAGTTAGCTCAGTACCAGGCTACTGGGTTTTGCAGGCAAGTTATCACTCACATGAACCACTGTGTTCCTTTCAACATTGTTTACCGATACTTTCCGTTGTTCTTTTCTGCTAGCCTTAGTAGTAGTTGTTTCTGTTATGAACCTATCACATGAATCCTTTAAACCTGATAATGCCTCATCTCCCTTCCTACAACCCATTGTTTGAGCCAGTGTCTTACTAGCATGCTTAGGTTGTTTTTGCTCGAGTCTGTTACCCGTTACTTTCTGTTACTATTTCTATTATGTTCTGGGGGCTCGATGTTTAATCAATCAAACATGCTAATGTTATTGTTAAATAATAATTTGATGATAAGGCACCGGCAGGAGGCCCTTTGTGGTTTTGAGGCCTGCTAGTGTCGACCCTAATAGGAAAAGGGTCTTGTCTACTGATCCATGATGAGCGCACTACCCGCATGTGGGAAGCGAGTATGGGCGCCCCCCTCAATTTGACTCGATTCGCATCTCGTCCAAATCGCCTCATTTAGTTCGGGTTTTCCATTTGCTGCATGCATGATCTTGCGAGCCCTTGGTACCCGGGTGGAACTTTCGTAGTCGACATATAGGGGGACACGGTCTTAGAGTGCTATGAGGGTCCATTTTCTTCTGGGCTCGATTAGCCGTGCGCCCAAGGTTCTTTGGGCTTGATGCGAAGAAGAGTTGATTTGTGTTGAGTGCCCCGCTTGGTGGAAGGGCCTTTCCATCTGGCGGGTTATTCATGCGTGTACGGCCAAATTGGTGCAACCCTGCAGGGATAATCTTCTCGAGAAGCCGTGTTTTCCGCGGTTATGGATTACTTGGTGAAAGTACTGGCTAACAAGTACTCAGGACAACTTAAACCTAATGATTAACCACCTTACACCCAATGATTAACAACTTGACTAGTAATAGGCTTATTGACACAACAATCTGAACCATCATTATTTCAACTGTGTGAGTTATCCTCGGATTGCTTCTTTGGATAAGGGGCGAGATCCAGGATGGGTTTGTTTGAGGTTAGTTGATAGGTTGGTTACGATACACGATCTTATCTCCTTTCTGATAGCCGGAAGTTGTAGTATGTTCTGTAGTTGGTTAGAGCAGCCAGTTGCAGCATCTTTTTATCCCCTTCCTTCCGTTGCACCCAAAGCATCTGTGCTTGGTGTTGACGGGTTACACTTTGGTGAATTGTGAGTCTTGCTTGCCAGTACGTTTATGTACTGACCCCTTTGGGGCTGTGGTTTCCGCAGACCTACGTTTTCGAGGATCTACATGGTGGCTACTACGTGCAGTATGACGAGACTGCTCACGAGTAGATAGCGGACCCGGGCAGGATCCGAGACTTCGTGGATGGGCTCCGTCTGTTTGTTTCCGGCCTCCTAGGCCTATTTGGTTCTTGTCTGTACTCAGACATGTTGAATGCTTTCGCTGTGTTGTAATGTTGTATTGTTGGGACAGGTGTCCTCTGAATGATTGTATTTGCTATCTCTGCTCTAATGAGAGCTATTTGCAATTTTATTTCAATCTTTTGTGTCGTAGAGATATGTTGTGATTATCATTCGTTTAACGCTGTTGACGTACCATGTGTGTTTGGTATGAAGTACGTCGACAGTAGTGCCTTTGATATCTAGTGGATAGTTTACATCGACGATGGAATAGCAGGGCTTGTGTTGTCGCGCATAAGCGCAGGCCTACCAGGAAGCTGGGACGTGGGAGCAGTTATGCCCCATAATCCAAGCATCTGCTATCCAGTTCGGCCCGATGAGTATCCCCTAGAAATCAGGGTGCGACAGTAAGGCGCAAGAATTAAACGCTGACGCTTTCAGAAAATACTTCAATTACGCAAATAAAGTACGAGAATACATCCCAAGGTTCATTACATCAAGAGCACAAGAAAACAAAAACTATCCTACGGTGCTGCAGAAGTAGTCCCACTCGCGGAAGGCTTCCCCTTGCGACCAGCACGTGAAAGCACCCCAGAAAGCATCTTCGTGAGCTCTTCAGCACGGTCGCCAAAAGGACGGAGTGCTACCTTTTTTCCAGTGGAGTCGCGAGGAACGTCCGAGTACACCTTCTCCAGGTCACCCGAGATCCCATGTGCCAAGGCAAATTGGATAGCCGTCCTGGCCCCGCACTCGGACTGCGCGACCGAGTACTCCTGGAGAAGATCTTCACCGCCCAGGAACGCCTGCAACAGACCACCCAGCTTACGCGGAACTGCCATGTCCACCAGCAGGCGCTCATGGAATCGCGTCAACACTTGGGTGGCATCACCGACGAGGGAGCAGATTCTATTCGCGTGCTCCTGAAGCTGGCTACACGTGTCCGTAAGGGCGTCCAGTCGCTGACTTCCAGGTAGCTCCAGTCCAACCCCAAGGGCATCTGAGACAAAGACAGAATAAATAATCAAAAGAAATGGGCGAATTCAAACCACAATCGAAGAACGGCGAAACACGGCTTACCAGCAAGCTTCTGAGCCAAAGGTCAGATGGTGCCGACAAGGTCATTGTCGTGCGTTGCACCCGCCTCCTCCAGTTGCTTCAGCGCTCCCAGAGCTTCCGCGAGGTTCCCCTCAAGGTTGGCTGAGCGCTTGCGGGTGGACTCCAACTCCTTTCGGGAGGACTCCAGCTCCGTCTCAAGGGTTTTCACCCGAGAGACAGCTTCCGCCTTCTCAGCCTTCAGGCGAGTAACTTTGTTTGCAATGCAAAGGACGCGGTTGGAGCAACCATTACAATAAAAAAGAAATGGTAAAGACAAGAAAGGCGCACTAGCCTGCCTTGAAGGGAGCGACCGTCCTGGACGAGCCGGTCGCGATCTACCCTAAGGGAAACGCACTCCGCTTCAGCCGAAAGCACTCGACGCCCAAAAGCGGCGAGGGAGTCGAGGAGAGCCTGCAAAAATCCAAGTCAAAAATCTAAGTCAAAGATGTATCACTTGAGCCTACACACGACTGTACACGGTCGAGTATAGCTTCGGGGGCTACTCCCATCGAGAGCACTGCCGTGCACCCAATAGAATTCAAGGAAAACGAAGAAACAAGAGAAGAAAATTTGGACTTGAGTCCATGGCCAACTGCAAGCAATTGACCACAGACTCAGAGGCTACTCCCATCGGGAGCACTACCGTGCACCCGATAAAATTCCGAACAAGCAAATCAAGATGCGAGAAAATAAACATGCTTACCATGCCCTGGGAAGTAGATAGAGGTTCTGGTGAGCTACCCGAAACCTCCTTGCTCATTGATGCTCCACCCGTGAAGCTAGGAAGCCCATACTCCGGGGTTTCGGTTGCTCCTGCGGGGCTTGGAGATCTTCGGGCAACCTCAACATCTGGAGTAGGATTTGCGGTAGCCTCTTTCTGTTCACGGAAGGAATCAAAGAAGCAAACCGGCTTGGGCTGATGGTCGCAAGACTGCTGTTAAAAACTAAATTAGATAAAGACCTTGTCAGACCCCGGACCCAGAGATATACATACTGTTATGTGCTCCGAGCCATGGACTCACAAGGGCTTCAGGGTTACCAGCCCCGGCCGCAACAAACAACGGCAGGCAGACCGGATTCATCGGCACGTAGTCCGGATCCCCGGTCTACTACTCCTTGTATCCATGCTAGTCATAACCAATTATGCATACCCAAGCGTCCACGAGTCGGATGAAACTGAAGGAACGGGACCAAAATTATACAGAGCTGCTATGTGCCAGAAAGTGCAACAACAATCGAGGGTTACTGGGGTTACCTCGCCCCAGTCCGATCACATCGACAGGCGGGCTCGGACATGGATCATCGGCTCCACAACCTCTCGACTGCGACAACTATGCAGGCATAGCCAAAACTGTATAACAATGAGCTCAAAACCAACAACCGATCGAAGCAGTACTCTAAACATGAAGCTTTATTAAACAGGTGTTACTAGAGTATAGCCTACAAACAGAGGTCACACGACCCAACATTACATCAGACAACGGAAGGCAAATTATGTTGCTAATCAACAAGAACCAAAAAGGCCTAAGAGGCCGCAACATAAGGCGACGTCCCAGCCCATAGATCCCAGGCTGCTACCTGGGAACTCCAAACTAGTCGTCGATGTCCACGTTGATTCACCACTGAACTGAGGAACTCCACCTGAACCAAAATTAAGCAAACCTGAGTACGGGAGGTACTCAACAAGACTTAGTTAACCTATTATATATCTGCTATCTTCAGAAAGGTTTTATGAAGGTTATTTGCGTAAAGCCATCTTTGTTTTCCAAGTTGAGGAAGAAACAGCACGTCTCATAGAGTATTTTAAGAACATATGAGAAAGCTACTCAACTATTGATATCATCATCTTTTAATCCACCAAATCATTTCAGCACCTCGTGCTTCAAAGATCACCTCCTCCAGCTGTTCCACTACCTCATGCTACAAGGTAACCCCTCTCGGCGTCTCCGAGGAGGCATCCTTCATTCGTTATCAACAAGTTTTAATCATTCCGTTTAAGTTGTCTATGATCATAGAATCCGTCACCAAGTCATCTTTAACCGCAGACACGGCTTTTCGAAAAGATTTAACCCTGCAGGGGTGTACAACTTTACCCACACGTACCAACCGACTCTTAGTGCCACATGATTAGCACTAGCCCGGGAAGTGCCGGCAGAGGGTGGTCGATTCCCAGCCTTTACCTTGTCGAACCATATCCATGAGTCAACCCAAACAGGGCCACCCCGTCAACAGGGAGTTGGCCACCTCCTGACGGCACCTGTGCTGTGAGTCGGGATCAAGATCCGTGTACGTCCATCACTTGTCCCGGTCATGACCTAGTTTTCTCCAAAACATTTTCCGACACACACGCAGATGGAAAGCTCAAACTACGTGGCTCATGGATAAGGTTAAACAAGTTAGTTAGCCGGGCGGGGTTCATCGGCCCACGTGTGGCTGTACGCTCAGTCTTGGCTCGAAGGCGAGAACTTGCTCCTAGGGGCATGAACAGGACAAAACGCCACAACCCATTGTGGCCTCACATCCATGCCGTGATTAATCAGGTTATTAAAGATAATTCAAATCATAACAACATGTCATAATGGATTCACGCGTTGACCAGATTCATCAACCGGATGGATCAGTTCACAACTAGGCATGGCTAAGAAAGACTCACAGGATTTAGCGGAGCGCGCACAAACAAATCTATAGCTGCTAGGAGCAGTGGATCAGGATATCTAGGTTATGCATCATATAGGAGAACTCTATCTACTGACATCAAATAGTTTGGAACCGAATGCAAAGTACGAGATTCAAAACACTTTGAAACCATATGTGAGCAGATAAAAGGTTATGCTTGCCTTGGTTATAAGAAAACCATTAGAAAGTCTTCAGGAATAAGTTCTTGACTTGTCGTTTAAGATCAAGTATTCACCATTGGATTGCTGGCCTTCTCTTCGGAGTCACGTTCTACCGAGGGGGAACAAACACCGAAACAAGAACAATCAACCATGGCATCGATGCAATGCGCAATATGTATGCATGAGCAAGTTAACGCACTGAGATAAAGCCCTAGACATGAAGATAGGGTTGCTAGGGTTCATATGGCAATTATGCAATTTTACTGAAATTAACCCGAAATGGACCCCGGAGGGGTACTTCGGACAATTTTGAAAGTGAGTAAAAGTTAAAGTGCTCAAATGAGGTTGAAAATATCATAACTAGGTTGGATTTGTCATTTTGAGCAACTTGATATATAACTTTTAATTTTCTAATTTTAGTGAATTAAAACTTATTTTTCTATTTTAAATGAATTAAACAAATTCAAATAATGCTCAAAATTGAAGTTTGTCAAACATGTATGAAATTGACATATTTGGATAGAGTATATTTTTATGATCATTTTGGTACCTCACTTTTATTATTCTGTAATTAAATAAAGGGGTGGGGCCCGCTGTCAGTGTAAACATTTCCATTTATTACCATTTGAAACCTACAGTTTGGGGCCCGCAGCCACGTCATGCTGGCGTCAGCATGACGCCAGTAGAGACCAGCAGCAGCCGATGTGAACCAAATTGGTCGATCCCGCGCGTGTTCGTCGAATCGAACTAGTGAGTTCGACGGAGGAGGTCACGGGGAGCACGGAGGTGGCGGCGGACTGACCATTTGGTCATCGGAGCTTGCGCGGCAACGGCGAGCGGCGGCGGCCGACGGTGGCGTACGACGGGGAGAAGAAATGGAGGGGCAGGAGGGATGGCGGGAGCACCTTAGTGCTCAGGAGCTCACCGCGGTTGTGCTGGAGTGCTCGGGGAGGCCAGAGTCGGTCGCAATCGACGGCGACGAGCGCGGCGGCTCCCGGCCGGAGGCGAGGAAGACGGCGCCGATTCCGGCGATTGGTGCGCTCCCGGCAAGCGTAGTTGCACGAGGAGGTAGAGGAGCGCTAGGCGGACCTTCAGAGGGGCTCGGTTCGGCGCGGGACAGGGCGTAGCGGCGGCGCGGGGCGAACTCCGGCGAGCTAGGGTTCCGGGTTTGTCCGGGACAGAGAGAGAGAGGAAGGCATCCGAGGGAGGGGTTATGCAGGGTGCGAACGATCCGGACGGCTCCCTGGCGTCGTCATCTCCTCGACGCAGCAGAAGCAGGAGGTGGCAGGGCCACCACATCGCTTCCCTCGTCCTTCTGGCCGGAGAAGAATGGGAAAGGAAAAGAAAAGGCACATTTTGGAAAACCCCCTGGAGTTTCTGAGATCTACCAGCAGGTCCTTCTCTCTTGCAAAACAGAACAAAAAACCTTGTTTTGAGGACCTTTTTGCAAAGTAAAAATTTGGCAAAAATAATGTAAGGACCCCAGACCGGCAGTCTGAAACCCTACGTATGCATACATTCACGATCCCAGAAAGATCAGTCGTGAACAACATACACAGTTGGCACACAGAAATACATCATCCATTACACGAATACATAAAGGTATTACACAAAAGATCACATGATCAAGTTTAACGCAACTGCCACAAAGGGCAGGCAACTTATCAAACACAGCGGAAGACAAATAAAACACAACGTAGTTGAGCCCAAGTCACGCCTTAACCTACAGGCTGCTGACCCGGAGACGATCCTAGTTCGCAAAGCCGTAAACTCCGTACTTCTCTTCATAGATATCCTTTGAAGGCTCCTTCTCCAAATCTGATAAGTAGATACCAGGGGCGAAACCATAATGAGTACATTTGAATGTACTCAGCAAGACATCCATCATGTCACTTACCAACATGCAAGTATGCTTATATGGTGGAATAGGTAGGCTATAAATAGGGTTCACTAACAATGGTGTTCATATATGATGACACCACAGTTGCAGTCAGGTTAATCTGTATCTTCGTTGAAGAAGATACTTCAGAAGAAAATAAAATAATATAGTTTTATTTCTCTTGTAGATATCACATGTACAAGAGGTTTTTGTAAATCTTTGTTAAAGAATATTTTCTCTTTGCAAAACTTCTTGGAATCAGTTTCCAGAATTCTTGCTTAGAGTAGAAAAGGTTTTCTTTGCAAAACATTTTGTTTTGTATAACATCATCTGGCTTTTCATCATCAATGATACCTCCACGGTATAAGTTTCCATTCCTTTCCGAACTTCACAAGTTCAACACTTCCTTTCCAAAAATTCCTTTTCAAAAACTTCCTCTTTTGAAAACATTGACACAATGCTAGCTACATGGCCATTCAACTGTCCATATCCGAGGACGCGGCTTCTTCGAAAAAGTTATACTCTGCAGAGGTGTACACATCCACCAGATCCAGTACACCTCCCGTGAACAATCACGGACTGTAACAACAGTATGAAAACATCAGGTATCTGATCATAACCATCCACTATGTTCAAGCTAGTATATGTCTATCTCTCGATTGAGTTTTGTTCTCCCCGGCACCAAGTCCCACCCTGCCTAGCCGGGAGCCTCAATGAATGCATCCGGAGGGAAAATTAATCCCACACTTTATATGCCTCAACATTGGGAGTTTTGACGACATTCGGTTCGAGGGTACGACGCCCCTTATAGCAAGTGAGATAGCACACACTAATAAGAACAAACTTCAAGTTAAGCCCCGTGCCCATGTTGGGGTAGGGTGGCAGTACGGTAAAGGTTGTCCGGCAAAGACTAGGTTATGTGTCATTTTTGAAAACACCACTTTCTCAAAAATGACCACTTCCACATTCCTCCGGAGAACAAGGATCCGCCTTTTCTCCGGGTTTTTCCGTAAAGCCTTTGTTTTGTAGAATCACAATTTTAGGGTGTCCACTTAGGGACTAGTATATTTGATGGTAATAAATACCATAGGGTGGCTTATGGGCTTGGTATTACCAAGTTTAACTACTGGCATGATAGTAACCTATAATATAGTATAGTAGTAAATTCCACATCAAAAATAGTTTTGATAATCAAGTTTTTGTAAACTTTCAGAGGTAAAACATGCATGATAGATAATGATAAGTATGGTATCAGCAAGCATCAGGATGGCTTGCCTGGTATCTCCTTGTGTCCCTGGTTTTGGAGTGACTGGAACTTGAAACAGAGCTTCCCGACACTTCCTTCCTCTTCGTTTTCTAACGTCCTAAAAGGAATAAAGGACACACATTCAGAACCAATCAAGGCAAGCAACCATACATAACAATACATACAGCAAGGAAATCTAATAATAGCCAATCACACAATTATTAATGGAGGCAAACAATCAAACAAACACACTTGGCAGAAATGCCATTTAATAAGACAGCTCAAGGTTGGAGGAACATATCTCACAACCTTAATATCATGGATTCAGTGGGTGTGCCACTCTCATACCAAGATATTAATAATCCCAAAATACACTTAGTTTCACAAGGGTGAGACTACTAAAAGTATATAAAACATGCACCACATTAATCATGGCAATGGGTCTATCAACCAAACAACAAAAAGAAAAAGGTAGCTATCTTACTAAGTCTAAATTCACATCAAGAATAAATAAGACACATGATTTGCAAAAGTTACTTTTACAAATCAGTGAGCCTACACAAGTGTAACAAGGTAATAGACTCATCACAAAACACACAATTTCTCATAGTGAGAACAATAGAAACAATGGCTAAAAAGGAGGAATCCTATAGACATGTCTCTACTAAAAGTTTGCTATGCAAGCATGCATAATAAGTAAAGTAATAAAATGCAAACAAGGAACCATGTTATCATAATGGGAATGAAAACATGTCCTCATGTAAGGATACACACATATCTACCAAACACAAGTTGGCAGGAAAATTAATTTAACACAAAAACTGCTAAGGAAACTAGTACTACTCAAACATGAAGAATCAATGGATGCATTTCAATCAAGTAATTGAAATACAACCAGAGGGTCCATGTCACAAAAACAGTAGTGAAAAACATCTATACTTTCTATAACAAAATATCCCATTTAACAAAACAATGCATCCATTTGCAGGGCAACTCCTACATACTAGTAGTAATAAAAAGGGCATTACTAGAGGAATCAATCAACACTCCAAAGATGGATTTTTCCTAGAAAGCCACACATGATTACAACCACTTACAAACAGAAGCATACACATTTCCATTTAGCACAAAAATTCCCAAGCAAAAATACTAGGCACTCACTAGTTAGAGAACTATATAAAAGAAACACATCTAGTGTGGGGGAAATAATGTTTCCACCAAAAATGCAATGAAACCAGTGGGTGTTCCACTATCATATCAAAGAATTAAGAGGTCACAAAGCCTCTGGTCATACTTGACAAAAATTAGCAAAAACCTAAACTAGCACCTAGTGCAATAACCATACTAGCAGAAAATAATAGGGTGCAAAAATAAGCAAGGCAATGCTACTCATGCTATTATTTCCACACAAGTGAAAACTTTAGGGGTCAAGTACTCATAACAACCTTATCAAAATGCTACTGGTCCTATGAATACAACATAAAAATATGTGGCTACGCAACCACAAATATTGTGCTAAAAATTCTACACATGAGAGAATTTTTCCAAACATCCTCATAGTTATGACAAGCTACTCATGATTTTCTACCAAATCAAATGCACTATAGCAGAGGTGATACTAACAAAATATAAGTACCAACATGGTACTGAATCTAATATCTCAACACAACAATTCAATCACTTGCACACAAATTAATCATTCAAAAATTCTATGCAAGTAATAACTAGAGAATAAGTAATATGCTATTCTCATAATTCCTATTTCTTCTCAACTTAATTCCACACAATCTAACATGCTAAAATAGCTAAGTAACACTTAGAAAACAAGTTCACACAACTTATACATGCTAGAAAACATCATTGCAACACAAAAATAACTCACACAAATTAATTACCTAAAAATGCCAAAATGGCAGATTCATGCAAAATAAAGATCTGTCCACCAAATTTTCTAGGATGCTCTAAAAATTAAACCCAGATATGTTTGGATAGCCCTAAACATATACAAGACCATCCAGTTGAGTTTGCATCAAAATTCATTTTTAATAATTTTATAAAAATCACCAAAGTGCTCTCTGGTGTTTTACCAAATTGCATGCCATTTCAAAAATACTAGGAATTTGGAATCAAGGTGAATTGCTCCTGTTAGGTAATTTCAAGGTCTTTCCAATGCAATTGTCCTCACTTCATTCTGAGTTGTGAAATAAAAATGGTGCTCATTTTGGTCTTTCGGGTACCTGTTGCCAAATCATTTTTAGTTTCAAAACTATACATCCAAATGTAGATCTACAAGTTAAAGGTGGTTTAGATTTAGTTGATGTACAACTGTGATTTTTGGTTTGGTCAAATTCATATTTTAGGTAGCATTTTGGAGCCAAAAGTAAACCTACAAGTTTCTGTAAAAAAATTAAATAGGAAAAACTAGTGGATGGGCCAGATCCAGATCTGGGCCGGCCAGATCTGCGTTTACCGCGGGCGGATCTACCCTAAGGGGCTGACCAGCGGGCCAGAGGCCACGGTGTCTGCCACGCGGGCCAGCGCGGGGGCCACCAGCAGGTTTAACCTGCTAAGCGCGCGGTCAAGGGGCGGTGACGCCAGCGCGATGTCACGCGCGCGTCACCCGCCGGCGGGACTGCTCCGGCGAGCTCCTATCTTGCGATTTCGGCCACCATTTCACAAACCGAATACATCTAAGAGTTGGTCTCGGCGAGGGGAACCTTCTAGGGCCAGTTTCGTTTCCAGGGACTGGCCGGAAAAGCGGCGGCGACGAGGCGCGCACGGCGGCCGGAAAGGAACACGGCGCGGCGAGGTATCCGTGGTCGAGGGAGAGGGGAAAAAGGTCGTCGGGGATCGCCTGCTTACCCTTAAAGCAAAGGAGAACTCGGTGAGGTCGAAGGAGACTCGATGCGGCGCCGATCCCTCGCCGGAGTCCGCCGGACTTGAGGGAGGAGGATGGACGGCGCGGGCACCACGTGGCGTTTCCCTCCGATTCCTTCCTCAGGGTGGCTCAGCAAGACGAGGCGGAGGCAAAGGCGCCAACGGCGACCGGCGGCGTGCTCCCTATCGGCCGAATCGACGACGAGCTGTTTCTAGGGTTTCGTTTTGAGCAAAAAAAATCAGAGAGAGAGAGTGTAGCTCGAGGGAGAGAGAGAGGGGGCAGGTAGCAACCACTTGGGGGGGCTTTTTATCTACCTAGCAACCTTCTAGTCGAAGCAATGGGGCATGGGCCTCCATGCCTCAACTTGCAGCTACAGGAAGAAGAAGAAGACAATGACTAGGATTGCAATTTGGTCCCTGGGTGATTACAAAAAGGTCCTTTTCTCTCTTTTCCCTTTCTGGAAAATGCTGTTTTCACCAAGCAAACAAAGTTATAAATTGAAATCCTTTTGCCCAAAATTCTTATTAGTTGAGATGCACAACATATGTGAAAATTGGCTCAATTAGATAAACTTGATAATTCAAAGTTGTTCAAATTTGAATTCTTACATAAATGGACATTGAATTTATTAGACAACTTAGGAGCTTCCAAAAATGATAAGTTTTGGCACACATTCCTTATTTGATATGTTCCTTATGTGGTAGAAAATTCAAGTCATTCTGAGTTACTTCATAGAACAAACTTGTTCAAATTTCAAAAAGGTGCTGTCAAGAAAACAGGGGTTTTTGGCAACTTAATCAATTCAAAAACTTGTTCCCTTTTGGTTTTCATCCTTATTTATGATATAGATCATGTGGTATTTATTTAATGGCATTTGGAATAAGTTTGTAGAACAAACTTGTTCAAAATCCCAATTGTTGCTGTGGAGAAAAACCATGTTTTCAGGACTTTAATGGATTCAATATTTGGTTTCCTCTTGTGTGTGTTCCTTATTTGTTATAAGGAAGAAATGGTATTAATTTCAGATGATTTGAGGAAAGTTTCCAATAGTAACTTGTTTGAGTTTTCTGTTTCTAGAAATATTGGAAATTCAATTTAATAAGGCACTTGGCTTTTCTTTAACACTGATTTGCCAAAATATTTATGTGACTAGCGATAGCAAGTCAATGCTCTCCAATACCTTTGTTTTTAAGCTTGCAAGGTTGGAAAAACATTTGATAATATTTTGGTGAAGCATTTAAGAATGCCTCTTTTTCTGATAATCTTTTAGGGAAATTTATTAAGTGTTTCATCTTTCTTAATTTAGGTCTTGGAATAATATTCAACAAGTATGAGATTCATAAGTTGTTTTTGGAAAACTCTTTGATCAATATTTACTTTAGAAAATATTGTCAAGGTCATTGGAACAATATGTTGAATATTTTTAGTTTACTGCTTTGCTATCTTTTTAAGTTTGCAAGTTTATATAATTAGTTTGTTTAGTTGCACTTAAACAAACACAAACAAACACAACCAAGGTTTATTGGTCAAGCAATTAGCAAAACAACTGTGTTAACAGGTATTCCAAAATTGGGATGTGACAAATAACTTTTGGAAAGCTTATGAAATTTCCAACAAAACCATGTGATTCTTTGGTGTATTTGAAATATTTTTCAATACAAGATTTTGGAAACCAAAATAAGTACTATTTGTGGTATTTTCTCAAACCATTTAAATAAACAACTTAAATTGTTTCAACATGGTTCAAAATTTTGTTTTCATGCATGTATGAGATGAACACAACACCACACACTTTTGTTAGAAAAATTTGGGATGTTACAAATCTACCCCCCTTACAAGAATCTCGTCCCGAGATTCCCGAAGGAGAAGAAAAGAAGGAACACCAGTTTTGAACGATCTTCTCGAACCTTACGGTTCTTTTCTTGAAGAGGTTGATCCGTAGCACTTGAGAAGATACCAGCGGCTACACCTTAGGTAAGAGGGAAACTCTTGGGAATTGATCTTCACGAAGATCGAGTATCTCATGGCTAACTCATGACAGGGATGTTCATAAAGAACTCTTTGAGTTAACTTGCATCAAACACATCAAAGTAACGGAGGGAATAGGGGAAGGTTTCAAGTTTGTGGACGATTGGTGTTGAAAGGATTTAGAATATGAGCTTTGGATAAGACTTTAAATCCTTTTGGAAAAGAAAGGTTGAACAACTTTTGACATAGAGGTTTCTTCAAACAGAATACCGAAATGGGGAGGATGGTCTTGAATATCACAAAGTAATACCCATGGACGAGGAAGAACATGATACACGCTGGAATCATGCATTCATGAATAAAGGTTTGATACGAAATCATGTTCACTCTTTGGAATGGACACGGAAGATGAAGGAACTTTCATTCCATCAAGTTTTGTCGAGATCTTTGTCAAAGATCATGATGTTACTTTACGACAGAGGATGAGTAACCAAAATATGTTGGAACACCATAATTAAGGAGGAACTCTTGGTTACACCATAAGGATGAATAACCAACGGGGATTGGGACACCGGAAGAAAATAGGGAATCTCTTTCCTATTGTGGTTTGGACGTAGCAATACATCTACCATATAGTTAAGATCCCATGGCTGGAGTGACTGACAAATTCACACAATGTGTGAGATGAACAGAAATTCAAGTACCAACAACTTGAAAAAGGAACTGATCATTGGCGGATACAAAACACCAAGAGATGGTTCTCATGACGAACTTGTTTCCACTAAAACAAAGGTTTGGGAGATGGATAGGGAAACATTGGACGAATCAACTTCCAAGTTCTCCTGGATGTTCTAGATACCAATATCAGGCTTATGCAAGCCTTATATAGGTAATCAAGTGAAATTTGAACTTCGGTTCGGAAGAACGGGGAGGGAAACTTGTGAGAATGAGCCACACAAGAATTCTCACGGAAAGTGGTTGTTCTTACGGATTCGAAGAGATATGACATTAGGCCTTCCGGCTAATTGTGTCAACCACAACATCAACCATGACGAATTTTGGAAAGACCTGATTCAATACTCTTGGGGAAACACCGACCATCGTTGTTGCTTGAGATTCAGCTCTGGTTAGTGGGGGGATGATTCAAATTCAGCATGTTTGATCACAGAGGTTGCACCGGTTACCAACGGGATACATATGCTAGATTCTCAAGATATGGACTATGATGCCACGCTCAAAAAGGTAAGCGAGGTTGTAGAACTCATGTATTAGCAACTTGCAAAATACGGTTGCACCTACATGGACTACTTGCAATGAAACACATCAGAGTCCTTGTTGGGAAGATGATTACGAAGATAACGAAGTTCTTAAACTTCTTCTCTTTCATGAACGATCAGTCAGTGGCTTAGTGTGGATGCAAACTTCATCAAGGAATGGAGGTAACAACCAACCATCTCAAGAATAGTCCACACATACATGACCGACTTGGGGTTATTCCCGAAGGAACAAGAAAACTCTACTCGGATCCACGACGACAACTTTCACCATAAGCACATGAACCGGAGTAGGTTACTTCGAACACCCAGAACACAAACTTCGTGATGACACAAAGATGTTTCTCGGAAGTTTCCAACATTAATGCCAATTGTTCAACATGGACTTCTTGCAACTCGGAGAAAGTAGGAATGTCATCGATGGGCTCGACAACACGCTTATCAAAACACTCCAAGAAGAGGGATTCATATGATATATGAACAAGGCAGAACATTGGTCAGACCAAAGGACATGAAGGTGTACTCGGGCAAAACACCATGAGGGAGAACACCATAAAGATAGTCCTTGGATCTTTTCTCGATTTGACGATAGTCCAAATCAAATCAAGGGTGGAAAGATAGCATTTCCACAATGGAGATACTATCTTGCTTCCATCCAAAAGAACTAGACATCCCTTATCGAAGGATCAAGTTAAGCGGAGCTTTTGCCTTTCAACTCTCCAAGATGTTGTTTAAGCTCAACCAACTAGTCCAAGGTGTCTCGCATAGTTTCTTGGAGAAAGGAGTAGTTCAAGGTACCCCTTGTTTACACATTACGGTCAGGTAACAAACCTGGTGATACTTCTAGAAAGACACCCAGAATATCACAACCCACCGGTATGTCTTGGAGTTTTGAGAGGGATATTGCTTCTCCAAAGCAACCGATATGATATTGAGAGCTTCAGCATGAACCTAACTCTCTGACCAAGAATATGCACCGGAATGAACGAATTTGGTAACACAGTCAACTTCAAATAGAGACCGGGTGACCAATGTTGCTAAGAAGGATACAGATGTTTCTTAGATTTTTCAAAGCAATAAGAATTGCTAGGAACATCTGACACACACATCAATGCCCACACACCGACCACTCTCAAGCGTTCAAGCTTGGAGGAAGGGGGATTGAAGACGTGTAGGAGAATCACTTCATCGATGAGGCCATGAAACTCAGCACAACCTCTTGATATATAAGAGTGTGATACTCGAAGGTGGAACAGAACAGAAGCTAATGAAACTTCTCTAATCTGCGGGTTACAAAACATTAACATGATCCTAAAGATGAACGAGGTACTGGAGTTTGTTTCTCCTGACATTCCAAGGTGGAATGTTTTGACGGAAAACAAGAGCAAATGCATTGGAAGAATCCATCACACGTATGCAACTTGATGTCCAAAACAACGGAGGAAGATCTGAGAGCAACTAGAAGGTAGAAACATGCTCAGGAGAATTCCTAAGATCATGTTGATTGCACAGAGTCATACTCATTTGTAAAACCCATGCAAAAGAGTTGGTATAACTGAAATAAGAATGAAGATGTGGAGTTCAGGATGATCACTCTTTTTGTGATTCTTTTTGGTTCCAGTAGAGAACCTATGGCTATGAGAGTTGGAATTTCCTAGCCATCCCGGGGTAGAATAGATTCCTCAGGATCCAAAAGAAACGGAACTTGGGTTAAAGGTCAGCATCCTGTGCTGATGGCATGAGCATCACATGGTTATGACCACATGATTCAACCCACCGCAATTCAGCACATTCCGGGACCTTCGGTTCAAGTCAAAGGTTTAAAAACACGACGAAAGGAGTAACTACTATATGAGTGCCTTAAGGACACTACGAATAGCAATCACGAAGTATCTTTCCAAGAAGACAAACTTAACTCCGAAAGAGTTTGAGCAGAGGATAACGGATACATTCGAGATGGAAAGCAGATCTCGAGGGGCAGGATTTAGAACTTGGAAACATGTAGGAATGTGGAATCCGGACAACTCTGAGAGATTAGGATGGGAAGGAAATCTCCCAGTTTAAGAGATAACGGAACACAAAACACACACGACTCTAGAAACTCATAACTAGGTCAACTTGGGTAAAAGATGTCATTGCCGAAGAAGGCACCTAAGTTTTGAATAACTAGAAGAGGTAGCAAAACGTTTTCAAATCAAAACAGGTAAGATGACCCAGAATTAGAGCGATACCAGATACGGAGTAAAAAGAATCCTAAGAAGGGTTTTCACAATCATTTGAAGTTTCAAAGTAGTTTTCACAAACACTAGACTCAGCATCGACCAAGCAATAAGGTTTTCCTACAGGCAGTCCTGCTCTGATACCATGACTTGTCAGACCCCGGACCCAGAGATATACATACTGTTATGTGCTCCTAGCCATGGACTCACAAGGGCTTCAGGGTTACCAGCCCCGGCCGCAACAAACAACGGCAGGCAGACCGGATTCATCGGCACATAGTCCGGATCCCCGGTCTACTACTCCTTGTATCTATGCTAGTCATAACCAATTATGCATACCCAAGCGTCCACGAGTCGGATGAAACTGAAGGAACGGGACCAAAATTATATAGAGCTGCTATGTGTCCAGAAAGTGCAACAACAATCGAGGGTTACTGGGGTTACCTCGCCCCAGGCCGATCACATCGACAGGCGGGCTCGGACATGGATCATCGGCTCCACAACCCCTCGACTGCGACAACTATGCAGGCATAGCCAAAACTGTATAACAATGAGCTCGAAACCAAAAACCGATCGAAGCAGTACTCTAAACATGAAGCTTTATTAAACAGGTGTTACTAGAGTATAGCTTACAAACAGATGTCACACGACCCAACATTACATCAGACAACGGAAGGAAAATTATGTTGCTAATCAACAAGAACCAAAAAGGCCTAAGAGGCCGCAACATAAGGCGACGTCCCAGCCCATAGATCCCAGGCTGCTACCTGGGAACCCCAAACTACTCGTCGATGTCCACGTTGATTCACCACTGAAGTGAGGAACTCCACCTGAACCAAAATTAAGCAAACCTGAGTACGGGAGGTACTCAACAAGACTTAGTTAACCTATTATATATCTGCTATCTTCAGAAAGGTTTTATGAAGGTTATTTGCGTAAAGCCATCTTTGTTTTCCAAGTTGAGGAAGAAACAGCACGTCTCATAGAGTATTTTGAAAACAGATGAGAAAGCTACTCAACTATTGATATCATCATCTTTTAATCCACCAAATCATTTCAGCACCTCGTGTTTCAAAGATCACCTCCTCCAGCTGTTCCACTACCTCATGCTACAAGGTAACCCCTCTCGGCGTCTCCGAGGAGGCATCCTTCATTCGTTATCAACAAGTTTTAATCATTCTGTTTAAGTTGTCTATGATCACAGAATTCGTCACCAAGTCGTCTTTAACCGCAGACACGGCTTTTCGAAAAGATTTAACCCTGCAGGGGTGTACAACTTTACCCACACGTACCAACCGACTCTTAGTGCCACATGATTAGCACTAGCCCGGGAAGTGCCGGCAGAGGGTGGTCGATTCCCAGCCTTTACCTAGTCGAACCATATCCATGAGTCAACCCAAACAGGGCCACCCCGTCAACAGGGAGTTGGCCACCTCCTGACGGCACCTGTGTTGTGAGTCGGGATCATGATCCGTGTACGTCCATCACTTGTCCCGGTCATGACCTAGTTTTCTCCAAAACATTTTCCGACACACACGCAGATGGAAATCTCAAACTACGTGGCTCATGGATAAGGTTAAACAAGTTAGTTAGCCGGGCGGGGTTCATCGGCCCACGTGTGGCTGTACGCTCAGTCTTGGCTCGAAGGCGAGAACTCGCTCCTAGGGGCATGAAAAGGACAAAAAGCCACAACCCATTGTGGCCTCACATCCATGTCGTGATTAATCAGGTTATCAAAGATAATTCAAATCATAATAACATGTCATAATGGATTCACGCGTTGACCAGATTAATCAACCGGATGGATCAGATCACAACTAGGCATGGCTAAGCAAGACTCACAGGGTTTAGCGGAGCGCGCACAAACAAATCTATAGCTGCTAGGAGCAGTGGATCAGGATATCTAGGTTATGCAGCATATAGGAGAACTCTATCTACTGACATCAAATAGTTTGGAACCGAATGCAAAGTACGAGATTCAAAACACTTTGAAACCATATATGAGCAGATAAAAGGTTATGCTTGCCTTGGTTATAAGAAAACCAATAGAAAGTCTTCAGGAATAAGTGCTTGACTTGTCGGTTAAGATCAAGTATTCACCATTGGATTGCTGGCCTTCTCTTCGAAGTCACGTTCTACCGAGGGGGAACAAACACCGAAACAAGAACAATCAACCATGGCATCGATGCAATGCGCAATATGTATGCATGAGCAAGTTAACGCACTGAGATAAAGCCCTAGACATGAAGATAGGGTTGCTAGGGTTCATATGGCAATTATGCAATTTTACTGAAATTAACCCGAAATGGACCCCGGAGGGGTACTTCGGACAATTTTGAAAGTGAGTACAAGTTAAAGTGCTCAAATGAGGTTGAAAATATCATAACTAGGTTGGATTTGTCATTTTGAGCAACTTGATATATAACTTTTAATTTTCTAATTTTAGTGAATAAAAACTTATTTTTCTATTTTAAATGAACTAAACAAATTCAAATAATGCTCAAAATTGAAGTTTGTCAAACATGTATGGAAGTTACATATTTGGATAGAGTATATTTTTATGATCATTTTGGTACCTCACTTTTATTATTCTGATTAATAAAACAGTAATTATGGAATTCACAAAATTAACCATTTTTCTGTAATTAAATAAAGGGGTGGGGCCCGCTGTCAGTGTAAACATTTCCATTTATTACCATTTGAAACCTACAGTTTGGGGCCGCAGCCACGTCATGCTGGCGTCAGCATGACGCCAGCAGAGACCAGCAGCAGCCGCTGTGAACCAAATTGGTCGATCCCGCGCGTGTTCGTCGAATCGAACTAGTGAGTTCGACGGAGGAGGTCACGGGGAGCACGGAGGTGGCGGCGGACTGACCATTTGGTCACCGGAGCTTGCGCGGAAACGGCGAGCGGCGGCGGCGTACGACGGGGAGAAGAAATGGAGGGGCAGGAGGGATGGCGGGAGCACCTTAGTGCTCAGGAGCTCATCGCGGTTGTGCTGGAGTGCTCGGGGAGGCCAGAGTCGGTCGCAATCGACAGCGACGAGCGCGGCGGCTCCCGGCCGGAGGCGAGGAAGACGGTGCCGATTCCGGCGATTGGTGCGCTGCCGGCAAGCATAGTTGCACGAGGAGGTAGAGGAGCGCCAGGCGGATCTTCAGAGGGGCTCGGTTTGGCGCGGGACAGGGCGTAGCGGCGGCGCGGGGCGAACTCCGGCGAGCTAGGGTTCCGGGTTCGTTTAGGACAGAGAGAGAGGAAGGCATCCTAGGGAGGGGGTTATGCAGGGTGCGAACGATCCGGACGGCTCCCTGGCGTCGTCATCTCCTCCACGCAGCGGAAGCAGGAGGTGGCAGGGCCACCACATCGCTGCCCTCGTCCTTCTGGCCGGAGAAGAACGGGAAAGGAAAAGAAAAGGCACATTTTGGAAAACCCCCTGGAGTTTCTGAGATCTACCAGCAGGTCCTTCTCTCTTGCAAAACAGAACAAAAAACCTTGTTTTGAGGACCTTTTTGCAAAGTAAAAATTTGGCAAAAATAACTTTTGGAAAGCTTATGAAATTTCCAACAAAACCATGTGATTCTTTGGTGTATTTGAAATATTTTCAATACAAGATTTTGGAAACCAAAATAAGTACTATTTGTGGTATTTTCTCAAACCATTTAAATAAACAACTTAAATTGTTTCAACATGGTTCAAAATTTTGTTTTCATGCATGTATGAGATGAACACAACACCACACACTTTTGTTAGCAAAATTTGGGATGTTACAAATCTACCCCCTTACAAGAATCTCGTCCCGAGATTCCCGAAGGAGAAGAAAAGAAGGAACACCGGTTTTGAACGATCTTCTCGAACCTTACGGTTCTTTTCTTGAAGAGGTTGATCCGTAGCACTTGAGGAGATACCAGCGGCTACACCTTAGTTAAGAGGGAAACTCTTGGGAATTGATCTTCACGAAGTTCGAGTATCTCATGGCTAACTCATGACAGGGATGTTCATAAAGAAATCTTTGAGTTAACTTGCATCAAACACATCAAAGTAACGGAGGGAATAGGGGAAGGTTTCAAGTTTGTGGACGATTGGTCTTGAAAGGTGTAACATCCCAAGTATGAAAAACCACCTCTAGAATGTTTGATTTCTTGTTTTATTAAAGTTTTGCATCATGTCATCATATTCCTTGAATTGTTTGCATTTGTTTACTTTGTTTTCCATTTGTTTGCTTCTGTTTTACTCTGTTTTCACAGTTGAAATTCAAACTTTATTCAAACATTTATTTCATACTTGTTATGTTACAACCTTTTAAATCAAGAGTTCAAATAAAAACAACCAATTTGTTTTCATTTTATTCCATAATGCTCAACTATTAAAATGATGGTTTTAATCAATCAATTAATTCCAAATCACATTCAAAATTCAAATCAAATCATCAAACATCACCCAATTTGAATTTATGCAAATTATACAACAATCCTAATCAATTGTTTATAATTAAACAATAGGGTTCCAAATAATTAAATCCTTGTTTTCCATAATTCAATTAATACTCAAATTAATTCAAATTTAAACCATTTTGCAAACAGCAAAGTACTTTGAAATTTTGTAAAACAAAACTTGGCATTTGGTTGTTTTTGACCTTACTAACTCACCCTATTTTTCCTACAATTTTTACTAACTCAAAAACCCCATTTTTCTTCCTATTCTATTTTCTGCAAAAAAAACCAGAAGGAGAAAATTTAAAAAAAAAAAAAAACGAGCGCCAGGGCAGTGGGCAGCCCAGCCCAGCACCCAGCACAACCGCGCGCGCAGGCCTGCTGGCCTTTCTTCCAGCTCCGTACAGCTGACGTCATCAGACGCCAGCTCGCACGCGCCCGAGCTCCACCTGCTCCCTCCCGAGCCTATATCTACCCCCCTATCCCACCAAACCCTAACCCACGGTCCCTGTTCCTCCCTGCCGCCGCCAACCACCCTCTCCTTCCTTTCTTCCTCGCCAATTTCTGCCGGAGTTGTCGGGGGTGGAAGAACCGCGGAGGAGCTCGCCGTCGACTAGCAGCCATGGATCGCCTCCGTCCACGCTGAGGGTACCTACGCCACCGCCTGAACGCCTACGTCCTCTACAGCAACAGCAGCAGGGCCCAGGGGACGTTTATCGTCGACGACGAGCTCGACGCCGCAGCTTCCGTTCTGAACTTCCTCACCGCGCCGTCACCACCATCTGCTTCCCGTCTCCCTCTCGCCTCCGACAAACTCCCGGTGAGCTACCGCAGCGATCCCGCCCTCTGTAACCCTCGTTCGTTTCCTGTTCGCGCGCGACCACGTCTGAACCCCCCGGCGGCATCTCCCACCGTGCCGCCATGGTTGCCGTTGGGCTCGCATCCGTGCATGCACGAGCATGTCAGGCACACGGTCACGTTCCCCTACCTATTGCACGCACGTCCATCTGCTCAGCGCCGCCAGTTAATGGTCACAACGCCGGTAGCCCCTCGTCCCTCTCCGCCGTTGTCAGTCGCCGTCGCAAGACTGAAACTTTGTTTCAGTTTCGTCAGATAACGCTAGCTGAACCTCATCTTTGTTGCGCAGCGTGTACTGACAAGAACGTTTCGATACTGCACTGGTTACAGCGTGTGTGCACGGGCGCGGAGGGCCTGGGTTCGATCCCTGGCGCCGCGGATAAAATCCAACATTTTGCGCGATGCGCTGACAGGGTGCCCCCCCCTGTCAGCTGCTGTGCGCGCGTTGCTGCCACGCGTGCATCCACGCTGGCCTGGGGCCCTCTGTCAGTGGCATTGGCTGGCCACTGCGGAGTAGCAAAAGAAAATCCAGCTTTTTCTTTTTCATTTTAAGTCCTTTAAATTACAGATTGGTCCTAAAACTTAAATTGTTAATAACTTTCATTTCATAACTCCAAATAATAAAAGTAAAACATGTTTGCTGATCCAAATTAAATTGTCTATCTAATTATGACATTTGTTTTCTGTTTTGAATTTTCCAAATGCATCCAAAATTTGAATTCAAACAATTCATTTGTAATTTGAATAATTCCATAACTAATTCATACTTAATCCAAATAATGCAAATAAAATATGTTTTCCATGCTATTTCAAACCACCTATTCAAATATAAATTTTGTTTCATGATTTGAATAATTAAAATTGCCTAAATAATTTAAACCTTGTTTAAATCATTTAAATTTGCTAAAATCATAACTTGCTTAAATTAAATTATTTTTGAACATATAAAATATGTTTTCAAACCAGAAAAACATAATATTTTCAAATATGAATTTGGTTTAATGTCTTGAACAAATAAAAATTCAATTAATATTCATGCTTGAATTAAATTCAATTAAAACTTGTTTAAACTTGCTTAATTCATAATTAAATCATTGTAATTCCTTTTTTTCAATAATTGAAACATGTAATCCACCCAAAATTTTATGGTCTTTTCAAATACGAATTTTGTTATTTGTTTTGAACAATTTAAATTGCTGAAAACAACCAATGTCTGTGTGTCACCTTTAAGTAACCAAAAATTCCCTAACTTAATAAATAAATTTCCAAACTTGATAAACCTTATTTAAAATTGTTTCTATTGCTGTTATTTTGTTGTTTTCCTCATCCATGCATCATACTAATCCACTTTCACCTGTTGGTTAATTGGAAAACAATTGTTTCAACCAAAATTCATGGGCTTTTTCATATGCAACTCAAGATTGCATATGTGTCCATTTAAATTGTGTTACCATGTCAACTAGTTTATTTTGATGCATCAATTAAATTGTCATGCATCATTGCATGATTGTGCACTATGCCATGGTATTGATTGTTTATGTTTCTGCGTTGTTTGTTTGCTTCTTCTCGGATAGACGACGACGTTGAGACAGACGATACTTACGACACCCCTTCTGAGGATCTAGCTCAGTACCAGGCTGCTGAGTTTGCAGGCAAGTTATCACTCACATGAACCACTGTGTTCCTTTCAACATTGGTTACCGATACTTTCCGTTGTCTATTTCTGCTAGCCCTATGAATAGTTGTTTCTGTAACGAACCTATCACATGATACCCTGAACCCTGATATTGCCTCACCTCCACTCCTATAACCCCGTTGTTTGAGCCCGTGTCTTACTAGCATGCTTAGGGTTGTTTTTGCTCGAGTCTGTTACCCGTTACTTTCGGTTACTATATTCCTATTATGTTCTGGGGCTCGATGTTAAACAACAACCTGTTAATTTTGAGGTAATAATAATTTTGCTGATAAGGCACCGGCAGGAGGCCCGGCGTGGTTTTGAGGCCTGCTAGTGTCGACCCTAATTAGGAAAAGGGTCTTGTCTACTGATCCATGATGAGCGCACTATCCGCATGTGGGAAGCGTGTATGGGCGCCCCCCTCAATTTGATTCGATTCACATCTCGTCCAAATCACCACACTTAGTTCGGGCTTTCCATTTGATGCACGCATAAGCAGGTACGAACCCGAGGCCAGGGTGGAACTTTTGTAGTTGGCATTTAGGGCGGCGTGGTCTTCCAGTGCTATGAGGGTCCCCTTTTCTTTGTGGGGCTCGATTAGCCGCGCATGCACATCACGTGGTGCTTTGGGCGTGATGCGAAGAAGAGTTGAGTTGTGTTGAGTGCCCCGCTTGGTGGGAAAGGCCTTCCCATCTGGCGGGTTATTCTTACGTGTACGGCCAAATTGGTGCACCCCTGCAGGGATAAATCTTCTCGAGAAGCCGTGTTTTCCGCGGTTATGGTTGACTTGGTGAAAGTATTGGCTAACAAGTACTCAGAACAACTTACACCTAACTAATGATAACTTGACTGGTAATAGGCTTATTGACACAACAATTTGATCCATCATTAATCCAACTGTGTGAGTTATCCTCGGATTGCTTCTTTGGATAAGGGGCGAGATCCAGGATGGGTTTGTTTGGTGGTTAGTTGTAGTTGGTTACGATACGCTATCTTATCCCCTTTCCGATAGCCGGAAGTTGTAGTATGTTCTGTAGTTGGTTAGTGCAGCCAGTTGCAGCATCTTTTATATCCCTTTCTTCCGTTGAACCCAAGGCATCTGTGCTTGGTGTTGACGTACTACACTTTGGTCAACTGTGAGTCTTGCTTGCCAGTACGTTTATGTACTGACCCCTTTGGGGCTGTGGTTTCCGCAGACTACGCTTACGAGGATCCCCGTGACGGCTACTACGTGGAGTTTGACGAGGCTGCTGACGAGTAGGTAGCGGACCTGGGCAGGATCTGAGACATCGTGGATGGGCTCCGTCTTCTTTTCATTCCCGGCTTCTTAACCCTATTTGGATTTCTCTGTACTCAGACCCTTTGAATGCTTCCGCTGAGATGTAATGATGTTATGTTGGGACATGTGTCCTCTGGATGATTGTATTTGCTATCTCTGCTCTAGTGAGAGCTATTTGCAACTTATTTCCATCTTCTGTGTCTTAGAGATCTGTTGTGTTATCATTTTGTTCAACGCCGTTGACGTACCATCTGTGTATGGTATGAAGTGCGTCAATGGTAGTATCCTGATTTCTATGGGATGATTTACGTAGACGCTGAACAGATAGGGGTTGGTTGTCACACATACGTGTGTTGGCCTACTCGTAAGAGATGCGGGTGCCGGTAAGCCCCGTAATCCAATCCACTACTGTTCAACGGAACTGCGAGTATCCTCTAGAAGTCCGGGTGCGACAAATGGTATCAGAGCATGTCTGCCTGTAGGATCCCTTTTACTGGTCGCAGTTGAGTCTAGAAACTATTTTGTAGCTATATAGGAAAAATGAAACGTGAGAGTAGGAATTCTGCCATTTTTCTTCTTTCCCCACCCACCCACCCTTTTCTGGTATGGAAGTGCAACGTTGTTTTCTCTTCTCACCTAAACTTTCAAGTTAGGATTTCACGAATCCTGGTTTCTCTAGGATAGTTATATCTACTAGACCATAGGAATGGAGGTGGTTGTGACATGATTTATCATGTTGCCTACTCATGATTGAGAACGGAGGCGTGTAAGCCCCGGAAGCAAATCCTCTATCCCTTAAGCAGTAGATATTGATCCTTTAGAAGCCCGGATGGGGTTTTCCGTAGTACCTCAGGAGTTTTGGTCTCGTGTTTCCCGTTGTTGCTTCGATATCCTGTTCTTCTCAACATCCTTTTCGTCCGTTGAAACCTTGTTGTTGCTTTCCACTTCAGTTCTTCTACCGGCGTCTAATCAAAACTTCCCCGATCATCTGCAGATAGATCTCAGGTTCTACCCGCAGGTGGTTCGGATGACTCGTTGCGAGAGCACTGCCGGTTATCCGGAGATTCTGAGAGACATGGTCACTTATCTGGGGTTCCGTTGGGCACCAGAGTACCAGGTCTACGAGCAGCAGCGAGAGTTTGACCAGACCTACTACCAGGCTATCGTCTACATTCTGTCAGATGATGGCATGAGCGTTGTCCACCGCTACGAGGCAGTAGGTTCCACAGTGGATATGGCTGTGCAGCAGGCAGCTTACGTGAGTCTCACCGTCCTTCGTGCAGACTACTGGGGGTTTGACGATTCCATCTATCGCCACATCCCCCGTGGTTACATCACTTCGGAGGGAGCTCATTTCACTCTCTACGACAACTTGGATGTCTACGAGCATGATAACACCAGGCTGCACACCACCGCTCAGTTTGTGAGGCACAGTGACGCAGTTTCCACCACACTCTCTCAGGAGTTGGCTTCAGTCAGAGAGCAGCTCTACCTTGCTTTGACTCGTCTGGCGACGTACACCACAGACTTTGTTGGAGATGAGCGCTTTGCACGTTTCGATCAGCCAGTTGGTCGTCGTCTGCCAGATGCTGGAGGTTACGAGCCGATCAGAGGTCCACTCCTCAACCTCGGTGCTGGTTACACTGGGATTCCACGCTTTGGAGCACAGGGAGTCGACGCTATGTACTTCACCACACCTAGAGTCGCTCTCAGACCACGTCAGATCTATGTGGATCGTCGTTCTACCTACTTTCGTGGGCGTGCTCCTCACCGTACCCCTCGTCGTACTACTCACCGCCGTCCTGCGTGATGAGCATGAGAGTACCGATGTATCCATTCTTAGCTATGTTTAGTTATCCTTTGGCTTTCGAACCATGTATTGGTGTGTTGGATATTCTGATGTATTTGAACATGTGATGATGTACCTGTTGGTTATCTATTCATGCGTCGGAATAATCTCTCTTTCGGTTTCCAAGTCTATCTGTTTCTGTTGTTGTGCTAAAATGCATGTCTATTCAGGATGCCGCCAACAAGGAACAACCCGCCTGAGCCACCGCCAATCACGGAGCTGTTGACTCAGATGACTCAGGTCGTGACGCAGATGGCCCAGTTCCAGGCTAATCAGCACAACAACCAGAATGCTCCACGAGTCAGCATCAAGGAGTTTCTGAGTCTGGGGCCGAGAGCTTTCGTGGCAACACGGGAGCCTCTGGATGCTGATGACTGGATCCGGGAGATGGCCAGGGCTCTGGACATTGCTCACGTTGCTGAGGAAGACAAAGTCAAGTATTCCACCTACCTACTGAAGGGTCAGGCAGCTACCTGGTGGGAGAACTACCAGACCATGAGAGCTGGATACCCAATCACCTGGGGCTGTTTCAAGGATGCCTTCCTGAAGCATCACATCCCAGATGGTCTCATGGAAAGGATGCGTGAGGAGTTTTGCTCTCTCAAGCAGGGCAAGCTGGACGTCATTGGCTATCAGAATGAGTTCAATCGCCTCGCTCGTTACGCTGGTGATGAGGTGTCCACTGAGGCTAAGAAGATGGCAAGGTTCCGCCGAGGTTTTAACCCGGAACTCAAGTACGCCCTCACCAACATCAAGGCCAAAGACTTCGAGGAGCTCGTGAACACCGCGCTCAATGAAGAAAATGGGCGCAAGGCGTTCGAGGAGTCTCGGAAGCACTCGCGTGAGGGTGGTTCCTCCTCCAACATGACCACCCCTCCGTAGAAGCGCCGCATCTGGGTGCCAAATGGTGCTGTCACTCGGGCTCCATATGCCCAAGCTTCTCCAGGCTTCGCTTCCCGCCCACCCAACCCATCTCAGATGCAGGCTCAGAGGTTTTCAATGGGGCAGCCAAGGCCAGATGCACCTCGTGTCGTCACTTGCTACAAATGCAAGCAGACAGGGCACTATGCTGACAAGTGCACTCAGAGGCAGCTACCTCCACCACCACCTCGCCCCAACACCAACCAGGCAATGGTGCGTGCTCCCCCGGCTCAAGCCTTCAACTCCAAGAACAGGCCTGTCGGGGGGACCGCGAGGGTGAATCATGTCAAGGTCGACAAAGCTGAGGAAGCTGCTGACGTCGTTCTCGGTACATTCCCCGTAAACTCTAACCCAGCTAAAGTGTTGTTTGATACCGGAGCATCGCATTCTTTCGTGTCAAAGATCTTTGCGACAGCAGTTAAACTACCTTTTGTTGGTTTGGGTTCCCCGCTAGTAGTAAACTCCCCTAGAGCAACTATGCAAACTTCCAAGATCAGTCATGAGAATCAGATCCTAATTGGAGGTCACATATTGCTTGCTTCCCTCATTCTTCTTGGCAATTCTGACATTGATGTCATTCTTGGCATGGATTGGTTGAAGGCCAATAAAGCTACGATTGATTGTGCTCAGAAGTCGATAACTTTGTTCCACCCTTCTGGCCAGATAGTCTATTCTCCAAATGAATCAAGTTCTGTTCACCTATACACCCTCGATGCAAAACCTCTACCTCTACTCGAAAATGTTCCGGTGGTTTGTGAATTCCCTGACGTCTTTCCAGAAGAGTTGCCAGGGATGCCTCCGGACAGAGCAGTTGAGTTCGTGATCGAGCTTGAACCAGGTACTGCTCCAATCTCTAAGCATCCATACAAGATAGCTCCTCCTGAACTGAAATTGTTGAAGGAGCAAATCGATATGTACATGGAGAAAGGTTACATTCAACCTAGTTCTTCCGCTTGGGGTTGCCCAACTCTGTTCGTTGCCAAGAAGTATCAAACAAAGAGACTCGTGGTTGACTATCGTCCTCTCAACGAGAAAACCATAAAAAACAAGTATCCAATTCCTCGTATCGATGATCTTTTTGATCAACTTGCTGGAGCCTCAATATTCTCAAAGTTGGACTTGAGGATGGGTTACCATCAAATAAAGATCAGAAAGGAAGATATTCCAAAAACAGCTTTCACCACTCGGTACGGTCTATATGAATACACCGTCATGTCTTTTGGTCTCACCAATGCACCGGCGACATTCTCTAGACTCATGAATTCTGTCTTCCATGAATACCTCGAAAAGTTCGTTGTGGTATATCTTGATGACATTCTGGTCTACTCAAAATCCGAGGAAGAGCATGGAGAACATCTTCGTCTCACTCTCATGAAACTTCGCGAGCATCGTCTATATGCCAAGTTCTCCAAATGTGAATTCTGGATTCCAGAAGTTGCTTACCTTGGTCATGTCATCTCTGCCAAGGGCATAGCCATTGATCCATAAAAGGTTAAAGCAATTGTTGATTGGAAACCTCCTAAGACGGTGAAGCAAGTCAGAAGTTTTCTTGGCTTGGCTAGCTATTGTCGTCGTTTCGTCCAAAACTTTTCCAAGATTACCAAACCTCTCACTGATCTCACCAAGAAGGACAAGAAGTTCGTTTGGTCTCCATAATGTGATGAAAGTTTCAATCTCCTGAAGACTAAACTCACTTCTACCCCAGTTCTGGTTGGCCCAGATACTACCAAACCTTTCCAGATATTCTGCGATGCATCTCTCCAAGGTCTAGGTGCAGTTCTTATGCAAGAACGTCAAGTTGTGGCTTATGCTTCACGTCAGTTGAATGCACATGAGCAAAATTATCCCACACATGACCTTGAACTTGCAGCAGTTGTGTTTGCCCTCAAGAAATGGAGGCAATACTTGTTGGGTAATCGCACTGAAATCTTTTCCGATCATAAGAGTCTGAAATACATTTTCACTCAGCCAGATCTAAACCTCAGGCAAAGGAGATGGATTGAAAAGATTAAAGACTTTGATCTCACCATTTCTTACACTCCAGGCAAGGCTAATGTTATGGCCGATGCTCTCAGTCGCAAGTCATATTGCAATAACCTCATGATCATGGAAAGCCAACCTCCACTTCATGAAGAATTCCAGAAGCTGAACCTTGGTCTTGTTCCTCAAGGCTATCTTGCTAGCTTGACAGCCAGTCCAACTCTCGAGGACAAGATTCGTTCTGAACAACTTCGTGATGCTGAAATCAAGAAGATGGTAGAACACATCAAAGAAGGCAAGGAGAAATTTAAGTCCTTCTCAATTGATGACAAAGGAACTGTGTTCTTCGAAGGACGCATTGCAGTTCCTCAAGTTCAAAGTCTCAAAGATATCATTCTCAAGGAGGCTCATGAAACTCCTCTTTCCATTCACCCTGGAAGTACAAAGATGTACCAGGATCTTAAGACACTGTATTGGTGGCCTGGCATGAAACGTGAAATTGCTCAATACGTTTCTGAATGCGACGTTTGTCAACGTGTTAAGGCAGTCCATCAGAAAACAGCCGGTCTACTCCAACCTCTAAAAATCCCTGAGTGGAAGTGGGACATGATTGAAATGGACTTCGTCACTGGTTTTCCAAAGTCCAAGAAGGGCAACGATGCAATCTTCGTTGTTATTGATCGTCTCACTAAAGTAGCTCACTTCTTTGCTGTCAAAGAAACAATCTCAGCTAGCCAGTTAGCAGAGCTATACACAGCAAAGATTGTTCCTCTTCATGGTGTTCCATTGGAAATAAGCTCAGACCGTGGAAGCATATTCACTTCTCATTTCTGGAAAAGCTTTCAAGAAGCATTGGGCACCAAACTTCTTTTCAGCACAGCTTATCACCCTCAGTCTCAAGGGCAAGTCGAAAGAGTCAATCAGATTCTCGAGGATATGCTCAGAGCATGTGGTATCTCCTTTGGCATGAAATGGGAGGATTGCCTTCCATATGCTGAATTCTCCTACAACAACAGCTACCAGGCAAGCCTAGGTATGGCACCATTTGAAGCACTCTATGGCCGCAGATGCAGGAGTCCAATCAATTGGTCTGGAGCTGGTGAACGTTCACTCTTAGGCCCTGACATTGTTATGGAAGCCGAGGAGAAAGTTCGTATCATTCGTGACAATCTCAAGATTGCTCAGTCTCGTCAGAAAAGCTACTATGACAGCAAGCACAGGGATATGATCTATGCACCTGGTGACAAGGCATATCTCCGTGTAACTCCCCTCAGAGGCACTCATCGTTTCGGTGTGAAAGGAAAGCTTGCACCAAGATACATTGGTCCTTTCAACATTCTCTCAAGGCGGGCAGAAAATGCATATCGTCTTGAACTTCCAGAAAAACTATCCAAGGTGCACGATGTGTTCCACATGTCACAGCTCAAGAGGTGTTTCAAAGATCCAGATCGTGCAGTTGATCATGATTCCATTGAACTGCAAGATCATCTATCTTATGAGGAGCACCCTGTTCGTATTCTCGATGAGACCGAGCGTAAGACTCGCAACAGGAGCACCAAGTTCTTGAAAGTGCAATGGTCGCATCATTCCGATAAAGAGGCAACGTGGGAGACCGAAGAGGATCTTCGCAAGAAGTATCCGGACCTTTTCCTTTCTCAGTAGGAATCTCGGGGCGCGATTCCTTCAAGGGGGGCGTTTTGTAACATCCCAAGTATGAAAAACCACCTCTAGAATGTTTGATTTCTTGTTTTATTAAAGTTTTGCATCATGTCATCATATTCCTTGAATTGTTTGCATTTGTTTACTTTGTTTTCCATTTGTTTGCTTCTGTTTTACTCTGTTTTCATAGTTGAAATTCAAACTTTATTCAAACATGTATTTCATACTTGTTATGTTACAACCTTTTAAATCAAGAGTTCAAATAAAAACAACCAATTTGTTTTCATTTTATTCCATAATGCTCAACTATTAAAATGATGGTTTTAATCAATCAATTAATTCCAAATCACATTCAAAATTCAAATCAAATCATCAAACATCACCCAATTTGAATTTATGCAAATTATACAACAATCCTAATCAATTGTTTATAAGTAAACAATAGGGTTCCAAATAATTAAATCCTTGTTTTCCATAATTCAATTAATACTCAAATTAATTCAAATTTAAACCATTTTGCAAACAGCAAAGTACTTTGAAATTTTGTAAAACAAAACTTGGCATTTGGTTGTTTTTGACCTTACTAACTCACCCTATTTTTCCTACAATTTTTACTAACTCAAAAACCCCATTTTTCTTCCTATTCTATTTTCTGCAAAAAAAACCAGAAGGAGAAAATTTAAAAATAAAATAAAAAACGAGCGCCAGGGCAGTGGGCAGCCCAGCCCAGCACCCAGCACAACCGCGCGCGCAGGCCTGCTGGCCTTTCTTCCAGCTCCGTACAGCTGACGTCATCAGACGCCAGCTTGCACGCGCCCGAGCTCCACCTGCTCCCTCCCGAGCCTATATCTACCCCCCTATCCCACCAAACCCTAACCCACGGTCCATGTTCCTCCCTGCCGCCGCCAACCACCCTCTCCTTCCTTTCTTCCTCGCCAATTTCTGCCGGAGTTGTCGGGGGTGGAAGAACCGCGGAGGAGCTCGCCGTCGACTAGCAGCCATGGATCGCCTCTGTCCACGCTGAGGGTACCTACGCCACCGCCTGAACGCCTACGTCCTCTACAGCAACAGCAGCAGGGCCCAGGGGACGTTGATCGTCGACGACGAGCTCGACGCCGCAGCTTCCGTTCTGAACTTCCTCACCGCGCCGTCACCACCATCTGCTTCCCGTCTCCCTCTCGCCTCCGACAAACTCCCGGTGAGCTACCGCAGCGATCCCGCCCTCTGTAACCCTCGTTCGTTTCCTGTTCGCGCGCGACCACGTCTGAACCCCCCGGCGGCATCCACCACCGTGCCGCCATGGTTGCCGTTGGGCTCGCATCCGTGCGTGCACGAGCATGTCAGGCACACGGTCACGTTCCCCTACCTATTGCACGCACGTCCATCTGCTCAGCGCCGCCAGTTAATGGTCACAACGTCGGTAGCCCCTCGTCCCTCTCCGCCGTTGTCAGTCGCCGTCGCAAGACTGAAACTTTGTTTCAGTTTCGTCAGATAACGCTAGCTGAACCTCATCTTTGTTGCGCAGCGTGTACTGACAAGAACGTTTCGATACTGCACTGGTTACAGCGTGTGTGCGCGGGCGCGGAGGGCCTGGGTTCGATCCCTGGCGCCGCGGATAAAATCCACCATTTTGCGCGATGCGCTGACAGGGTGGCCCCCCTGTCAGCTGCTGTGCGCGCGTTGCTGCCACGCGTGCATCCACGCTGGCCTGGGGCCCTCTGTCAGTGGCATTGGCTGGCCACTGCGGAGTAGCAAAAGAAAATCCAGCTTTTTCTTTTTCATTTTAAGTCCTTTAAATTACAGATTGGTCCTAAAACTTAAATTGTTAATAACTTTCATTTCATAACTCCAAATAATAAAAGTAACATGTTTGCTGATCCAAATTAAATTGTCTATCTAATTATGACATTTGTTTTCTGTTTTGAATTTTTCAAATGATCCAAAATTTGAATTCAAACAATTCATTTGTAATTTGAATAATTCCATAACTAATTCATACTTAATCCAAATAATGCAAATAAAATATGTTTTCCATGCTATTTCAAACCACCTATTCAAATATAAATTTTGTTTCATGATTTGAATAATTAAAATTGCCTAAATAATTTAAACCTTGTTTAAATCATTTAAATTTGCTAAAATCATAACTTGCTTAAATTAAATTATTTTTGAACATATAAAATATGTTTTCAAACCAGAAAAACATAATCTTTTCAAATATGAATTTGGTTTAATGTCTTGAACAAATAAAAATTCAATTAATATTCATGCTTGAATTAAATTCAATTAAAACTTGTTTAAACTTGCTTAATTCATAATTAAATCATTGTAATTCCTTTTTTTCAATAATTGAAACATGTAATCCACCCAAAATTTTATGATCTTTTCAAATACGAATTTTGTTATTTGTTTTGAACAATTTAAATTGCTGAAAACAACCAATGTTTGTGTGTCACCTTTAAGTAACCAAAAATTCCCTAACTTAATAAATAAATTTCCAAACTTGATAAACCTTATTTAAAATTGTTTCTATTGTTGTTATTTTGTTGTTTTCCTCATCCATGCATCATACTAATCCACTTTCACCTGTTGGTTAATTGGAAAACAATTGTTTTAACCAAAATTCATGGGCTTTTTCATATGCAACTCAAGATTGCATATGTGTCCATTTAAATTGTGTTACCATGTCAACTAGTTTATTTTGATGCATCAATTAAATTGTCATGCATCATTCCATGATTGTGCACTATGCCATGGTATTGATTGTTTATGTTTCTGCGTTGTTTGTTTGCTTCTTCTCGGATAGACGACGACGTTGAGACAGACGATACTTACGACACCCCTTCTGAGGATCTAGCTCAGTACCAGGCTGCTGAGTTTGCAGGCAAGTTATCACTCACATGAACCACTGTGTTCCTTTCAACATTGGTTACCGATACTTTCCGTTGTCTATTTCTGCTAGCCCTATGAATAGTTGTTTCTGTAACGAACCTATCACATGATACCCTGAACCCTGATATTGCCTCACCTCCACTCCTATAACCCCGTTGTTTGAGCCCGTGTCTTACTAGCATGCTTAGGGTTGTTTTTGCTCGAGTCTGTTACCCGTTACTTTCGGTTACTATATTCCTATTATGTTCTGGGGCTCGATGTTAAACAACAACCTGTTAATTTTGAGGTAATAATAATTTTGCTGATAAGGCACCGGCAGGAGGCCCGGCGTGGTTTTGAGGCCTGCTAGTGTCGACCCTAATTAGGAAAAGGGTCTTGTCTACTGATCCACGATGAGCGCACTATCCGCATGTGGGAAGCGTGTATGGGCGCCCCCTCAATTTGATTCGATTCGCATCTCGTCCAAATCACCACACTTAGTTCGGGCTTTCCATTTGATGAACGCATATGCAGGTACGAACCCGAGGCCAGGGTGGAACTTTTGTAGTCGGCATTTAGGGCGGCGTGGTCTTCCAGTGCTATGAGGGTCCCCTTTTCTTCGTGGGGCTCGATTAGCCGCGCACGCACAGCACGTGGTGCTTTGGGCTTGATGCGAAGAAGAGTTGAGTTGTGTTGAGTGTCCCGCTTGGTGGGAAAGGCCTTCCCATCTGGCGGGTTATTCTTACGTGTACGGCCAAATTGGTGCACCCCTGCAGGGATAAATCTTCTCGAGAAGCCGTGTTTTCCGCGGTTATGGTTGACTTGGTGAAAGTACTGGCTAACAAGTACTCAGAACAACTTACACCTAACTAATGATAACTTGACTAGTAATAGGCTTATTGACACAACAATTTGATCCATCATTAATCCAACTGTGTGAGTTATCCTCGGATTGCTTCTTTGGATAAGGGGCGAGATCCAGGATGGGTTTGTTTGGTGGTTAGTTGTAGTTGGTTACGATACGCTATCTTATCCCCTTTCCGATAGCCGGAAGTTGTAGTATGTTCTGTAGTTGGTTAGTGCAGCCAGTTGCAGCATCTTTTATATCCCTTTCTTCCGTTGAACCCAAGGCATCTGTGCTTGGTGTTGACGTACTACACTTTGGTGAACTGTGAGTCTTGCTTGCCAGTACGTTTATGTACTGACCCCTTTGGGGCTGTGGTTTCCGCAGACTACGCTTACGAGGATCCCCGTGACGGCTACTACGTGGAGTTTGACGAGGCTGCTGACGAGTAGGTAGCGGACCCGGGCAGGATCCGAGACATCGTGGATGGGCTCCGTCTTCTTTTCATTCCCGGCTTCTTAAGCCTATTTGGATTTGTCTGTACTCAGACCCTTTGAATGCTTCCGCTGAGATGTAATGATGTTATGTTGGGACATGTGTCCTCTGGATGATTGTATTTGCTATCTCTGCTCTAGTGAGAGCTATTTGCAACTTATTTCCATCTTTTGTGTCTTAGAGATCTGTTGTGTTATCATTTTGTTCAACGCCGTTGACGTACCATGTGTGTATGGTATGAAGTGCGTCAATGGTAGTATCCTGATTTCTATGGGATGGTTTACGTAGACGCTGAACAGATAGGGGTTGGTTGTCACACATACGTGTGTTGGCCTACTCGTAAGAGATGCGGGTGCCGGTAAGCCCCGTAATCCAATCCACTACTGTTCAACGGAACTGCGAGTATCCTCTAGAAGTCCGGGTGCGACAAAAGGATTTAGAATATGAGCTTTGGATAAGACTTTAAATCCTTTTGGAAAAGAAAGGTTGAACAACTTTTGACATAGAGGTTTCTTCAAACAGAATACCGAAATGGGGAGGATGGTCTTGAATATCACAAAGTAATACCCATGGACGAGGAAGAACACGATACACGCTGGAATCATGCATTCATGAATAAAGGTTTGATACGTAATCATGTTCACTCTTCGGAATGGACACGGAAGATGAAGGAACTTTCATTCCGTCAAGTTTTGTCGAGATCTTTGTCAAAAATTATTATGTTACTTTACGACAGAGGATGAGTAACCAAAAGATGTTGGAACACCATAATTAAGGAGGAACTCTTGGTTACACCATAAGGATGAATAACCAACGGGGATTGGGACACCGGAAGAAAATAGGGAATCTCTTTCCTATTGTGGTTTGGTCGTAGTAATACATCTACCATATAGTTAAGATCCCACGGCTGGAGTGACTGAAAAATTCACACAATGTGTGAGATGAACAGAAATTCAAGTACCAACAACTTGAAAAAGGAACTGATCATTGGCGGATACAAAACACCAAGAGATGGTTCTCATGACGAACTTGTTTCCACTAAAACAAAGGTTTGGGAGATGGATAGGGAAACATTGGACGAATCAACTTCCAAGTTCTCCTGGATGTTCTAGATACCAATATCAGGCTTATGCAAGCCTTATATCGGTAATCAAGTGAAATTTGAACTTCGGTTCGGAAGAACGGGGAGGGAAACTTGTGAGAATGAGCCACACAAGAATTCTCACGGAAAGTGGTTGTTCTTACGGATTCGAAGAGATATGACATTAGGCCTTCCGGCTAATTGTGTCAACCACAACATCAACCATGACGAATTTTGGAAAGACCTGATTCAATACTCTTGGGGAAACACCGACCATCGTTGCTGCTTGAGATTCAACTCTGGTTAGTGGGGGGATGATTCAAATTCAGCATGTTTGATCACAGAGGTTGCACCGGTTACCAACGGGATACATATGCTAGATTCTCAAGATATGGACTATGATGCCACGCTCAAAAAGGTAAGCGAGGTTGTAGAACTCATGTATTAGCAACTTGCAAAATACGGTTGCACCTACATGGACTACTTGCAATGAAACACATCAGATTCCTTGTTGGGAAGATGATTACGAAGATAACGAAGTTCTTAAACTTCTTCTCTTTCATGAACGATCAGTCAGTGGCTTAGTGTGGATGCAAACTTCTTCAAGGAATGGAGGTAACAACCAACCATCTCAAGAATAGTCCACACATACATGACCGACTTGGGGTTATTCCCGAAGGAACAAGAAAACTCTACTCGGATCTACGACGACAACTTTCACCATAAGCACATGAACCGGAGTAGGTTACTTCGAACACCCAGAACACAAACTTCGTGATGACACAAAGATGTTTCTCGGAAGTTTCCAACATTAATGCCAATTGTTCAACATGGACTTCTTGCAAATCGGAGAAAGTAGGAATGTCATCGATGGGCTCGACAACACGCTTATCAAAACACTCCAAGAAGAGGGATTCATATGATATATGAACAAGGCAGAACATTGGTCAGACCAAAGGACATGAAGGTGTACTCGGGCAAAACACCATGAGGGAGAACACCATAAAGATAGTCCTTGGATCTTTTCTCGATTTGACGATAGTCCAAATCAAATCAAGGGTGGAAAGATAGCATTTCCACAATGGAGATACTATCTTGCTTCCATCCAAAAGAACTAGACATCCCATATCGAAGGATCAAGTTAAGCGGAGCTTTTGCCTTTCAACTCTCCAAGATGTTGTTTAAGCTCAACCAACTAGTCCAAGGTGTCTCGCATAGTTTCTTGGAGAAAGGAGTAGTTCAAGGTACCCCTTGTTTACACATTACGGTCAGGTAACAAACCTGGTGATACTTCTAGAAAGACACCCAGAATATCACAACCCACCGGTATGTCTTGGAGTTTTGAGAGGGATATTGCTTCTCCAAAGCAACCGATATGATATTGAGAGCTTCGGCATGAACCTAACTCTCTGACCAAGAATATGCACCGGAATGAACGAATTTGGTAACACAGTCAACTTCAAATAGAGACCGGGTGACCAATGGTGCTAAGAAGGATACATATGTTTCTTAGATTTTTCAAAGCAATAAGAATTGCTAGGAACATCTGACACACACATCAATGCCCACACACCGACCACTCTCAAGCGTTCAAGCTTGGAGGAAGGGGGAGTGAAGATGTGTAGGAGAATCACTTCATCGATGAGGCCATGAAACTCAGCACAACCTCTTGATATATAAGAGTGTGATACTCGAAGGTGGAACAAAACAGAAGCTAATGAAACTTCTCTAATCTGCGGGTTACAAATTTTTAACATGATCCTAAAGATGAACGAGGTACTGGAGTTTGTTTCTCCTGACATTCCAAGGTGGAATGTTTTGACGGAAAACAAGAGCAAATGCATTGGAAGAATCCATCACACGTATGCAACTTGATGTCCAAAACAACGGAGGAAGATCTGAGAGCAACTAGAAGGTAGAAACATGCTCAGGAGAATTCCTAAGATCATGTTGATTGCACAGAGTCATACTCATTTGTAAAACCCATGCAAAAGAGTTGGTATAACTGAAATAAGAATGAAGATGTGGAGTTCAGGATGATCACTCTTTTTGTGATTCTTTTTGGTTCCAGTAGAGAACCTATGGCTATGAGAGTTGGAATTTCCTAGCCATCCCGGGGTAGAATAGATTCCTCAGGATCCAAAAGAAACGGAACTTGGGTTAAAGGTCAGCATCCTGTGCTGATGGCATGAGCATCACATGGTTATGACCACATGATTCAACCCACCGCAATTCAGCACATTCCGGGACCTTCGGTTCAAGTCCAAGGTTTAAAAACACGACGAAAGGAGTAACTACTATATGAGTGCCTTAAGGACACTACGAATAGCAATCACGAAGTATCTTTCCAAGAAGACAAACTTAACTCCGAAAGAGTTTGAGCAGAGGATAACGGATACATTCGAGATGGAAAGCAGATCTCGAGGGGCAGGATTTAGAACTTGGAAACATGTAGGAATGTGGAATCCGGACAACTCTGAGAGATTAGGATGGGAAGGAAATCTCCCAGTTTAAGAGGTAACGGAACACAGAACACACACGACTCTAGAAACTCATAACTAGGTCAACTTGGGTAAAAGATGTCATTGCCGAAGAAGGCACCTAAGTTTTGAATAACTAGAAGAGGTAGCACAACGTTTTCAAATCAAAACAGGTAAGATGACCCAGAATTAGAGCGATACCAGATACGGAGTAAAAAGAATCCTAAGAAGGGTTTTCACAATCATTTGAAGTTTCAAAGTAGTTTTCACAAACACTAGACTCAGCATCGACCAAGCAATAAGGTTTTCCTACAGGCAGTCCTGCTCTGATACCATGACTTGTCAGACCCCGGACCCAGAGATATACATACTGTTATGAGCTCCTAGCCATGGACTCACAAGGGCTTCAGGGTAACCAGCCCCGGCCGCAACTAACAACGGCAAGCAAACCGGATTCATCAGCACGTAGTCCGGATCCCCGGTCTACTACTCCTTGTATCTATGCTAGTCACGACCAATTATGCATACCCAAGCATCCACGAGTCGGATGAAACTGAAGGAATGGGACCAAAATTATACAGAGCTGCTATGTGTCCAGAAAGTGCAACAACAATCGAGGTTTACTGGGGTTACCTCGCCCCAGGCCGATCACATCGACAGGCGGGCTCGGACATGGATCATCGGCTCCACAACCCCTCGACTGCGACAACTATGCAGGCATAGCCAAAACTGTATAACAATGAGCTCGAAACCAAAAACCGATCGAAGCAGTACTCTAAACATGAAGCTTTATTAAACAGGTGTTACTAGAGTATAGCTTACAAACAGATGTCAAACGACCCAACATTACATCAGACAACAGAAGGCAAATTATGTTGCTAATCAACAAGAACCAAAAAGGCCTAAGAGGCCGCAACATAAGGCGACGTCACAGCCCATAGATCCCAGGCTGCTACCTGGGAACCCCAAACTACTCGTCGATGTCCACGTTGATTCACCACTGAAGTGAGGAACTCCACCAGAACCAAAATTAAGCAAACCTGAGTACGGGAGGTACTCAACAAGACTTAGTTAACCTATTATATATCTGCTATCTTCAGAAAGGTTTTATGAAGGTTATTTGCGTAAAGCCATCTTTGTTTTCCAAGTTGAGGAAGAAACATCACGTCTCATAGAGTATTTTGAAAACAGATGAGAAAGCTACTCAACTATTGATATCATCATCTTTTAATCCACCAAATCATTTCATCACCTCGTGCTTCAAAGATCACCTCCTCCAGCTGTTCCACTACCTCATGCTACAAGGTAACCCCTCTCGGCGTCTCCGAGGAGGCATCCTTCATTCGTTATCAACAAGTTTTAATCATTCCGTTTAAGTTGTCTATGATCACAGAATCCGTCACCAAGTCGTCTTTAACCGCAGACACGGCTTTTCGAAAAGATTTAACCCTACGGGGGTGTACAACTTTACCCACACGTACCAACCGACTCTTAGTGCCACATGATTAGCACTAGCCCGGGAAGTGCCGGCAGAGGGTGCTCGATTCCCAGCCTTTACCTTGTCGAACCATATCCATGAGTCAACCCAAACAGGGTCACCCCGTCAACAGGGAGTTGGCCACCTCCTGACGGCACCTATTCTGTGAGTCGGGATCAAGATCCGTGTACGTCCATCACTTGTCTTGGTCACGACCTAGTTTTCTCCAAAACATTTTCCGACACACACGCAGATGGAAAGCTCAAACTACGTGGCTCATGGATAAGGTTAAACAAGTTAGTTAGCTGGGCGGGGTTCATCGGCCCACGTGTGGCTGTACGCTCAGTCTTGGCTCGAAGGCGAGAACTCGCTCCTAGGGGCATGAAAAGGACAAAACGCCACAACCCATTGTGGCCTCACATCCATGCCGTGATTAATCATGTTATCAAAGATAATTCAAATCATAACAACATGTCATAATGGATTCACGTGTTGACCAGATTCATCAACCGGATGGATCAGATCACAACTAGGCATGGATAAGCAAGACTCACAGGGTTTAGAGGAGCGCGCACAAACAAATCTATAGCTGCTAGGAGCAGTGGATCAGGATATCTAGGTTATGCAGCATATAGGAGAACTCTATCTACTGACATCAAATAGTTTGGAACCGAATGCAAAGTACGAGATTCAAAACACTTTGAAACCATATATGAGCAGATAAAAGGTTATGGTTGCCTTGGTTATAAGAAAACCAATAGAAAGTCTTCAGGAATAAGTGCTTGACTTGTCGGTTAAGATCAAGTATTCACCATTGGATTGTTGGCCTTCTCTTCGGAGTCACGTTCTACCGAGGGGGAACAAACACCGAAACAAGAAGAACAATCAACCATGGCATCGATGCAATACGCAATATGTATGCATGAGCAAGTTAATGCACTGAGATAAAGCCCTAGACATGAAGATAGGGTTGCTAGGTTTCATATGGAAATTATGCAATTTTACTGAAATTAACCCGAAATGGACCCCGGAGGGGTACTTCGGACAATTCTGAAAGTGAGTACAAGTTAAAGTGCTCAAATGAGGTTGAAAACATCATAACTAGGTTGCATTTGTCATTTTGAGCAACTTGATATATAACTTTTAATTTTCTAATTTTAGTGAATAAAAACTTATTTTTCTATTTTAAATGAATTAAACAAATTCAAATAATGCTCAAAATTGAAGTTTGTCAAACATGTATGAAAGTGACATATTTGGATAGAGTATATTTTTATGATCATTTTGGTACCTCACTTTTATTTTTCTGATTAATAAAACAGTAGTTATGGAATTTACAAAATTAACTGTTTTTGTGTAATTAAATAAAGGGGTGGGGCCCGCTGTCAGTGTAAACATTTCCATTTATTACCATTTGAAACCTACAGTTTGGGGCCCGCAGCCACGTCATGCTGGCGTCAGCATGACGCCAGCAGAGACCAGCAACAGCCGATGTGAACCAAATTGGTCGATCCCGCTCGTGTTCGTCGAATCGAACTAGTGAGTTCGACGGAGGAGGTCACGGGGAGCACGGAGGTGGCGGCGGACTGACCATTTGGTCACCGGATCTTGCGCGGCAACGGCGAGCGGCGGCGGCCGACGACGGCGTACGACGGGGAGAAGAAATGGAGGGGCAGGAGGGATGGCGGGAGCACCTTAGTGCTCAGGAGCTCACCGCGGTTGTGCTGGAGTGCTCGGGGAGGCCAGAGTCGGTCGCAATCGACAGCGACGAGCGCGGCGGCTCCCGGCCGGAGGCGAGGAAGACGGCGCCGATTCCGGCGATTGGTGCGCTCCCGGCAAGCGTAGTTGCACGAGGAGGTAGAGGAGCGCCAGGCGGATCTTCAGAGGGGCTCGGTTCGGCGAGGGACAGGGCGTAGCGGCGGCGCGGGGCGAACTCCGGCGAGCTAGGGTTCCGGGTTCGTCCGGGACAGAGAGAGAGGAAGGCATCCGAGGGAGGGGGTTATGCAGGGTGCGAACGATCCGGACGGCTCCCTGGCGTCGTCGTCTCCTCCACGCAGCGGAAGCAGGAGGTGGCAGGGCCACCACATCGCTGCCCTCGTCCTTCTGGCCGGAGAAGAACGGGAAAGGAAAAGAAAAGGCACATTTTGGAAAAACCCCTGGAGTTTCTGAGATCTACCAGCAGGTCCTTCTCTCTTGCAAAACAGAACAAAAAACCTTGTTTTGAGGACCTTTTTGCAAAGTAAAAATTTGGCAAAAATAACTTTTGGAAAGCTTATGAAATTTCCAACAAAACCATGTGATTCTTTGGTGTATTTGAAATATTTTTCAATACAAGATTTTGGAAACCAAAATAAGTACTATTTGTGGTATTTTCTCAAACCATTTAAATAAACAACTTAAATTGTTTCAACATGGTTCAAAATTTTGTTTTCATGCATGTATGAGATGAACACAACACCACACACTTTTGTTACCAAAATTTGGGATGTTACAGACCTAGAACGAGAAGAAAGGGAAGAAGATTCACGGCTAAGAACGGAGTACATAAGACTTACTCATCCTCGTCGTCATCATTGAGAACGTCTAGGTTGCAGGCGGTGGAAACCTTCAGCTGACGACCGGTGGGAGGAAGCGTGCGGAGGGGAGCCACCTGAAGGGGCTCAATCACCTTGACGGACTCATCACCCAAGGAGTTATCTTTTGAAGTGACTTCGTCGTCCTCGTGCTTGCGGCGCTTGCGGTGGCGAAGTTGGTCGCTACCCGACTCTTCATCTTCATCCACCTCGTCGCACTCGGAGCTCGAGTCAGCTTCTGTGACACTAGTCTCATGGGGAGCTTCCATGTTACTCTCTAGAAGATCTGAGACATCGTCTACAGAAATTGGCGGGTAGCATATTGCCACATCCTTATTCTACAGAAAGAAGAGCAGATGCACATATCAATCAAAAGAAGCATAGGAGTCGAAGATTAACACCAAGAAATCTAGAAAACTCACCTCAGTCGGAGGTTTCCCCGCTTCGAGTGGCTCGAAAGGACACTCCGAACAGGCCTCTCCTTTCTTCAGCTTGGTGATGGCCGCGATTTTCTTCTCGAACTCGGCGTTCGAAAGAATATCTTCGCAGACACGACTTGGGTCCTTGACGCCCACGTACTCCCACATGGCGGTTGGCCTCTCTTGACGGAGCTGGATCCTTCGACGAAGAAACACACCCGACAGGTGTATCCCATTCAGCGGGGTCCTCAACTCCTTGTCCCGGAAGCTTGCCACCTTTGCGAGTAGAGGAGCGACATGTTTACCTTCCTCAGCAGTGAGCGAGTGCAGCCAGGAGTTCAGTCTCTTCAAAGGGGCGAATGGCTGGAATTCAGAGGCTCCACTCGCGCTGTTATCGGTGACGTAGAACTATTTATTCCGCCACCCCTGCACTGAGTTGAAGAAGTACATCTCCATGTAGGGGGCGTCCTTACTCGCCTGGATCCCGAAGCCCCGGTACGCAGCGGATCCCCCACCTTCTCTCCTGGATGTGCCTTCTCCCGGAAGATCTGCACCTTGAAGATGGCCTTCCAAAGCGCCCAGTGTGGGCGGATCCCCAAGAAGCACTCGTAAAGAACGATAAAGCACGATATGTGCTGGATTGCGTTTGGAGAGAGGTCATGCAACTGTATGTCGTACACATACATCAGCCCAAGCAGAAACGGGTGGAGAGGGAGAGATAGGCCGCGAGAGACGTGCTCGTTGGCGAGGAGTTGGGGACTTCCTCCTTCTTGGATAGGCGCACGCGCTTGTCAGCTTCCGGCGGAAGCAATCCCTCCCGCTGCATCTCGGTGATGCTCTTCTTGGTGGTGTTCGCGGCGCGCCAATCGCCCGTCTTCACGGGAGGCGGCGCGGAAACGCTCGCCACATCCTTCGAGGACGACACGGCGGCTTTGCGTTTCTTCCCTCCTGCCATTGGAGTTTTCTTGGTGCTTACAGAGAAGGAGTTGTGCGCGAGGAAGAAGAAAGTGACTAAGGACCGGGAAATTTACCCCTCCTCTGAAGGTCATTATTTATACCCGGGCTAGATTGATCCAAGCCGTAGATCTGAGTGACGTGGCATCCATCGCGGCTGCCACCCATGAAGTGGAAATGAAGCGGCGGGGGACAGTTACCCCAGCACGATCTTTATGAAAGATCTTGCGTATTTACAGCGCGCGGCCAGCGGGAAAACTGGGACACGACCTATCGTTTCCAGTCAAAAAGCTGACAAAATGGGCCCGCACGCTCTACTCAGCGTCGTCACGTCCCATCGGGACGAGTCGGAGCGAAACAAGTGCATAGTGACATCACTGCATACCTCATCAAAACGCGAAATTTCTTACTCATAAGCACCCAAACATGAAAATTCTTTCGTATGGGCACATCAAAGACGCGAAATTTCTTTCGCATAAACACCCTGAAAGGAAAATTCTTTCGTATGGGCACATCAAAGACGTGATTTTTTTCCGCATAAACACCCTGACACGAAATTTCTTTCGTATGGGCACATCAAAGACGCGAAATTCTTTCGCATAAACACCCTGACACGAAATTTCTTTCATATGGGCACATCAAGATGTGAAGTTTCTTTAGCATAGGCACCCTGACACGAAATGTCTTTCGTATGAGAACGTCAGGACAAAAATTTCTTTTGTATAAACTTCATAATGCGAAATATCTTTCGCACAAGATCAGGAAGAAGGAAGATCTCTTCACCCGAAGATTCGCAAGGACATGATTAAGGTAAAATCGTGAGTGTGCGGCTCCCGCAACTCTACCGCACGATGTATTTACACATCCCAATCCTGGATTGTTCGGCCGACTAGGCACATCCGGATGCCGTATTCTTTCGAGTACGAAGGTAAAACCCAAAGATCTTTCTTATGGGCCTGGAATCGCACTCAAGTTGCGTCCTCCAGCAAATTTCCGTGTCAACAACACGAAGAAAAATCCTAGCGGACGCTCCGGGTACCCCTTTAGGTTAAATTCGACTCGGTAAGACCTCCACGGCCCAGTTGTAATGATCATCTCGCCAGATTCGAGTCGGAGGTCTCAAATTTGAGTAGGCCAGAACCGTTTTGCCCTAGATGCAATAAATTGGCTCTGATCTTTCGGGAGAGCCAAGCCACTGAGCGACATCCTTCTGCAAAAATAGTCAATACAAAGGCACACTTATCATTCGATGCTCGACTACAAAGGCGCATCACGCACAGGGCAGACGCCCTCCGAATCAAGCGATTGAAACGATTAGTCGAAGAAGAATAAACACTCGGGGGCTACTGGCGTGGGGATAAATTCTGGACCTATCGGGTGAGGCTACCCGGTCCAAGGCCCAAGACATAAGCCTAGAGGAAGGTGCCACCTTACGGTTCTTGAAGGCCCAACTGAAGCCCACCCGCAAAAACTTGCGGGTCAAGAAGGAAACATATACCGACCTAAAACTAGGGTTTGTAACCCCCACGGACTCAGTTTGAGACCTGGCCACCTATATAAAGCCAGGAGAACCACCGAGGGGGGATCCAATCTATTCGATACCACAACAGCCTTGATCTCGAGATCGTACTCTCGACTTGAGCAACCCCATTGTAACCGATCTACTGATAAATACAGATCGAAAGAGAAGGATTAAGGGTTTTACCTCTACGAGGACCCCGAACCTGGGTAAATCGTGCCCCTGTTAGACGACGATTGTCACGAGCGTCCTTACGTTCTCTTAATCGAAACCCTACCGGATCATCCGAGGGACTTGTTGAGATGACTAATCGACAACAACCAAGACCGCGCACGCGGCGTGGAGTAGGGGATGTTCTCCGCTTTGGCATATTGTGGGAACCCTTTCTCGCCGAATAAACGGTAAGGAGGTCCAAACACCAGTATAAGAAGGGCCCCCTCAGCTCTCGTGGAAAGAAATCTCAAATCGCCTAAGAGCCCAAGTAGTCTGACCCGAGCACAAGCTCACATTTGTATTGTAGTCACCGCAGTGCAATCCATCAGACAAGCATGGATAGGGTTTTACACCACACTGGTGGCCTAAACCTGGGTAAACTCTCTATGTCGCCATTTATGTCGTTCTCAAGCTTCCCTCGTGAAGCCTCCTCGGGAGGTGAAGGGAGTGTATTTAGCCCCCCAGTGTTCGAACCTATTGAGAGATCCTGTCGTTGACAGACTACTCTTTGACACTATCCACGAACTTAATAGAAATAATATGGATGGACTTATTTTCAAAATAGATTTTGAAAAGCCATATGATAAAGTCAACTAGGATTTTGTTCAACGTACTCTCCGCATGAAAGGTTTATCGCGGAAGTGGTGCGATTGGGAGTCCAGGTTTGTTCGGGGGGTGTAGGAATTTGGGTTAATGATGATATTGGTCACTTTTTCCAGACTTTGAAAGGTTTAAGGCAAAGGGGATCCATTATATCCTATTATTTTTAACCTAGTTGCCGATATGTTGGCCATTCTTATTGCTCGGGCAAAGAAGGATGGACAAGTTGGGGGTCTTATTCCTCATTTAGTTGAGGGGGGACTCTCTCTTCTCCAATATGTTGATGACACTATTTTGTTTCTTGAGCATGATCTGGAGAAGATGGTGAACATGAAAGTAATTTTATCTATTTTCGAGCAGCTTTCTGCATTAAAAATTAATTTTCACAATAGTGGGATCTTCTACTTTGGTAAGTCTAGATATTATATGAATGAATACCGAAAGATCTTTGGATGTGAAGTTGGTATTCTCCCATTTAGATATCTAGGAATTCCAATTCATCATCCTAAGCTTCTTAACAGGGAATGGAACCCTGTTGAGGACCGTTTTGAACAAAAACGCAGCTCCTGGATTGGGAAGTTGATCTCATATGGAGACAAACTAGTTCAAATAAACTCAGTCTTATCTAGTATTCCGATGTTTCTTTTGTCTTTCTTCGAATTACATGTTGTTGTTCTGAAAAGACTATACTTTTATAAATCTTGATGAGGGCATCCCTAGCTCTTTACCACTTTCTCCCATTGATGATGTTGTTGTTCAAGAGAAGCCCAATGAAGTGAGAATTGGACCAATTACAAGAGCTCGTGCTAAGCTAATAGAACAACAGGTGAACTCACTCTTAATTGAATATGATGTTTGTGATTATGAGAATTTTATACTACCTAAGTCTATCATTTATTTATAATCAGGTTTATTGATAACACAAACATTAATGGAGGAGGACAGAAAGGCATGGAGGAACACATGGAAAACATCAAGGATCACATGGAAAACATCAAGGACAATATGGAGAACATGGACAATAATTCACACAAGTGCTCAAGAGAGGAGAGGGAGGCAGGAGCACCACAAGATGGCGTGGGAAACATTGTTGCTATGTGTGAAACATCCACAATGTGCCAAAGGAGGAGTCCTACTTAGACTAGGACTGGACCTGCGAGTCCTATTAGGTTGCACCCACGTTGGGTCGGTTTGTATCAACCTGGTTGGGTCCAACCCGAGTAGAATTAAGAGGTGGTGCGCAATACCCCTTGGCCGCACCCCTCCCCTCATATATAGCTAGGAGCTGCGAGTTAGAGAATTTAGACTACATTATACATTAAATCCTAGAACTTCTAGATCGAATTGCTGCAAACATTCATCTGAGATTTTATTCCAAATGCAAAGTTTGGGTGTTATTTGTTGTTCTACTGGGAATTAGAAGATACATGACTGGTTAGTAGTCGTCGGCTACGTGTGAGTGTGTGGAGTTGCGAATATCCAAGGGGTTGAAACCTGTTGCGTTGGCAACATGGATTAGCCGGAGAGTTTTCAACAAGACACAAGTTATCACTACCAATTCATCATGGGCTCAACGAGAAGATCGGACCACCCCTTATAAGATCTCGTTTCTTCTGGTGAAGTGACCAACACAAAAAGAAATGCAGGCTTTCTAAGTGGAATACCATGTGTCGGCCTAAAGATCAGGGGGGGCTTGGTATTGAAGTTATTCGTATTAAGAGCAAATGTCTTCTCAGTAAGTGGTTGTTTAAACTATTAACTTGGGATGTGGGTGTGGCATGAGTTGCTGCACAATAAGTATACTAAGATAAGACTCTTTCTCAGATTGTAGCGAAAACCATAGACTCACCATTTTGGAAACGGATTATGGGTGTTAAAAGAATTTTTGTTGACAACATTTCTTTCTCTCTTGGGAATGGAATAAGATTTTCGGAAGATCCATGGCTAGGGAACACTTCTCTTTCTCTGCGGTATCCAATTCTGTTTAACATCGTTAGACAGAAAAATGTTTTGGTCTCTCATGTTATTGAAGACGCACATCCAAACCTTCAATTTAGGCGTCCTTTAGTGGGAGACAAATGGGATGCATGGTTAAACTTGGTAGAGATACTTATGGAGGTCTCTTTATCTAATTCTCCTAATTCTTTTTCATGAAAACTAACATCATCGGGTGTGTTTTCAGTTAAATCAATGTATGGGCATTTGATGGATGAAAATGTTAGCTTCCTTCGCAAATATCTTTAGAAGTTGAAGGTACCGCTGAAAATTAAGATTTTCATGTGTCATAGAAAAAAACTTTAAACAAAATATAACTTGGCCAAGCGTAAGTGGCCTGATAACAAAAAATGTTTGTTTTGTAATACAAATGAAACCATTCGACATCTCTTTATCAATTGTGATTTTGCAAAGAAGATCTGGCGACTTGTTCACTTTACATTTAGTATTAGTCTCCCGAGTAGTATTTCTAATATGTTTGGTCATTGGCTAGATGGAATATACAAGACTACTAAAGGTTCCATTCGTATTGACGTTTGTGCTTTTCTTTGGGCAATTTTGCATTGCCGAAATTATGTTATATTTAACAGTGTGAGAGTTGGAGAGTTTTTGCAGCTTGTTCATCAAGCCACATATTGGATAAACACGTGGTCTCATCTTCTTCCAGAAAACGGGTGTTTGGAGTCTGGTTGCACTCGGTTTATTGCGGTCGTTCGGGCTATCTTCAACGAGGATGACTCGTTGCACACTAAACGTTTTACGAATGTGTATTTTTGTGGATGATTCATGTAGTCGCTCTTAGTGATCCGTAAACTGTATTGAGCCGGTGTGCTATTACTTTGGATACTTTTCGTTGATTTAATATAAAAGCCGTGTGCAGATTTGGATACTTTCGGTGATTTAATATAAACGACATGTGTATCGAACTAGACGGAGGGGCTGGTTTTTCCGTTTAAAGGAAAAACAGCCATGGCCGGATCCTCCCCTACGGACGTACAATGCGGATTTTCCACTACTAGGTTGGGCCCCCGACACTATCACAGCCGTTAAAAGCTTTGAGATTCGCAAAAAAGTCCATGGGTCAAAGCCTCTCACGTTTTTTCGTTTTCATCCCCTAAAATGTGAGGAATTAAACCGCATTCCACCTCGGTATATAAGGCAGCCTGGCCCTCACGGTCAAACCCTAGCCCCACTTTGCTCCGCACCGCTGCCTCACCTCCAACCACCTCTCCAGATCCCCATCGCCGCGATGCAACGACCAGGAAGGCGGAGATTCACCCGGTGAGGACACAGATCCCGGCACCACGGAGAGGTTTCTACCTCTCCCCATCTCCACATCGCCATCCCACCAGTGCGACCTCGGTCGAGGCGGCCGCCGACTGCCAGTCCCCATCCCCGTCCTCGTCGCGAACTGCATCGAGCGGCGGTCATCCTCGACCTCGTCGCGAACCGCGTCGGGTGCCAGTCCCCATCCTCGCCCTCCACGGATCCTCCACGGCGAGGACGCGCACAGGGCCACGACGCCTCGCCTTCCCCTCTGGCGCCCGTCCCTCCTTGGGAGCAGCAGGAGGAGGCTGGGTGCGTGCGCGGACAGGGCCACGGCGCCGCGCAGTTCGGTCGCCGTCGACAACCTCCTCCGAATCAGGCGTCCATAGATCCGGCCGTGGCGACCTCGGCCAGCACCGTCAGCACCTCGGAGGATGCCATGCTGTTGACGGGGCGCCCTCCCACGGTGGCCGGGGGCGGGAAGCTACAAGTCGAGCAACACGGGCAGCAAGTTGCTCGTGCTCTCCTTTGGTTTTGATTTTTTTTTCATTGTTTGTTTCTGCTTGATTCGATCCGTGTCTATAAATGTTTACATATCATGATTTTCTTTGTATTCTCAGATCTCTAGGGCGGCCATATCTCTTTTCTGTATTTTTTCGATCTGAAAAAATTCTGTGAAGATTCGTTTTTGCATTTTCTTAATGTTTTGGTACGAGGAACATGCATCTTTGTTGACTCTAGGGTGAAATGTTTATGAAACTTGTATGAAACTTACGAATCCAATATAAAACATGAATGAAATATGTGATACCTTTACTTCTAATTTCATGAATTATGTTTCCAACAAAATCTCTGGGATTTAGTTGTGAAATGTGAGTTGAAACCCGAAATGAAAAGATAAACCGAGACGAAGAACTCCAAACAAATATAATACTATGTATCTGTTGTGTATCTGAGAAATTGGTGAATTATATGTTTTGGATCTATAATCTTTAAAATTTATTTGTGAAAAAAAAATCGTTCCCAGATTCGAAATAAGGGTTAAAAAAGGTTTTTTTTTCTAGAAAGGTTAACAAAGATGTTGACACAGAAAAAAGAAACGTGAAAATGACGAAACTGAGAAGGAAAGGCTAACTTGAAAAAACTAAAGTGACAAGGGGTATTGCGCAAAACTGAAATGGACTTCGGAAAGTCAGGTGGAAGTGCTCTTTGCAAAAATTTCAGCACGAATCTCCAACACTTTAACGGCAGTGATAGTGCCGGGGCCAACATACAAGTGGAATTGTATTTTCGTACCGACGTACGCTGTATTTGGTTCCATCTAGGCTAGGTAACTAGGCATGCAAAGGCGGCAGCATCATTCATTCATTCGTCTCTTGATGCATGCATGATGCCAGTAGGCAGTAACTAACTTCTGTACAGTCAACGTGCATGAACGCGCGCGTCCATCGAGCCAAGCACACGGAGTTTGTTGGCGTGGCGGCTGGCTAGACGCAGACGAGGGCGGGGCGGCGGCGGTCTTGCTCCATGGCCTGGCGCTGGTCGGACTCCTGGCGCTGGATGCGCAGTTGCTCGTGCTGCCTCCGGATGAAGCTCTCGGCGCGGCGGAGGAGCTCGTCCTGCGCCATCACCAGCACGTCCCTGGTGCGCCACCCCTGCTTCGCCTCCACGGGAGATGACGACGACGACGCCGCGCTCGGGTGCGGCGGTGAGGGTGACGCTGACTTCCGCATCTCCCTCCGCGCGGCCACGGCCTTGTCGGCCGCGCGCTGCATCCGCGGTAGCTTCTCGCCGCCCCACGTCTCGCTCTTCCGCACGGTAACAGGCCGCGCCGCGCCGCTCCGCACGATGGATAGCCACGTCGAGTCCATGGACACGTCGTCGGTGCCAACGACGGGCTCGGCATCAGTCGCAACGGCGGCGGCTATCGGCTTCTCCTCCTCGATGTGCTCCTTCTTGACGCAGGGCTTGGGCTTGGGCTTGCCTTCCGCCTCGAGGGCGACCGGCCGCTTGTCCTCGCTGGCCGACTTCCTGCGCACGCGCGGGCGGTCGGCCGGCCTCTTGTTGGCCGTTCTTGCTTCCCGCGTCTGCCTCACCGAGACCAGGACCGGCTCGACTACATCGTCAAGAGTGGCAGAAAAGACGCCATGTTCGGAGGGTGTAAAGAGGCCGTCCATGGCCGTGGAGACGTCGCCGGCCGAGGAGAATGATTCGGCCGCTCCGGCGGGGTGGCGGTAAGACAAGGCGAATAGCGAGACGATTATGACGTTGGCGGTGATCCAGAGGAAGGAAGTGGAGGAGAGGAAGTCGGAGGGGAGAGGCGCGACGGAGACGTACGAGGCTGCCCCCGCCGTGGCGGCCAGGACAGCCACGACTATGGCAACCGCCGCCGCCCTGAGGAGGAAGGAGCAGTTCATCTCAGGGTAAGATCGAGTAGGCTGCGAGCGAGAGGGGTGGGGTGTGTAAGGAGGGGGACGATGGACGGATGGGTTCAGTGGTTTATATAAGCTGATCGAGCCGGCATGGAGTCGGTAGTGAGTTGTGACACTTCTATGAAAAGCGCACGCTAAAGAGTATTTTCTATTTCTCATTCACAGCTGGAGTAACTCCCAAAATAAGTAGTTTGCTAAATGTAATAAACTTGCAAGGTTAAATATAGACGTATGAATACGATCATGTTCATACTTGATATTTTTTTCCTTTTGCAATCTTACATGTAGTAACCGCTCCACATCACCAAATTAAGTACTGCACCATGGTTTATATAATGGCTGGTGACTTGGTGTTTTACACGAGATGTGATAAATTAAGTTGGTCGACAAGCATATCTACGATCGAACATGAAATTAACCCAGCTAACTAATCCAAGTGGTAGATGTTTTGATTATGCTGACTTTGTTGCAGGGCCGGGGGTATTAGAAAAGAGAAGAGGTATTAACCGTAGTTGATACGGGGCCGGGTCCGGGTCCGGTCAGTCAAACACCAATTTTTCAAATGATGCATCATCAATAATGCAATGCATGCCGTGTTTTGGCTGTGAATTTCCCGAAGACTAGCGATCGCTTCCGAAAACCCCATAGTCAGTTACTCCATTGAACCAGTCTTGGATCGCTTGTACTGTCCAGAAGACGCGACTGTATTTTCTTGGTGTTTTACCATAGGAAATGGAAACACGGTGCTTGAAAACGGGCATACGTCAGTGGTATGACGAGGTGTCCATACGCGCGCATTTGGTTGGTTGAAAAAACGCACTACCAGCGAATGCTTGCTTGGAGGGCGTGGCAGCCCTGTCAACCAAGCACCATGGGTAATCCAAAACAAAGCTAGCTAGCTATCCATCCGGCCGTGACTTGACTGACTTGGTTGGGCGTTTTTTGGATCGGAGAAGCGCACTTTTGTGTCAGCATATCCCTTTTGTACTACTCACCGGTTCCTATCACCATGGAGGAAAATTATATTCACTGTGTAGATTTGCCATGGTAGATGCTATAAACACAGTTGCAGAACAGACTCTGAGAGCAGATTATCTCTGTTATGTAAGAGCAAACCCAATAGCCCACCATAAACAGATCGAGGAGGGAGGGACATGCCAACTCTCGACCAAACGCGGCCCAATTTTGGTCCATGTTTGGTCGAGTCAGCGGATGACGTCGCGTCCTACATGACCAGTCTTATTAAATGGGACCGCGTCGCTTTCGTCCTCACTCGTGCACTCCACTCTCTCCCTCGAACCCTCCAACCAAGCCCTAGCTAGCTCCCCGCTCGGAGACGACATGGCGAGTGACGAGAACCGGCGTTTTGGTAGCCGAGCGACGCCGTCGGTCCACGTATCTGTGGACATGGCGTCCCTCTTCTGGTGGGAGCGTACCTCGCTGCCGTGGCCGACGGTGAGGCTCCGGTGGGGTGGCACCTGAGCTCGCACCGGATCCCCGTGCCGCCGGTGCCCCAGCTCTACGACATCCAAGACCAGTCCTCGGACTCCGACATAGAGTACCTGGACGGCCTCGACGACAAGGAGGAGGAGGGGCCGCCCGGCGATGCGGCATAGGAGGACACGCCCCCCGCTGGACCGGAGCAGCCGCTGGAGGCGGACGAGGAGGCCCTCCACCACGCCCTCCACTCATCGGAGCAGGAGGAGCTCCAGATGTGGTCGGATCAGTCTACACTCCGGGCCTCCATCGTTGATGTTGTCTCATGGTCTCCGTGGAGGCCCATGTGGCGGCACACGGCTGCGCGTCTACCCCGGGCTGGTCGGAGCCCAAGTAGGTCATTCTCGAGTAGGCGACGATGGGCTACAGCGTCGGTCACGGATGCCACGAAGGGCTACAGCGTCGGCGACTACGACGCCGGCGGTAGTAAGTAGGGTTCTTTGTTAATTTTTTTTTATGTGTGTATGATGGATTGACCTTCGGGCTATATGAATGAAAAATCCCTAACTAGTATGCAAGTTTTTTTGGATTTGGAGGGGGGCATTGGGATGGGACGAATACACTTTGCGTTAGAATTTGGTCCGTGAACTGCCCCAAGACCAAGAGGACCAAATCCTAACCAAAATCGATCCAATTTGGGGTCCGTTGGATTTGTTCTAAGATGTTTACCACAAAACGACAGGGAGGGAGTTGAATCATGCTAGACGTCTTGATGCATGAACTAGTGATTTTTTTTACTGGCTTATTTTTATAGCTACTTTGTGTGACCCGTGAATTGTAATAACGGATACCCGGAATGCTTTCTTGTTTCTTTTAATAAAAGACCGGCTGTGTGCATCGTCCTGATGCAGAGGCTGGGGCAAGGCTCCCATTTCTAAAAAAAAAAAAATCCAAAGAACATGCCTTGTCCGATCCGATTCCTACCTTAGCCGGTGGGTGAGTCCGTGAGTGAGTCAATGGAGCCCCAAAGGTGGAGCAGCACACAACCTGCGTCGCCCTGCTTATCTTAACTAATGGTCTCTCTCCAAGTCTCGATCAAGCCTGGCTTATCCGTTTGCCGGCGCGGCGCCATTACAAAAGAAAAAGCGCATGCAAGACGATTAAACATCTCACTCATGCCTCGGATGAGACATCAGCCTTGCCACGGCCTCGCGTTCCATTGGACGCACATGGACAGACGAGCGACGTCGCGCTCTGTAATCTAACGCTTGATCTTTATGTGCGCTTTTGCCTTGCCTGCATGGGTAAGCAGACAGCAAAATATACTCCGTGAGGCTACAAACCTGGATGTTCTGTGCACAGTGACACAGATCCTGTAGCTCCGAGTTTGCTTACGCACACAAGCGCATAAACTTTCTTCTAGGCGAATCTTGGGCTCTTGCTATGGTACTACCGCTAGACATGTCGTTGTGAGGGCATCTCCAGCCGTTGCGCCCCCAGGGCCCAAAACGCCGCCGTTTTGGTGCCGCCGCGGCGCTAAACGGCGCTATTCTGGAACCTGGGGGGGCGCGTTTCCCAGTCGCGTCCCGAGCCCAAGAACCGGCCCAAACAAACGCAAAATGAAAACAGGCGAGATTTTATTGAAATTCGGAAACTGCGTACATATTCGGCGCGAATTTAAGCTAGTACGATAAATTTAAACTACATCTAAACTAGTTAAGCCCGAGGCTGGCGGCGATCGCCTGGCTGTAGTCGCCGTCGTCGTCGTCGTCGTCGTCGCTGGGGGCGTCGCCGGGGCGCTTGCTTCCCCCCTGTCCCTCGTCGCCGCCGCCGCAATCCCACCTGCTCACCTCGAGCGCCTGCTGGATCACGTCGTCGTCGTCCGAGTCCTCGTCGAGAACGATGTAGACGTTCTCCTTCTGCTTTGGTGGGGGAGGGACGCGGAGGAGGGCCGCCGCCGCGGCTTCCTCGCGCTCGCGCGCCGCCTTGCGCTGCTCGGCTTCAGCCAGCAGGCGGCGCTGAAGGGCGAGCTCGGCCTCGGTGTTGTCGCGCAGGCTCCACTGGGCGGCGGTCTCGACGTCGAGCGGTTGCAGCGTGTTCAGCGACAGCTGCTCCGCGACCTTTTGGTCGGGCCACTCGCCCTCGTCGTCGTCGCCGCTCTCCGTCTTCGGGCGAACCACGCGTTCGAAGCGTGGCTCGCCGAGGCGGAGCGCGCCGCCGCTGCGCCTGCGGGCGGGCGCACCGGCGTTAAGAAAAGGGGGGGGGGAGGTGGAGGTGGAGTGCCCGGCGGAGGAGCTCGACGTCGCAGACGACGAGGACGCGCCGGTCCGCCGCGCCACCCACGGCTGGGTGGCCTGCGGCGGCGGCATCGCGAGGCGCGGCTGGTTGCCGGCGTGGATGTGCTGGAGGACCTCGTCGAGGGTCCTCCCAGGGGCACTCCACCATCTGCGCCGCCCGTGCGCGTTGAAACGGCCCTCGACAGGGCCGTTGTCGTTCAGGGAGTCCAGCTCCCGGTCGCGGCGCACCATCAGCCGATCCCACCAGAACTGGTCCACACCGGTGAGCGGAAAGTTCTGGGGGTTCTCCATCCCGGCACGCATCTCGTGGATGGCGCGGCGGAATTCGGCGTCGGAGGAGGGGAGGGGAGGGACCGGGACCCCGCCGGCGCTGAGTGCCCAGCGGCTCGCCCCCGCGGCGGAGCTAGGGAGGCGCATGTCCGGCGGGCAAGGATAGCCCGCGCGGTACATCGCCATCGCCTCGCCCCGGCGCAGGTTGTGGCGTGGGAAACCGTTCGCCGCCGCTCCGTCAGACATTGTCGTGGAGAGAGAAGGGAGGAGGAGAGCGTCGAGAGGAAGAAGGGAGAGGAGAGCTCGCCGGTGTGAAGAATGGTGTGGCGCGGCGCGCTGCGGGGGGGGGGGGGGGGTTTATAGCGCGTCGAGCGGCCGGGCATTTACTGCGCGCGCGCGTCCCCTCGCTGCCGCCCGCCACGCCATTACGCCGGCAGCCTTTGGGCAGGGCGCATGCACTGGGCGGCCGCCACGCCATAAACGCCGGCAGCCTTTGACCGCGCGGTAGCCGAGAAGACGATCACGGGGGCGGTTCTGTTCCCGCGCTTTCTCGTCGCGTCGCTGACAGGGCTGGCCCACGCGCGCGTCCGCGCCGTTTCACCCCCAGGCCGAACCCAGCGGGCTGGGTTTGGCCTGGGTGCCGCGGCGCTATTTAGCGCCGAAACGGCGCTATTTGGGCCGCTGGGGGGGCGAGTGATGAAGAAGCGGCGCTATTCGTCGCTTCCGCCGCGAAAAAAGCCCCCTGGAGGGCTCTGGGGGGACGGCTGGAGATGCCCTGAAGTTACCCATACGTACTACCTGACGTGTTTATGGCATGGCAAACAAATTATCTTTCTTTTAAAAGAAATAAAATGGTACTACTACTTCTGTTAGTGTGGTTAGGCTGGTGCCAGTGCATCACGGCTTATCACGGGCTATAGACCCGTCACGTCAGTTTTTCCTCTCACTCTCACGCCACTCTCACGCCACGGTGCCAGTGCACGGGCTATAGTGCTAGCTGTCACCTCTCTCTCCTCCCTACCGCCTCCCTACCGCCCCTACTAGCACCGCTATCGCCTCCCTCTCGCCCCGCTCTCGCCTATCGCCTCCCCCTCTCACCCCCTCTCGCCCCGCCAACGCGGGCTGTACCCGGGCGATAACGTCACTCTCGCCAGGCGACGGGGCCGTCGCCCACCTCTCCCCTCTCGCCCCCTACTCGCCCACCTCTCGCCCGCCGGGGGGCGGTATCGCCCCCACTACCGCCCCCACTGGCACCAGCCTTAGAGCTAAAGAGATATATAGTGTGTGTCTCAGTGTCTGGCCTCTTGGATTAATAACAAGTAGAGATTCCAATCATTGGACTTGTTCGGAAAACTTCTTCCACCTCAACATAATAATCAACTTCGTGGACACTAGACAACACGTCTAATCACTCCAATTCATTTCGAGAAAAAAAAATCAGAACTGCACTACAGGTGTCTTGCTGGCTTCATTCCAGCAGGCAGCAACACCATACCAAAACATGCACGCTCCAAACTCCAAAGGAAGAAGGAAAAAATATAGGTATGGCTAGGATAAATTCCAAAGCTAAGCTAGGGCCTCCATCGGCGATGGCTTATCGTCAGCAACCACCGCTACCATCCTGGTACACCGTACTGGTTCCTACTCTCACTCGCCCAGAATTTAGTGTATTCTGTTTCTCTTCTTCGGAGACAAGATGGGTCGGAAGGGAAATAAAACATGATGGTCATGGATTCCTACTACTCTCACTCGCCCAGAACTTTCGTGTGCTCTGTTTCTCTGCTTCGGAGACTCCCAGTACCTGGACGCCCAGAAATTTGTGACTCTTGTAAGATGGGTCGGAGGGGAAATAAAACATGGATGCCGACCGGTACCTGGACGGACGGCGAGGGCAGGATCATGCTCCGGCCGGCCAGCCCAGTGGAGGAGGCGTGGGGCCGTTCGTTGCCAAGTTGCGATGCACCGGACCGGACCGGCATCTCACTTTCTCAAAGATGTGACCATAGCTCAAACAAGCAAAAGCACAACAGTTGAATCGCTCTAGACGGAAATCACACACATAGGTACTCCGTACTCGGCATGGCAGGAACGCGGATGCATGCTAGTCCTAGTGTTTTCCTCTTCTTTTTGAGAAATATCTCGTGAAGATTAGAGAGGATGGCAAGTAGTTCAGATCTTGTTTAATGTGGAATTTTCAGCTGCTGAATTGCAGATAGGTGTGCACGTAGGAGTCGAGATGACACAACCTGTAGCTGTCTTATCTTCTTTCTCTAGTCGACTATGTTCCTCCTAATTCTGCATGGATGATCATATTGATATCACCATACGTTCCCGAGAGAATCGTCCTGTCCAGCTTTTGATCAAAAGTAAAAGAAATCCTGGGAGGATCGCAGGAGATAAATGGATAACATCGACTGTACGAGCAAGACGGGGACAGTTATTAGGATGGTTTGCGATATCTTTTCGTAAAGAGAGAGGGCTTTGGTTTAGTACCTTGGCCAGGACATTGATCACAAGTTCACAACGGTGGGGGACGGCTCATAAATTTGGGTCCTCACTCTGAGCCACTATTGCATTACATGGGCAACTATTAGCGACTCTCTTACATTGCAAATTTGGTGAAGATCTATCATGCAGCTTTTCACAGCATGCGCGCGCTAAGCTATCCAAGCTGTCGTGAATCATACTTTCTAGGTTTGGTGCCATGATTTAGCCAAGTATTAGTAACCCATGGAAAGTATACAAGACAAGAAGGGTCGGCCGCGGTCTTTCTTAGGTATGTAATATAGGCGTTTGTGTCTAGTATCCGTGCCATGTGCATATCCCTGTCTATCTGAACATTTGAAAAACTATATGGTGCCTCAACATGGAAACAGCTACTATCTTGCAAACCAGAACCATGTGTTGTTATTCTTAACGTGCAAGTAGCAGAGTAAATGACAACAAGAAATTCTAGCATCTGCTTATTTTTAGGAGAGATAAAAAAATTAACAACCATGCAAAATTTCAATGACAGATAAACTCCGCTGTAGCTATCCATCATCAATGTTATGGAATGATTTTTTCAAAGCACGGTGATGTAAATTGAACTTCTAGTCTCCTATGCCTTCACAATCAGAACAAACTTTAATCCTTCAATTCACATATTGATGAATTCCGAGCGGCAGATTTTTTATTATTTATTAGTCGAATGTGCAATCCTTGTTTTCCGCACATAAATATGAATAAATACTTAGGATGTAGAAATACCATGTAATCATTTTGTGCCAATTCGTAAGCCCTCAGACAAAACTTGAACTTTTTTTCTTTTCATTGATATAAAAGAAAAAATTTGGCCTGTTTAACCGGTACTCCATCCATTCAACAATAGGTGACCTCCATTTATCTAGATATGGACGCACGTACATCCATATTTCAACAAGTGAAAGTCATGCATTTCCCAAGCCACGCCCCACACGAGTCGGCGACCAAGTCGCCCAAGCAACCAAAGCCAACACCTATGCACCTCAACGACAACACGACGGACACGAACATCCGGAGCCGCCGCTCTGACATCCACGTCAGCCCCAAGACCACACCCCCAAATGAGTTGTCGACCAAGTCGCCCGAGCGACCAAAAGCGCCACTTAAACACCTCAACACAACACGGCGGAGGCGATAGTCCGCAGCCTCCGCTCCAACATCCATGTCAGCCCTAGGGCCACGCACCGCCTAGCCGATGACGAAAGACTCGCCGCTGCCAACAACCAACTCCCTCCACTAGTCCCTCCGGTCGGTGGACAGCCAAGGCGAGGCTCCAAGAAGAAAGCGACGAAAGAGCGCCACTCTTTCCCGATCCCATCTGGGGTTTCTCCCGGAGAAACCCGGGTGGAGTGGTGAGAGAACCACCACAACGACAACTTCAAGAAGGACATAGCGCCAAAGGGCGTCGCCGCCGTCAGTCCTTGTCGGAAGCCAAGAGAGAGGGTTTCGCCCAATGATGAGTTGCAAAGCACACACCCGCCCAACCGTCGCCGCTACCCCAACCCCGTACACACATCGCCAGCCCCATGTGTCCGACGATCTAAGGCCACGACAAAACTAGGAGTCGGGGCCCAGTCCCACCGCCCGCGGAGCCACCTCCTAGCTCGGCGCGAAGAAGCACCGCCATCCGGGGCCGCCACCTAGGCATCCGAGCGGAAGGCACCACTTCAAGCCGCAAGCGACAAGCACCCACCAAGGCTCATCCGACGACCGCCCAGAGGGAACGTCCTCCATCGAAGCCGTCAGAACTAGGCAACCGAGCTCAGCCCCCCGCACACCATCACGCCTAGGCTCCACGACACACCGACGAAGACCGCCGTTGTCCGGATTATCACCACCGCTCGTGAGATCGGTCACAATGGCATATTGAACCCAGCCAGCCGCAACCGCGGACATGAACTAACAAGACGGGTTTTCAAAAAAGTTTCTCGTGGGCATCTGAATTTCAATTGGACAAGCTCCATGACAGCATTATTAATCCAAAAGGAAAGTGTAAGTATCTGGGAGGAAAAGTAGGGCTAGTGTGTATACTTACCTTCACCAATCGACAATGATAAGTTAACTGAAACTACTTGGTCGAAATGTCAAGCCCAAGGGTGTCCAAAAAATATCTGGTCTCTAGGATAGCTGGAGCCTGGAGGATTTGATGAACCCGTACTATGGTAGTCCTACCATACAAGCAAGCATCAGAAAATGCGAAGTATATATCAGAACACTGTATATAAGCTTAATTTTCTTCTATATGTTTCCATGACCAAAACGTAATTAAAGCTGGGCAGCTAATGAGGCTAGTCATGAATTGAGATTTTCATAATAAAAATGATCCTTAGCAGTCAGTTTAACTTGACCTGTACTACAATAGGCCTTTTTCTTCATGGAAAACTTCCTGGAATAAACTATGACTAGGTCACTGATATCATTTGATCCATATTACTTTCAGCAACAGTACATCCAATAAAATAAATATGAGGGTGGAATACAAAATATCAAAGTTGCACCGTTGTCTAGTTTTGAAATCCAACTACAAATGACATTATTTGGTTGGGAGGGATAAAAAATTGTCAATGCTATAGCATTTTTCAGCTTTTTTTATTTTTACTATTTCTTGGACAGAAGCACAAATTCCTCTCCAGCATGGATCTTCAGAGTCCATTTGAACATTTGAGCCTTTATTATTGAATAAAGGGGCGGTGGATATGCGCCCAGTTAGCATACCATTAAAGAATTAGAGTGTTCTTGAATATTTCCTGATTTCGTATGAAAGCGAGGTGATAGAAACCAGATTCCTGTTCAATGAAGATCCACCTGGGATCATCTTAACACATTCTGAGAGTCTGTTATAGTCATTAAGCAACTGAGCCATTGCTGCTTTCAGAATCTCCATACCAGACACAAGGTTACTGCAACAAGTTACAACTTCATTGTGCATGAGCTCTAGAGCAGTTTTCCACTTCAGGGCAAAGTTCTTCACAACGGGCTCAACATCAGCCATGTTTGGGGGCTCAGTGTACGAAATGAGGTCTTCAGCTAAATAAAAAATTGGAGTCATTTTCTGCATATTCGAGTAATAACTAACAACAATAACATCCAATGATATTTATAGTTTGGTTTAACTTACAAATGTGACTCTTCACAAATTTAATTAAATCACCAAAATACTCCATTAGCAATTCATCCTGTACACCAAAGATTGCAAAAACATCAAAGCTATCCATGAGGAAATTCAGCTATTAATTTCCATCTCAGAAAAAAAAAACGTTATAAATCAGCTAATTTTAGCTTGATAAAAACCTAACAGTATACGTACTGCATCCATGTACCATACACTAAGTTGGCGACAAATTTAACCAGAATTACTAATAAAATTAATGGAATTTAACTTCTGACGCGCATTCTTTTGTAGCAACGCCGTGAACTTAACAAGCAGGTAGTAATTTCCCAGTTACCACCAATACATCAAAAGCAAGAAATCATGAAGATACTGGGGTTATTTCTGTGCCACACCTGTACATGACCTTTTGATGATACTATTAAATTCATTTTGCAGAATCTTATATTAAAATATCATAAAGGCAAGATCAGCCGTCAAGTGATTGAAGCTGAAACAGGTAATTAACTACCAGACTCCAGTGGAGTTCCCCAAAATCATGTCTAAACCCCGGAAGTCAAGAAAACAATCCAATAGGCAATAGTTAATCCTGCACCGCAGTTGCATATACAAGAAGGGTGATTGGACCATATAGGACAGTCTTACCACAAATGACACCAGGCTACTTTCCAGCTTCTCTTCAAAATATATTTGCAGTTTTTTTGCATCATCACTGGCTTCCTGAAATAAATAGGTGCAGTAAACCCCAAAAGGTTGAAAGGATAACAAGAAGAAGAATTGTACATATCAAGGAAAGAAACTAACCTTCAGAATAGAGATGGACATGTCATAATTATTCAAGAGAAACAGGTGTCGCAGTTTCTGAGTTGCAAACTTTTCGGCAAATCTAACAAGTAGGTCATGAACAGCTAACCGCAATCGTTCCAAACTCATATCAAGCTACATAAACCATATTAAATCAAATATAAAAATCATGAAGAAAAAACAGGATATTTAGCTGAACTAAGAAAGCTATTGGAGAAACAGATACTGGCACTATGGTATTGCTAATGCTGGAATAGAAATCCTGCTTGCCCTTAAGGATATATATTCCATGATAACAGTTGATTTTACTGGAACCCAGCGTATGTACCTATATTCCTGTTCTTGGATACAGATTTCCATTACTAATTAACATCGCACTTCTTTGAAACCGTAGCATTGTGTGTAAACTCACTGTTGCCGTTTCACAGCTATCCTATATGGACTAGCGATGGCATGCTTTCTTGTGCCTAACATCATGTGCACCAAAGTTCGATCAGCAGTTCATGAAATGTATTTTGAATAGTACTTCTTAGTTAATCCAAAAATTTAGTAGGACAGGGCACAATTACATGAGACGATTAAATGAACAACATGCAGAATAAATAAATGCAAGCAGGTGAGCAAGGTCATTGAGTATAAACATACTATAAAGTATAAATATAGAACAGAAGGGTATATGCATATTAGACTATTAGTGCGTGCTTGAGAAAAAATGTATGGTGGTTACGAACAGGAATTCAGTACATTTCATTGCTTAGACACAGAAGATTTGCCTTACAAAAGAAAGAAGCTAATGCTAGCAGAATCCGATGCTAAGAGTTTAATTATTTATGCAACTAAACTAACCTGGCCATCTCCACATTCAGCATTAAGTTGAACAAGGGATGCTGTGAACTCCACATAGCACCGTACAATGTGGTTTGGATGAGTCCCATCCACCCATAACATTTTCACATCGCATTGGTACAAGCTGTGAATATACATGTCAAACACTGTCTTGAAACGTGGCCAGAGATAGATGACAGCCTAAAGAGAAGAGGGTAGGGGGTCAATATATTTAATACATAAACAAAGAGAATACTTTAGTTAAGAACTAGTTAGCAGGACATTTAGAATAAATTGATGACAAACCTTATCCAAATATGTATCTAGACAAGGAAGCCGCCTTTTGGACATAACCAACTGCAATGAAAAAATAAAGGGAAAACAACTCTTGTTATCTTATTTTGCAAACATTTGACATAGTAGATTAACACGCAAAACCTATTGTTATTAAGCAATGGACTTTGAAGCACCTAAATTGTGTGCCATTACAGCTAGGAATTTTTTCTTGTCACTATTTTTTTACTTGAGAAATGACTACTTTCACTCTGGAGAGTATAGATCTACATTGTCTGAAGGATAGCAGAACAGTATCCTTGTTAAATGTCTCATCTTTGACAAAAGTTGTCTATCATCAATTCCTTCTCTTGAAGATCATGGTGCTATGTTTATTACATTTCACCATTTTTTTGCCAGTCTTGGTGAAGTATTATCGTTACTCAACTTACAGCTCCTTAAGTTTGATAATGTAGGCGTACTAGGTTTTGTTAAGACAAGGCTTTGACCAGAATTACTTTCTTACTACATGGTGAAACTGGTACTCTCTCCGTCTCAAAATAAGTGTCATAGAAATGGGTTAAAATTGATGTATCTAACACTTCACATCTAGGTACATCCATTCCAATGACAGTTATTTTGAGACGGAGGGAGTATTACTAGTTTCATTTAAAAAAAAATACTTACTGATATTATGATTTTCTATCATATAAACCCACATTAATAGAGTAATTCTTGGTCAAATCCATGTCTAATTTTTTTACAAGAAACTGGCAGGAGCACAGCGTATGATAAAAGTGTGTTTTTCAAACTCCGCTTTAACAGTTGCCAATCTACTCTGGTAGTTGCAAAGGTGAAATTTAGCAGCTTGTGATCAGTAAATTTATTTATTATCAGTTTACTCATTCCTTGTTTATATTGTAGAAAAAAGAGACCAACAATATTAGTTCAGTTTTCTGCCCCAATAAAGGGAAAATGCAAATACCTTCCTACCTGGTGCTTCTTAATTATGCAGATCATGAGCATCAGGCATACTGCATCATGAAAGTTTTGAAGAGTAACCTTCAAATGTTCATCAATTACTGCAAAAGGTCCTGAAGGTTACAAGGATAAAAGAGGTTACGAGGTTTTGTCACGTTATCTGAAGCATGTGTCTTATGATGCTTCAGTAATTACAACAGTGCTCATGAAAGGAAACAACTACTCCCTCCGTTCCTAAATGTAAGATGTTTTAGCCCTTTTCCACATTCAAATATGCCTACATGTATCTAGACAACTTTTAGTGTATATGTTCGCTCATATTAGTATGTATCTAGACAACATAAACAATAGCTACAACATCTTATATTTAGGAACGGAGGGAGTAGAACATTTGTAATTTTCCACACTAGAATGAACAGTGTTTTGGATCCACAATTTATAACATATTTCTTAAATGTTGGGGTTTTCTGTACCATAACTTGTACAGTTACGCTATATATGAAACTACAAAATGAGGACCAAATATAGTTTCAAGTAGTCACTGAAGAAGGTAATATCAAATATTTAGCCAGTTTAAATTTCTTCACCCTTGCGTGTGTGTGTGTGTGGCGGGGGGGGGGGGGGGGGGGGGGGGGGCGGCAACTGCGAACATTAGCAACACATTACCACACCACCCCGAACCCTCCGCATGGTACGAAAACAAAACCCCAAACTTTGCTTTGAACAGTCAAAGAAAAACAACCATCCTCATCTCCGTCCACCCCCACTGACTTGCTCCCGCTCTCTCATCTCCCTTCCATTCTCGGACAGTCAGTAATTCTCCTGCAAATGTGCAGTATTCTGACTCCTTAAGTGCTGTAAATTGTTTTTCACATTGACAAAGCACATTCAACGTGTACTGCTTCTATGTTGCCCTCATACTTCACTAACAAACCCTATCTGGCGGGTCCACAGGGAAGCCCTTTTCTAGATTTTCAAATCGAAAAGGATTATGCCATGGATATGTCTAGCCAAAAAATCTCATATGAAACCGTAAAACGAATAGCACGGCATCAGCTGAGCAGCTGCACTCCTTGTTGATTTCAACCCAAGCCCGATTCAGGGGAAAGATGAATGGTACTGGGTTCGCCACCACGCCACCATCACAGGTTGTTGTTGCCTGCGTCCAAGATGGATCTATTTCTGTTTTTAAGTTCACGGTAAGTTCATGGACCTACTTGCACCTACCTCGGAAATTCATGGACCTCTAGCAGAGACTACTCTTAAATTAACATCGTTACTAAGATATTTTAGAAAAAACTGCTCGGTTTGTTTAACACATTATTATTATTTGTGGGAATAAAAAATACTAGGGCGAAGTGGCACGAGAAGAGAGATGTTCCAGAGCAGGTAATTTTAGGAGGTTTACATGGAAGTAAGAGGGGGTGCAGGATTAATTGGGGATTTGAGGCATCAGGGATTTGGGTTGGGAGGGTACATAATAGCTTTTCTGTGGGATGCAGAACAGTGTTGCTTATGTGCAATTAATAATAATATAAATACTTCTTCAATATGTTAATACCTAATACAATGATGAGCTTAGTTACACCTAAGCATAGGAATATATTATGTCCATTTGCATATATTTCAGAGAATTCAAATTATATGTTTTTGTACATTTTTTTTCAACTCTGGAATCTTGATATCCATCATAGAGTTACTGTTATATCACCTTATTCTTTTGTCAAGGTAATTACAGGATGTTCGATATTGGCACAAAAGAGAAGAATAAGATGAACAAGTAAAAGCAAAATAAAAGAGTGCACCTTCAAAAACTCGATAAAACAATGACTCTTCGCCAAAGAATGCTTCGATAAAAAGATACCTAAAAAGTATATTTAACAGGAAACTATTAGTAAAATTACCATACTTCAGATCAAATAATTGGATACTCACTTACTCAGAGCTAGCAGTGTCCATCAGAAGCTTTTGTAGACTCCTAAAAATAACTTCATACGGGTATTTTAGAGAATTGGCTTCAGATACACGAGGTACCAAGCCAGGCTGATCAATCTCCTGCAAAATGAGATAACAAATATTTCCATGAAGCTGCTACGAATACAACTAATGTGAAAATTCGAATAATATTCAACTAGTTTACAATCATTATTGATGTACCTTCAAAATGTTTGATCGTTCACCTAAAGAAAACATGAAACGATGATTTCTTAACTGCTCTCTCCCCTTTGTTATAAGGTCAACGATATTGGTGTCATATCCAATCACATCACTGGATACACCAATATCTAGATTCAATTTCTCCAATGCTTCTACGTACACACGAAAATCTGCACTCAGCACCTATTTGGGCAAAAGAACAATAGCAATTATGATATATTCATATATATAATCATATTGTGAAATCGTGATCCCGCTGTTACAAGTGGAGAATGAATATCAAACAGTGATATATAATTTGAGGATCCAGTGATCATGTTATGTCCAATGGGTAAACTGGGACAATTGCTTACAGTACTGGCTGCTCATCAACTTGTGACCATGGCCAACAAGATAAGAGACCATACAAGCAGACATATCATCACCACACTTTGTGAGTTCAGGTGGCTATGCAGAAGGAACAATGTATCAACGTCATATCACAGCAGATTTCCTCCTATTAGTAAGTTATAAGTGACAATGTTGAACCGTTATGGGCCATGGGCCAGCCCATCTCCTCTATGGCCCATGTTGAGGGCTGACCTAGAAGAGGAGCTCCAAGCAGCTGTCTTTCCCACAAGAAAAAAGAACCAGCCGTCAGCCACCATGGAGACCACCAAGGTGAGCTCCTCTCCATACAACACAACATGATTCAAATGTCTGAAAAAAGACGGTTCGACTGACACCATGACAAAAAGATTAGGGCAGACCAGGGACAAGCAAAGCATGAGAGGAACCGATTAAGCTTGATGCCCTCATGCCAGATGAAAGGAAGCTAGTTCATACTGCCAGAGTTGCGACTAGATGAAGTTCAAACTTCCATCTGAATGTAGATATTTTACTAAAGTAAAAATAAATCTTCAGAAGACCCAGGCAATCTAGAGGAAATGGAGCCCTTGGCCTACTGCCATCTATTTTCAACAGGATTCTAACTACCAAGTCTGTCAAATGTCATCTGCTCAACACATTTGCTGATCTCTGACTCCCAGTACCTACTAGGACAGGCATGACACCAGAGATACATTCTGAAAACTCTATTCAGACTTTTCACCCAATATCATGTACTCATGGATAGATACAAAAATGATTCTATTCTTTTTTTTTTCAAACAAAGAAGTGAAAATAATGTGACAAAGCTTTACCTTGTTCATTTTATCAGCATACGCTGCACAGACATCATTATACGTCTCCAGTCCATGCTCTTTAAGAAAGAGAACGAGATACCTGTGAAACCATGTAAGCAACCATCAACTACTGTAGCAAATAAACAGAAAATGTTTACCATGTCTTGCCTATGCGACAGTGACATGACTAACCCAAATAAAACAAATCATGACATTATGTTGTCGTGTTTTATTCATTAGTGCAACTATGGGACTACAGGGAAAAACATTAACTGGCAATAAACACGAGAGAAAACAACATTAGAACTAGTAGGCTTTCAACATAAAAACTCATGATACTCATCTTAGCGAGTGATGTTAGTTCTGTGTTTCTCCACGTTTTAACTATTCCATTTCAGATGGTTTCCGTAATATCCAGTTGATCAGTATGGAGCCATACTAAGCAAGAACTAACTGTTAAGAGAACTGACAATGCATACAAAATTCAGACCAGTATAGTTGAATGTAAGAGGCAGCATGTGTAAATAACAGGCAGAGAAGAGTATGGATAATATTCTTTATATATCCGGGAGCATGAGACCTAATACCCTAAAGTTAACTATTTTCTAGAAAGGAAAGCATAGCTAGTTATTCTATATAAAAATTGATTTCTCACAACATATACCTATACTTCTGAAGCAAATTTTGTTGCAGTATTTGGATATTAGTTCCAGGCTTTCTCATGGAAGAGAATATCTCAATGATATAGTTGGACACCTGACAAAGTAAATGAAAGGAGGAAATAAATGGGAAGCATCACTTCAGCAGTATATATTTTCAGTTAGCTTGAGTACAAGACCATAAAGCAATATATGGGTGCATTCTGATGTAACCTTTGATAGTGCCTTTTTCCGAAGCCTTTCCAATTCTTGCTTAATATCTTTCAAAGCATTTGATGCATTAATCATCGGATCAAATTGAGCAAATCTCAACTTTTTGCTCAATATGTTCAGACTTTTAATATAATCATCATTTACCTGCCAAAAGAAACTGGAATAGCAAGTCATTGAACTATATTATATCCATGCACCCTTGTAACTAGCATAGCGATAAGGAAAACAAAAGAATAATGATGTTTGCTTTGAAAAGCAAAACATCTAAAGTTCCATGTATTGTGTGAATTGCTAGTTCCAATATGCTACTTCGCCACCATGCTCTCATCAGCTAGAACATCCATGTTGGAATTCCCCCTTAAATATTGAGGAGGATAGCGATGGGTGATGCCGAACTCAACATTTCGATGTCACTATTTTAGTGCACTTCATCCTTAAATAATTGTGTCCAACTAAAACGAGAAACCATTATTACACAGCGCATGAACATACAGAGTAATAGTACAGGAACTGTTTATCACATGCACAGATGCAAATATACTTTTATCTGCATGTGCTGATGTGCATGAAGACTTAAGTATTAAAGTCACAGCTAGCTGAAAAATGTCAACACTACCAGTCGGCAACCAAAAAAACTCAAAAGTGAACTGTCATGCTGTAGAACCCCAGAATCAAATTGCAGAGTTATTGTTAGGTGTTTACCTCTCCATCAATGATAACATTCACCAAACCAGGAGGAGCAACAATTTCTTCGACAAATGCTGCAAGCTTTGTCTCGACCAACTGTAAAGTATAAGCTCTCATGTGAGCACATTTGTATTTAGTGAACCATAAAAGGTAAACCATATATGTGAAACAGCTATACTATTGCTGCCAACTAAACCTTTACTATTCTAAGTAACTCTTATTACTCATAAGCTAACTTGTTGAAGTGCATAAAAAAATTTACCCACAAAAGACTACTGCATCATATCAGCAACAGCCTAACAGTGTCCTTACCTTACGGTTCTTCAGTCTAACACCCAGGTCCAGGGATTTCTCCTGGAGACTTCTAATTTCCAAGCTTATAGAACCAATGTGAACCTGCGATGCCACAGTAAGAAATTTTAGTAATATGATTACAATCACAAGCTAACTGGAGTTGGAGGCTAGGAGATACTATTGAACATCTATTTGCATATTGTATCACAAAATTACAGGTTTTAGGGTGCACGCCTATCACTGTCCTGTTAGTCACACAAGTCACATCCATAACAAGCGCCTCTCTCTTTCTCACTCTTCCAATCAAATTTCAGTGCTCTTTGTGAGCTAACGACGGCTATGCTCCAATCAATCTGCTTGTAACATAGCAACGACACCCCATTTTCATTGCACTGTCTAATCAAGTTCCAATCCGAAGCAGGGTTAGCAAGATTCCCCACGTCCAGCCTTCTTCCGCTGGTAATTGATCGTTCTGAGTTTAGTGACCTCTGCTCCCAACTGTGGAGGCATTAAACTGTGGCAGCTGCATGGCCAAAGGTGCAAGGCAGTAAGCCTCATAGAATGGCAAAGGACCATGAGTCAGTGAGCTTCTGAGATGGCAGCCAAACCTGGGTAGGCCATGGCAACCACAACCATTTGCTGCACTATAACTGGGACTGACGGCGTTTCATGAGCGTTACTAGAATGGGCAATCCTGCACCTAACACTGGGTTAGCGACTTCTAGATCCAATCCCTTCCCCTTGAATCTGCTCATTAGTCATTATTGTTTTCCCTTCCCTCCCATTTTTGCGAGGCATTGAATTAGTGGCAACCAGATCGCAGAAGGCTTGGTGATAAGCCATGCAGCATGGCAAGGGCATGGACCAGCATCTACTAGGCATGATGGTTGGATGACAACAGATGACGAAAACGTTTGATAAGCATGAATCAGCATATTGAGCCTATGCAATATATAAAACTTAACAATTATGAGTAAGAAAATTATATATGAATTGCCCGAACTGATGCCATATATGTGAATTGCCCGCCTTCTTTCCATCCGTTCGGACTTTTGGTTCTACTGGTTGGTGAATGAAACTTAACATGGTATCAGAGCAGAGGCCTTGGGTTCAAATCTCAGCTTTCGCAATTTAATAAAATATACTCTTGCCCTCTTTTTGTTCCACGTATAGGCCTTATCGAGTCATACGTGAGATTCTCGTGTAGGTCTCATCGAGTCACGTGTGAGAAAGGGTGTTATGGTGTATGTGGATTTCCTACCTTCTTTCCATCAGTTCGGACTTTTAGTTCTATTGGTTGGTACATGAAACTTACCAATTATGATTAAGAAAATGATGACTGCTCGAGGGATATTCATTTTGCACTATATATTCTGTTCCATCTCTCGTATTTCCTTATTTGTACCCCCAGCCCACACATGCAAACACACCCACTCCTGGTAGTACTGATTTGCAGTGCTTACATGCCCTAGCTTTTTTTGAAGCAACATATAGTTCAGGTGGGCAGGCAGTGGATGCTTTGAAGCATAACATGTCCCATGTAGTACAAAGAAAATTCTGCCAATCTATAACTTTAAGAAACGAGAATTTAAAAGTTTGAATAAGTCGCACCATGCCAGCAACATCCAAACATTTACATATCGATGTGTATGAGGTCTCAATATTTCCCTTGTAGTATCAAATCCACACATATTTTTTCTCAAAGATAAAGCTAACCTACTGCATGTTTATCTTTTCCAGAGGTTACCGGGAGCAATCATTTCATCTATAACAACAAAAATATACCTGAAATCCACTAAGAAGTGATCCTATTTGAGATAAGATAATATCACAATCATGAATCTCTTCATGCAACAGAACTAGGCTGTCATTGTCTTTGACATAATCCTGTAGATATAAACAAATATCCAGTTAAGATCTAGAATTTTCCACGCAATACTTTTATATCCATACATAAAAGTTCAGAAACGAATGGATTGAAATATGCAGATTATCACAGTACAGTTATTTTTTCGCGAAAACGCAAAAGCTTTGCGTTTCATTGCATTGATAGAAAGAGAGTTTATAGTACAAGCCTAAGAAAACAGGCCACCCCACACAGTACAACTCGACCCAGGAAACTATGCAAGAGACCTTTCCTTGGTTATTTCATACGTTATAAGAACCACATAGAACTATAGAAGTTAGCAAAATATAAGTCATAACACAAAGTCCAGACTCCAGACTAATATCAGAATCAAATGACTTTTAGAAGATGGGTATCATGTCATGTCTAAGAACTAGCTCTAATAAAAAATGTATATCCTAGATCCTTAGGTCTGTTGCACAAAATGTCACTTCTGATCTGTGACGTGTTCTATGTCCATGTATATCTGGTAGTATTGAATTGAGTTGCTAAGCAACATAACATTCATTCATAAGGGAATAGGAGGCATCCTATCTAAGATGGACTTTTTTAAACAGATGAGAAAACATTCACAATATTTTATTGTTCAAAATAATATCTGGGTAAGTGAAGCTAGCCTAAACTATACACTTTGCTTGTACCTTGTAACAAGCAAACAGAACAATAAAGACATTCAAAAATAAGTTTAGTCAGGCTCTGCTAATATAAAAGGTGGGCACAGTTCGTTGTTAGGAACAGTTCTTGTCCTGACTCCTGGTTTTGCACTTTTGTTTTTGCTGACATAACCATTGAATCATTCAATTCCTTTTCCTTTCTATGGTATATAGCTTCAGCAAACAAAATGTAGAATCTTCTTATTCTAAAAAAAAAATCAGCAGTACCATCAAATAATCCAAAACCCATCACTTGGAAGCCCAAATGTGTCGCTACTCTGTTTGTAGTTTTATCAGTGCATTGATGATGACATAGCTACTTACTTGAATTAGATCCTCTTCAATGTCGCCTAGGTTGCCTTCCACCATGGTTGCCATATCTCGCTGTTTTTCACCATTGGCTAGAATACTTATTAGCACCTGGAAAACAACACAGGTAAGCATATGATCACGTATGAGGAAAGGAAGGCCATGCTTCTAAGAACCTGAGCAGTGTATGTTGTGTGAAGCGAATTAATGCTGCATAGCCTAGATCTCATTTACTTCAGGAGTTGAATTATATTTTGAGAAAAGAATGGCTAACGTCTTTCATAATAGTATGGGAGTTGGATAATTGGGATTTAGTAGTCAAAAATATAGTGTCCATGTCAAAGACATTGATAAAAATTAAAGACAATGTAATCAGTAATTCATCAAGTCCAATGCCAACTATGCACCTTCATTAATAACCAAGTCGTTAAAAGCACATTCCAATAGTAAGACCAGTTAATTAAGATCATTGTTATTTATAGATGGAGAATTAGCATCAATGGTCTTTAGACTCACATCGTAGTTCTTGTGCTCCTCCAGTTCCTTGTCCAACCCATCCAATGATATATCCTCACTGTTACAATATTCCAGCAAATAACCAACAATTAGGAATCCATAATTGCAGAAAGTAATATCTCTAGCACAATTGGACAATGTAACACCACATCCACTGCAGCTAATTATTTTAACTAAGGTAGCAGGAGAAATCAGATATTGTACTAAACTCGCTCTCTTTTCAACGAAATGAAACGCAAAGGCTTTTTGCGTTTTCTCGGGAAAAAAAATCAGATATACTCTTCTCACATGCAAGCATTATGGGCATGTTTGGTTTGGTGCCCCAAGTAGCCTTGCCAAAATATTGGCTGCCTATCAAAATTTGGTCACGGTTTGGTTTGTAGCCAAAATTTTGGTTGCCAATAGCTGTCAGCTCTTCCATCTCACAGATTCTTGCCAAATAGTTGGCCAAATGTGGGCTGAGGATTTCTTAGCCAAAAAATTGGCAAGCCAACGTTGCCCATATTTTGGTAGGGCTAGTATGGGCACCAACCAAACAGACCCTATAGGCCATAGGAGGATCCAATGCGGGGGCCATGGCACCCACAAATAGTTTCCCTCTCAGGCTAATTTATATATGTTTTCTAGTTGTCAATCTACGCACATAAAGGTTTGAGAGTGACCCAGGCCCAAGCACTTAGAACAATAGATAACACTAGGGTGTGTTAGAGGACAGATTGAGAACCCAGTAGCCTTTTGAATATTCTCGTCCAAATAATTTTCCACGTGACAATCACAAATGTTGAGCATAAGGAATTGTCCATTTCTAAATAACAATGATCAGGTCCTACCCATTGACCCTGCAGCAAGCCATGGAATCATCACCAAGATTGTACTCCTGAGGGTCACCACGGTGCTGGGGTATGGCAACGTCTTACACATGGAAATCGAGATCGGCCATGGGGCAGCGGCCCCGGTATCATGGGCAACCTAAGGCTACTCGACGGCGCCACCGCTGCACTAAACAACGGGGATCAAGTGATAGGGAGTGCGGGAGGAGGCCTTGAGAGGATCAACAATAAAATGAAATCTATATATACATGTTGGCTAAAAAGTAAAAATATAAACTAATGGCATTGCTCTACCGAGCCCAAAGCGTTTTGCACTTCTGCGTTTAACAGTCATTGCACAATATACTCTGAGCAGTTCACCAAGATGTTATTGAGGAAAAAAAAACTTCGATTCGCAGGGATTTAGAATAAGATTTCATCAATGCTACTAGGATTGCAGTACCTTGGCGCGTCTTCATCGAAGAAAAACCCACCAAACAGTTCTTCGTATCGCTGTTCCTGGACCCCCGCCATGCAGCTGTTTTCAGTTCCTGCAACTATCACCCTTCCTTTACTAAGACAACGGCTATGAATTCCATAATGGGGATCAATTGCATTTCTAATCTGATAAAAGAAAAAAACAGGGAATTCTTCTCTCCGGTCTAATACGCCACATGAACAGCCCAATCAGGAAAAACTAGAGAAGAATCATCAAAGGGCTGAAACATAGGCAAACACAACGGTTCAGAACAGTTGAACCTAGTTGTTGTTGTTGTTTTCTGAAAAAACGGCTATTACTAGTGCTGTAATTCATAGTGATTGCGGACCAACAGGGTGTAAACTGAGACCGGTTACGAAGAGGAAATGTCTGGGTGATTCAAGCGACGAGATCAAAACGAACAACTACCCAAGCGAGCTAGGGCGTCCTCACCAACGAAATGAATCGTGTCCCGATGGATCTCCAGCTCACTCCACGGCAGTCCAGCGGAGGGTAAGGGGGGTGAGGAGGATGCAAACGATTAAGAGCTCCTTGGCTTCGGTAGTGGGAAGGGACCAGTGGCAGCTTGGGCGAAGCGGTCGTGGCGGCGAGAGACTTGGGGGCCGGACGAGCAGCTCGCCACGCGTGAGGTCGAAAACCTCGCCCTGCCGCGCCCACGTCCCCCGCTCCGCGTCCCTCGCCCCGCCGTGGAATCCATCGTGCGACGCGCGGCGCTGGGCTGGGAGATAGAAGCAGCCTTGCGCGAGGGACGCGTGGCAGGGCGGTTGTTTTTTTCTTCGCAGGTACGAGGTTCACTTCGCAGGTTGTTTTTTTTCTTTCTGATGAACTGGTTGTTCGCAATTAGCGCACTGCAACCTGAATGAACGGTGCGCCGCGGAACTTTTTAGCGGGAAAAATGAGAGCTTTTGTATTTGCTGATTGATCTTTAGATCTGCTATATGAGAGCATCTATATGCGCATGAAAAATACGACGATGACGACGCACTAAAATAGAGGGTCACATTTCCTACAGGGCCGTTCAAACCACGGACAAATCCGTCCGTTTGAGCAGCGGTCCGGTAGGGGACACGGCAGAAAATGGATGGGCCCTACAGGGCTGTTTACTTAGGGGGTCACAAACGGCCGATTTGTACATTAAAAAAAACTAAACCCTAGTTAGGGCTGGCCAACGTTCGCCGGAGCTACTCGTCCTTGTCGTCGAGGATGATGTAGTCGGACTCCTAGAAGAGGTGGCCCGGCAGGCCTGAGGGGCGCTGCGGCGTGTCCGGCTCCGAAGGGGGCGTCGGTGGAGTCCCCGGCAGCTCTGGTGGTGGCCCGTCCCACTGCCAGGTCCTCTCCGGATTTAAGTGCCACCCGTCCGCAAGGTGGACGTTAAGGTACGGACACCGCCGCACGCGGTGGTCGTCCTCGTCCTTATCGTCTGCGACTGCCCGGCGGCGCAAGTTGGAAAGGGGATGTCGAGGGCGAAGGTGAGGGGGCGGAGGGGCGCGAGGACGAGGCCTCCTTGTCGTCCCCCCCCCCCCCCCCCACAGCCACTAGCGGCGGGGCATCCTGGCGGTTGGGAGAGCGGTGGCGGCTGCGCTAGGTTTTTGGGCGGCGGGGACGGAGTGAGAGTGGGGGAGTGGGGACGGTTGTGGGGACGGGAAGGGACGCGTGGCAAGTAAATATGGCGAGGTGGGCAGCCGAACGGGCGGTGTGCCGCTGACGGGCAGGCCACCCCGTCGCGCGCGTCCGCGCTGTGTCCTCGACCGCTCAAATCCCGACCAAATTTGGGCCGGGTTTGAGCAGGCACAGACCAAAAACGGACGCGGCCGCGAGATCAGCAACCCCGTAGGGGCCTGCTTTTCGTCCTGCCTGCTCAAATTGGGGCTGGCCGGGCGAAGTAGGCAGCCACGTAGGAGATGTCCTAAGGTCATCCTGCTCAAATCCGGACCAAACGCGTCCCGGATTTGTCCGTTTGAGCAGAGGTAGGGGCCATTGTCCGTGTGTTTCTGGGCAGTGCACCCTACTGGACTGCTCATTTGGTGGCCGGACAGTTTTTTTTTCATCTTTATTCATATATTCTCAAAACAACTGAACTTGGCAATTATAAATTAAAATATTTTATGACAAATTCCACAATTCAAACAAATATGGCAAGTTCATAGTTTTACAACACAATCGGATGAATTAACATAAATAAATAAAATCAAAGTGCATGGTTCTACTGGCCTCCGATGAAGTTCCAGATGTGCTGAACCAAGTCATCCTGAAGTTGGGTGTGCACGTCGCGATCACACAACTCATGGTGAAACTGGAGGAACTCCTGAAATGTTGACATTCTCGGTTGAGGCTCAACATTCTGACCGTGAAACTCCCAGTTTTCATCGTAAAGACTGTCGGCACGCTCATCTTCTATAATCATGTTGTGCATGATTACACAAGCTGCCATCACCGTCCACATAATCTCCGGGCTCCATGTTCTAGCAGGATGCCGAACAATAGCCCATCGAGATTGAAGCTCACCAAAGGTACGCTCCACATCTTTCCGAGCACTCTCCTGCTCTTTCGCGAACCTTTTTCGCATCTCTTCCTGAGGACTGGAGATAGTCTTGACAAAAAATAGTCCACTGAGGATAGATACCATCAGCTAGGTAGTATCCATTGGTGTATTCGTGGTCATTGATCTGATAACTCACCTCGGGGGAGTTGCGAGCCGCGGGTCGACCGAACACCGGAGAGCACTGCAGCATGTTGATATCATTGTGCGAACCTGCCATGCCGAAAAAAGAGTGCCAAATCCATATATCATGTTATGCAACAGCTTCAAGAATGATAGTGCACTCTCCTACATGCCCCTTGAACTGCCATGCCAACCAAATGGGCAGTTCTTTCGCTCTCGGTGCATACAGTCTATACTTCCAAGCATCTCATGAAAACCTCTGTCCTCGTTGATCGACAACAGTCATTGAGTGTCGGCAACCATTGGTTCTCTCAAGTACTCCGGGCCAAAGACATGAACAACAACTTCCCAAGATTTATACATTGAATCCAGGCATATGGATTCACTCGTGCGCATGTACTCATTAACCAAGTCTCCAGCAACTCCATACGCAAACATCCTAATTGTTGCAGTGCATTTTTTATAAGAAGAGAAGCCAAGCTTACCACATGCATCCGGTTTGCACCTGAAGAAATCATCGTAGTCCATGACTCCAACTCGATTGTGGTTGAAGATATCTCTTCTCATCCGTAAACGACGTCGGAATAACTGGCATTGTAGACTGGATTGGTGAGTTGGAACTAGTCATTAGTTGGATATGGACACCTTCTATGTCCCTGTCCAAGGCAGGCGCATGCCCGGGGATAGACCCTCTAAAAACTGGCCTCAGCCTGGCAATGTGGTCATTGACCATAAGGGTGGCAACGAGGAGGTCGCTCTCGTCCTCGGAGTCGTCGGAGGAGGAGGACGAGTACATTAGGACGTTGTTGAAGAAGAACTCGTCCCCAATGTCGGCCATTTCTCCGGCTAGAATGGTGATGAACTCGGTCCAGGCAAATGGACGAGCACCTTGCGTGCGGTCCCTCGGGGTGTGCTCGGTGGTGCGGTCCGTCCAGCGGCGAGACGGCCAAGCGCGTGCGGGGCCAGCCGGTGGCGGGGGTGAGGGTGGACGATTTTTGAGGCAGTGGGTGGGCGAACGGCGGCCGAGGTGGCCAAATCGTGGCAGCGGCGGCGAGGAGGTGGGACGAGGAGGGCGAACCGCGAGGGGGGTATGCTGCGGGCGGGCCCGGCACGGCCAGGAGAGGGAAAACAGGACACGAGCATGGTCCAGGCGTGTCTAGATGGTGCTCAAAACTAGATCAATTCTGGGCCGGGACTGAGCAATCGCGGAAAAAAAACGGACCACGGTCCGTTTAGGCAGCGCCGTAGGGGCCTGGTTTTCGGCCGGGCTGCTCAAATCGGGCTAGTCTGGGCGAAGTAAGCAGCCCCATAGGAGATGTCCCTAATAGGCTGCTTACTTCAGGGGAGTCAACAAACGGCCAATTTTTACATTAAAAAGAACTACTAAACCCTAGCTAGGGCCGGCCACCGCTCGCCGGAGCTACTCATCATAGTCATCGAGGATGATGTAGTCGGGCTCACGGAAGAGGTGAACTGGTAGGCCTTAGGGACTCGGCGGCGTTTCCGGCTGGGCGGGGGCCTGTGGCGCCTTTGGCAGCTCTGGTGGCGGCCCTGTCCATTGCCACGACATGTCGCCCAAGGGCCGGAATCACCTGGGACAACGGCGCAGCGCCTCCTCTCGCTCCTCCTCCTGGGCATCCAGCCTAGCCTCCTCCGCCGCCTGGGCCGCCTGCCTGGCCTCCCGCATTGTCGTCGCATGTGCGAGGGCAACCTCCGACACCGCTATAGCCTCCGTCGCAGCCATAGCCACCAGCACCGCTGCAGCCTCGCGCTCCTCCTCCTCCTGGCGCGCCCTGGCCTCCATGACGGACTCGTGGAGGGCCGTGCCCCTTCCACTCCATGACCTCGTCGGTGACGGTCTCGTCCTCCTCCTCCTTCACTAGAACGTTCGGGGGGCTGTCGATGTGCAGCGTCCCTGGAGCCGCGCGGCGGCCGTGACGCTGGGGGAGGTTTTTCGGCGGGTACTGCGGGGGGGCACGAAGAAGGCGCGTCGACGGAGATCATGCTCGTCGGCGAACCAGGTGTCCCGGTGGAGACTGTCCAGCGCGAAGGCTGGATGCATGCGCAGGTCCTCGGGGAGCTGCTCCCGGCGGCGGAGAATCTCGTTCTCCCGCACCAGGTCTTCCCTAGGGACCGGCAGGACCATAATACTCTCCGGATTGATGTGCCATCCGTCCGCCAGGTGGACGTCCGTCCAGGGTACTGGGAACGCGTTGTCCCAGTAGCACTGGCACTTGTTGGCGTTGAGGTACGGACGCTGGGCACGCGGTGGTCGTCCTCTTCCTCATCTGCGGCGGCCGACGACGCTATTTGGAAGGGGGAGGTGGAGGTGGAGAGGGCTCGGGGGTGGAGGGGGGCCTGGCGGCGCGAGGACCCCGCCTCCTTGTTGTTATTCCCCCCCCTAGCCACCAGCGGCGGGGCATCTTGGCGGTGGACAGAGCGGCGGCGCGCTAGGTTTTCGTCGTCGGCGTTAATGGGGGAGGCAGAGAGAGTGGGGGAGTGGGGGCGGTTGTGTGGGGACGGGGGATGCATGACGTTTAATAAGGACTAGAAGGGCAGGCGAATGGGCGGTGTGCCGCTAATGGGCGGGCCACACCATCGGGCGCGTCCGCGCGAGAGAGCGTCTGTGCCGTGTCCATGACCGCTCAAATCCCGACCAAATCTAGGCCGGGTTTAAGCAGGCCCGGACCAAAAAGGGACCCAGTCGCGAGATAGACAGCTCAAAAGTGGCCTGTCCGGGCGAAGTAAGCAGCTCCGTAGGAGATATCCTAAATATTTTCTGTCAACAAACGAAATATATCTATGGCTTTTATAAAAAAAACTAGCACACAATTTTTAGAAAAATCAAAATCATGTCCCTAATCAACGCTCCCAAACCACCGGCCATGGGTAACAAGTAGCATCTTTGACAAGGTTTTTTAAAAAAAAGGTATCAGCTTCAATGACAATGCGTTTAGTCGGACACGTCGAGCTTGGTGCATGAAAAGTGAGAGGAACTCCAACTCGCCGACCCATTTGGGTCCGCGCGTGATATGTTTTCGTCTGTTTGAGTCGAGAATCGGATGGCCATCCGGCACATATCCGTCCTCCCCACGCGAGTGAACTCTACGCGCCGACCCATTTGGTCCGCCCGCTCCAGGTCGATCATTCCCCAATTTGCACCAAAATACAGACCAAATAGATAAATTAATTCCATAGGACCCAAAAGAATAGAATGTACATTGACATTCTACATAGATAGTGCCCAAAAGAATATAATACCCATTGACATTCTACATAGATAATGCCCAAAAGAATTGTGTCGTGCAAAGCCCCATGTGTGCCCCGGCCAAAGTTCACGCACAACAGAAAATAGGACCGAGGAGATGGTCAAGCATTTGTCTCCGTATAATACCGCTGCTTCTTCTCGACCCAGGCCCTCCTCCTTGGGGTCAAGGTCGTCAAGTCGGTGGTCATGAGCGCGGCCTCGACCTCTTATGCCTTGAGATCGGCCTCGGCTGCCCTTGTCTTGGTGTTGGTCAGCTCCACCTCGACCTTCATCGCATCGAGGTCCATCTTCTTCTTTTCGAGCTCATGGAAGTTATTGTCCCTCTCCTCCCTTTCTCGGTGCTTCTCTTTCTCCCTCTCGTTCTTCTTCTCGGTGCTCTTCTCCTTTTGGGTGATGAACACCTTCAAGGTGTCTTGCAAGGAAATCGTCGAAGCATCTCGCTTCATCTTCATAGGAGCCACAAAATTTGTTCACCTCCGATTGAATGAAGCTCCATCTTTTGGATAGAGAGATTTCATTCTGGTCACTTTCAAATGGTTTTTCGCAAATGAGACCTTCGTGGAAGTATGTGTGGCAACTCTTACAAAAGACGGTCCCTTTCTGCTCGGCCCTGGTTATTGGACATCTGCCCAAATCTTTTGATGCTTTGCGGAGGACGAGGTTCTCGGCCTTGGTGAACCCCTTGGTCCTATGGGAGAACCCCTTGGCGGCAGCAGCAGCAGTGGCACCACGCTTGCGCCTCCTCTATGCAGCTGCTTGGCGATCGAGCTCCTCCACGAACAATGGCTTGGCCTCGATGCTCATCACATCTTGGGTCTCCTCCATATCTTTGCCGTACCCAACTCCCTCGGCCGCTTCAGCAAGGACAGTGCCCAAGAAATCAGCACCAGTGTCATCCAAGTCCTCACCTTGTCCTTGGCCTTCCTCGAAGTACCTGTAATCCTCCGCCCCCATTTCATCGACCAGGTTGCGCACGCTCGGGAGATCGGCCTCCGGAATCACCAGGCTTCCTCCCCGCCACGCCGATCGCCCTGGGGGAGTCAGTGCACAATGGATTTGCGTTGAGGTCAAGGGGAGGCAAGACTATCGGCGGCCGGCCCAGCCGGCTCCCTGCAAGTTGTGCGCCGCCGGACAGATATCCATAGTGGGGGCAGAGATGGTGACATGCTCGGTGTCCTTGGAGGTTTGTGAACCGATGAGACCGAGCTACTGGCCATGGCGTTGGCGGTGGCCGCTGCAACTGCTTCCGGCTCGGCGACGATGCCCAACATGCGGAGGGTTGCCAGGGTGCCAGCTTGGGCTCCAGCTTGCAAAGCTTTGTAGGCGATGGCCACTTCCTCTACTCGCCGCACGGGCTCGGCAGCTGCTTCAATGGCCTGAGCAGCCTTCGAGGCGACCTGCCTCCTCCTCCGGTCACCACGCTTCTAGGACTCCGACGTCCTCTGTGTCGGGGTGAGATGTTTTTCATCTTCCTTTTTGACGCGGTGGGGTCGTCGTCCGATGGATTGGACGCAACGGAACGGGTGGGGACCTGATCGGCCGTATCGGCTTCATCGAGGGCGGCGGCAGCGAGGGTGTCCATGGGGTGTTTCGAGCTGGGAGGCGGGAGCGAAAGCGTCGGAGTGGCAATGTTGTGTCGTAGACATACGGGCTAGGATAGAACAAGGGAGGGAATCGGTAGGACAACGAAATCATCCGTGTCGACATATTTCCCACCCAAATATGGGCCAGGAATGGGTCGAAACGGATGGAAAACCGGCCATCTGTCTGGATTCTTTAAATGGGTCGCTCGCTCCGGGCCCTGCTTTTGCCCCGCGCGGATGGATTCAGATGTGAACGGACCAAATGGGTCGGCGCGTTGGAGTTGCTCTGACGGCAGGAGGCGGAGTAGCAGCTTCGGCGGCAGAGCTTCGGTAGGAGCAATGTGGCAGTCCTCTTCTCCTTATAAATGCTTTCTTTGCCCACACAAGGAGCATGTTCTCGAATGCCTTCTCTGCTCCCTAATGTCTACGTACACTTCTATTCTTGTAGACAGTGTTGGGCCTCCAAGCGCAGAGGTTTGTAGAATAGAAGCAATTTTCCCTTAAGTGAATTACCCAAGGTTTATCGAATTCGGGGAGGTAGAGGTCAAAGGAATCCCTCTCAAGTAGCCCTGCAATTACGATACAAGAAGTCTCTTGTGTCTCCAACACACCTAATACAATTGTCAGTTGTATAGGTGCACTAGTTCGGCAAAGAGAGAGTGAAATACGAGTAATATGAATGATTATAAGTGATAATAGCAATCTGAAATAAAAATGGCAGCAAGGAAACATGTAGCAGAACTGGTTGTAAATGATGTTTCAATTCGTAGAAACAAGGCCTAGGGATCATACTTTCACTAGTGGACACTCTCAACAATAATAACATAATTGAATGCATAAATATCTCTCTTCACTACGCATTTCGAACCAATCCCCGGTTGGATAACAAACACCAATCATTGCATAGGGATGCAAAAAGCACTCCTTAGAGTTTGCATTTCCCCATCTAGGTAACGCCCACGCTACCACCATGAGACCTAGATGGTTCTAGACAAACACCACAATTTCATAGGGTCATCCAACACAAAATATCATGCTAAACCACACGGTGCACACACTGTCACCTTTACACCGTGATCAAAGTGTGTACGGAGATCTCATAACAAAACCACTTGAGTAGCATAACAGATGAAGAGTAACATCTATTTATTCAACTAGATTACAAAGCTCATGATCACATAAAGATCACACCATGGGAGAGAGAGATGAAACACATATCTACCGGTAGAGCCCTCAGCCCCGGGGGAGAACTACTCCCTCCTCATCATAGGAGACAAGAACGACGATGAACATGGCGGTGGAGTCGATGGAGATGGCTCCGGGGGCACTTCCCCGTCCCGGCAGGGTGCCGGAACAGAGATTTCTGTCCCCCGAAACTTGTTAGTGGCTGCGATGGAGCTACGGAACTTTTCATGGAAGGAGGCTGATATTTTTAGGGTTTATGCCTCGGGGGGACTTTAGGCGAAAGGGCGATGGCGGTGAGGTGCCCGAGGGGCCCATACCACCTGCACACGCGGCCAGGGGGACCCGCGCCCACCCATGGTATGGCTCCTCCTCTGACCCCTCCGGGTCTCCTTTGGACTTCGTTGACGTGTCGGGAATTCTTAGACTTTTGGCTTTTGTTTCGTCTGATTTAGAGAACATTTCCAGAACAACTTTTCTGAAATCAAAAACATCAAAAAACAGTAATTGGCTCTGTGGCATCTTGTCAACAGGTTAGTCCATGAAAATACCCGTAAAATGAAGGAAAACATGTGAAAACATAAAGGTATTGGATAGAAAACAAGCATGAAGCATCGAAAATTATAGATACGTTTGAGACATATCAAGCATCCCCAAGCTTAAGTTCTTCTCGTCCTCGAGTAGGTAAGTGATAACAAAATAATTTTTGAGGTGACATGCTACCAACATAATATTAATCATCATATTTGTAAAAGCATTTGTAAATCTGAGATCATAGTACTCTAAACACAGTCATGATAGATATAATTATAACAATGAAACTTTGCAATCATGTTCTAGCATGAAAAGTAACACAAACAAGAGATCATGAATAATAATGCATTTGAAAGTTATATGTTTGTTTCGAACAATAAGAAAGCATAGCAAAGAAGAATTCAGCTTGTCCTTAAGAGTGGAGCAAAACATAAATGCCAGGACACCTTCAAAGTTCAAGTGGTGACTAGAAATAAATATTTTGAGAACAAGTAATAACATGGCATGAATCAATCAATAATAATCTTCAGGACAAATACACATTAAACTCAGAATGGCAACTATGATCTCTTAACTGTGCATAAAGCTAGAAGAGGGAGACTCGACATAAAAGTAAAAGAAAGGCCCTTCACACAGGGAAGCGGAGATTAACTCATGTGCTAGAGCTTTTTATTTTATTAAAACAGAGGTATTGAAAACAATTTTGAGAGAGGTGTATGTTTATGCCAACGAATAGCAAACAGACAATACAATACATCACAAGCCAACTAGACTTCACAAGAGCGGCTCCCATTGAAGGACGCAACTAAGGTAGAAGATCATCCCTCTTTCTCGTTTGTTTACATGATTATGCTTTGACTGATAAATCAGGGGCAAAAATAGTAAAGAGAATTTATAGAAATTAAGTTTGGGGCTGGGCACCCCGCTGTCAGCTCTTCTAGTGATTGGATAAGAGGATGAGGCCACTAGTCCAGGTGTGTGAGGTCCAATCAACAAGTGAGATTAAGATTCTCTATGTGTGTCCTCATGAGCTAAAACTGGGGCACAAAACCGGTATAATTTGAAGGTTTTAAAGGTAACACATGAGAAAATTACTTTAGAGTGGCGGTTAAATACCACATGTAGGTAGGTATGGTGGAAACATTTGGAAAACTTTGGTTTTGGGGAGTTAGATGCACAAGTAGAGCTCATACTCGGTACAGATGGAGGCTAGCAAAGACTGGGAGCGAGAAATCAAGAGAGCATAATGGCCATAATCATGCATAGCGACAAAAACATTATTGATCAAAGCATACATGGCATTACAAGTCAAAAACTAAATGATCATGGAGGCTATAGGTGACTGGTTTATAGTCATAACATGGTGTGATCATGCGCCAAGTCAACCAAATAAAGCATTCAAAGCAGAATACCACAATATTATGCTTTGATATGATAAAAACAACGCATGATTCCTTCAAAGGCACATTAAGTACTCTCAGATGTTTAGTACAAGTCATGCTACATCAATAATCACTAGCCATAAAATTATAATAACATCCAACATGACATCATAAAGTTTAGCCGCAGTCTAAAGAAGCTTATATTAGCACCATTATAAGCATAAAATATTTTACTCTTCTCCAACACCAATTAACTTGTTTGAAACAACTCTCATAGATAATATTCATCAAAGACCAGAGATCTAATCATGTATAACTTAAGCAAACTAACAAGCTCTGAAAAAAATACGAGTGGAAAACAAGGGCTAAACGCAGTACTAGCAAAAAGGTGAACAATCATAGAACAATAAGAATAAAAACTAGAGTGTTCTAAGCAATGAAAACGGAGTGTGTCTCTCTCCCACACAAGAATTATAGGTTCCAATTAAGTTTATTGCAGCAAGGAAAATAAAAGAAAACAAAATAAAAGCAAACATATGCTCCAAGTAAAGTGCATATCATGTGACTGAATAAAAATATAGTTTCACTAGAAGTGACCTGGTAAATTGTTGATGAAGAAGGGATGCCTTGGGAATCCCCAAGCTTAGACGCTTGAGTATTATTGTAATTTGCTGGAATGAACCACGGGGGCATCCCCAAGCTTTGGCTTTTCACTCTTCTTGATCACATTATATCACCCTCTCTTCTTGACCCTTGAAAACTTACTTCACACCACACTCAAAGTAATTCTCATTAGAGGGTTAGTGCACATCAAAAATTCACATGTTCCCCTTGGACACAAGCATTATTAATGCTTTTTAAACATTAGCTACAGCCACTGATGTTTTGTGGAGCAAAGAAATCCACTCGACATAGTAAAAGAGAAAATGCAAGTAAAAAGGCAAAATCTGTCAAAACCAAAACAGTCTATAAAGACGGATTTTTAGGGGCACTTACGTTGCTGAAATCGAGAAACACAAAGCTAGAAAAAGTTTCAGAATTAGCCGAGAAATAAGCACAAAAATTGGCAAGTCATTTTGGTCTTTTTGTGATTTTTACGATTTTATACGGTGGGCAGCAGAAATCTGTTTCCTGCGTAGAAATCCAAATCTAACCTCAACTTTCACTAGAGACTTTACTTGGCACAAAAAATGCGAGAAAATAAAGATACAAAGGAATTTCTACAGAAGTAAACAACACCTTGACTCAAAGAAAACAGAGAAAAACAATGCAAAAATAAAACCATGGGTTATCTCCCAAGAAGTGCTTTTCTTTAACGCCTTTTAGCTAGGCATGATAATTTGAGAAGTTTCTCACATAAGAAATATTAATTGAAGCAAAATAAAGCATCAAGAAGAAAATATAATTCTAACCCACTTCCTATGAAAATGAATCTTGTAGAAAAACAAGTCAATAAAACACAAAGTGGCTAGCATAGGAAAGCAAAACAAGTGCAACTTCAAAATTTTCAACATAAAGAGAGGAGACTTAATATTATCGAGATGCATGAAAATATGTTTCCCTCTCTCATAATGACCAGTGGGTCTTAAAGAAACCATCATATAGAAGGAACACAAGAGAAAGCTCAAACCTTTCATCATAAAGAGAGGAAATTTAATAACATGAAGATTTCCATAACCATATTTTCCTCTCTCAAAATAATTCTCAGTAACATCATGAATAGACTCAATAATATAACTATGACATAAAGAGTTTTTATCATGATTAAGCATAAAAGAATTAATACTCTCCACATAAGCATAGTCAATCTCATTAATAGTAGTGGGAGCAAATTCAACAAAATAGGTGTCATTACAATTCTCATCACCATAATCATCAAATATAGGACGCATATTGTAATCATAATTAATTTTCTTCTCAATAGTAGGTGGACTGAAAATATGGTATTCATCATTGTAAACATCATATATAGAATTCATATCATAATCACAATAAAATTTATTCTCAATAGTAGGTGGAACTAGAATACCACAATCATTATAATCATCATATATTGGAGGCAAAGTATCATCAAAGAAAATTTCCTCCTCAAAACTGGACTAAAAATATCATATTCATCAAAACCAGCTTCCCCAAGAAAAGACTTTTCCATAGCATTAGCAATAATGGTGTTCAAAGAATTCATACTAATAACATTGATACTAGCATGAAAATAAAACTCCATAGGTTTTTGTAATTTTCTCTTCAAACACTTCATATCCTAACTCAAGATAAATATTATAAAGCTCTCTCATATTTTTGTTGTTTTCCATTAATCCTAACTAGTAAAAATAAAAAACAAGGAACAAGATAAGCCTAACTAGTGAAAACAAGTAACAAAGAGATATAATTGCGGGATCTAAAGGAAATAACTTCGAGAACTCACACCCGAGGATGTGAGTACCTTTTACCTTACCTCCCCCGCAACGGCGCCAGAAAAGAACTTGATGTCTATGCACGCTTCTATTATTGTAGACAGTGTTGGGCCTCCAAGTGAAGAGGCTTGTAGAACAGCAACAAGTTTCCCTTAATTGGATTACCCAAGGTTTATCGAACTTAGGGAGGTAGAGGTCAAAGGTATCCCTCTCAAGAAACCCTGCAATTACGATACAAGAAGTCTCCCCAACACACCTAATACAATTGTCAGTTGTATAGGTTCACTACTTCGGCGAAGAGAGAGTGAAATACAAGTAATAAGAATGATTATAAGTGATAATAGCAATCTGAAATAAAAATGGCAGCAAGCAAACATGTAGTATAAATGGTTGTGGTGTTTCAATACTTAGAAACAAGGCCTAGGGATCATACTTTCACTAGTGGACACTCTCAACAATAATAACATAATTGAATGCATAAATATCTCTCTTCACTATGCTACTCTGGAACCAATCTCCGGTCGGATAACAAACACCAATCATTGCATAGGGCTGCAAAAACACTCCTTAGAGTTTGCATTTCCCCATCTATGTAACCCCACGCTATCACCATGAGACCTAGATGGTTCCAGACAAACACCACAATTTCATAGGGTCATCCAACACAAAATATCAAGCTAAACCACACGATGCACACACTATCACCTTTATACCATGATCAAAGTGTCTATGGAGATCTCATAACAAAACCAATTGAGTAGCATAATAGATGAAGAGTAACATCTATTTATTCAACTAGATTACAAAGCTCATGATCACATAAAGATAACACCATGGGAGAGAGAGGTGAAATACATAGCTACCGGTAGAACCCTCAGCCCCGGGGGAGAACTACTCCCTCCTCATCATAGGAGACAGGAACGACGATGAAGATTGCGGTGGAGTCGATGGAGATGGCTCCAGGGGCACTTCCCCGTCCCGGCAGGGTGCCGGAACAGATATTTATGTCCCCTGAAACCTGTTGGTGGCGGCAGCGGAGCTATCGAACTTTTTGTGGAAGGAGGCCGATATTTTTAGGGTTTATGCCTCGGGGACTTTATAGGAAAAAAAAGGGCGGTGGCCAGTGGGGACCCGCGCCCACCCATGGTGTGGCTCCTCCTCTGACCCCCTCCGGGTCTCCTTTGGACTCTGTTGACTTGTCGGGAATTCTAAAACTTTTTGCTTTTGTTTCGTCCAATTCGGAGAATATTTCCGGAACAATTTTTCTGAAATCAAAAAACAGCATAAAAGATGAACTGTCTCTGTGGCATCTTTTCAATAGGCTAGTCCATGAAAACGTCCGGAAAATATGTGAAAACATAAAAATATTGGATAGAAAACAAGCATGGAGCATCAAAAATTATAGATATGTTTGAGACGTATCACTCCCGCGTCCAGCGGCCGGACCCGGAGCTAGCCCCGGCGCCGGAGCCCTTCTCCACCGCTGCTGCTGCTCACATCCTCTACTGCTATGGATGACCTGCGCACCCTCGAAAAAAAAGAGAAAGAAAAAGGGAAACTCGGTCTCCCGCGTGCACAGAAACTTCCGGTCGATGGTTTGTCTTTGCGCGCAGTATCTAGATTTTAGAGCCCGCACAAGCCGGCGTCCAAAACTTAGAGCAACTCCAATAGCTGCGCTATAATCTGGCGCGCTAAAACGCGTTTGCAGCGTCGCGTGGGTGACAGCACGCGCGACAGGGATGTGGTTTATCATACGCCCAAAAATACTGCGCGCCCGCAGAAACCTCACACAAACAATATGCACATCATAGAAGATCAAACAAAGGCACAGGAAAAAAATAGCGTAATTATTCTTACAACACAAACAAATAGTATACAACAATAAAAACAATAGTTCATCAATAATACAACAAAATGTTCATCAAGTAGTCGTCGAATACAAACATAAGACTACTCGTTTTGTTGTCCATATCATTTTCACCACTCCTCCATGACATCTTCTTGAAGATCATCATGCACATCGTTGTCGTCGAATACAACCCACGATACCGCTTCTTAGCACACGTGCTAATTTTTGTTGGGCGGGGTCTATTTTACAGCTCCTGCTGGAGCGCCTTTTTTGCCTCCGGCGCACAAAAAAGACGGTTTTTAGCGCGGCGGGTATTTTTTTAGACGTGTTGAAGATGCTCTGACAATTTAAAAGGGAAATGCTGATCTGGGGTAAATGCCCCAGAAGCACAGCCTCGGACTCCATAGCCTTCCGATATTGATAAAAGAGTAAAAGAAACCGGGGTCCTAAGAGCATACAAAGGGTGCCAATTTAGTTCTAATTGTATGAAAGTGCACATCCGAGTGCTATAACTTTCTTAGGGCCTCTTTGGATTGCAGGATTTTAGAAAAACGTAGGAATAGGAAAAACATAGGATTGAGATGTCATGCACTTCAATTCCCATAGGATTTTAAAACATAGGAATTTTCAAAACGATGCCTTTGGATGATGCATAGTAAGCAAACACATGAACTTTGCATGAATAAGGAGAGAGAATAGAGAGAGATAGAGTATGAATGCATTGGACTTTGTGAAAAAAGAGGTTTGAGCTCATGTTGAGATTCCTATGGAATAGGGGGCATAGGAATGGATTCCTTAGAAATTTGGTGTACTCAATCCTATAGTCCAAAGGCATTCCATAGGAATATTTCCTATGGATTGAAATCCTCCAAGATTCCTATGGAATTCCTTCAATCCAAAGAGGCCCTTAAGTGTGTCAACTTAGGTCCTACCCGGGTTCGACCAGCCACATAGGTAATATTTTACCAAAGCCCCCTCCCCCCAATAGGTGTGTATTCTAATCACATGGTCCCTGAGTAATTAGTGGAGAGCATGCAGCCTGATGTATCAATACCTTCTGTGAAGCGCCCTACCAGCACGCGTCGTGGCAGTGCCACGGCGGCTGTTGGTGTAGCCTTGTTATTATGACATGGAGGTGATTATACGGACGGTCTGCACTCGTTTAGTGGAGACTGCGTGGCAGCGTACAAAGTGAGCAGCTATTTTACCATGGGATAGTTGTGGACATGAGGAGAACGACCTATCTAGGGCGATGGATGAGTCAACACCACTGCCAGCGACAGTGCCACGCGAGCGACTCTAAGGGCTTCTTTGGATCATAGGATTACAAAACAGAGGAACTGAGAAAACATAGGAATTTGACAGGATTGTAGTTGCAAAACATAGGATTACAAAACAGAGGAAACTGTGCAAACAGTCATTTTGTTAGAACCACGGGAAAGTTGCCTCGATCCTACGTGAATGAGTGTAAAAAAGAGGTTAGAGTGGATGTTGGAATTCCTATGGAATTGGGGTGTAGGAATACAATCCATAGGAATTTTGTAGGTGTCATTCCTTTGATCCAAACACATTCCTTACGAAAGAATCCTATGGATTCAAATCCTCCAAAATTCCTTTGAAAATACTTCAATCCAAAGAGGCCCTAAGGAACACGAGCAACCTCCCGGTCAAGGTTGGGAAGACGAGCATTGGAAGCAGCGCACGTTGCGGCATGGCCGTCGTCTTGTGCCCCTAGAGATCCATCTTGACCATAGAGAGGAACAAAAGATCTATGGCGAGCATGTGGTAAGAGACCGTTGGGATTTTTCCGTCATGTGCGTGGCATGAATCATGGTATTGGGGACGGTTGAGATTTCTTCTCGTGTTGACAAACTAGATGGCGTCGGAGGATGGGAAATCATATATGATGAGCAATAGATTACTAGCACTAGATAAGAAATCAAATAATCTAGTAACAACAAATAAAGATAAGTTGAGAGATAACCGAACACAATGACGCGAATATTTGTACCAAGGTTCACTTCCCAAAGGAAGCTAATCTCCGTTGGAGCGTGATACGTCATAAACGTATCCTTAATTTCTGACGTTCCATGTTGTTTTCTTATTGTTTCACACATGTTTGCTATACACTTTATGTCATTTTTATCGATTTTCCGGACTAACCTATTGACAAGATGTCATAGAGCCAGTTCCCTGTTTTCTGCTATTTTTAGTTTCAGAAAAGTTGTTCTGTAAATATTCCCGGAATTGGAAAATTCGAAGCCCGGAAGTATTAGAATTCCCGAAGGTTCCACGAAGTCCCAAAGAGACCCGGAGGGGGGCCTCAGGGGGCCCACACCATAGGGCGGCGCGCCCCTGGCCGTGCCATGGGATGATGTGGGCCCCCCCGACCTCCACCGCCTTTGCCCTTTCGCCTATTTATACCCCCCGAGACATCAACCCTAAGGCCTTGTTTACTCCTAGTGTATTATAGGGGAAAGAAGGGGATTTTACCAAATCCCAAAAAATCCCCACTAGTCCGTTTACTACTCCGGTTTTGGAGGGGATAATCCCCACAAATACCCCACCAACCACCTCACTTTTGTCTAGATTGAAAACTCTACCTCATGCTAGTGTATTATGGGGGAAGAGTATTTGAGGGGATTTGGTGATCACCAAATCCCCTCCCAACTCTAAACTTCCCAACCAACCAAATAAGAGAGAGGTAAACAAGCCCTAAAGATATACCACTTTTTCCCGAGAAACACCTGAGGCCGCCGTCATCGTCATCCTGAGATCGGGAGGGTTTTGGAGCTCTCCCCGGCACCCTGACGGGAGGGGAATTCATCACCGGAGGGGTCTACACCACCATGCCCTCCTCCGAAGTGATGCATGAGTAGTTCATCCCTGGACTACGGATCCATAGCAGTAGCTAGATGGCTATTCTCTCCACTTTGTACCTCATGTTTAGATGTTGTGAGCTGCCTAACATGATCAAGATCATTTTTATGTAATGCTACATGTTGTGTTTGCTCGGATCTGATGAATGTTGAATGCTTTGTCTTCTGATTATCAATCTATCATGTTATCTTCATGCATATGTTATTTATGATCTTGCATGCTCTCCGTTATTAGTAGATGCTCTGGCCAAGTAGATGCTAGTAACTCCAAGAGGGAGTATTTATGCTCGATAGTGGGTTCATGCCTCCTTTGCATATGTGCTCGAGTGACAGAAATGTGATAGATGGAGGATGTGCTGTTGCCATTAGGGAGAAAACAACGGTGTTTACCTAGTTTACATTGTTCACATTACACACTTTGCTTACGGTGATAATCTGTTGCTAGCAACTTAATACCCAACGTTTGTTCGGATGATATTCGGAGGGTGGATTATTAGACATAGATGCAGTTGGATGATGGTCTATGTATTTTGTTGTAATGCCCGCATGAATCACATAGTAATCTTTATGTCTTGCATATGCACTACGGTGCAACCTTCATTTCTGTCAATTGCCCAACTGTAATTTGTTCACCACACATGTTATTTATCTTTCACGGAGAGACACCACTAGTGAACTGTGGACCCCGGTCCTTTTTCCTCATACTGATAAAACACCTATTGGTTTCATACTACTGCTACTGCTTTCATACTGTTTTCCTACTATTTTCCACACCATACGTTTAACCTCTTCGCATTCAGCAAAACTGGTGAGATTGACAACCTCACTGCTTCGCTGGGGCAAAGTGATTTGATTGTGTTGTGTAGGTTCCACGTTGCTTCTGAACCGGTAGTGCGCCCTGCCATCTCAGTTGCTTCAACATTCTGAAGTTACTCTTTCCTCCCACTGGTCGATTAAACCTTGGTTTCTTACTAAGGGAAAACTGCTGTTGTGCTCATCATACCTTCCTCTTGGGTTTTTCCCAACGAGTGCAAGGCCTGCACCATCGGAGCGGTACGATGTTAAACAAAGTGAAACACCGAGTATCCTTCAAATGGCACATGTATCTCCTTCGTGTGTTACCACCAAAGTGGAGAGGCGCGAATCACTATGTTGTCGTTGAGGTTGACAATTAGAACATTCACAAGGAGGAGGCGCACTCCACAACTTGGAGGGTCCTTACCAAATCTCGAGATCTGCTAGGACTCTGAGCAACAAGATCCTCGAGCTCTCAAAGTTTTAGATACACCAACAAGATTCTAGGTTCCAATGAAACAAGAACAACAAGATCTCTAAGGGATTAGTGAAGTGGTGACGAATCGATTTGTTGGAGATGTGGATCTAGTGGTTCTCTCCCAAATCCCAAGAGATCAAGAGTTTTGGTTGAGTATTTAGGGAGATCTATGAGCTTCAAGGTGGTCACAAATGGTGGAGAGAGAAAGCTTCAAGTCACACCTTCTAAAAGAAGAAGACAACCCCTTTTATAGTGTTAGGTGAAATCTGGCCGTTTGGGGAGAAAAGTCCTCTTCAGAAGACACGACCTTGGAGCCCGGCCAGGCCAGCTTGGATATGCTGAAGGTCGGTTGGTCATCTGTGTTGAAGGTATGCCCTAGAGACAATAATATTCAGTTATTAGTCTAACTTCAAGTTCAGAATTAAGTTTATGTCATCATTCTACAACCGTTATATCACTTGAAAAGTGAGTTTTCAAAGGAATTTTTTTGTGCGGGTGAGACATAAACAAACAAGAGTTCCTAATCTTGACTCTAAGATTAGCTTGTGTTTTGTGAGATGATCACATTTTCCTGATCATGGACTTATCAGTAAGTCTAGCAAAACATGAGAGTTTATTGTTAGGGTAACAATAGTAATGAACCAACCCAAGTGTATGTTTTTGCTAAAAGAGACTAAACAATCAGCATATGTTTTAGCAAATGCATATGAAGTTAACATTGACTATAATTCCTATACTATGAGAATATCTAGTAACCGCATGATCAAAAGTTATACTTTGTATAACATCAACCGTCTTTCCGTAACTAGGGACTATAAAGGTGATATCTGGGTATGGCCTAGAAAGTGTAGTACAACTGAGATCTGTCGGACCCACGGATACCAGGGTATCCTGGGCCGTCTGCTGCTGGCCCGGCCCATCAGGTACAGAAGGAATCTGTACCGGTGCATCGCAAGAGGAAGAAACCCCCAATGGTTCTCCACCAAGGCCGACCCCTTGGAGAGGAGTCCTCTCCGAGTTCTCCATCGCGCATCGCCGGGGAGGAGTCCTGCTCCGACCCCGCTCCTTCCCGGAAGGAGCCTCGCCCGTTGGGAGACATCCCATGTGAGGGTGACTCTCTAGCCCCTGCACAGATGACGAAGCCACCGCAGGGGACAGGGTGGCTTTGGCCACAGTTGCCATTCTCGTGTATAAAGCGCAAAGCTCCGATGCGTGCACCAAATCCCGGTCTGACGCTTTCCTCTTTGGTGCAAGAAGACCGAGTCCGCGCTATAAGACGAAGGCGGTGTGGAGCTGTCCCCCGGCGACCAGGACCACGCAGGAGGCGCAATAGTACGGGACGCTCCCTTCTTTGGCACCTTGTGGTATCCGTTTCCCGCCAAGTGAGCGGGAAATAGGGTCAGTCGCCAGTATAAGTAGGCTACCTTTACCTATGCAGGAGGGGGGAAGGAAAAACGAAAAGAAGAAAGAGAGAAGAGAGAAGGCACCAAGTAGATAGACCACCAGAATTCTCCTTCGTACTGTAACCACCAAAGTGAAATCAACAATACAAGCGGGAGTAGGGTTTTACACTATCACGGTGTCCTAAACCTGGTTAAACTCCCCGTGTCCCCATTGTTTTCCTTCGGGAGCTTCCCTTCCGAAACCTCTAGAGGTGTGATTGGACGTGGTTAGCCCCCAATGTTCGAACCTTTGAGTGCTACCTTGTCGTTGACAGAACAACAACTCTTACATTTGGCGCACCAGGTAGGGGGCTAAGGCGTTTCTCTCGCATCTCCGTCGCCATGGTAACCTCCCACACCGATCGGACCGGCCGCAGGGCGCGATCCTCAAAGCAGAACAACCTCGGCATCCTCGTCACAGACTTCGCCCACATCAGGCTCTCCCACTCTCTCTCCCCCGCGTCGTGGCGTGGGCGTGACACGACACACGCCGGTGAGTTCCACACGGACTAGGCGTGTCTCCTGCAGCCTGTTGTGCAGGCAACTTTGCAGGAAGCCCTGCCTAGAGCACAATGGCCGGCGCGTTGTCCGCTCGTGCTCGACGCCAGTGATTCTCGGTTGGTGCACACCACCGGGATCACCCCAGCACCATCAGCTGACTGGGAGGAGATCGGCTTCACCGCGGCGACCACGCCCATGGTCAGGCTGCCGGGACCCTGCACGCGTAGGGCTCGGCACTCTCGAGCGCACGACACGACATTCTTCGCTCCGGGAAACACCACCGCCGACTCAGTGGCCTAGCTACCGAGAGCGGCGGGCGAGCGCCTAGGAAGGGTGCTGCTACGCGTTCAACAGAGACCTATGGGAGGCGAGGTGGCCTTCAGCTTTCCGGCCTCGCCTCGCGCCATGCTACACAGGGGACATTCCTCCGTTGGATTTCCTGCGGAAATACGAGTCACGAGTCAGGGCTGCCGGGTGAGGCGACCGGTGCCTCCTAAGGTACTTTTCCCTGGCTCTCCGTGGCCCTGCGCTCGCGTGGCTGCTAAACCCCCCGGACAGCTCCGTGAACTCATGGGAGGACCTGCGCGCGCAGTTTCTCCAACGCTTCCTTCACTACGGTCGTCTTCCCCACGGCAAACCCGAGGGTCACGTGACTCTCTGGCGTTTCGCCGTGGGACGCGACAGCCACAGTACGATGGAGGCGCATGATATCGCTCATCACGCTGCATGCATCCTCGATGGATCACTCGCCCCTTCTTCCGGGCTCCACCTCAAGCAGGATTCGTGGGAGGTTAACGCCACCCACCGCGGACGTGTGACGGATACTCTGCCACTCAAGTGGTTCCAGCAGGAGATCTCCTTTGACGTCACTAATCACCCCAAGTCCATTGGGTCGGTGGGAGCCATCCCACTGGTGTGCACCCCCATGATCAACCATGTCGCCGTCTCGAAGATGCTCATGGATGGAGGCGCCGGCCTCAACGTGATCTCCCTCGGAACCTTCGAGAAGCCGCGCATCCCACGTGACCGCCTCAAGGCCACCAGGCCCTTCACCGGAGTAATCAACGGCACAACCGTACCGCTGGGGAGGGTTCGGTGTAAGGACCCCAGACCGGCAGTCTGAAACCCTACGTATGCATACATTCACGATCCCAGAAAGATCAGTCGTGAACAACATACACAGTTGGCACACAGAAATACATCATCCATTACACGAATACATAAAGGTATTACATAAAAGATCACATGATCAAGTCTAAGCAACTGCCACAAAGGCAGGCAACTTAACAAACACAGCGGAAGACAATTAAAACACAACGTAGTTGAGCCCAAGTCACGCCTTAACCTACAGGCTGCTGACCCGGAGACGATCCTAGTTCGCAAAGCCGTCAACTCCGTACTTCTCTTCGTAGATCTCCTTTTGAGGCTCCTTCTCAAAAATCTGATAAGTAGATACCAGGGGCGAAACCATAATGAGTACATTTGAATGTACTCAGCAAGACATCCATCATATCACTTACCAACATGCAAGTATGCTTATATGGTGGAATAGGTAGGCTATAAATATGGTTCACTATCAATGGTGTTCATATATGATGACACCACAGTTGCAGTCAGGTTAATCTGTATCTTCGTTGAAGAAGATACTTCAGAATAAAATAATATAGTTTTATTTCTCTTGTAGATATCACATGTACAAGAGGTTTTATAAAGTTTTGTTAAAGAATATTTTCTCTTTGCAAAACTTCTTGGAATCAGTTTCCAGAGTTCTTGCGTAGAGTAGAAAAGGTTTTCTTTGCAAAACATTTTGTTTTGTATAACAACATCTGGCTTTCCATCATCAACGATACCTCCACGGTATAAGTTTCCATTCCTTTCCGAACTTCACAAGTTCATCATTTCCTTTCCAAAGATTCCCTTTCAAAAACTCTTTTTGAAAACATTGACACAATGCTAGCTACATGGCCATTCAACTGTCCATATCCGAGGACGCGGCTTCTTCGAAAAAGTTGTACTCTGCAGAGGTGTACACATCCACCAGATCCAGTACACCTCCCGTGAACAATCACGGACTGTAACAACAGTATGTAAACATCAGGTATCTGATCATAACCATCCACTATGTTCAAGCTAGGATATGCCTATCTCTCAGTTGAGTTTTCCGACATCCCCGGCACCGAGCTAATCCCCGCCAAGTCAGGATGCCTCATCTGATGCATCCGGAGGGAAAATTAATCCCACACTTTATATGCCTCAACATTGGGAGTTTTGACGACATTCGGTTCGAGGGTACGACGCCCCTTATAGCAAGTGAGATAGCACACACTAATAAGAACAAACTTCAAGTTAAGCCCCGTGCCCATGTTAGGGTAGGGTGGCAGTACGGTAAAGGTTGTCCGGCGAAGACTAGGTTATGTGTCATTTTTGAAAACACCACCTTCTCAAAAATGACTACTTCCACATTCCTCCGGAGAACAAGGATCCGCCTTTTCTCCGGGTTTTTCCGTAAAGCCTTTGTTTCGTAGAATCACAATTTTAGGGTGTCCACTTAGGGACGAATATATTTGATGGTAATAAATACCATATGGTGGCCTATGGGCTTGGTATTACCAAGTTTAACTACTGGCATAATAGTAACCTATATACTAGTATAGTAGTAATAGCCACATCAAAAATAGTTTTGATAATCAAGTTTTTGAAAATCTTCAGAGGTAAAACATGCATGATATTTAATGATAAGTATTGTATCAGCAAGCAATCAGGATGCTTGCCTGGTATCTCTTTGTGTCCCTGGTTTTGGAGTGACTGGAACTTGAAACACAGCTTCCCGACACTTCCTTCCTCTTCGTTTTCTAACGTCGTAAAAAGAATAAAGGACACACATTCAGAACCAAACAAGACAAACAAGGCTACAAGTAATACATACAGCAAGCAATCAAGAAGTACCACCCAAAGTTCTCAATTTTTCCCTTAAGAAAAATTGGCATAAAAACTATAGTTGGAAAAATCTGCTTTTTCCTATTGTTTATGTGTGGCCAATTCAATGATTTTTGGTTAAGAACACCATGGACCAGTGGGGTAAAGCACATGTTACTAGACAGTAGGGTGTCACATAAAACACATTTTGATGTCTAAAAATTCCCACAACAATCTCTATGGCTAGCACACATAATCTGCTAAATTACTCAAGTGGTGAAATAAGCTCATGACAACAAGTCAAACCTATTTTTCCACCACGAGGCAAACATACCAGTGGGTGTTCCACTAGCTAATATGCTCACCAAGAGGTTAATAAGCCTCTGGTCACTTTTATAAAAGTGCTCAAAACAAAACAAACAAACAAGCAAACACACCACAATAGAATCAACTATTTATTCACTATGTTCTTGTTTACTAGAAGTTTTGGAATCCATCAATCATGAAAATTTAGCAACCAACCAGTAGCTAATCACCAATGAATCTATTCATAAAAATAGTCTAAAACACAATCTTCACTCAAGACAATAATCTTATTAAATAACATAAAAACAAAACTGCACTCATAGCATACTAGTATGGAAAATTCTATACAAACATGCTATAAGGAATATTTGTATTCTACAACTATAGCACAAGAAACTAAATGATTCATGGCATCATAACAGAATTAATAACTTCATAAATATGCTATAATAAACTCATATACTTATAAAACAAAAGATGACACACTAGAGCAAAATTCACCATTTTCTAGTGGTGACACTAGTTCAACACTAGGGAAGCAAACAATGCTACTATGATGCTTAATTATAAACAAGCAAGTCATGATCCTAAAATGTATCTAATAACAGTACATAAAACTTACACATGCTAGCAAGCACAAACATCAAAACAATCCCATGAAACATCTATTAAACATGCATAAATTAATTCTAGTAATTTATGTTTTTCTTAAACAATTACTAGCAAGCAAGCAAGGTATAACTTACACAACCAGTAGCTATGCAATACAAGAAAAGTTATCTAAACCTTTTCAAAAATCCAAACACTCAATTTAAAATCATTCACAAACAATCTATCAATCAAAAGGAATTTAGTTTATTTGCAAATAATTTAATTTAGCACTCAATAATGAATCATCTCTTAACAAGATACTCAGAAGGAATATCATGATAACAAATGGATCACACCTAACATATTAGTATAAACTTATAATAAATAAACTTCTCACTTGCATAAGTGAAAACAAACCATTATATTTTCCATGGTGGAAAATATTCCTATCAACCACATAATGAAAACATGTTAATTTCTCACATGGGCATAGTTGGGAATTTTCATCCACAACCAAGATGCAATGGGACCAGTGGGTTATGGGCCCATTTATATCAAGGTAAATGAGGTTCTAAGCCTCTGGTTACTCATGACAAAAATTAGTATAGCAAAATAAAACAATGCTATTTATTCTAGTGCATACAAGACTAGTGCATAAGAATAACAAAACCTACACATGCTTCACTTTAAAAATACATGCAAGCTATCAGAGACAAAAGCATCAAAATAACAGTACCAAAATGGTACTGGATCTATAGCAAGCATAGCACAAAAATTATCAAGGTATTAACACAAGGATCTAGCTCTCACAATAATCCCAAAGAATTAAACACTAGAACAATAACAAATGCTACTCATGCTTTGCTATAAGATCACATGCAAGTTAATGAAGATAATAGCATATAAATCACAGTACCAAAATGGTACTGGACTCAACACAATCATAGCACAAAAAAGGTAACAATCACACAAGGAGTTGGTTCACATAAAACATCAAATAAATAATCTAGTGAAACAACACATGCTACTTCTTTAGCCATAACATAATGCAAACATGCACACATTTTGTGTGGTAGATGTACTGCAAGGAAACAACCTAATAACAAGATTCAACACATCTCTACAACCTAGGAACAAAGATTAAGTCAACCAAGCATTTCATTGTAACAAAAACAATTAAATAAATCAAAACAGAAAAACTTCTGTTTTCTAAATCTGTCCACCAAAAATAATCTAGAGCTAAAAAAAATTAATCTAAGCTAGGTTAAGATAGATCTACTCAATACCAAACTCATCCAATTGGGTTTGCTCCAAAATTCATTTTTAAACTCCTTGTAAAAATCAAAGAAAAGGCTACTGGTCCTTTAGCAATTTGGATGGCATTTTCATTATACAACTCTCCTGGATGTGAGGTTTGGCTCATTGGATAGACATTTTCAATACCTATCCAGATCAGTTGAGTTTGTTCCATTTGATTATATATTTTAAAAGTTATGTCCAAAACATTCTCAGAGATAGTCTGTGGCAAAACAGTCATTGTGTCCAAAGTATTTGCCCAAATCCAGATCTGCAAATTTTGCATGGTTTGGATTTCATGTAGGTAAGTCCCTGATTTTTCTCAGATTTTATTATGCTCATTTAGTATTTTATACAAGCCTAAAGTGAAAGCCTCAGATCTGTAAAAAAAATAAATGAATAAAACAACACAGCGTGGGCTGGGTCCACTGCGGCTGCGGCCCAGCTAGCGGCAGCGCAGCCCACAGCGCGTGCGCGCGCGGGGGCAGGCGCGGGAAACGGTCGTTTTGAAGGGAACCGTCGATCTCTGATCGAACGGCGCTGGTGCATCTCCTTCCTCCCGACCCTCTCTCTCTCTGCCTCGAACGGCCGGCGACGAGAACGGCTCGGGGAGCTCACCTAGGGCTCGGGGAGGGGTGGCGCGAGCTCGGGGAGGCTGCAGGGGGTCGAGGGCGTCGAGGGGAAGTCACGGCGACGTCGAGCGCGGCCCCGAGCGGCGGCGCACGGCAGATGCCCGCGGCGGCGCTCCGCGGACGGCGGCGGCGACTCCGGCAGGTACAGGGTAGGGGACCGTGTCTAGGAGGTTCAGGAGAGCGTGGGGAGGCTAGCCATGGCAGTGGGAGGGGCTAGATGAGAGAGGTGCGAGCAGGGCAAGGTGGTGGCCGTGGTGGTCACCCCTCGGGCTAGATCTCGAGCCAGGGCTTCTTAGGGCTAGGGTTTGGGTTTCTTTTGCTTTGGGGAGGTAGAGTGAGGTATGAGGAGGTGCAGGGCGTGAGGAGGTGCCCTCTGGACTTGTGTAGGCTTGAGTCCAAGTGGGTGTGCAAGGTTTGGCAAAGGCATGGGCTTGCCTTGCCCCTTGGGGTGTCTCCATGGGTGGCCTGGCTTCTAACTGGTGCCATGAGGTGAATAAGGGTACAAGGTGGTGAGCAAGGCCACAGTAAGGGCCAAGGGATGGGCAAAAGTGAGAATCCACACTATTCCAACCACTATGTGTGACCTCACCATTAGTCAACATGCCTCCTCATTTTCTCTCTCCCTAGCTGACCAAAAGAGGATCCAATGCCCCTTCCAGAAGTTCCATAACATTGTTTTTCGAGTTGGCAAGGTGGCAAGGCTTGGATCAGTACCCACAAGATAAAACATCAAGTTTAAAAGTGTAATCACTGTTCTGTCAGAAAAATTCAGTTAGACAGTTTTCTGAATTTTTTTCTAAGTGCTGGAAAAACAGACAGAGATAGCAAAAGTTGGAGTTGTTTTCAGGGTTCAAATGCTTTCCAAAATTTGTTTTCAAAACATGGACTTGTTAACCATGTTATATACTTTCAGAAACAACTTTTGGAAACAATTTTGAAATAGTTTAAGGCCATGAAAACAATGTGGAAAAAGGTATACTTTCTGTTTTTATCTGTTTCTAAAAACTGCCTTAATTTTATACCACAAAAACAACAAGCAAAAGATAGTTTTTATTTATCCCAAAATAAAAGTGAGCTTATGGATTCGTAGTACATATATCAAGGATTAATTAGAAGTCAAGAAATCATAAAATAACAATCTCTAGCTTGGTGAAAACAATGGTAGAAAACAGGTACTTGGCTTTATTTTCAGGAATTGTTTTCTATAGGAAAGTTAAGAGAAAACCTTCATAGATCATCTTGGGAACTTGTTTTCTTGGATCCAACAAGGTTATAAGTTTGTTTTAAGATGCAAACAAGAATGGTCCAAGTCTTGGAAAGAAAATCCACTCAAGTATTAATAAGAAAACATTTGGGAAAAATATCAGGAATATTTTTCAGAAACATAAGGTGTTGGTTTTATAATGAAACAAAACTTATGTTGCAAATATGATTAGGATCATAACACAAGTTATTTAAAACAATCATGTTGTTGTAAACATTACTTTGTTGGCCCTAATAGTTGACTTCTTGAGCCCAGATCAAGGGTCTAAAAACTGGGATGTGACAGACCTTCCCCCCTTACCAGAATCTCGTCCCGAGATTCGCAGGCAAGCGAAAAAAGAGGGTATGGTCAAATAACAATGTTAGATGATTTGTTTACAAAACATGTTTTGGTGTTTTGTAACCTTATTTACAGGGGCTTCCCCCCTTTGATTTTTCTTACCAGAATTCCCTGGTAAATTTGTTTTCTTTACAAAGGTTTGGGTGCCATGGTCTAAACCTCGAACATATTGCTCCTTAAAACCATGATATCAAACCAGGGGTTATTCTTCTAGGTAAAACTCATATGATCAAATTAATGGATATCCATCAACATTTAAGAAGTATGAGCTTTCCATTGCTCACTGTCTAAAAATCCAGGAAAATCCACTACCTTCCTCTTAACCTATTATAGTTAATTCCCAAAACATTTGTTTTCCTCAAAGGTAGTTTATCTAGATCATAAAGCCATAACAACTCTGAGAACTATCATCTTTACAAGTTTTCTTTCTAAAACTCCAAGCTCATATTGATTTTTCCTAAAATCTATCATCATCAATATATATACACCAATCTTTCTAAGCCTCAAACGAGTTCTACTATCTCCTACTGTAGAATCTGGTTCCGCCAACACATATATACGGGAGATATTGTCTACTAGTAATGATCATAGTTTACCCATCTAATATTTTTTTCCAACCTTTCACTACTTCAAAAATAGCTATAGAATCATTCTAAGGCACCTTTCCCTTTGTTTTTGGAAAAAGTTGATTACACGTTTTCTTTTTAAACGGTGATAACAAACTCTTGTAATATATCAACTCTATAAGTTACTTTGTAAGGTATTTGGTTTTAGATACCACTTCTGTAGGGTATTTAAACGAAAACTTGATGAGCCAACACTGTAAGGTTTTAAGCTTACGATTTGATGAGGTTATATTATCAATTGGTAAGGTCTCCAATTCTGTAAGGCCTCGAACTAGAATTTTATGAAACCATTTTACTAACTCAGTAGAGTGGCACAACTTTATGTGGCAAAAATTTAATTTACTCTGTAGGGTGTTATACAAAAATTACACGAGATTTTTGTTAGTATCGTTAAATATTAAAAAAAAAATTTACTTAGCCTGACGTGACACTTCTAGTGTCCCATTTACGTCGGGTTTTCTCAAGGTGCGACGATAAACAAAACAAGGGGGTTCACCGGTGTGGTTTGAAACGTACCATTGGCTATGGCAGGGGTCGAAGATGCTCCCGCAACATCATCTCTGTCGCGAGGTCCACTCATCAGATTCTTGTGTTTCTTCTGGGCTGGACCCTGGGTTTCTTGGGTTTCTTGGGTTTCTTCAGGATGAGATAGAATACGGTTCTTATTGGGACAACTGCGAGCATAGTGTCCTTCCTGTCTACAGGCAAAACAACCCTTAATTTTAGGCTTGACTTTCACCCGTCCCCTCGAAGATTGCTCAGACCAAGCCGGATCATACTCCCTCTGGGGACAATTACGAGCGAAGTGCCCTTCCGTCCCACAGACAAAACACTCTTCAGTCACCCATAGACTAGTTTCTCCTGGCGTCACCATCTTCCTTTTGCGGCTCTCTCCAGCAAGCAGTTGCTGGTATTCTCTCATAAGGAACATAGTATTCTCAGCGTTGGTGGTGGCAAGCTGAATCAACTGTTCCAGGATAGCATGGGTGGCGATGCGCTCAGCTCGAGCGGCTTCACGCATTTCCTTCAACAGAGCAAACAGTTGAGCAACTGTCGGCTCAGGTGACGGAGGTGGATTGCTGGCCATGCTGAAGAAAAAGAACGGTGTAAGACGATAATAACTAAAGGTGGTCTTGGTTTTAAAGGCTCGTGACATATACCGGCTCATAGCGGACATGAGAACGGTAGGTAACACGACAACAAGCAAACATTGACGAAACTAAAACCAACTCAAACCCAGATTAACACGTATGTGAAAAACGAGTCTTAACAAGCATAACTTATCTTAATGGTTCACAAGGCTACCAGATAAGGCTTTCAACACAATAACAAGTCCTAACAACTCCATATAAGTTAGGAAGCAAGATAGAATAAAACACAAATTCATTCCAACCAGGAGCGCACAAAGAAATAACAACAGGAAAAACTGCTGTTTTCTATATCTTTTATAACCATTCCATCGTCCACTTAATTTCTAAACCCCGAATTTCATAGTACCTACAATGTCTACCAAGTTTTTGGTCTCCAAAGTAGATACACATGATATCTTATTGACTAGTAAACGACTAGGTTATCCTTTTATTTTCTCGTGACTTCTCCTTTTTACCAACTAGATTTAAAAAGTGCCGTAAGTCACTTAATTCCTTGGTTTAGAAAGAGTTGTTAGTATTTCACATGCTTTGGTTAGGTGTCAACCTAAGATTAGACAAAGCATGTTAGTCTTGTTAGCTTTTTATTTAATAATGTTTGTCCGACAAGATACGACTAGCGTCATCGTACGTCGGATATTGAATCGTGCTCTTTTGATTGGCTTTTGAGGGGGTTGCGCATCATGGCGTGTGTAGACTTCTTTTGCACCTTTCCCTAGAGGAGGGAGGTATATAACTTTTTAAAAGGGGATTTCTCTAGTTTGGTCTTTTAAAAGGGGACCTAATAAGGTGCAATGTTTAGCCAACATGGTAAAGAGAGTCTTTTGCAAACAGGCAAAACATAGAGGTTCTGGTCAGTATAGGTTGGTTTTCTTCATGCCTTTTTTTCTATGAAGGTTGTCGTTGGTGGAGCTTTATCTGTTGGAGTGCAGCATTGGTAGCAACGCTAGCAGCTCGTGTGGCTTGATGGTCCTCTATTATTAGGTACAAAGGTGCTTTCCTTAATGGTGGTGGTTCACGACGGTTGGCATTATGAAGCGAAAACAAGCATAAGTCTAAGCAACCAATTCTTGTTTTTGAATACTATACAAACATTTTTGCTTGCAAAAATTTTAACATGAGGCGATTCAAAAACAAGAGCGGGGCAATCACAAATTTGCAAAATTTGGGCACCCTACAAACATATAGAAGCCTAGATGGACCAGAATCTACACCACACAATAGCACAAAGTCCTACGGACACACATAAGCAAGCCATAACAAACAAGACTCCCTTGGGGATACGTCGGGGAAGGCGACTCATGGGGTAATCGCTAAATTACTCCAAACTAGACTGATCCAAAAATAATCCTAGAAGTGGCTGAAGAACTATATCTACTTCTGACCAACATCACTGTAGAGCTATGCAATTATTTTGGTCTTCTCGGGACATCGACAAGTATACAAGTTTTTGTATGAAAACAAGATAAAAAGAAGTAAAGTTTTGATAAAACTTTATGCAACAATCTGTTTTTGAAACTCCAACTATTTTCTGGACAGAAAACTTCAAAGACGAGAGACGTTTCAAAAACAGAGCGGAGCAGTTGCAAACAAGTAAGAAATAAACTCTTAACCGAGAGAGATACCAATTCTGTAAGGCCCGCCCTTCGAACCACTGTTCAAGGACGCCCTTGATATGCATTTATAATCTTTTGAAAAGATAATAAGGAGGAAAAATATACTAAAATTCCCTCAGATAAAAATAATTTAGAGGGTAAATAGGTTTTTACTCAAAAATATTTTTTTCTTTCCTATCTGACGTCCATGCTAACTAAGGTCTCCTAAGGTCAGGATGGCTCTGATACCAACTCTGTAAGGACCCCAGACCGGCAGTCTGAAACCCTACGTATGCATACATTCACGATCCCAGAAAGATCAGTCGTGAACAACATACACAGTTGGCACACAGAAATACATCATCCATTACACGAATACATAAAGGTATTACATAAAAGATCACATGATCAAGTCTAAGCAACTGCCACAAAGGCAGGCAACTTAACAAACACAGCGGAAGACAATTAAAACACAACGTAGTTGAGCCCAAGTCACGCCTTAACCTACAGGCTGCTGACCCGGAGACGATCCTAGTTCGCAAAGCCGTCAACTCCGTACTTCTCTTCGTAGATCTCCTTTTGAGGCTCCTTCTCAAAAATCTGATAAGTAGATACCAGGGGCGAAACCATAATGAGTACATTTGAATGTACTCAGCAAGACATCCATCATATCACTTACCAACATGCAAGTATGCTTATATGGTGGAATAGGTAGGCTATAAATATGGTTCACTATCAATGGTGTTCATATATGATGACACCACAGTTGCAGTCAGGTTAATCTGTATCTTCGTTGAAGAAGATACTTCAGAATAAAATAATATAGTTTTATTTCTCTTGTAGATATCACATGTACAAGAGGTTTTATAAAGTTTTGTTAAAGAATATTTTCTCTTTGCAAAACTTCTTGGAATCAGTTTCCAGAGTTCTTGCGTAGAGTAGAAAAGGTTTTCTTTGCAAAACATTTTGTTTTGTATAACAACATCTGGCTTTCCATCATCAACGATACCTCCACGGTATAAGTTTCCATTCCTTTCCGAACTTCACAAGTTCATCATTTCCTTTCCAAAGATTCCCTTTCAAAAACTCTTTTTGAAAACATTGACACAATGCTAGCTACATGGCCATTCAACTGTCCATATCCGAGGACGCGGCTTCTTCGAAAAAGTTGTACTCTGCAGAGGTGTACACATCCACCAGATCCAGTACACCTCCCGTGAACAATCACGGACTGTAACAACAGTATGTAAACATCAGGTATCTGATCATAACCATCCACTATGTTCAAGCTAGGATATGCCTATCTCTCAGTTGAGTTTTCCGACATCCCCGGCACCGAGCTAATCCCCGCCAAGTCAGGATGCCTCATCTGATGCATCCGGAGGGAAAATTAATCCCACACTTTATATGCCTCAACATTGGGAGTTTTGACGACATTCGGTTCGAGGGTACGACGCCCCTTATAGCAAGTGAGATAGCACACACTAATAAGAACAAACTTCAAGTTAAGCCCCGTGCCCATGTTAGGGTAGGGTGGCAGTACGGTAAAGGTTGTCCGGCGAAGACTAGGTTATGTGTCATTTTTGAAAACACCACCTTCTCAAAAATGACTACTTCCACATTCCTCCGGAGAACAAGGATCCGCCTTTTCTCCGGGTTTTTCCGTAAAGCCTTTGTTTCGTAGAATCACAATTTTAGGGTGTCCACTTAGGGACGAATATATTTGATGGTAATAAATACCATATGGTGGCCTATGGGCTTGGTATTACCAAGTTTAACTACTGGCATAATAGTAACCTATATACTAGTATAGTAGTAATAGCCACATCAAAAATAGTTTTGATAATCAAGTTTTTGAAAATCTTCAGAGGTAAAACATGCATGATATTTAATGATAAGTATTGTATCAGCAAGCAATCAGGATGCTTGCCTGGTATCTCTTTGTGTCCCTGGTTTTGGAGTGACTGGAACTTGAAACACAGCTTCCCGACACTTCCTTCCTCTTCGTTTTCTAACGTCGTAAAAAGAATAAAGGACACACATTCAGAACCAAACAAGACAAACAAGGCTACAAGTAATACATACAGCAAGCAATCAAGAAGTACCACCCAAAGTTCTCAATTTTTCCCTTAAGAAAAATTGGCATAAAAACTATAGTTGGAAAAATCTGCTTTTTCCTATTGTTTATGTGTGGCCAATTCAATGATTTTTGGTTAAGAACACCATGGACCAGTGGGGTAAAGCACATGTTACTAGACAGTAGGGTGTCACATAAAACACATTTTGATGTCTAAAAATTCCCACAACAATCTCTATGGCTAGCACACATAATCTGCTAAATTACTCAAGTGGTGAAATAAGCTCATGACAACAAGTCAAACCTATTTTTCCACCACGAGGCAAACATACCAGTGGGTGTTCCACTAGCTAATATGCTCACCAAGAGGTTAATAAGCCTCTGGTCACTTTTATAAAAGTGCTCAAAACAAAACAAACAAACAAGCAAACACACCACAATAGAATCAACTATTTATTCACTATGTTCTTGTTTACTAGAAGTTTTGGAATCCATCAATCATGAAAATTTAGCAACCAACCAGTAGCTAATCACCAATGAATCTATTCATAAAAATAGTCTAAAACACAATCTTCACTCAAGACAATAATCTTATTAAATAACATAAAAACAAAACTGCACTCATAGCATACTAGTATGGAAAATTCTATACAAACATGCTATAAGGAATATTTGTATTCTACAACTATAGCACAAGAAACTAAATGATTCATGGCATCATAACAGAATTAATAACTTCATAAATATGCTATAATAAACTCATATACTTATAAAACAAAAGATGACACACTAGAGCAAAATTCACCATTTTCTAGTGGTGACACTAGTTCAACACTAGGGAAGCAAACAATGCTACTATGATGCTTAATTATAAACAAGCAAGTCATGATCCTAAAATGTATCTAATAACAGTACATAAAACTTACACATGCTAGCAAGCACAAACATCAAAACAATCCCATGAAACATCTATTAAACATGCATAAATTAATTCTAGTAATTTATGTTTTTCTTAAACAATTACTAGCAAGCAAGCAAGGTATAACTTACACAACCAGTAGCTATGCAATACAAGAAAAGTTATCTAAACCTTTTCAAAAATCCAAACACTCAATTTAAAATCATTCACAAACAATCTATCAATCAAAAGGAATTTAGTTTATTTGCAAATAATTTAATTTAGCACTCAATAATGAATCATCTCTTAACAAGATACTCAGAAGGAATATCATGATAACAAATGGATCACACCTAACATATTAGTATAAACTTATAATAAATAAACTTCTCACTTGCATAAGTGAAAACAAACCATTATATTTTCCATGGTGGAAAATATTCCTATCAACCACATAATGAAAACATGTTAATTTCTCACATGGGCATAGTTGGGAATTTTCATCCACAACCAAGATGCAATGGGACCAGTGGGTTATGGGCCCATTTATATCAAGGTAAATGAGGTTCTAAGCCTCTGGTTACTCATGACAAAAATTAGTATAGCAAAATAAAACAATGCTATTTATTCTAGTGCATACAAGACTAGTGCATAAGAATAACAAAACCTACACATGCTTCACTTTAAAAATACATGCAAGCTATCAGAGACAAAAGCATCAAAATAACAGTACCAAAATGGTACTGGATCTATAGCAAGCATAGCACAAAAATTATCAAGGTATTAACACAAGGATCTAGCTCTCACAATAATCCCAAAGAATTAAACACTAGAACAATAACAAATGCTACTCATGCTTTGCTATAAGATCACATGCAAGTTAATGAAGATAATAGCATATAAATCACAGTACCAAAATGGTACTGGACTCAACACAATCATAGCACAAAAAAGGTAACAATCACACAAGGAGTTGGTTCACATAAAACATCAAATAAATAATCTAGTGAAACAACACATGCTACTTCTTTAGCCATAACATAATGCAAACATGCACACATTTTGTGTGGTAGATGTACTGCAAGGAAACAACCTAATAACAAGATTCAACACATCTCTACAACCTAGGAACAAAGATTAAGTCAACCAAGCATTTCATTGTAACAAAAACAATTAAATAAATCAAAACAGAAAAACTTCTGTTTTCTAAATCTGTCCACCAAAAATAATCTAGAGCTAAAAAAAATTAATCTAAGCTAGGTTAAGATAGATCTACTCAATACCAAACTCATCCAATTGGGTTTGCTCCAAAATTCATTTTTAAACTCCTTGTAAAAATCAAAGAAAAGGCTACTGGTCCTTTAGCAATTTGGATGGCATTTTCATTATACAACTCTCCTGGATGTGAGGTTTGGCTCATTGGATAGACATTTTCAATACCTATCCAGATCAGTTGAGTTTGTTCCATTTGATTATATATTTTAAAAGTTATGTCCAAAACATTCTCAGAGATAGTCTGTGGCAAAACAGTCATTGTGTCCAAAGTATTTGCCCAAATCCAGATCTGCAAATTTTGCATGGTTTGGATTTCATGTAGGTAAGTCCCTGATTTTTCTCAGATTTTATTATGCTCATTTAGTATTTTATACAAGCCTAAAGTGAAAGCCTCAGATCTGTAAAAAAAATAAATGAATAAAACAACACAGCGTGGGCTGGGTCCACTGCGGCTGCGGCCCAGCTAGCGGCAGCGCAGCCCACAGCGCGTGCGCGCGCGGGGGCAGGCGCGGGAAACGGTCGTTTTGAAGGGAACCGTCGATCTCTGATCGAACGGCGCTGGTGCATCTCCTTCCTCCCGACCCTCTCTCTCTCTGCCTCGAACGGCCGGCGACGAGAACGGCTCGGGGAGCTCACCTAGGGCTCGGGGAGGGGTGGCGCGAGCTCGGGGAGGCTGCAGGGGGTCGAGGGCGTCGAGGGGAAGTCACGGCGACGTCGAGCGCGGCCCCGAGCGGCGGCGCACGGCAGATGCCCGCGGCGGCGCTCCGCGGACGGCGGCGGCGACTCCGGCAGGTACAGGGTAGGGGACCGTGTCTAGGAGGTTCAGGAGAGCGTGGGGAGGCTAGCCATGGCAGTGGGAGGGGCTAGATGAGAGAGGTGCGAGCAGGGCAAGGTGGTGGCCGTGGTGGTCACCCCTCGGGCTAGATCTCGAGCCAGGGCTTCTTAGGGCTAGGGTTTGGGTTTCTTTTGCTTTGGGGAGGTAGAGTGAGGTATGAGGAGGTGCAGGGCGTGAGGAGGTGCCCTCTGGACTTGTGTAGGCTTGAGTCCAAGTGGGTGTGCAAGGTTTGGCAAAGGCATGGGCTTGCCTTGCCCCTTGGGGTGTCTCCATGGGTGGCCTGGCTTCTAACTGGTGCCATGAGGTGAATAAGGGTACAAGGTGGTGAGCAAGGCCACAGTAAGGGCCAAGGGATGGGCAAAAGTGAGAATCCACACTATTCCAACCACTATGTGTGACCTCACCATTAGTCAACATGCCTCCTCATTTTCTCTCTCCCTAGCTGACCAAAAGAGGATCCAATGCCCCTTCCAGAAGTTCCATAACATTGTTTTTCGAGTTGGCAAGGTGGCAAGGCTTGGATCAGTACCCACAAGATAAAACATCAAGTTTAAAAGTGTAATCACTGTTCTGTCAGAAAAATTCAGTTAGACAGTTTTCTGAATTTTTTTCTAAGTGCTGGAAAAACAGACAGAGATAGCAAAAGTTGGAGTTGTTTTCAGGGTTCAAATGCTTTCCAAAATTTGTTTTCAAAACATGGACTTGTTAACCATGTTATATACTTTCAGAAACAACTTTTGGAAACAATTTTGAAATAGTTTAAGGCCATGAAAACAATGTGGAAAAAGGTATACTTTATGTTTTTATCTGTTTCTAAAAACTGCCTTAATTTTATACCACAAAAACAACAAGCAAAAGATAGTTTTTATTTATCCCAAAATAAAAGTGAGCTTATGGATTCGTAGTACATATATCAAGGATTAATTAGAAGTCAAGAAATCATAAAATAACAATCTCTAGCTTGGTGAAAACAATGGTAGAAAACAGGTACTTGGCTTTATTTTCAGGAATTGTTTTCTATAGGAAAGTTAAGAGAAAACCTTCATAGATCATCTTGGGAACTTGTTTTCTTGGATCCAACAAGGTTATAAGTTTGTTTTAAGATGCAAACAAGAATGGTCCAAGTCTTGGAAAGAAAATCCACTCAAGTATTAATAAGAAAACATTTGGGAAAAATATCAGGAATATTTTTCAGAAACATAAGGTGTTGGTTTTATAATGAAACAAAACTTATGTTGCAAATATGATTAGGATCATAACACAAGTTATTTAAAACAATCATGTTGTTGTAAACATTACTTTGTTGGCCCTAATAGTTGACTTCTTGAGCCCAGATCAAGGGTCTAAAAACTGGGATGTGACATTCGGCTGGCGGTCACGTTCGGCACCCGCCAAAACTATTGCATCGAGGAGATTGACTTCGACATCGCTCACATCGGGCTGCCCTACAACGCCATCCTCAGCGACCCGGCGCTAGCCAAGTTCATGGTCGTCGCACACCACGCTTACAACATGGTCAAGATGCCCGGGAGCAGCGAACCCCTTGCTGTTCACGGGGACATGAAGGACGTGTTCCATGGAGGACGCCTACAAGGAGGCGGCAACATCACACCCCATCGACGAGGGCAACCTCGGGGACGCTGTCGATCCTCCAAAGAAGAAACAATTGTTCTCTCACGAGAGGGCACCAACAAAGAGTGTCTCCATGAACCCCGACGGCACGAGACCATCGCTCACCATCGGAGCCGGGTTGCCTCCCAAATAGGAAAGTGCGCTCATCGCCTTCCTCGGGCAAACGCGGACATGTTTGCACGAACAACGTCTGATATGCCCGGTGTACCAAGGGAGGCGATCAGGCACCATCTGGCAGTATGCCCAGGTGCACGCCCGGTCAAGAAAAAGGCACGTCGCCAGGGCCCAGAGAAGCAGAAATTCATCATCCAGGAGGTGGAGAAACTCCTGGACGCCAAGATTATCCGCGAGGTCATCCATGCCGAGTGGATCTCCAACCCCGTCATCGTCTCCAAGCATACGGGCGGAGGACGCCTCTGCGTGGACTTCACCGACGTCAACAAGGCCTGCCAAAAGATCCATATCCTCTCCCGAGGATTGATTAAATAGTGGACTCCACCGCTGGGTGCGACCTCCTCGGTTTCCTGGACGCCTTCTCAGGCTATCATCAGATGAAAATGTCCAAGGATGATGAAGAAAAGACCGCCTTCATGATGACTTGCGGGGTGTTCTGCTACGTCTGCATGCCCTTCGGTCTGAAGAATGAAGGAGCCACCTTTCAGAGGCTCATGCGCATCACCTTGGGGACACATATAGGGAAGAATGCGGAGGCCTACGTCGACGACATCGTCGTCAAGACTCGCGAAGAGCGCACGCTCGTCGATGACCTTGCGGAGAACCTCCGCAGGGTCAACATCATGCTCAACCCCGACAAATGCTTATTTGGGGTTGCGGCGGGGAAGTTGCTGGGCTTCCTGGTGTCCCATCGGGGCATCGAGGCGAACCCCGACAAGATCCGGGCCATTGAAGAGATGCAACCTCCACGATGACAGAAGGATACGCAACGCTTCGCGGGATGCGTGGCGGTGCTGGGGCGCCTCATTTCCAGGTTCGATGACAAGGCTCTGCCATTCTGTATGCTCCTAAAGCGTTCGGGTCCATTCAAATGGACTGCCGAGGCAGCTGCTGCATTTGAGGAGCTCAAAAGGTATCTGGCAAGCCCTCCCATACTCGCTGCACCGCGACCACGGGAGTTGTTGTGACTGTACCTGGCGGCCACCCCTCAGTCAGTCAACGTTGCATTCGTAGCTGAAAGGCCAACTGACAAGAAAAGAGCGGCCCTGCCCGACCTGGAGCCCACGCCCGCTTCTCCCCACGACGACCCCGTTGCAGGCCAAGGCCTCCACAAGGAGAATACCTTCATGCAGCCTCACGAGAGCCCCAATGCGTCAAGACAACTCACTATCGGGGCCTCTACAGTTGCTCTCGTCAAAGACCATATCTACTTTGTTAGCACCGTGCTTCGTGATGCCCACGAGAGGTACCCCATGCAGAAGAAGCTCCTGTACGCGCTCCTTGTCGCTTGGAGGAAGCTTCGCCACTACTTCGAGGGGCACCCCATCATTGTGGTGTCAGCCTTTCCCCTCGAGTAGATCCTTCATAATTCCAATGCCACGAGGCGTGTCGCAGAGTGGGCTGTCGAGATCCAACACTTCGAGCTCCAGTTCCTCACGACCAAGACAATCAAGGGAGGAATTCTAGCAGAGTTCAACGCAGAATGGACAAACCACTGCCGGAAGAAGACCCTGAAGAGGAGACAGCCGTCCCCGGCAAGCTAGCTCCCGGAGAATGGACCATGCGCTTCGATGGCGCTTTCTCCTCCAGGGGATCGGGGGCTGGCGTCGTGCTTACGTCTCCCACTGGCGACAAGATCTACTACGTCGTCTAGCTCCATGTTCACCACAAGGCCAAAGGCTCCAACAACATCACCGAGTAAGAGGGGCTCCTCGCCGGAATTAGGGCCACCATCGCCCTGGGCGTCAAGCGCCTCGTCATCAAGGGAGACTCGCAGCTCTTGGTAAACTTCTCCAACAATAGCTACATCGCCAATGACAAGCACATGGCTCTGTACCTTGAGGAAGTTTGCAAGCTCGAAAAGCGCTTCCTTGGTCTGGAGTTGCAGCATATCTCGTGTGGGAACAACCAAGAAGAAGACAACCTCACCAAGCGAGCATCAAGGAACTGGGCACAGGCCCTGGGCGTCTTTGAGGAGAGGCTCGACAAGCCATACATCATACCCCCCCTCCCCGTCGACGACGACGAGCCACAAGGCCACCAGCACCTCGAGGAGGAGCCCCCACCTGCTCCCTACCAAGGTGCACCTGACTGCGGAACTCCTTCGGGGAACCTCCTGGTGCTCGCCTTCACTCACGAGGAAGCATGCTGGAACAAGAGCATGATCGACTACCTCCAGAAGGGCGACCTCCCCGAGGACGAAGTCGAGGCCGAGCAAGTCACCCGACGAGCCAAAATGTACTGCATCATCGACTCCAAGCTATACCAGAGGCGCCCCAATGGCGTGGTGCTGTTGTGCGTCCCCTACGATGATGGCATGGAACTCTTGAAGGACATCCACCAAGGACACTACGGTCACCATTCTTCATTGCGTACCCTCGTCGGCAAGGCCTTCAGGTATGGCTTCTACTGGCCCACGGCTCTCAAAGATGCCAAGGCCTGCGAGGCGTGCCAGTTCCACGACAAGCAAAAACATCAGCCCGCGCAAGGACTCCAAACCATTCCTTCTCTCATGGTCGTTCGCAGTCTGGGGGCGGGACATCCTGGGACCCTTCCCTCGAGCTCTCGGGGGCTACCGCTATGTAACATCCCAATTTTTGCTACAATAGGGTGTGTGGTGTTGTGTTCATCTCATACATGCATGAAACAAAAATTTGAACCATGTTGAAACAATTTAAATTGTGAATTTAAATGGTTTGAGAAAAATCCCACAAATAGTACTTAAAATGGGTCCCAAAATCTTGCATTGAAAAATATTTCAAATACACCAAAGAAACACATGGTTTTGTTGGAAATTTTACAAGGTTTCCAAAACTTTTTTTTGCCAATTTTTTTTCTTGCAAAAAGGGCCTCAAAACTTTTTTCTGTCCTCCTTTAAAACAGAAAAGGACCTTTCTGCAGTTTTTAGTTTTTCCAGGGGGTGTTGTAAAATTTTTGTCTTCTTCAACCTTGGACAGTAGGAGCACCTTTGTGTCCTGGCCTCCGTCGCCGTATGCCACCTCATGCCGCCTCCCGCAAAGGGATAAGGACACCACGGAGACCCCGCGTTCCCCCTCCTTCGCCTCCCCCTCAAACCATCATCTCTCTTTGTATTTCCCCTCCGACGACCAAACCCTAGTCGTCGAGAAAGCCGCTCGCCGCCGTCGATACGGCCGCTCCCGAGCGCCGTAGAGCACCTCATCGTCTCCGATGTCTCTTCCTGGTCCTCCTCAAGCTCGCGTAGCATCCGGGAAGCTTAGGAGAGATCCAATTCCTCCGCCGCCATCCGCCACGACCGCCGGCTCCCCACGCTCACCGCCGCCGCCTGCGGTCGCCCCTGCCCCCTCCGACCACTCCACTAGCCTCCCTGCGCCGTGGTGAGTCTCCCGGTGCCCTCCGTCCCCTCCCCCCTCCGTAGCTTGTCCTCGCCGTGCCCGATGCCCCACCGCCGCGGTATGGTCGCCGCCGGGCAACTCCGGTGGCCATTCGGCGAACCACCACCACCTACGGGACCCCCTCGAGGAGCTAGAGCTGATGGTGCCAACGGATTCGCATCTTGCGCGCGAATTTAACCGAATTCGTGTTCATCTGTGAAGATTGGCCACGGGATGACGTCACTATGATGTCATGCCCACGTCACAGCCTTTTTTTCCTTTTAAATCAGAGATGAAAATGACACGTGGGCACTCTGTTTAATAAATTTCAGAAATTAATATCTCTTAGGATATTAATCAGAAAAATAAATTTAAAAAATGGAAATGCTTAGAAAAATGTAATCTACCCAAATATGTCATTTTCATACATGTTTGACAAAGTTCAAAAACTATCATTTATTTAATGTTGTTTAATTCATTTAAAAATGGAAAATAAGTTTTTATTCAATAAAATTAGAAAATTAAAAGTTATATACCAAAATGCTCAAAATGACAAATGCAACCTAGTTATGATGTTTTCAAACCCATTTGAGCACTTTAAATTGGAATCACTTTCAGAATCACCCGAACTGCCCTCCGGGGTCTATTTCGGGACGTTTCCAGTAAAATTGCATAACTGTCATATGAACCCTAGCAATCTAACAAACATATTTAGGTCTTTATCTCAGTGCATTAACTTGCTCATGCATACATGTTGTGTATTGCATCGATGCCATGTGTTGATTGTTGTTCTTCTTTTCGGTGTTGTTTCCCCCTCGGTAGAACCCGACTCCGAAGTGAAGGCCAACAACTCCAATGGCGAATACTTGATCTTAACCGACAAGTCAAGCACTTATCCGAGAAGATATTTCTATTGGTTTTCTTATAACCAAGGCAAGCATAACCTCTTATCTGCGTATATATGGTTTTCGAAGTGTTTTGGAATCTCGTATATTGCATGCGGTTCAAAGTATTTATGGTCTTAGATAGAGTTCTCCTATACTTGTTGCATCCCCTAAATATCCTGATCCACTGCTCCTAGCAGCTATAGTTTTGTTTGTGCGTGCCTCGTTAAAGCCTGTGAGTCTTTCTTAGCCATGCCTAGTCGTGATCTAATTAATCCGGTTGATGAATCTGGTCAATGTGTGAATCTTTTATGTCAGGTTGTTGTGTTTTGATTTATCTTTGATAACTTGACTAAACAACGGCATGGATGTGAGGCCACAATGGGTTGTGGCGTTTTGTCCTATTGATGCCCCTAGGAGCGAGTTCTCGCCTTCGAAGCCAAGACTGAGCGTGCAACCACACGCGCGAGCCAATGAACCTCGCCCGACTAACTAACTTGTTTGGCCATGTACATGAGTCATGTAGTTTGATCTTTCCACCTGCCTGTGAGTCAGAAAATGATTTTGGAGAAAACTTAGGGTGTGACCGGGACAAGTGATGGACGTACACGGATCTTGATCCCGACTCACAGAACAGGTGCCGTCAGGAGGTGGCCGACTCCCCGTTGACGGGGTGGCCCTGTTTGGTATGACTCATGGATAGGGTCGAGCAAGGTAAAGGTCGTGGCCAGCCACCCTCTGCCGCGCTCCATGGACGAGCGTACATGTGGCGTTAAGAGTCGGATGGTACGTGTGGGTAAAGTGTACCCCCTGCAGGGATAAATCTCCTCGAGAAGCCGTGTCCACGGTTACGGACGACTTGGCAACGGATTCTGTGATCATAGATAACTTGAACGGAATGGCTAAGACTTGTTAACAATGTTTGAAGGGTGCCTCGTCGGAGATGGCGAGAGGGGTGATCCTTGTAGTATGTGAGATGCTGGGAAATGATGTTGGTGGATGAAAATAGTGATGATCTTAGTAGTTGACTAGTCTTCTCATCTGTTTTGAAAACACTCCTCCAGACATGCTATTCTTCCTCGACTTGGAAAACAAAGATTGCTTTACGCAAATCAACCTTCATAAAACCCTTTATGAAACTAGCAGATATATAATAGGTTAACTAAGTCTTGTTGAGTACTTCCCGTACTCAGGTTTGCTTAATTTTGGTTCAGGTGAAGATCTCACATCGGTGGTGTTTCAACGTGGACATCGACGAGTAGTTTGGGGTTCCCAGGTAGCAGCCTGGAATCTATGAGCTGGGATGTCGCCTTATGTTGCGGCCTCTTAGGCCTTTTTGGTTCTTGTTGATTAGCAACATAATTTTCCTTCCGTTATCTTATGTAATGTTGGGTCATGTGACCTCTGTTTGTAACCTATACTCTAGTAACACATGTTTAATACAGCTTCCATGTCTAGAGTGGTGCTTTGATCGGTTGTTGGTTTCGAGCTCATTGTTATACAGTTTTGGCTATGCCTGCATAGTTGTCGCAGTCGAGGGGTTGTGGAGCCGATGATCCATGTCCGAGCCCACCTGCAGATGTAATTCGGCCTGGGGCTAGGTTACCCCAGTAACCCTCGATTGTTGTTGCACTTTCTGGACACATAGCATCTCTGTATAGCTTTGGTCCCATCCCTTCAGTTTCGTACGATTCATGGACGCTTTGATATGCATAGTTGGTTAAGACTAGCATGGACACAAGGAGTAGTAGTACCGTGGTGATCTGTCCCGCGTGCCGATGATTCCGGTCTGCCTGCCGTTGTTTGTTACGGCCGGGGCTGGTAACCCTGAAGCCCTTGTGGGTCCATGACTAGGAGCGCATAACATTATGTATATCTTTGGGTCCGGGGTCGTGACAAATCATGGTATCAGAGCAGGATTGCCTGTAGGAAAACCTTAATGCTTGGTCGATGTTGAGTCTAGTGTTTGCGAAAACTATTTTGAAACTTCAAGTGGTTGTGAAAACCTTCTTAGGATTCTTTTTACTCCTTATCTGGTATCGCTCTAACTCTGGGTCACCTTACCTGCTTTGATTTGAAAAAGTTATAGTCATTCAAAACCTAAGTGACTTCTTTGGCAATGACGTCTTTTACCCAAGATGACCTAGTGTTAAGTTCTAGAGTCGTGTGTGTTCCTTATTCCGTTATCTCTTAACTGGGAGATTTCCTTTCCATCCCAATCTCTCTCAGAGTTGTGTGGATTCCACATTCTTACATGTTCTAAAGTCTCAAAATCCTGAACCTCGAGATTTCCTTTTCATCTCGAATGTATGCGTTATCCTCCGCTCAAATTCTTCCGGAGTTATGTTTGTCTTCTGAAAGATACTTCGTGATTTCTATTTGTGGTGTCCTTCAAGGCACCCCGATAGTAGTTACTCCTTTCTTTATGTTTTTAATCTTTGGACTTGAACCGAAGGTCCCGGAATGTGCTGGATTGAAGTGTGTTGAACCATGTGGTTTCTTAATCATGTGATGTATATGCTACCAGCACAGGATGCTGACCTTTATCCCAAGTTATGTTTCTTTAGATCCTGAGGAACTTGTTCTACCTCAGGATGGTTAGGCAATTCCAACTCTCATAGCCATAGGCTTTCTTTTGGAACGAAAAGGGATCACAACAAGAGTGTTCTTTATGATTCCCATATCCTTGTTCTTGACTCTGCTATACCTCTCGTCTTAGCATGGGTTATAAAAATGAGTATGACCTTGTGCATCCAACGTGATCTCAGGATTTTCCAAGAGTACGTTCCCATTCTTTGCTTGCTTCCAAACCTCATCTACTGTTTGGAATACAAGTTGCATATGTTTGTTGGATTCTTCCAATGCATTTGCTCTTGTTTTCCGTCAAAACATTCCACCTTGGGATGCCAGGAGAAACAAACTCCAGTACCTCGTTCATCTCTAGGACCAGGTCAAAGTTTTGTAATCCGCAGTTAACGAAGTTTTATCAACTTCTATTCTGTTCTACCTTTGAGTATCACACTCTTTTATGTCAAGAGGCTATGTTTAATTTCATGGCCTTATTGATGAAGTGATTCTATTACACATTTCCACTCATCCTTAGTTCAAGCTTGAATTCTCAAGAATGTTGGGTGTATATTGAGGTGTGTATCAGATATTTCTAACAATTCTTATTGCTTTGAAAATCTAAGAAACATCTGTATCCTTCTTAGCACTACTGGTCAACAGGTTTTCAGTTGAAATTGACCGTGTTACCAAATCTGTTCATTCTGGTGCACATTCTTGATCAAAGATTTAGGTTCATGCCGAAGCTCCCAAGACCATATCGGTTGCTCTGAAAAGCAAGATTCCTTTTAAACTCTGAGACATACCGGTGGGTTGTGATATTCTGGATGTCTTTCTAGAAGTATCACCAGGTTTGTCACATGACCGTGATGTCTAAATAAGGGGTAATTTGAACTTCTCCTTTCTCTAAGAAACCGTGCTGGATATCGTGGACTAGTTGGTTGATCTTAAACAAAAACTTAGAGAGTTGAAAGACAAGAGCTCTGCCTAACTGGATCCTTCGTTAAGGAATGTCTAGTTTCCTTTGTGTTGAAGCATGATAGTATCTCCTTAGTGGAAATGCTATCATCCTACTCTTGATTTGATTTGGGCTATCGTCAGATCAAGTCAAGATTCAAGGACTATCTCGTTGGTGTTTTACTTGTGGTATTTTGCCGAGTACACCTTCATGTCCTCTGGTCCGACCAATAGTCTGCCTAGTTCATGTATTATATGAATCCCTCTTCTTGGAGTGTTCTGATAAGCGTGCTGTCGAGCCCATCGATGATATTCCTATTTCTCCAAGTTGCAAGAGGTTCATGTTGAACATTTGGCATTAATATTGGAAACTGTCGAGAATCGTCTTTGTGTCATCACAAAGTTTGCGTTCTGGATGTTTGAAGTGACTTTCTCTGGTTCATGTGCTTATGGTGAAAGCTGCCACCATGGATCCGAGTAGAGTTTTCTTGTTTCCTTCGGACATAATCCCAAGTCGGCATGGGCGGACGCACGTTATGTCGAGTGGGGGCATTGGCCCCCAGTCAATTTCCAGTCGCCCCTGTAAATCTCTAATACGATTAAGTCAATGCCCCCGGCCAGCCCACTACAAGCGCCCCCAGTCGCTCTGGCCCAGCCTTCTTTTTCGAAGCCCAGTAAGAAAATTAAGCCCCATCAAGAGGCATCGTGTGGATCTGTACCACCAGTAGTTTCACGATCGTTCCAGCGAAGCGAAACTCTGCCGCTTCGTTTCTGAAGAAAGAGAACAGAGCACGCAGCCTCTTCCACGGTCGCCGATCGCATCCGGCCGGCGCCGCTACCGCCAGTCCGCCCTGTGCCCGGCCGGCCGGACGGCGCCGCTTCCGCCGTCCCGCATCAAGACGTCGCACGGTCGCAGTCTCGAGCAGCATACAGTAGCCTCATCCGGTCATCCCCAAATTTAAGCCTAGGTAAAAAAGTTAGGGCTTTTAATTTTCTTATCTAATCTATCTTAGTTTGGTTATCTTGATCTTTTATGTGTCAAATCAAGCAGAATCCTAATCAAATCTATCCGGATTAAATCCTCTTTTTTTTTCAGCACTATTGACAAAGTAGTACACTGTTAGTATTTGTATTCAGTAACACAATTACACAACTTCTAGGATTTGGCAATTTTCTATGTAATGCAATACGTGGTAGCACCTTTTGTTTCTTATTTTTATGCTTGCCTGTTACTACTAGCAGACCTGACTATTAGCATATGAACTTATATGGGTAGTATTTCACTGATTTGGCACGGAAGAAGTCAAGAAGAACTGAAGAAGAAAAATAATGGAGAGATATTTGATTAAGAAACCAGCAAATAACAGCCCCACCATCACCACCACTGGGAGTTCAACCCCAAATGCACCCAGAGTTGCAGCACCGAGACATAATTCTGCTGTCCCTGAACTGGTCGATTTGGACAAGCTTCCTCGTGATCCAGCTAAAAGGAAGAGAATGGCAGATTATCACCCCAATCAGCGTGACCAGATCAGAAGAAAATATTTAACTTGGGGACCTCATCAGCCTCGCGGTTTTAATTTTCCATACAAGCTGATTGGGAAGAAGAGCAAGAGTAAGAGGCGATTTAATCCGGACTGGTTTGATCAGTATGCTAATTGGATAGAGTACATCGAGAAGACGGACAAAGCCTATTGCTTATGTTGCTATTTATTCAGGGATAATGTTAAAGACAACCATCATGGGCATGATGCATTTGTAATAGAAGGATGGAACACTTGGAAGAAAACAGAGAGATTAGTGACTCATGTTGGTGACCGCAATAGCTTTCACAACAGAGCACTCAAGGATTGTGATGATCTACTAAAACAAGATCAATCAATCCATGCAACATTACACAGGCAAACTGAAATTGAAAAGAATGAGCATCTCATCCGGTTAAATGCTGCAATTGATGTTTGCCGATACTTATTGCATCAGGGGCAGTCTTTTCGTGGACATGATGAATCAACAGATTATGAAAATAAAGGAAATTATAAGGAGATGATGGAGTACACTATTAAGCAAAATGATGTTGTTGCTAAGGCTTTCAAAAATGCTCCACTGAATAATCAACTGTTGTCTCCGAAAATTCAGAAATATATTGTGAAGTGCTTTGCAAAAGAAATGTTGGGTTATATGATGAAAGAAATTGGCAATGGTGTGTTCAGCTTATTGGTAGATGAGTGTCGCGATGTTTCCGACAAAGAACAAATGGCAGTTGTTCTCCGATATGTTGATAAATGTGGGCTGGTTCAAGAAAAGTTTGTCGGTGTTGTTCATGTGGAGGAGACAACAACTTCTCATCTCAAGTCTTGCATAGATTTCTTATTTTCGAAATTTGGTCTGAGTTTAAAGCAAGTTAGAGGCCAAGGTTACGATGGGGCAAGTAATATGTCGGGTGAGTTTAATGGTTTGCAAGCAAAAAATTATGAGTGAGAACAAATCAACATATTATATACATTGTTTTGCTCATAAGCTCAATTTGGTTGTTGTGGCTATTGCAAAGGACATATTTGATGTTGGAGATTTCTTTGATATGATTTCAGTATTGTTGAATGTTGTGGGAGCATCTTGTAAGAGAAAAGATCAATTTAGAGAACACCATCGAGAAGAATTAAGGAAAGCAATTGGTTGTGGAGAGATTACTACAGGAACTGGACTAAATCAGGAACTATCCCTTCAAAGACCCGGTGACACTCGATGGAATTCCCATTATAGAACATTGTTGGGTTTGTCAAAGATGTTCTCTTCAGCTGTTAAAGTAATAGAATATGTTGAGAAAGATGGTTCAAATTCCGGAAAGAGGAGGCAAGCTAATGGTCTTCTCAAATATTTTCAAACTTTTGATTCTGCATTCTTCTTGCATATGATGATGATGATATTAGCTTTAACAAATGGGCTATCGAAAACCTTACAAAGAAAGGATAAAGACATTGTAAATGCTATCTCCAATGTGGAATCTACTAAGCGGGAACTAGAAAAGCTTAGAACAGATGAGGGATGGAATTCTCTTATGGAGAAGGTAACTTGTTTTTGTGAGAAGCATGACATCTCGATACTTGATATGGAAAATGACCATGTGAACCCAAAGAAACCAAGACAGAAGACAGGTGTTAACAACGAACATCATTACCATGTTGATTGCTTCTTTGTTGTTCTGGATCAGTTAGGAAAAGAGTTTCATGATAGATTCAATGAGGTAAATTCAGAGTTGCTTCGATGTATGTCCGCGTTGAGTCCAAGTGATCAATTTTGTCATTTTGATAAGGAGAAGTTGGTGCAGCTAGCTAAGCTCTATCCTGATGAGTTTAATCACAAAGATACAGTGACCATTGAGCATGAACTTTCCCTCTATATAGATAATATACTTCATGATACAAGGTTTGCTAGCTTGGACAATATTGGTGATTTAGCTAAACTCATGGTTGATACAAGGAAGCATCTCTCTTATCCATTGGTGTTTCGGCTTTTGAAGTTAGCACTAACTCTTCCTGTTGCCACGGCCACCGTAGAGAGATGTTTCTCGGCAATGAAGATTGTGAAGAACGCTTTGCGTAGCAAAATTGGTGATGATTATTTGAGCCATAGCCTTATTTGCTATGTGGAAAAGGGATTGTTGGATACAGTTACCAATGAAGTGATCGTTGATCGTTTCCATATGATGAAAAATCGTCATGGAAGAAATGAAGTGTAATGATCTAATTTCCTATACATTTTCTATGTTTATCACCTTCATTAGTATTTGCATGGCTGATCCTGATATCTGTTTTTTCTAATACGCAGGTAACATCAATTGTTTGCAAGATCAACAATATTGTCTTTTTGCAACTTATGAAGATATTTTTCTTTTTTGTTAAAAAAAGGTTTGTTCACTTTAATATGCCATATTGCTACTGGATCTTGGACGAAGTGTTTTATTAATTATCATAGAACTAATATATATATCATATATAGACGTTCATAAGCTTTATGTAGTTTTTTCCTGGTGATTTTATATGCATGGATGCCCCCGGTCCATTTTTTCTCTGGGTCCGCCACTGCAAGTCGGTCATGCATGTGTGGACTATTCTTGAGATGGTAGGTTGTTACCTCCATTCCTTGAAGAAGTTTGCATCCACACTAAGCCACTAACTGATCGTTCGTGAAAGAAAAGAAGTTTAAGAATTTCGTTATCTTCGCAACCATCTTCCCAACAAGGACTCTGATGTGTTCCATTGCCAGTAATCCATGTAGATGCAACCGTCTTTCACAAGTTGCCAACACATGAGTTCTGTAATCTCGCTCATTTTCTTGAGCGTGGCATCATAGTCCCTATCTTGAGACTCCAGTAAATGTATCTCGTTGGTAACCGGTGCAATCTCTTCGATCAAACATACTGATTCTGAGTTATCAACCCACTAACTAGAGCTGAATCTCAAGCAGCAACGATGGTCGGTGTTTCCTCAAGGGTATTGAATTAGGTCTTTTCAGAATCCGGCGTGGTTGATGTTGTGGTTGACACAATTAGCCGGAAGGCCTAATGTCATGTCTCTTTGAATCCGCAAGAACAACCACTCCCCGTAAGAATTCTTGTGTGGATCATTCTCACAAGTTTTCCCTCCCCGCTCTTCCAAACCGGAGTTCTATTTTCACTTGATGTACTATAGAAGGCTTGTCAAAAGCCTGATATTGGTATCCAGAACATCCAGGATAATTGGATGTTGATCTTTCCAATATATCTCTGTTGAACCTCCAAAACCTTTGTTGTAGTGGAACCAAGTTCAGCATGAAAACATCTCGTGGTGTTTTGTAACCTCCATTGATCAGTTCCCTTTTTCTAGTTGTTTGTACTAAAGTTTTGTTCATCTCACACATTGTGTGAATTTGTCAGTTACTTCCGCCATGGGGTCCTAACCATGTGGTAACGTATTGCTACGGATAACCCACAATAGGAAAGAGATTCCCTATTTTTCTTCCGGTGTATCAATCCTCCCTGGTTACCCATCCTTATGATGTGACCAAGAATTCCTCCTTCATTATGGTGTTCCAACTCCTTTTGGCTACTCATCTTCTGTCGTGATGTAATACCTCGATCCTTGACAAGGATTTCAAGAAACCTGTTATGGAATGGTTGAAATTTCCTTCATCTTACGTGTCCCTTCTGAAGAGTGAACATGATTCCTTATCAAACCTTTATCTTGAATGCATGATTCCAGCGTGTTTCATGTTCTTCCCCGTCCATGGGTATTACTTTGTGGTATCCAAGACCATCCTCTCCATCTTGGTTATCTGTTTGAAGAAACCTCGATGTCATAAGTTGTCCAACCTTTCTTTTCCAAAAAGATTTAAAGTCTTTTGCAAAGCTCATATTCTAAATCCTTTAAAGAACCATCGACCACAAACTTGAAACCTTCTCCTATTCTCTCCGTTATCTTGATGTGTTTCATGCACGATAACTCAATAGTTCTTTATGAACATTTCTATCATGAGTTACCCATGAGATACTCGATCTTTGTCAAGATCAAATTCCTAAGATTTTTACCTCCTACCTAAGGTGTAGCCGCTGGATATCTTCGCAAGTGCTACAGATCAGCCCCTATAAGAAGAGAACTGTAAGGTTTGAGAAGATCGTTCAAAACCGGTGTTCCTTCTTTCTTTCTCCTTCAGGAATCTCGGGACGAGATTCTTGTAAGGGGGTAGATTTGTAACATCCCAATTTTTGCTACAATAGGGTGTGTGGTGCTATGTTCATCTCATACATGCATGAAACAAAAATTTGAACCATGTTGAAACAATTTAAATTGTGAACTTAAATGGTTTGAGAAAAATCCCACAAATAGTACTTAAAATGGGTCCCAAAATCTTGCATTGAAAAATATTTCAAATACACCAAAGAAACACATGGTTTTGTTGTAAATTTTACAAGGTTTCCAAAACTTATTTTTTCCAATTTTTATTCTTGCAAAAAGTGCCTCAAAACTTTGTTTTCTGTCCTCCTTTAAAAACAGAAAAGGACCTTTCTGCAGTTTTTAGTTTTCCGGGGGGGGGGGGGTATTGTAAAATTTTGGTCTTCTTCAACCTTGGACAGTAGGAGCACCTACGTGTCCTCGCCTCCGTCGCCGTATGCCACCTCATGCCGCCGTATGCCACCTCATGCCCCCTCCTTCGCCTCCCCCTCGAACCCTCCTCTCTCTCTCTCTCTGTGTGTTTCCCCTCCGACGACCAAACCCTATCCGTCGAGGACGCCGCTCGCCGCCGTCGATACGGCCGCTCTCGAGCGCCGTAGAGCACCTCACCGTCTCCGATGTCTCCTCCTGGTCCTCCTCAAGCTCGTGTAGCATCCGGGAAGCTCGGGAGAGCTCCAATTCCTCCGCCGCCATCCGCCACGGCCGCCGGCTCCCCGCGCTCACCGCTGCCGCCTCCGGCCGCCCCTGCCCCCTCCGACCACTCCACTAGCCTCCCTGCGCCGTGGTGAGTCTCGCGGTGCCCTCCATCTCCGTAGCTTGTCCTCACCGTGGCCAATGCTCCACCGCCGCGGTATGGTCACCCCGGCCAACTCCGGTGGCCATTTGGCGAACCACCACCGCCTAAAGGACCCCCTCGAGGAGCTGGATCTAATGGTGCCAACGGATTCGCATCTTGCGCGCGAATTTAACCGAATTCGTGTTCATCTGTGAAGATTGGCCACGGGATGACGTCACTATGACGTCATGCCCACGTCACAGCCTTTTTTTCCTTTTAAATCAGAGATGAAAATGACACGTGGGCCCTTTGTTTAATAAATTTCAGAAATTAAATAAAACTTGGAAAAGTAATATCTCTTAGAATATTAGTCAGAAAAATAAATTAAAAACATGGAAATGCTCAGAAAAATGTAATCTACCCAAATATGTCATTTTCATACATGTTTGACAAATTTAAAAATGAGCATTTATTTAATGTTGTTTAATTCATTTAAAAATGGAAAATAAGTTTTTATTCAATAAAATTAGAAAATTAAAAGTTATATAGCAAAATGCTCAAAATGACAAATGCAACCTAGTTATGATGTTTTCAAACCCATTTGAGCACTTTAAATTGGACTCACTTTCAGAATCACCCGAACTGCCCTCCGGGGTCTATTTCGGGACGTTTTCAGTAAAATTTCATAACTGTCATATGAACCCTAGCAATCCAACAAACATGTTTAGGTCTTTATCTCAATGCATTAACTTTATCATGCATACATGTTGTGCATTTCATCGATGCCATGTGTTGATTGTTGTTCTTCTTTTCGGTGTTGTTTCCCCCTCGGTAGACCCGACTCCGAAGTGAAGGCCAACAACTCCAATGGCGAATACTTGATCTTAATCGACAAGTCAAGAACTTATCCGAGAAGACATTTATATTGGTTTTCTTATAACCAAGGCAAGCATAACCTCTTATCTGCGCATATATGGTTTTCGAAGTGTTTTGGAATCTCGTATATTGCATGCGGTTCAAAGTATTTATGGTCTTAGATAGAGTTCTCCTATACTTGTTGCATCACCTAAATATCCTAATCCACAACTCCTAGCAGCTATAGGTTTGTTTGTGCGCGCCTCGTTAAAGCCTGTGAGTCTTGCTTAGCCATGCCTAGTTCTGATCTGATCCATCCGGTTGATGAATCTGGTCAATGCGTGAATCTTTTTTGTCAGGTTGTTGTGTTTTGATTTATCTTTGATAACTTGAATAAACAACGACATGGATGTGAGGCCACAATGGGTTGTGGCGTTTTGTCCCGTTCATGCCCCTAGGAGCGAGTTCTCGCCTTCGAAGCCAAGACTGGGCGTGCAACCACACGCGCGAGCCAATGAACCTCGCCCGACTAACTAACTTGTTTGGCCACGTCCATGAGTCACGTAGTTTGATCTTTCCATCTGCGTGTGAGTCCGAAAACGATTTTGGAGAAAACTTAGGGCGTGACCGGGACAAGTGATGGACGTACACGGATCTTGATCCCGACTCACAGAACATGTGCCGTCAGGAGGTGGCCAACTCCCTGATGACGGGGTGGCCCTGTTTGGGTTGACTCATGGATAGGGTCGAGCAACGTAAAGGTCGTGGCCATCCACCCTCTGCCGCGCTCCATAGACGAGCATACATGTAGCGTGAAGAGTCGGATGGTACGTGTGGGTAAAGTGTACCCCCTGTAGGGATAAATCTCCTCGAGAAGCCGTGTCCACGGTTACGGACGACTCGGCGACGGATTATGTGATCATAGATAACTTGAACGAAATGGCTAAGACTTGTTAACAATGTTTGAAGGGTGCCTCCTCGGAGATGCCGAGAGGGGTGATCCTTGTAGTATGTGAGATGCTGGGAAATGATGTTGGTGGATGAAAAGAATGATGATCTCAGTAGTTGACTAGTCTTCTCATCTGTTTTGAAAACACTCCTTCAGACGTGCTATTCTTCCTCTTGGAAAAAAAGATTGCTTTACGCAAATCAACCTTCATAAAACCCTTTATGAAACTAGCAGATATATAGTAGGTTAACTAAGTCTTGTTGAGTACCTCCCGTACTCAGGTTTGCTTAATTTTGGTTCAGGTGAAGATCTCATAACGGTGGTGTTTTAACGTGGACATCGGCGAGTAGTTTGGGGTTCCCAGGTAGCATCCTGGAATCTATGAGATGGGACGTCGCCTTATGTTGCAGCCTCTTAGGACTTTTTGGTTCTTGTTGATTAGCAACATAATTTGCCTTCCGTTGTCTGATGTAATGTTGGTTCATGTGAACTCTGTTTGTAAGCTATACTCTAGTAACACCTGTTTAATACAGCTTCCATGTCTAGAGTGCTGCTTTGATCGGTTGTTGGTTTCGAGTTCATTGTTATACAGTTTTGGCTATGCATACATAGTTGTCGCTGTCGAGGGGTTGTGGAGCCGATGATCCATGTCCGAGCCCGCCTGCCGATGTGATTCGGCCTGGGGCTAGGTAAACCTAGTAACCCTCGATTGTTGTTACACTTTCTGGACACATAGCATCTCTGTATAGCTTTGGTCCCGTCCCTTCAGTTTCGTACGATTCGTGGACGCTTTGATATACATAGTTGGTTATGACTAGCATGGACACAAGGAGTAGTAGTACCGTGGTGATCCGGCCTGCGTGCCGATGATTCCGGTCTGCCTGCCGTTCTTTGTTACGGCCGGGGCTGGTAACCCTAAAGCCCTTGTGGGTCTATGACTAGGAGCACATAACAGTATGTATATCTTTGAGTCCGGGGTCGTGACACGCTACCTCTACGTCGCCATCGACAAATTCACCAAGTGGCAGAGGTAGAAGTTGTCCAGCACATCCCGGCGAGAACGGCGGTGAAGTTCATCAAGGGATTGGTCTGCCGCTTCGGCGTGCCCAACCGCATCATCACCGACAACAACGCGCAATTCACAAGCAGCCTCTTCAAATCCTACTGCGGCAACATGGGCATCAAGATCTGCTACGCCTCCGTCGTGCACCCGTGCATCAACGGCCAGGTGGAGCGCGCCAACGGCCAGGTGGAGCGCGCCAACGCCGAGGTCCTCAAGACACGGAGCTTCAATAATCTCAAGGCCCACGGAAAGAAGTGGATCGACGAGCTCCCGTCGGTATTATGGTTAATCCGCACCACCGCAACCAAGCCAACGGGGGCAACACCATTCTCCCTAGTCTACGGGGCTGAGGATGTTCTCCCTGCCGAACTCAAGTTTGGATCTCCCCGAGCCATGGCTTTCAGCGAGGACAGGCAGGGGTAACTCCATGCCGAGGACTTGCTGCTTCTCGAGGAGGCGAGAACCCGAGCCGCCACCTGCGTCGCTCAGTACCAGCAAGGCCTTCGGCGCTACCACAGCAACATCATCAGGCCACGCACACTGGAGGTGGGATACCTGGTCCTGAGGAGGATTCTCTCCCAAGAGGGATTGCACAAGCTCTCTCCCATGTGGGAGGAGCCGTACCGGGTAACGCACATCGCGAGACCTGGTGCGGCATGACTGGAGACCAAAGACGACACGTATGTGCCAAACCCGTGGAACATCCAACATATGCGGAAGTTCTACCCTTAGTTCTTGCTCGCTCCATGTGTCTCTCCTAGGCCGTGGTGACGCACCCTCGAGGGGACTCCGTGACGCCACGGTAAAAAAGACGCTAGGACCTCCGTGAAGGTCTCAGGGGGCATCTCATTAGGCGGCCGCCTGGCCGCGAGAGCCTCTACCCACACAAGTAGGAAGCCGCATGTCAAATCTTTGCACCTAAGCTCGCGCGAGTCTCAGCCCCATGATGATGGGAGTCCCGTGTCCGCACGGGGTGTCAAGTGCTTCTTGGGGGACCGCAGGGTCATGACATCCCCAAGCGTGTAATGTAGAGCCTCACCCTAGCAGTAAAAAAAATCTCCTTGCCAATAACACTTGTCTCTTGGCAAACCCTTCTTTCTTTCTTCGGGAGCATGCATCAGTCCCTGCTTCTCGGGGATACCTCGCGAGTGGGGGCTGGGATCGGTACACGTGCACGGGTGAGACCCAATCAGAATAAATCCAAGTGGCAGAGCTCTGTGTAAACTGGTCGCTACTGTGCACGACACCTCATCTAAGACCTTGGTGCTGACTTCCTCTCGAGGTATCCACGAGAAGAGTGCCAGGCACGTACTTCGCTCACTGAAGAAACAAGCATCTGCCTCCCGATGCAGCCAAGCACAGACTTCCGCAAGGAAAGGAAAGGATGCCTCGGGAAGGGCAGAAGCAAAGACATTCGAATAAGCGGTTCACCGCACCAAGGACACCAAAACTGCCAGAGCTAAGTCCAAACTTCTTCCCGCTGGCTATCCAGAGAATCCGTTCACAAAGTGATAGACAAAAAACATATTTCATGCATGAGATACATTCGAGTACATGGAAATGTTGTGGATTCATCACAGAGACAAAAAGATGCTAGGACCAGGAAGGAGCTATTCCCCTTCCACGGCTATCAAAGAAAGAAGAACTACGACCAACCTCGCCCGAACCTGTCTTTGCCATAGCTACGAGACATGATCGGCCGAGGAGGAGAGATGGAGGCAACGAGGAGAAGGAGGAAGAAGAGGAATCCAGACGAAGGCTGACTGTCGATTAGTCATCTCGACAAGTCCCTCGGATGATCCGGTAGGGCTTATATTAAGAGAACGAATAAGGCGCTGGCGACAATCGTCGGCTAACAGGGGAAGTTTTACCTTCATGACCGTGTCGCGGATGGCGAGCGTAAGCTCAAGGCTCTGCGAGGCGTGACGGATGTTGCCAACTCGAAGCAGAAACTTGTTGCGGATCGCGAACAGTTTGTGATGGAGGAGCTGGCGACCGTTGCGAAGGGCATGCTTTGTAAGTACCGCGAGCCCCCAGGTACTTTTTGTTAATTCCTTCTTGTGATTTGACGCGTTTGATGTCCATGCAGTTGTGATCCTGATGGGGTGTGTGAGGGTCACTGGGTGTACAATCATATTGTTCATGTGTCAAACAGCTCTAAACCTCACGCGAGCAATTTTTGCTCTGACCGCAGCAGAGGTTTTGTCTTGGCTACCGTGCAGTACCGGGCAAGTCACGCGCAGCTTTTTGTTGAATCTTGCTAGGAGGCCCTTTCTTCGGTCCATCGGGCATTTTACCCCTTCGGCGTTGTTCCAGATAGTTTGAGTGGCTTGCTGAGGTTATTTCGTCGGGTGGGGGATGTTCGAGAGTGCGTGCGTCAGCAGCTCATTCGTGGTGCTCACGTGGCTCTTGCCTTTGTGTGTCTGTGGCATCCTGAAGTCAATTTCAATTATGTAGCGCGGCTCCCTGACACCCAAGGGCCACTTGTAGACTTTGTCCCCCATTATGAGGTTGTGCGACCTGCAGCGGAGCGGATTATTCGGCTGACCGCGGCGGAGATTGAGCGACTGCTTCAAGAGGTGGCTGCTCGGCAATAGCTGTAGTTGATAAGGTGTATATACCTTGTATGTTTAGTTTAAGGTGTGTTAAGGTGTGTACAATGTGACCTTGTATGTTAATTCAATCTGTTAAGGTTTTTATAAGGTGTGTACCTTGTTACCTTGTCAGATATTTGTCGTGCGTAAGCACTCGAAGATTTTCTAATGCTAGTGTGGTGTAGCCCCCGTGTGTTGAGGTGTGAACGTTTGTTTAGCATGTAAAAAGTAAAAGGGAAAAAAATAAACCTTGCGACTGGATAGTCTTTGTAGCTATGATTGAGAAACCATGTTTTTATTGCGATGGCTGAGAAGCCGTGTATTTTCTCGGGCTACAATGTGGCTGGTACAGCCTTATTTTGCGATTGATGTACTCTCCTAGGGATAGAATTTCCTCAGGTGCGCCACGTTCCACGGGCTGGAGTAGATGCCGCCTGTTTTTGGGTTCTTCAGGCGATAGGCACCGTCTAGGATCACTTTGTGTATGATGAAGGGTCCTTCCCATGGTTGCTCTAGCTTGTGTCCCTTTTCTTGCTTCAGTCGTAGCACCGGGTCGCCTACCCCAAAGGATCTATGGCGTATGCGGCGACTGTGGTGGTTGCGCAGCGATTGCTGATAGACGACTGATCTTGCGAGGGCGATGTCCCTGATCTCGTCCAGTGCGTCCATATCTTCTGCGAGTGCCTTGTTGGAAGATTCTTCGCTGTATGCGACAACTCATGGAGCGCTAAACTTGACGTCCTCGAGTAACACAACTTCAGCTCCGTATACCATGAAGAATGGCGTGTGATTTGTCGATCGTTTTGGTGTTGTTCGCATGCTCCATAGCACTGATGGTAATTCTTCAGCCCAATGCCCTGCTGCTGTGTGTAGTCGGGTGAACAGTTTCTTCTTTAGGCCAGCTGAAACTAATCCGTTGGATCATTCGACCTGGCCGTTAGTTTGCGAGTGCGCCACCGAGGTGAAGCTGAGGGTTATCCATTTTTCCTTGCAGAAAGCCTGCGTCTCCTTGGCTGTTAAGTTGGTCCCATTATATGTGATGATGTTGTGTGGAACACCGAATCTGTACACGATGGAGTCGAGGAATCTCTCGGCGCACTCGGCGTGTTGCAACGTGACCGGCATGGCCTCTATCCATTTCGTGAATTTGTCGACTGCGACCAGCAGGTGAGTGTATCCTGCGGGTGTTCATTTCCGCAGCGGTCCCACCATATCGAGCCCCCATTGAGCGAAGGGCCAGGAGATGGGGATCATGTGGAGCTCTGTGGCCGGTGTGTGTGGCTTGGGAGCAAACTTTTGGCACGCGCTACACCTCTCGACGAGGTCTTTGGCGTCTCTGGCTGCCGTGAGCCAGTAAAATCCCGCTCGAAAAGTTTTCCCCACGATTGCTCTCCAGCTTGCGTGATGCCCACAGTCGCCTTGGTGTATATCGCGGAGCAGTTCCTTCCCGTCCTCAGGCGCGTTACACCTCTGGAGCACTCCTGATATCTTTTACCACCCGAAGGATTTACTGCATCGAACGATTTGTCTCGCCTCGCAAATGTCTTCTGGGAGCTGCTTGTTCGTCAAGTAATCGAGATATTTCTGCGTCCAAGTTGGCTCGACCAGGAAGAATTGCCTTGAGATGTTATGGATGAGCTTGATGAACACAATTTGCTAACTGGCTTCCGTATCTGTTGTTGCTGGTGTCGCTGCTTGCTTTTTGACCTTGACTGATCGTTTGCTTATTCTCTCGAAGTAGATTCCTGGTGGAATAGGGGTGTTTGTTGACCATATGTTCGTCAGTCTATCTGCTTCTTTGTTGCTTGATCGTGTGATGTGTTTCAGCTCGCACCATTTGAAACTTTCTTTGAGTAGGTTGTACATGTCGTGATAGGCGACCATGTTATCTGCGACAGCGTCAGACTCCTTCATCTCCTGCTGCACAATAAGATTTGAGTCTCCGTATATCATCAATCGAGTGGCTCCGCAGGCAATCGCCATATTAATTCCGTGTAGGAGTGCCTCGTACTGTTCATCATTGTTGGACGCTGGATTGTCAGGGGGAAGTCGAGTCGCATAACATACTCGAGCTTGTTGCCCCTTGGTGATATGAGGATTACCTAGCTCTGGCTCCCTCGTTTCTTTTTGATCCGTCAAAGTACATGATCCAGTTGCTCGTGTATTCTGGGGGGGCCTGGAGTTTGCAGCTCTGTCCACTCGCTCAGGAACTCTATGACCACCTGGGATTTGAGGGTGTTACGTCATGTGTATATTATATCCAAGGCGCCTAGCTCAATGCTCCACTTTGCGATTCTTCTGGATGCCATGGGATTGTTCATGATAGTACCGAGTGATGCGTTGTTTAGCACCGTGACGCTATGCTCCTGGAAGTATTGTTTGAGCTTGCGGGCTGTAAGGACCACTCCATACGCGAGTTTCTCGTAGTGGGGGTACCGTTGTTTGCACGGCGAAAGTACCTCGCCGATGTAGTACACTGGTCTCTGAGCACCATATGCTTTTCTATCCTCTGGCCGCTCGACGACAATTACCGTTCTCACCACTTGATTTGTTTCGGCTAGGTAAAGGTAGAGAGGTTCCCTTTCCTGTGGTGTTGCCAACATGCGCTTGCTCTGCAGCACTCTCTTCAAATCAACGGACGCCTTTTTCGCTTCTGGCGTCCACTCGAACTTATCCGTTTTCTTTAGCAATTTGTAGAAAGGGAGCGCTTGCTCACCTAACCTTGCGATCAACCCGCTGAGGGCTGCCAGTCGCCCTACGAACTGCTGCATGCCGCGAATACTTGTCGGTTCTTTCATCATCAAGATCGCCTTCATTTTCTCCCTGTTGGCTTCAATTCCTCGGGCAGAGACCAGATAACCGAGGAGCTGTCCAGCAGGAACCCCGAAGACGCATTTTGTCGGGTTGAGCTTGATTCTGTATGCGTTGAGGGCGTCGAATGTCTCCCTGATGTCCTCGAGGAGCGTGTCCTCCACTTGAGCCTTGATGACAATATCATCAACGTACACTTGTACGTTCTTGCCAATGAGCTTGGCGAGGCATTTTTGCATGCCGCGCTGATATGTTGCACCTGCGTTTTTTAGCCCTAAGGGCATCGTCGTGTAGCAATATACATCGTGTGGTGTGATGAATGTTGTATTCTCCTCATCCTCCTGCTTCATCCTGATTTGGTTATAGCCCGAGTAGGCGTCCAGGAAGGAGAGGCGTTGACAGCCTGCTGTAGAGTCCACGATTTGGTCGATCCATAGTAACGGAAAGTTATCCTTGGGGCAGTGTTTATTCAACGACGTGTAGTCAATGCACATGCGAAGGATGTCAGTATTTTTCTTCGGGACTAACACCGGGTTTGCTAACCAGGTGGAAATCTTAATTTCCCTGATGAACTTGACGGCTAACAATTTGTTCACCTCTTCTCCGAGTGCTTTCTGTTTCGGCTCGGAAAAGCGTCGGGTGGTCTGTTTGACTGGCTTTGCATCTTTCAACACTTCAAGTGAGTGCTCGGCGAACTCCCTGGGTATTCCTGGCATATCTGAGGGCTTCCAGGCGAAAATCTCCCAGTACTCACGGAGGAGTTTGATGAGCGCGCTTTCCTATGCGGATGATAGGGTGGTAGACACGATCGCCGTCTTCGCGGATTCTGTCGGGTGCACTTGATGTTTTCGAGTGTCACTGCTTGGGCCGAACTCAGTTCTGCGGCGTTCTTTTTGGTGAGCGGCATCATCGAGTTATCCGTGGTTTTTGCCAGCTCCTCCAACTCCTCTTGCATCCCGAAAGATTTCGCGATTTCGTTGAACTCATTGTCGCATTTGTCTGACTTCTGGAAGTCGCCGCTTATGGTTATTGTGCCGTATTCTCATGGGAGTTTGAGCTTGAGGTAGGCATAATGGGGTACTGCCATGAATCTCGCGAACGTTGTTCGGCCGAGAATGGCGTGGTACTGCGATGGCCAGCCGACCACCTGAAAGTCGAGGAATTCTCTCTTGTAATTCTTCGGGTCTCCGAGTATCACCTCCAGATTGATTGTACCGAGTGGTCGGACGGCTTTTCCTGGTACTATCCCGTGGGAGGATGTTTCTGATTCTGCGAGTCCGTCCAGGTTCTTGTTCATGCCGCGGAGTGTTTCCGCGTATATGATGTTGATTCTGCTGCCACCGTCCATGAACACTCGGGCTAGGTCGTAGTTGCCTCTATGCGCCTAGATGACGAGCGTGGCGTGCCTTGGTCGATACACTCGTGGAGGGTGGTCCTCTTTGGAGAAGGTTATCGGCTGCTCTGACATCTTCAGGTATTCAATCTTGGATGGTGGAGCCTGTACTACCATGTTAACTTGGCGTGTGTTCTTCTTCTGGACTCTGCGGGACGGGCAGACCTTCTGTATCATTCCGAGGAGTCCGTGTGGATTCGGGTATCCGTTAGCTCCTTGGTTTGCGGCGGGTGGTGCTGGTAGCGCGGCTGGCGCCACGTTCTGGGGTACTACGGGTGGAGGCAGGGGTGGTGGTTGGTATCCTCCCGGTAGTCGCGGGTATCACTGGCTAACGGCGGCCCTGTGCTTCTTCGCGTATGCCTCGTGGATGTCCTGGAACTTTCGACAGTATATGAGGAGGTGAGTGGCCTTGGTTTTGCCCGTGCGCTTATCTGTAAATATATGCAGAGAGCAGTATCCGTCAAGGTATTCCTCGGGAGTTTTGTCGTCTGGTTTTGGTTTCCAGTCGCGATTTCCGTGGAATCCACTGTCGTGATTTCTAGTTAACTCCGCCGCCACCAGTTCCGATTGGTCATCCTGGTCGTAGTGTTTTCTCTTCCTCTTTCGGCGGTCGCCGTTGCGGTCCTCCTCAGGCGCGGGTGAGGAAGTTTTCTCGTTGCGCAGGGACTCCTCACCATTAGCCCATATGTCTGCTATCGCCATTAATTCTCCGATTAACTTGGGTGCAGATCGTACCAGTGCCTCTCGGGAGGCGGCGCACCGAGCACCCTTGGTGAAAGCTTCAACCACAACTTCTTCTGATATGTTTCCCGACGTGTTCTTGAGTGTGGTCCATCTCTGGATATACTCGCGGGTAGTCTCGCCGCTCTTCTGCCTACAGGCTCGCAGTTCCTCGATAGATGATGTCCGTTTGTACGTCGCCTGGAATTTCTTCTCGAAGTCGCGGGTGAGATCGTCCCAGGATCTGTAGTGCGCACGCGGTCTTCCTTCGAGCAAACTAGGGGAAGCGCCTACGAGTGCAGGTTTAGGTACTGCATGGTTGTTGTCTTGTTTCCGCGCTGGCATTTTACCGCGGTAAGATAGTCTGAAAGCCATGACGTGGGCTCTTGCGAGCCATCGTACTTTGGGACCTCTGTTGTGAGTTTGAATCTTTTGGGCATTGGCGCCTCGCGGATCTTGCTGCTGAAGCACATCGCACCGCAAGCTTTCTCGTCAGAGGAGGTGGATAGCGAGAGGGCGCGGTTCCTTCGGGCTTGAGCTCTATCGACCTTTCTTTGCGCGATATCCCCACACACGTAATGTTGACTTCGTTTGCGATTATCCTCCTGTCGCGGTTCCCTGCTGCGGTGTCGCGACCGGCTTCCATGGTGTCGTGGGCTACTATTGCGGTTTCGTGGGCTATCTTCATCACTGTGCGGGCTATCTTCATGGCGCCTGGCTTCTTTTCCTCTGGAGCGGCGAGGTGACCCCTTATCTCCTCTCTGTGGCGATGTACTCTCGCGTCTACGAGGTGTTTTTCCACCCGAGGGGTTTTATCAGCTTCTGGGGTTGTCGCATGTTTGCGGTTCTGGGCGGCGATCGCTGCTCCAGCCATACCTAGCCCCTTCTGGAGTTGTCGGTGTTGCTCCACGCGGGGGTCGTTTTCGGGCGGCTGGTTCGCCCGCAAGTACGTAGCGGCGGCCAGAACCGCAGTGGCTGGAGTTGTCGGGCATACGTTGCCTTCCTCATCGATGTGCATGAGGGAGGTCTTGAGTGATTTGCGAGACCCTTGGTCCAGGCGAGCAATTTTCAAGACGTACTTTTTCTTTGGAGGCTGGTTCCCCGTTGAGTGAATCCTCGAGAGCGCCATGCGGCGCGCACTCGAAGCTTCCGCTCCTTCCTTTCGTGCTTCTAGTTCTTTGCGGGCTTCTGCCAACAGTCGGCCTATCCGCAACAGGTGGTAGTGGTATGCGGTCAGGTCTTCTCGAGAGGATCCAGATTGTATCGGCTGACCAGATTGTATCGATGCCTTCGCTTTGATCCAAGAGGCTCGCGAGAACTTGATGCGTTCCCGCTCCACTCGACTTTCCTCCGTTTCTTCAGGTTGTTCGGTTGATCCTGCCATGCAGACTTGGGCCAGATTTGGCTCGTGAGTCCTAGGCGTAGGCCGATGGCTTTCGCCGAATTTGAAGGGTTCCTCAGCCGCAATGAAGTGGAAGTTGCACGTTATGGCGGATGGAGCCACCGCTGGGCGCTAGGTCACGACCAGCGTCATTAGATGGCAACTTGAGGGTCGTCGGGCTTGAGACAGATTTAGAGTCTGATTCGCCGAGACCGATCTGGTCGGGGAAACACAGGATTCCCACCTTGCTAGCGTAGAAGTGGAAACTGTCGAACGTCAGGTTAATGCTTTTCTCGAGTCCGCTGAACGTCGGGCGAGATTCCGGCGAGTGGGGCGCGTAGACGAGCGACCCGAAGCGGATCTGATGAGGACATACCTAGCTCTCCACCTATTATTACACATGATAATGTTGCTGTCCAAGATAATGAAGTGAGGCTTGGTCCCATGACAAGATCAAGGACCAAACTATTAGAACAACAGGTGAATTCACTCCTACTTGAGTATAATGTTTATAATTGTGAGAACTTTATACTACCTAAATCTATGCATCTATGTATGATCAGGTTTATTGATAACACAAACATACTTGGAGGAGAAAATCAAGAGGAGCTGGAAAACAAGGATGAGAAGCTGTAAAACAAGATCACCGTGGTGGAAACAAACATACAAGGAGGTGAAAACAAGAATACCATGGTGAAAACAAGCATGGAATATGGATAAAACAAGAGTACAAGTGTGGAAAACAACTACTAGCTTGTTATTCCACACTAGGAGATGGTGAAAACAAGAGGAGGGCGCCCATAATGGATATCAATGCGCCACATAGAGTCCTATTTTTATTAGACATGGTTTGTATACCATTATGGCCACATCCCTAATGTGGGTCGGTTTGTATCAAGTTGAGTCGGTTGGGTTTGGTCCAAACCCAACCATAGAGTGCAACATTGAGTCCTATTCGGATTGGGGGTGGGGCTTGCGCAAGTATGGCTTGTGGCGGCACCATACCCCCTTAAATAGCTAGGATCCGAGCCATAGCTCCTCAAACTACGTTAAAACAAAAACCCTAGACCTCTAGATTGAAACAGCTTGTAAGAATTCATCTGGAAATTTATACTGCAAACTTTTTGTGTTAGCTGCTGTTCCATTGGGAATAAGACGGTACAGGACCACTTGTAGTCGGTAGCTACTTGTGCAAGTGTGTGGAGTTGAGAATATCCTTGGGGTTGCAAAATGTTGCATTGGCATCAGGGATCAGCCAGGAGAGTTTTCAGTGAGACACAAGTTATCATATCTGTGAGTTTATCGAGAAGATTGGGCCACCCCTTATCATCTTGGTATCTAATTTACAGGTTGCCTTGGTGAGCTATTATCTATCCCTTAGATTCGAGTGTTTTTAGTCCTATACAGAAAATTTCCCCACAAAAATAGTTTAGATCATTGCCATAATCGTAGTTCATCTTAGTTTCAATTTCTAGTTGATGTTTTTGTGTTTGATTTGCGTCCCATTTTTATGTTCTTGAGTCTTTCTATTTCGGTTAGGGTTAGGGTTCTTAGTTGTCTAGTCGATTTCATATCAAAAACTCCCAAAAAGAATCAATTCAGGTGTTGTTTCTTTGATCCAATTCGAGTTCTATTCCGATTCCTACCGCGGCACCGTTTTGTTTGTTTTTGCTGCCGCCGATCTGATCCCTGCAGTGCGCCTAGCCCTACTCGGAATCGAACTGCACCCGCGGCTTACAAAATCCACGCGAGGCACCGTAACGCGCTTACAAATTGCTGCCCGCGCGCGCTGTCGCAACGCACCTACCGCGGCACAAAATCTCTGCTGCCGCTGTCGTGAGCTCGCACACGCACGCACGCACATCCACCCACGGTAGCAAAACGTTGTCGCCGCTGCCACGCCCTACGCACTCGCTGCCGCGCGCACACACCACGTCACAGACGGCAGCAAATCTCTGCCGCGCGTGTTTTCCTGCCGTGACCGTGTGCAAGCCGTGCCGCGGCACAGTTTTTGCACGATTTTGCTGCCGCCATGGCAGAGACTTCCCTGTTTTCCTGCCGTGAGGAATTAGTCCCTTTAGCTTAGTTTTTTTTCCTTTCTATTTTCTTAGGTTTTCCATATCTAATCTTTGTGAACCATAACCACAGGCTTTCTACATCATATTAATAGGAACTTACCCATAAGTATAGCTATTTTGTGCTCTTGACAGGCTGCTCATTCTCACATATACCATTGTGTTTCACTTGATTATTGGTTCATATTGCTCCTAGTTGTTCTTAAGGCCATTGGAAAAATACAAAAAAATAGAAAAAGAGAAAAAGTATATAAAAAAACAGAAAAATTTGAAAAGAGGCCAAATTGATATTGTTGTTTACTAGTGGAGCTTGCATTATACCATTGTGACACTTGGTTTTTCATACTTGTGCCTGTCTATTGTGAGCCTAGCTAGTGACTTTTCTAGTGCATTGCAAAATCTCATCCATATATTTGCTTTGCCACATTTGTCTCATTATTGGTGTGTGTTTCCTTGGGTATTTTTATATCATCACAAAACAGCAAATAGGATTTGTTACTTTGGTGATTGTTAGGTATCCATACCAAGCCCCACTAAATAACCTTGTTTGCCTTTGTGAGATTTAAAACCTGGGTATTCTCTTCTCCACATCAAGCACACTAGTTGCCACTACTTGTTGGTAAGTATTTCTATTTACTTTGGAACGGTAAGGTACTCAATTGTCTTGCTAGTTTTGAGTGAGTTGTGAGAGAACACCACATATAGATACTTGTTTTCTGTTTTCACTAACCTACTAATGGATCCTTCTAGTGATGATCTTGTGCAGCAAAAGAAGGACCATACATGGGGAGTGAATTGGATGGAGTATGAGGCATTATGTGATGTTTTGCCAAACCAAATGAGAGACGGCCACAAAGATCTATAGAAGTTTGTGACTGATGCTTGTTATCCCCTATATGAAGCAATGCAAGCCATGGAGAATGAAGTGGGGGAAACACATAAATTGGTCGAGGCCAATAATGATCAAGTGACTACTATGCAAAATTCTATTGCCACATTGACTACTCAACTTGCTGATCTACAAAATTTAATTACACAAAGACTGCATGTTCATGATGATGATAATGCTAGTGTGCATAGTGATGCTAATAATGGAGGCCGTGGAGTTAGAGGAGAGAGAGGTCGAGGAGGATTTCAAGGCCGAGCTAATTTTGCTCCAAGGCGTGTGCCCCTTAATGCACCCCCTGAAAATAATAGGGAGGATGATGCTTTGGGTAAACCAAAATTATCTCTACCACCTTTGAGTTTTGATGCCATGGATGTTGACGAGTATTTTCTATGGGAGCTCAAGATTGAAAAATTGTGGCGTTTGCATGAGTACACTGAGGACAGGAAAATCAAATTGTCTTCTTCTGAGTTTGATGGCTATGCTCTTTGTTGGTGGGATACTACTGTGAGAAAAAGACATGAAGATGGTGAATTACCCATTATCACTTGGGCTACTATGAAGAGAGTCATGAGGGACAGATTTGTACCACCCAACTATATTAGAAATCAATTTGATCAATTGCAAAAATTGAGATAGGGTTCTATGACTGTTGATGCTTATTATCAGGAGATGGAGTTGATCATGCAAAGGGCACGTGTGAGAGAGCAATTGGAGCAAACTATGCAATGTTTCCTTCTAGGTTTATATTACAAGATAAAGGTCATTGTTAGACATCACCAATATCATGATATGCATGAGCTATTACACCATGCTAGAGAGGCCGAATCGCATATCAATGAGGAGGCCAAAATTTCAGCAAGAACAAGGGGCATATTTCCTTTGAGATCACCTTTTGTGGCTAGTGCACCACCTCCACAATCAATTCGTGGTGTTTCTTCATCCAAGTCCGAGCCTAGTGCATCTTCAACAAGAAAAACACCACAACCAGCAGCTAGTACCACGGGTTCTAATGTATCTACAACCAGAAACAGAGATATGTCATGTCACACATGTGGAGGAAAAGGCCACTTTAAGAGGGATTTCCCTAATACTAAAATCATGATGGTTAATGAGCACAATGAGTATGAGACAGGTGATGATGCTGATCCTAATGATGATGATGATGATGATGATGGCTATTTGAGTGATACTCCATTGGATGCTTATGCTACTTCTATGCCATCTATTGTTTGCACACAGAAATCTTTGAGTGTTATTCCAAGTCCTGAAAATCAGAGGTGCAATCTATTTCAAACCAAAGTTGTTATTGGTCCTAATATGGCTTGCAAAGTTATTATTGATGGAGGGAGTTGCAGGAATTTGGCTAGCAAAGATCTATGTGCAAAGCTCAATCTGAAATATTTACCACACCCTAGTCCATATTATATACAGTGGTTGAGTAGCACTGGGGAGATGAAGGTGAATCATATGGTGTGTGTGGAATTTCAGATTGGTCCTTATAAGGATTCTATTGAGTTTGATGTGGTTCATATGAATGTTTGCCACTTGTTATTGGGAATACCATGGAAAGTTGACAGGAGTGTGCAGCATGAAGGGAGAGCTAATACATATGAGTTGAATCACCATGGGAGAACTATTGTCTTGAGGCCTATGACACCACAACAAATTGTAAATGAGTCTCGTTCCAAAATAGAAGTGAATATTGAAAAAGAGAGTGAGAGGGATGAGGGAAAACAAAATTCTCAAGTTGTGGGTAGTAGTAGTCAAAACAATTCGAGTGGTAAAAATAAAAATAAGAGAGAGAGCCTATTATGCATGTTAGCCACTAAGGAGGATTTGAGGGAATTTAGAGAGGGTCCTACACTAGTCCCTATTGTGCTTATTCACAAGGGAGAGATCTTGGTTTCTAATGACATGACCCCTATTTCTCTTGGTGTTTCTCATGTTTTGCAGCAGTTTGATGATGTTTTTCCAGGAGAAATTCCCTCGGGGCTGCCACCATTGACAAGGGAGTCTAATCCGATGTAAAAAAAAGGGAGTCCACTCTGATTCCTTCTCAAAGGGTGGTGCGGCTAAGCAAAGGCAGGGGGAAATTGGCCCCCCTACTTTGGCAGGTGCCCTCCTAGATCCACCTATATAATCCCACCCCCTCCTATTTGGAGAACACAATATATTGAGCTTTTTGGCCTTCTTTTTCTCATATAATTAGATATCTAATTAGAGGGCATCTAGAATTAGAGCCTCTAATTAAAAACTTAATTGGGGAACCTCTAATTGAATTAGACTCTCTAATTAGAAACATGTCTAATTGGATTAGAGCTTCTTCTAATCGGGTTTTTGAGTAATGCTCTCCCGATTAGACCTAGCTCTAATTGTTTTCTCTCTCATGTGTTGAAAACTTCCAGTTTCATAATAGCTCTAATTACAGTTGATTAGTGCTACGAACTAGCAACGCCAGAAGGTTTTCTCTCTTCGTCGGTGTCGAGTCCTAGACAGTGGAGCGCTGACGGGTCGACACGAGCCTACGTGTGCACACCATAAGAGATATTACATGTGTGATCCACTGGAGGGAAGACTTAGCGACATCCTTGCAAATAGGCCTAGTTGTGAGTATCTATGATTGTTCAGAACTCTTCTACGACTACATTGATTCCACTACGCGGTGAGTCATTTTCCATATCCTCGCATGTATGGGCTTGCCTCCTTATATGCATAGTGATCTTGGCGGACATAGTAGGGAAAATCGTTAAATTTTGCAGCGTAGACCAATAGTGGTAGCATAGCGTAATATGCATAGATACGATTTTATCTAGAGCACAATTTTGTGCGGGTATGAATAAGCTTGTGCAAGTATATTAGAAATCTTTCTATTATTCAGTTTCTTTTTGTTGTTTCCCAATAAGCCATGTTTGTTTTATTTCCGGTGGCATAGTTTGATTTTTACAAACTTAGGGAAATCCTAGGATGCTCGAGTTGCCCCTAGTATATCTCTCTTGATCTTAAGAAGTGCTTCACTAGATTTGGGTCAAACCATAGTTGATCTCATGTAACGGCATGGTGGAAGGGCATGTGGATTGGATCCAGACAGGGGTCATGGTTATGAATAAGTTTATATTTAGGCTCTAGATGTTTTTATAATGCATGTCTTCTAATCACCCCGCAAAGTTAATCTACCAATGAAAATTAACATACCTCGAATTGCGTAGGTAATGACGATAGTGATCATAGAACCTACAGCCATGCTAAAACTTGCAAACAAAACATTAAAGGCGTCTAACTCGTTTTTGCAGAGTGTGTGTGTGGTTTGGTATAGCTATTATGTTACTGTGTTTTTTATGGCCAATGCCAAACTATTATCAATTGTTAGACATCGACAATCAGGCGTTCATTGCGGAGCTCGGGGGAAGTACATTATTGGAGAAAGTGGTCGCTTCTCCATCATGGAAAACTTGAAGCAATTTTCACCGCAACGGAATATCCTCAGATTTCCACTATGGTGAAAATAAACAAGATGGAGGATCCTCGTTAGAGATGCGCTAAGAAATCCCTGAAGAACAAAGTCTATACCAAATCACACGAATTTATAAATTTCATGTGATGTTTATCCTTTGTTGATTGCACCTTGATTGCGCAGTAGTCGTTTATTAGGGTGATTACTCACATAAAAATATCAAGGTTGTTCGTGTGCTCCCATCCTGTAGCAGCCGTCATAACATATTTGGTTTGCGTCCACCACTTGTATCCAAGGGTCAGCGTATTATTATCGTCTGCATGCGGATATGGATTGATGACTTGTATCTATCCATATAAGCGGTAGCAGATGGTTATCTTGATGTTCATGCATAACTAGTTATAAGCTCGGAACACAATCATCGAATTATGAGCGAGAATCACATGCGAGCTTGGCATGGTGGCCTACTCTTTAGGTTATGATTAGATTACTTGTATCCATGCTTCTTGTCATAATTTATTGGGATCTTGTTTCACTGAAAGTTGATCTTGAGGAATATCAGTTTCAGTGGATCATATCTTATTATCAATTTTAACTGAATTAAGTAGTGCAAAATTAATTTTGAACTATATTGTCTAAATAAGCTTGTTTTATTGTAGAGATGGAACTCGTTGGTAACATAAGTGTGAGTGATTTGTTGGGGTTACACAATTTAACTAAGGAAAGCGTGAACTTCTGTGATTGGGTTCACGATCTAAGATCTACTCTTAGAGGTCTTGGGGTTGAGCATGTGCTGGACATTGAAGTTCCGACACTTGATGGAGAGTATTCTCCATTAGGACATGAGGAGTATCAAGTTTATATGATCATGCTAGAAAGGATGAGTTCTGAGTTGAGTGATAGTTATCCACACTATTGCCCCTTCCGTCTCATGGAAGTTCCGGAGGCTCGATTCTCTATGCAACTCTGTCATGGTCATATAAAACTGTATGCTAAACTGTTAAGGTGCAAACTCAAATACCTTAGGTCTTTGGGGGAGCACAAGAACAAGTTCACAGAGATACTACAGAATCTTAAGGACATTGGTTACCCAATTTCAGAAAGGCTAGCAGTTGATACACTCCTCGTGTCACTTCCATCGTTTTACTTCAGATTTGTGGCTTGCTACAATCTGATGGAAGTGGAGAAGATAGTTGAAGAAGTCTTTCCAGATGCTCATGTCAGGTGAGATGTATGTTTTTATTCACGCCGTGATAACTGCACCAGAAATAAAAGATAAGTGGAAAGACCACACAAGGTATAAGATTTATGCCAGTTATTGATATTTTTCTTGTCTCAAAGATATTTTGGTATTATATACTGAAATTTCTCAATTTTCAATTTATTGCATAGTGAGAAGGAAAATAGGCAAGAGAGGTGGGAAGCATGGAGGGTGCACTGGAAGACGCATTAATGGCGCCATACCAGCTGCAACATCTGCGGAGCCCTGAGTTAATAAAGAGGATCAACACTAGGACTTCGAATAATAGTTATTTTGAGTTTGATCTTTATGTAATGAATGTTTTATGTTCATGAACCATGTTGAGTTCAAATTATAAAATATGTGTGTGAATTCCAAGCTTGGGAATTCAAAGTTTACGATCTTCTTTATTGTGTTATGTCAATTAATTTTATTGTTAACTCTTGAATATTTTGATTCAAATTATTGCTCAAGTTTGAGTAATAGTTTTATGGATTATTAAATAAATTGGAGTTAAGTCTTTTATTTGATTTATCAAGGTTAAAACACTATCTCTGAAGTATTTAATATGGCCAAAATCCATTAAGTGCTACACACTTCTGGATTTCGAAATTCACATAAGTTTTGGATGTTTTCTCAATTGACTTAACTCCATTAAAGACTCAATATGATAATCATATTTATGAAGTGGAATAGATAAAATAATAAAAATTTCAATATTTCATAAAAGTCAGTGGGAGGAAAATTTTGAATAAAAAACTAAGATCAAAGAAATTTGATTGAAATAGAAAAAGACTTAATAGAAATTATAATATGGATTGACAAAGAATATTTTCTTAGTCAATAATTACTCATGATTAATTTTGAGATATTTAAAATTATTGTGATAATAAAATCTTTGTGGGATAAGGATTTAAGCAATGTTATAATTGTCGAATGTCTTTGTGTGGTAAAGTAATAGCTTGAAATGAAAATAATTCTCAGACCCACTAAAGAAATTATTTTGTTTGTTTGTTCAAGTTGGAACTATGTCATTAATTAACTTAGAGTTATTTTAATGATAAGTTCCTAATAATGAATATTTCTCAAGCATGAAAGCATAATTGATTAAAAGGTTTTGCCTAAAATCAATAAGTTTATTGGTAATAAATTTCCACCTTTTTACTCCATGTGTTTTAAACACATTAGATTAAGGAGAAAAGTGTCTTCTCATGATACATATGTGAAAATTAGATTAAGTTGAGATTGTGAATCTTTCTAGAAGGATTGAATGAAAGGGGCAACATGCAAATGTTTCCAACTCATCACCTTCTCCGGGAATTTATGTATGAGATGCATAAAGTTCAAACTTAATATTTGAATAAGGTCATATGAGGAATTTGATGTTATATTAACTTTGTGAAATATTTATCGATGTTCCAAGATAATCACCACCATATGCAAAACATAACAAATAAGATAATAACACTCGTAAATATATGATACTAGATTATCATATAGATCCATGATAAAATAAAATGTTCATTTTAACTCCAAGATTTTATCTTGAGGGCAAGTTGGAGTGATTTTATAAATCATAAGGAAAATGAATGTTTCTTAGAGAAAGCAGGTATGAATATTTTATTTTCATTAAGCTAGTATTGATAAAATTGTTTTATCAAGTATGAATAAATTATAATAATGAAGTTGAAAAACTTATCATATCAATTGCTTGGCGCTTCTATTGGAACAACTAGCAAACTTATTTTGCTAAGTGTAATTAATTTTTGATTACTCGAGTAATCAGAATATATTACATGTATGAGTATTAAGTCAGTCGTTTTAAGGAAACAAGAAGAAAATTATTTTTCATTATGTAAAGCGAAGGGACTTAAAAGTAAGTGGGATATGATTATGATACTTTAATTTAGCTAGGCATAATTGAAACAAAGTTACATCATAGAAAAGATTTAAAAGAGTTTTAAATGAAATATTAGAAAGCGTGTTATTAAATTCAGGGTCGACGAGATAGATTGAGAAATTTAATAAACATGAATATGATGGGTGTGATAAGTGTAATTCCGAAAGGAATTTTGAATTTCCTTGAGATAAATTAATTTTGTCTCAAAATAAAGATGACATGATATTTTGCAAAAGACATGGCATTCGTAGTCATTGGTGAGAAAAATATAAAGGGTTGAGATCAAATCATGATATTTTGTGATTTGACAAATCTCATAGTCATTAAAAGTATTAGCACACAAGAACCAGTGGATTTCCGTTGACTAAAATTATTTTAGTCAATATGGTATAAATGAGAAAAACTTGAAGAAAAGTTTTTGTTATGCAATTAATTGTTTGTAATAAAGCCAAGAAATATTATGGTGAGAAGTTTCTCACAGAAATATCCAATGGTAATATTACAAACTGAAAAAGAACTCAGTAGACTTTTGTATAGCTACAAATAATATTGTGAGTATTCACATATCTATTTGTAGTGGAATTACAAAATTGAATCTTTATTGATTTTAACTCAGATTATGATTCTTCAATTGATAATATCATATGTTGTATAATTATCAACATTAAAGTATTATGAGTGGACTCTACAGTATTTTTTTGGATAGTTGCAACACAATGTTAGACATTGTTGGTTGCAAGTTATTGGATAAAATTCATTCGACTTAGTGAGGTTTCAAACGATGATATAATAATTCATTCAGAGACACTTGAATTATTATTTTTGTCACGGAACCAAGTTCACACAAATCCAATTCCTAATAAATTCAAATGCAAGTTTATCACAAGTTGATTAGATCAAAAGGTCAAAGAGAGAAGTCTAAGGTACCACCTGCATAGTGTGAGTAGAACCGTGATTCCATAAGTGTTATGTCATCATACTAACTGGAGTATTAATTGAATCTATTGCAAGAGGGAGACTGTTGGAGGTAATCCCTAGAGACAATAATATTCAATTATTATTCTATCTCCAAGTTCAGAATTAAGTTGATGTCATCGTGCTACAACCGCTATAGCACTTGAAAAGTGAGTTTTCAAAGGAAAATCATTGTGCGGGTGTGAATACATAAACAAACGAGAGTTCCTAATTTTGTCTCTAAGATTATCTTGTGTTTTGTGAGATGATCACATTTTCCGGATCATGTACTTAGAACAAAGTCTAGCAAAAGATGAGATCTTATTGTTAGTGTAACAATAGTACTGAACCGACCCAAGTGTATGTTGTTGCTAAAAGAGACTAAACAATCAACATATATTTTATCAAATGCATATGAAGTTACCATTGACTATAATTCCTATACTATGACAATATCTAGTCACATCATGATCGATAGTTATACTTTGGATAACATCAACCGTCTTGCCGTAACTGGGGACTATAAAGGTGATATCTGGGTATGACCTAGAAAGTCTAATGGAACTGAGATCGTATAAGACTAGTACTTAACTCCTCTAGACGATAGAGAGAGATATTTTCTTGTACCTCTCAGTATAATCGATGACATATCGTCTGGATAGACACAGTGTGATCTAATCACAGGGTCGTCGGGGATATGAATGAGAAAAGAGAACAATATCGGTAAACGAGTTATATGTGTTATGACTAATGAGTTCGATCAGACTGGATCACATAGTCTCACCTCGTGATATCGTTGGTATCGTGAAGTTAAGGGAATAAGAGTGTTGAGTAATTTATAAGGTTCCCTCATACATCAGGATCACACATGAGCCATCTTGGACGTCCATGGTCCCTTTGTTGGTTATTGGTCTGTTAGTGTCCGAACATGACTGTGTATTATCGAGCCTTTACAAGTCACACGCTTAAGCCGTGCCAACCTTCTATTTAGAGAAATAATATGTTTTTATTTGTGTTATGAATGCTTGATATCGTTACGATATCACAGAAACAAGTCTGGTGTCAATCGGACTGGTTTCGGGGAAGTTATTACAAGAGAGAAATTATGCCGGTGTTTGGTATAATTTATATGAGAAGCTATGGAGGACATGAGATGTCCCTGGGTGTTAGAATTTTGTTTCTAACATCGTTACATAATATCGATGATTTTATCTATAGGGGAAACGAGGTTCCGAATAAGTTTTGAGGGACTTTCCTTATATGGAAGCAGTGTCGGAGGGGGGCAGATTTCCCACTATGGGCAAAAACTAATTTTAGGGATTTCCAGGTGGGGGCCATGGTCACACAAAGTGCATCAGGTTTCCATAAGTATTTTTCCTGAATTTATTGGATAAAAAAATGAGAGGGAAAAGGAAAAATAAAAGAAAAAGAAAAAAAAGAGGTGGAGGTGTTGGACTCCGCAAGGGAGTCCAATCTGATTCCTCCTAGGAGGGTGGTGAGACCAAGAAAAGGGAGGGGAAACTGACCCCCTCCTTTGGCTGGTGCCCTCCTTGCTCCACCTTATAATACCACCCCCTCCTCTTTGGAGAACACAATCTATTGAGCTTTTTGGCCTTCTCTCTCTCATAGAATTAGAGATCTAATTAGAGGGCATCTAGAATTAGAGCATCTAATTATAAGTTTAATTAGAGGACCTCTAATTGAATTAGAGAATCTAATTAGAAATATCTCTAATTGGATTAGAGCTTCTTCTAATCGGGTCTTTGAGTTATACTCTCCCGATTAGACCTAGATCTAATTGTTTTCTCTCTCATGTGTTAAGAACTTCCAGTTTCATAATAGCTCCAATTACAGTTGATTAGGGCTACCAACAAGAAAGGATAAAAGGATATCTCTCTTCGTTGGTGCCGAGTCCTGGACGGCGGAGCGCTGACGGGTTGACACGAGCGTACACATGCACGCCATAATAGGGATTACACGTGTGATCCCCAGGAGGGAAAACTTAGCGACATCCTTGCAACTAGGCCTAGTTGTGAGGATCTAAGATTGTTCAGAAATCTTCTACGACTACATCGATTCCGCAGCCCGGTGAGTAGTTTTCCAGATCCTCACATGTATGGGCATGCCTTGTTATCTGCATAGTGATCTTGGCGGACGACGTAGTGCGATTTTTTTAAATTCTGTAACGTAGACTGATGAGCCAAAGAATACCTATAAGCCTTAGCAGCTGAGTTGTCAATTGAGCCACACCTGAGAAGCACTTATCAAAAGATGAGAGTAACACAAGGTGCAAGAAAACTGTGGATGGAGTGGTGTTGTGATGTTTCTCTTGCGTCCTCAACACACCTAATACAATGGCAATTATATAGATGCATTGGTTTATCAAAAAGATAGTTAATGTTATGGACAACTGATTTAAACAAGTGGTATTTGTAATCTATAATAAACAGACCAGCAAGGAAACATGTAGTAAAAGCATGTAAAAACAGTAGCAATAATAGTAAAAGATGGACCCGGGTTCACAGGTTCACTAGTGAAAGTCTCCAAACAATACAACAAGTGTTGGGTAAACAAATTGCAGCTAGGCAATTGACAAATCATGGGGGCATAACAATGCTATTATGACGAGATATAGTTCACGGGTTCTCGCATGGTAGGCATTACGTCAAGGCATATAGACCGCTATCCAGCATGCATCTATATTTAATAGTCCACCTCAAGAAATCTATCCAGCAAATCTCTCTGGTATTAAGTTGTAGCAATGAAGTGATTGCTTTGTGCAACAAACAATTGCATTAAGAACAACACGTAATGTAAGCAATGGTTCTCGTCCGTAGACAAGAGCACCGTTGTTTTCTCCCTAGTGGTAATAACACATCCTCCCCTGCATGTTTCTGTCACTCGAGCGTAGGAAACAAGGATGCATGAACCTACTATGTAGCATAAATACTCCCTCTTGTAGATGCATACAACTATGTGATCAAGATAATCATAAACATCCGGAGAGCATGCAAGAACACATTAAAACACTCTAAGGATATAAGTGAAGAATCTCATATAATGATCTGAACAAAATAATCATAATTACATGGTTCATCGGATCCTAGCAAACACAACATATATCATTACATCACATGGATATCTATCATGTGAGGTAGCTCAAGAGACCATGGTATTGAACATCAGGGGGAGAGAGTACCAACTAGCTACTGCTATGAACCCATAGTCCATGGTGGAACTACTCACGTATCTGTCCGGAGTCGATCATGGCGATGTAGAGGCCTCCGGTGGTGATTCCCCCTCTGGTAGGGAGCCGGAACAGGGCTGTAGAAGCCCTAGATTGAACTTTAGAGGTGATGGTGCCTCTCTGTATGTTTTGTGGAAAATAACTCCGTCCCCGATGATTTTCGGGTTAAGGGAAATTTATAAGCGAAGGGGGGACGTGAGGCGGTGTTGGGAGCCCCTGATATGTCATAAACGTATCCTTAATTTACGATGTTCCATGTTGTTTTCATGCCCTATGCTAAATGTTATCCTTACACTTCATGTCATTTTTATCGATTTCCCGGGACTAACCTATTGACAATATGCTAGAGAGCGAGTTCTTGTTTTCTGCTATTTTTAGTTTCAAAAAAGTTATTCTCGAAATATTCTCGGAATTGGAAAATTCGAAGCCCGGAAGTCTTAGAATTCCTGAAGTTTCCACGGAGTCCCGAAGAGGCCCAGAGGGGGCCACAGAGGGGCCACACGGGCGGTGCGCCCCCTGGCCGCACCTGGGGTGGTGTGGGCCCCTCGGGTGCCCACTGCCATTGCCCTTCCGCCCATGTATTCTCCTTGATATGTGAACTCTAAAGATATACCACTTTTCCACGAAAAACACCCGAGGCTGCCGTCATCGTCAACCCGAGATCGGGAGGGTTCTGGAGTTCTCCTCGGCACCCTGCCGGGAGGGAAAATCATCATCGGAGGGGTCTACACCACCATGCCCGCCTCCGAAGTGACACGTGAGTAGTTCATCCTTGGACTACGGGTCCATAGCAGTAGCTAGATGGTTGTCCTCTCCTCTTTATGCCTCATATTTGGATCTCGTGAGCTGCCTCACATGATCGAGATTATCTTATTGTAATGCTACATGTTGTGTTTGCTGGGATCCGATGATTATTGAATGTTATGTCTCTTGATTATCAATCTATCATGTTGTCTTTATGTGTATGTTATTTATGATCTTCCATGCTCTCCGTTGTTAGTAGATGCTCTGGCCAAGTAGATGCTAGTGACCCCAAGAGGGAGTATTTATGCTCAATAGTGGGTTCATGCCTCCTTTGCATCTATGCTCGAGTGACTCAGTCTTTGTTCTGGGTAAAAAATGATCTTTGTGGATTTTCAACCCTTTTCAAGAATATTTCCTTAAGAACTTTTATGAAATAGAAAAACAGAAAAAATAGCAACTTCCCTAGGGCATCTTGTTAATAGGTTAGTCTGTGAAAACATATGTAAAACGAAGGAAAACGATAGAAAACATGTGGAAGACAAAAGGTATTGGATAGAGAACAAGCATGGAGCATCAAAAATTATAGATACGTTTGCAACGTATCAGCATCCCCAAGCTTAACTCCTGCTCTTAGCATCCCACCTTTCAGTAAAGGTAGAACACCTATGTTATGTGCTAGTCCCTGGATCAATACTAGCACCACAGTACAAAACTTAAAGTATCATTGCATAAGAGTCAAAATTATTACATCGGAATCCAGAGTACCCAAGTATAACTTATTACAAGGTGCATAGACTCATAGGCTAGCTATAACTCAGAGATGAAGCAACGGAAGTAAAGCAGAAATGAGCCTCCATCTTCAAGCATGCGCCACAATAAGACATGTTGGGTGTAGACTCGAGTCCAGAAACATATTCACTCTTCATTAGAATAACCTGCACGTTGGAATATGCATCCCCGAAGAGGTCAGCACAATTTGATGTACTGGAAAATGATACCTATGGTGGATATATAATGGCAAATCTAAAACTACATGAATATCATGGCTAAGTGGAGTTTTGGGCTATTTTCTAAAAGACAATTTTCTCCTAACACTTTTGTGAAGTCATTTTGTTTTGAAAGGGGTGGCAACATTGGAATAAAATCCAAGCACCACCTACATTGTTCACTTAGTCAAAATTTTACTTATTGAAAATGGTGATGTGTTTCTTCCGTCCATCCTTGTCCAGCTGCTCGAAGTTGTCCATAACCGGGGACACGGCTAAGATCTTAGTTTGTTGACTCTGAAGAGTTTGTGCGCCTTCACCTCTTGTCTTCAATTAACCCAAACATCCTATACACCCGAAGTGCATCATGGAAAGGAGAGAATTGAGACGAGATCTTTCATAAGAAAGAATTCAACCCAATGGCAAGACCCGTTCCACCTATAATTATGCTACATCTGCTTGTCAAACCTAGGCTGAAGTCTCAACTTAGTTGATCAAGACAGCCCATATGTCAAAAGGCTGCACTGGAAGAAATATAAACTTAGGGAACATCTAAATCACTTTGGTCCTGGGTGGCATTCCTCAAGTGAACACCTCCGAAGATTAAAGGCACTGAGGGCCACTCAACTATCAACAGCCTTGCACTACCACATCCACCTAGGTGGTTCATTGAGTTTATATTGAGTTTTTCATCAACAACTTAGTAAAAATACCAATATGTAAGCATGGATAAGCATAAACTAAGCTTGATGGCCACAAAATAACAAGGTTTAAAAAGGGTGGCTACACACTACTAGGATATAGCATAGCATAATACTTTATAAAAAAATATCCTATCATGCATACTACTCAGATCCACTAATGCATAGTGAAAATATGGGTAATGGATGGGGTATCACTTGCCTTGCCAGCAGGAAGAATAGTAACAACAACCACAATTGTAGAATTGCTCCTCCTCACAATCTAAACAATAAAAATAACAACACATAAACAAATAACAAAAGAAAGCATTACATAGACATGAATGCATGATATGCAATGATGAAAAATGTACAACACCACAATCATTATGAATGAAGGTCAAAATGTTGTTCTCTGGTTTCATAACATGTTTAAGAACTCAGGGAAACAAAATAAGTACAAAATTATACTTATAACATTTTTAATGCCTTTATAAAGGCCTATAAACCAAAAACAACACTTCTATTACTAAAAGGTTATAAATGTTGTTATTTTCTACTCTCTGGATAGAGTACAACAATACAAGACTATGGCAATTGGAATTACTCAGAAAGGAGTTATATAACTAAAGTTATGAGCAAAATAGGGAATATAAAGATCTGTGAATAACAAGTTTGTGCATGTGTCAAAATTAAAATTTTATTGCTCCATTGTGTTCTAATAATCTTGTTGGTTTCAAAAATTACAAAATTATTGGATTTGGGGTTACAGAGCAAAAGTTATTGAATTTACAAGTTTGCACACATTTATCTTTTTATAAAAATTAGCTCGATCCGGGGGAGACTAAATGGAGCCCTATGATTGGCCCATACCTTTTTGCGTGGATCGCTAACGAGGGCCGCTGGATCTAAGTCACGATGGACAGCCACGATTTAAAATACCATTTTGGGCGCGGCCGCAGAAAACACGGGCGCGCATGGTGCCTCTATCCTACAAGCCAAAAGGGACGACGAGGCATACCGATATGATCTTCACGTTGAGGTGGGCTCGATGGCGAAGAAGCGGGCTCAACGATGATCTCCTAGTCCTGCAATTCCACGTCGGAGGAACGTCTAGTGGTGGTGTCCTTCGGTCGTGGATGGCGCCGTCGTCCTGGTGCACCTTATCAAAACGATGCGCGACATCGAGATAAAAATATTGGAGGCAGAGGGAGGGAACGAGGCGCATCGAGCTCACCAGAATCGTGGAGACTCGTCGGCGGCAGTAGAGGGATCGAACGGTCTCGAACAGACAGCCTAGGGGCTCCCCGTATTCGTGGTGTGAGGCAAAAATATGAGGAAGGGGAGAGGCTTATGTAGGTGCACAGAGGGGAAGAAACATAGGTTTTAATCGGCGACTTGACGCCGACATTAAAATCGGCGTTTCCGCCGTTGCAGCTCGGGGTGGAGGAGGGTTGAAGATGACGTTATGTTGGCGCTGACGTGTAGGACCACGGGGCGACCGACAGAGAGAGAAAGAGAGGGAAGATTGAGAGAGCGTGGGGGGGGGTTCTCCTCGGGCTGGCTCGTTGGGTTGTGATGCTGATGTGCTGCGTTGCTAACTAGCATGGGCTTGATGGGTTGGGCTGCTGCGCGCGCGGTAGATTAGGTTCTTTTTTTTCTCTTTTTTTAATTCAAATGATTAACAAATAAATTCAAAAACCACTTAAAACTTGAAAAAAAAATCATAAAAATATGTTTTGAAAAGCTTAAGAGGTAAGGAGTATTTTGGTACTCTTCTTTTCCAAAAATAAAAATAGTTTCACATGGGGTAACATGGTGATTTCACAATGCCCTTTTATTCCTTGTTGTGGGTAAAATGGGTTTAGGGTTTTGGAAAAGATGGAAACAAGGTAAAAACATGCAATAATTCCATGATGCTTATGTATGCATGATGTTATTTTGAATTTTGAAAACCTGGGATGTTACATGCTCGTCCTCGAGTAGGTAAGTGATAAAAAAATTGAGGTGACACGAAGCCAACACAAATCTTGATCAATGTTATGTAAAAGCATTGCAAAGCTCAGATCAAAGTACTTTAACAAAGACATGATAAATATTATCTCAACTAATGTAAACTTAGCAACCATGTTGCACATGAAAAGAAACACAAACAAAATAAAATGAATAATGAAACATTCAAAGTGATATGTTTGTTTCAATTATAAAGAAATACATAATAAAGTGGTATCTAGCTAGTCCTTCGTGTGGTAGCAAAATATAAATGCTAGGACACCATCAAAGTTTAAATGGTGACTAGATACAAATAATTGTAGAGGAAGCAATACCACAATCAATCAATAATAAATTTTGGGACTATCCACATTATACTCAGCATGAAAATTATGCTCTCTTAGATGGTGCATAAAGTAAGAAGATGAAGACTCAACATAAAAGTAAAATAAAGGCCTTTCGCAGAGGGAAGCCGGGATTACTCATGTGCTAGAGCTTTTTTTTTGATAAAACGAAGATATTGAAAACAATTTTGAGAGAGGTGTATGTCTATGTCAATGAATGGTAATGAAAAACTTATCATAATCCATGTCAACCAAAGTGTTTAGACTTTTGAGAGTGGTTTCCGTTGTTTATTAGTTTGGCACCCCCCACCTTTCTTTCACAAATCAGGGCTAGTCGTGTTCACGGGTACCCACCAGCTTTCATCAAACCATGGGGAAGTGCCTTTTTATTATATTAATTGAGATTAGCTCTCTGCAAATGTAGATGAGCACAAATTCCATAATCATCGGGTGAAATAAGGAAGAAGAACTTTGCTTGACACAAACCGTAGTAAACTTTAAACTACTTCCCCATGAGCTAAAACAAGAACAAAAAATAGGTTATAATTTTGAAGGTTTAAAGGTAGCACACGAGAAATTTGCTTGGAGTGGCGGTTAAATACCACATATAGGTAGATATGGTGGACACATTTGGCATACTTTGTTTTTTGGGAGTTGGATGCACGAGTAGAGATCATAGTCAGTACATGTGAAGGCTGGCAAAAAACCGAGAGCGACCAACTAAGAGAGTAATAACGGCCATAATCATTTGTAGCGACAAAACATCATTAATCAAAGCATGAAGTGATATTACAAGTAAAAAAACTAAACTATCATCAAGGCTAGAAGTGACTTTGCTTGTAGTCATAACATGGTGTGAGCATGCGCCAAGTCAATCCAGATAAAGCATTCAAGGGAGAAATACCACAATACCATGCTTCGGTACGCAACGCATGATTAAATTCAATGAAACATTAAGCACTCTCAGCTATTTGGGACTAGTCATGATACATCATAAATAACTAAGCATACAATGGAAATAACATCTAACATGACATGGCAAAGCCTATGCCACAGTCAAAACAAGCTTCCTATTGCACCACTATAAGCATGAGACAATTTACTCTTTTCCAACACCAATCAACTTATTCGAAACAACTATAAAAGAAAATAAACATCAAAGACTAGAGAGATAATCAAATATAACTAAAGCAAACCAACAAGCTTTAAAAAAGATTCAAGTGAAAAACAAGAGCTAAACGCAGTACTAGTAAAAGCTGAACCTGAACAATAAGAGTGAAAACTAGAGTGTTCTAGGAAATGAGAACGAAGCGTGTCTCTCCCAAAATAAAGATGCTAGGATCCAACCAAAAGCTACAGAAAAGAAAACAAAACAAACTGAAAGAAAAATAAAAATACGCTCCGAGAATAACACATATCATGTGAAGCAATAAAAATGCGCTCCCTATGTCATCAATGCTCACCTTCTTAATCACTTCTCTTTTTTAAAAGTTTTTAGATAACAAGAACAACTATATTTTATAATTCATGTTCCCTACCAACAAGGAGATATAAAACAACTCAAAACTGAAAGCAAGAGAAACTTAAGACTGTAAGAAAAAATAAGAAGGGTTGTCTCCCAAGAGCTTTTTCTTTATAGCCATTAAGACAGGCTCAGTAATTTCAAAGAAGCTCGCGTAATAAATATGAATTGAAGAAAAATAGAGCTTCAAGAAGAAAATATGAAACACATCTAAGTCTAACCCACTTTCTATGCATAGGAATCCTGCAAAGAAATAAATTAAAGAAGCACAAACCAGCAAGCATAGGAAGGTAAAACAAAAGAAACTTCAAAACTTTCAACATAAATAGATATATTTTAGTAACATGAAAATGCATGCAACCATATTTTACTCTCACATAATAATTTTCAGTAACATCATGAAGAAAATCAAGAATATAACTATCACACAAAGCATGTTTTTCATGATCTAAAAGCACATAACTCATATCAAGCTCCAAAATAGTGAGGTCAAAATTTTAAATCAGCACCTCTTCGGACCCACTTTTAGCAATATTATAACAAGATGATTGATCACTATAGAAAGGTATGGGACTTCTTATAGCTAAAGTCAAGACCTCTCCAATACCATTTTCAGCAGCATTATAATTTATAGCATCAAGTAAAATAGGACCATCATCTAGAGCATTATCATATAAATTTTCTAAACAACCTTCCTCATTTTCATGCATATCAATAGTTGGAATAAATAGAGGATTATGATACTATTTATAAAATTAGCATGGATTGTCATAAATAACAATAGAGAAATTACTTCCACAAGTTTCATTCATAGAAGCATCAAGGTCACAAGTATAGAAAGTATCAATTCATCAAAAAGGGATATTTCAAAAGAATCAATAGGATCACCACATTCATCAATATAGCACTCATCCTCCTTTGGAAAGAATGGAGGGAAATACGTATGAATTAAAGAGTTACTCACATTATAAGGTAGACATGGGTAGCTACTCCATTGTTCCTCCTTTTGATCATCACTCTCCTCCTCTTTTTCATCCAATGAGCTTCCAGTTTCAGCAATTTCCTCTTCCACAGGGCTCCTGCAAGGCATTAGTATCTTCCTTTGGGGGAGAGAATCTATTAAGATATTTAATTATATAGCCATTAACATCCTTGTAATTATCAAATCAATATTTGAGTATATCATAAATCTCATATTTATAAGGAGCGTCATCAATATTTTCAAGCAAATAAGCAATTTCGAAAGCACCCTTCCAAGCAATAAATTATTCAATTGGTTCCACTTCATAAAATTCATAACTTCCTATAACATAAGAAGCTATGGTATCATTATCGATGTACTCACATTGAAAAGGAAGGTGTTTATACCTCCTACAGCAACAAGATTTATCAAAGCAATAGGAAACATTATAAGTAGAGCACACATTTTTAGCATACTCATTCAATTTATTTATTTGTTCCGATAAGTTTATCCCTTTCTATGACAAGTGGTGTTTATTATAATATTTCTGTTCTTCTTCCATGAACCAACTGATGACCCACAATTATAGGGGATCGCAATAGTCTTCGAGGGAGGTAAAACCCAAATTTATTGATTCGACACAAGGGGAGCCAAAGAATATTTATAAGCCTTAAAAACTGAGTTGTCAATTCAGTTGCACCTGAAAGTAGACTTGCTCGCAACAATTTATCAATGGTAACAATTTTCTAGCAGCATTAGTAGTAAATAACAACAAGAGTAAAATGGTAACATCAGTAGCAATCGCGGGAAACAACAGGACGAAAGTACCGTAGGCATAGAGGGAATGGATGAATGGTCGTTGCATGGATAAGATAGTTCATGAAATAATCTAAACACGAGCATTGCAGATAATAATAGTAAAGCATCCAAGTTCCAGGCTAACCATAGGCATGTGTTCTAATATAGTCGTACGTGCTCGCAATGAAAAACTTGCACAACATCTTTTGTCCTACCAGCCCGTTGCAGCGGGGCCTCAAGGGAAACTACTGGTAATTAAGGTGTTCCTTTTAATAAAGCACCAGAGCAAAGCATTAACACTTCATGAACACACGTGATCCTCACATCAAAACAATCCCCTCCGATTGTCCCAATTTCTGTCACTTTGGGGCCTCAGGTTTCGGACAATAACATGTGTAAACAACTAGGAGGTATGATCAAGAAACATAATTATACTCATGAAACAATAACATGTTAAGATCTGAGATCATGGCACTCGGGCCTTAGTGACAAGCATTAAGCATAAAAAGTTGCAAAAACGGTAGAAAACACTAACAATGGATACTAGGCACTATGCCCTAACAATCTGGCATTATTACATGATCGATCTCTTCCAATCCCTTCCATCCCTCCCAGCCTAAAGTGGTGTTTACTCACACATGGACGGGGCAATCGTGGATGGTTGATGAAGAAGAGGCGTCGGTGTCGATGGCGATGATCTCCTCCGAATACCCATCCCGGCAGGGCGCCAGAACAGGAACTTCTGATCCTCAAATTGAGTTTCGAGGTGGCGGCGGCGCTCTATTGTGTTTATGTGGAATATGACGAACCCCCTCGCGTTTTAGGTTTACAGGGCATATGTAGTCGAAAGGGGAGCCCGAGGGGGTGCCTGGGGGCCCCATGCCACCAGACAGCGCGGCCAAGGCGGGCGCCCAGGGGTGGTGTGGTCCCCTCCTGGCCCCTCTCCGGGGCTCCTTCTGGCTTCGGACGTCTTCGGGTGTTTTAAGGTCTCCGGGATCTTTTTTAGGCATTTCCCCGAAAGTTGATTATTCTGCACAAAAATGAGACACCAAGGTAATTCTGCTGAAAACAGCATCAGTCTGTGTTAGTTGTATCGAAAACTCATTAGTTTAGAGGCCAACAATAAGAAAAGTGTTCAAAAAGGAGATATGTTTTGGACGTATCACCCACCTTGCTAATAATATCTAGTTTCAAAGAAATCAACCACTGATAGCAAGAACAAAAATGCAAGAGTGTACTTCCCAAGTGAACTTATAGATAGAGCTATGTGCCCCGGCAATGGCGCCAGAAAATAGTGGCATAGTTGACGGGAGAGCACCTTCTTATGTATGCTTTTTTCTTCCTTGGTGAGCTTGTAGGTAAAGCTATGGTTCCCCGGCAACTGCGCCAGAAAATAGTCTTTATGACCCACAAGTGTAGAGGATCGCAACACTCTTTAAGGGTAAGTGTAACCCAATTTATTGATTCGACACAAGGGGAGCCAAAGAATATCTATAAGCCTTAGCAGCTAGGTTGTCAATTCAGCCACACCCAAGAAGCACTTACCAAAATATGTTAGTAACACAAGGTGCAAGAAAAAGGTGGATGGAGTGGTGTTGTGATGTTTCTCTTGGGTCCTCAACACACCTAATACGATGGCAATTGTATAGATGCACTTATTTAGCGAAAAGATAGTTAATGTTGTGGAAAACGGAGTTAAACAAGAGGTATTTGTAATCTGTAATAAACATACCAGCAAGGAAACAAGTAGTAAAAGGATGTAAAAAAGTAGCAATAATAGTAAAATATGGACCGGGGTTCACATGTTCACTAGTGGTAACTCTCCGAACAATAGAACAAGTGTTGGGTAAACAAATTACAACTAGGCAATAGAAAAATCATGGGGGGCATAACAATGCTATTATGACGAGATATAGTTCACGGGTTCAAACATGGTAAAAATTACATCAAGGCATATAGACTGCTATCCAACATGCATCTATATCTAATAGCCCACTGTAACACCTGGGGTGTTCCCCCTAAGCAGAAAGTTGGTTGTTTTCTTTTTGCATTGCATCACATGCATCATATGCATTGCACCATGTTTTCAAAACAACTGGAAATATCAAACCAATTTAAACTTTCAAAACATGTCCAAAATTTCCAATCTAAAAATTGCAAACTAAACATTTTGTTTCCAATAGCTTTGAAGTTGATTTATTTAATTTGCCTGTTAATGAAATTCCCTTTTATTAACACTCAAATGGTAATTTCAAATTCAAATCAAATCAATCATAATTGGCATGTTCCAATTGTGGTTTACAAATTAAAATCTTCCAAACATTTTAAACCCACTAAGTTTTCATAGTGTTTGATCTTATTAAATAAAACTTGTTTAATTTAAAAATCAAAGCTATGTGAAAACCCTATTTGAAATTCAACTAACAATTTAAAATCAAATTAATATTTCCAACTTTTGAAGTTAATGTTAAATTGCTTGACATTACTGTTTTGGAAAATTAATAACATTACTTTATAAGAAATAAAAGCTCCAAACCCTATTTTCTCTCTCTCCCTCTCTCTCTCTCTTTTCTACAAAAAAAATGTGTGCAAACAAAAAATTAAAAACAACAACAAAGAGGCAGGCCAGCCCACAACCCATTTTCTTCCCCTCTAGCCCACCAGCCTTCTCCCCTTTTCCCCCAGCCCACCTAGTGGCCCAAACCACCCCTCTCCTGGCTCGGTACCCCTTCGAGGAGATCTTCTTCCTCCTTGACGTCACCTGTGTACGAACCATCCCATCACCGTGAGATCTTCTTCCCCCCCTCCGATGTGCTGCCGTACGAGCTCGACCCCCCCCATAAAACCTCCACCTCCCCTCTGCTCACCCTAAGCCCTAGCCCACTACTCTTTCCCTCTCCCGCCGCCATCTCCCTCCTACCCCTCCTTCTCTGATCTCTCTCTGAACCCTCCTTTCTCTGAACTGCACTGCCGAAGCTTCCCGTCAGAACTCGCCGCCGCCCCATCGCCACGGCCCTCCTCGAGCTGGACCAGCCACGGGAATGGAGCCCCGGCGGCTCCCTCTACACCCTCGCTTCCTCGCCGGGTGCTGGGAGACCCTAGGGAGGTCGCGCCGTCGAGCTCTTTCCGCGGCACGCTCCTGCCACCGTCTGCTTCGCCGTCGGCCGCTCCGAGCCTCTGCTCCATCTACAACGTGGGTGAGCACTAGCCCTGGACCCCTCTCGCTGCCCCCCTCCTTGCTCTGCGAGCGTGGCCTTCGTGCCACGCAGGTGTGCGCTCCGTACCCCCCCCCCTCGATCACTGCTCGCCGTGCAGCACCTGAGGATCGACCTCTGGCCGTCAGTTTCGTCAGTGAAAATTGCCCCTTGGCAGATCTGCTCAAAAGAGCATCGCAGCTCTCTGAACCACAAACACACAGCTCACCCCAGTGGCACGGGCCTCAAGCGCGCGCACAGCGAGCCGCGGGTTCGATTCCCCTCTGCCGCAGAAAAGCCACCCCTTTTGTTATTTTTCCACGCGCACCCCCCAGGCCCACACGTCATTGACACCCACCGCCACCTCACACTCCACACACGCCACTGTGGCACCACGCTGGCCGTGGCCCACTGTCAGCCAGCGTGGATAGCCTGCCCTCTGTAGAAAATGCCTGTTCTGTTTCTTTTAAATAGTAATTTGAAACCTAAATATTGCAAAATTAATATCTCCTCCATTATAACTCCAAATTGCACAAACAAAATATGTATCCCAATCAGAAAATTATTAACTTTTCAAATATGTATTTTGTTTACTGTTTTGAACATTCCAAATATTTTCAAAAATTCAAATTCAAATAACTCTTTTTGAATTTGATTAAATCCATAACAAATTCAATTTTAATTCAAATGGCCCATATAAAATATGTTTTCCAACCAAACTTTCATGCTCTTTCCAAATATAACATTTGTTTTCTATTTTGGATAAATAAAATTAATGCAATTACTTAATGCTTCAATTAAATCATTTAAATGGTGAAAATTCATAACTAATTCAATATTAATTCAAATGTCACATATGAAATATGTTTTCCATGCCAAATTGAACCACCTTTTCAAATATAAACTTTGTTTCCTGTTTTGAATAATTAAAAGTGGTTAAATAATTTAAATCTTGTTTAAATCATTTAAAATTGCTAAATTAATAACTTGGTCAAATTAAATTCTTTTTGGACATATAAAATATGTTTTCAAACCAGAAAAGCATAACCTTTCCAGATATGAATTTCTTTTAATGTTTTGAACAAATAAAAATTCAAATAAATTCATACTTGAATTAAATTCATTTAAAACTTGTTCAAACTTGTTTAATTCATAATTAATTCATCTTATTTCCTTTTTCAACAAATGAAACATGTATTCCACCTAGAATTTTGTGTACTTTCCAAATATGAACTTTGTTATCTATTTTGAACAATTTAAATTGGTGAAAACCACAAATGCTTGTGTAACTCCTTTAAGAAGCAAATTTTCATAACTTAATAAATAAATTTCCAAACTTGGTAAACTTTATATCAAATTGAATCTATTGTTGTTTCCTTATTGTTTTCATCATCCATGCATCATGCTAATCCACTTTCACATGTTGTTTAGTTGTAGATCATTTAATTCAACCTTAATTCATGGGCTTTCCATATGCAATCCCATTGCATATAGGCCCATTTAAATATGTTTACCATGTCAACTAGTTTATCTTTGATGCATCCTTAAACTTGTCATGCATCCCTATCTTGATCATGCTGGATCTTCTGTCGTAGTAGTAATTGTTGCATCCGGTGTTTGTTCGAGGTTCGTTGCTTCTTCGCGGATAGGACGTTGAGATGATGTGAGCAACGACAAGTTCTTCGGATGTACCTCTACTTGCTGGATCTCAGGCAAGTATACCCACTTGCTGCCTATGGCTGCCTTTCATCACTTGTTACCGATTCTTTCCGTTGTTCTTATGCTAGCCTTATGATTCGATGCTTGTGTCCCGATCCTATTATATGTTTACCCTGCAACCATGATATAGCCTTCCTTCCACTTCCTATTAATTGTTGCTTGTTTCCTTGTTGGCCCTCGTGTCGTAGTTGCATGCTTAGCGTTGTTTGTGCTCAAGTCTTGTTGTCCGTCTTATCACCTGTTTAGTTTGATAGCTGGGTTTCAATTCAATCAACAACAGGTTAACGTTTTGGGTAATAATAATTTGATGATAAGGCACCGGCAGGAGGCCCGGCGTGGTTTTGAGGCCTGCTAGTGTCGACCTTAATTAGGAAAAGGGTCTTGTCTACTGATCCATGATGAGCGCACTAACCGCATGTGGGAAGCGTGTATGGGCGCCCCCCTCAACTTGATTCGATTCGCATCTCGTCCAAATCGCCTCATTTAGTTTGGGTTTTCCATTTGCCGCATGCATATGCAGGTGCGAACCCGTGGCCAGGGTGGAACTTTTGTAGTCGGCATTTAGGGAGACACGTTCTTAGAGTGCTATGAGGGTCCCCTTTTCTTCGTGGGGCTTGATTAGCCGTGCGCTCAATTGCACGGGGTTCTTTGGGCTTGATGCGAAGAAGAGTTGGGTTGTGTTGAGTGCCTCGCTTGGTGGAAGTCCATTTCCTATCTGGCGGGGTATTCTTACGTGTACGGCCAAATTGGTGCACCCCTGCAGGGATAAATCTTCTCGAGAAGCCGTGTTTTCCGCGGTTATGGATGATTTGGTGAAAGTACTGGCTAACAAGTACTCAGAACAACTTACACCTAACTACTGATAACTTGACTAGTAATAGTCTTATCGACACAATAACTTGAACCATCATTAATCCAACGGTGTGAGTTATCCTCGGATTGCTTCTTTGGATAAGGGGCGAGATCCAGGATGGGTTTGTTTGATGTTAGTTGTAGTTGGTTACGATACGCTATCTTATCCCCCTCTTTTAGCTGGAAGTTGTATCGAGTATCTGTAGTTAGTTGGTGCAGCCCGCTGCCGCTTCTTTGCAATAATCTTTTCCTTTCCGTTGAACCCAAAGTATTTGTATCTTGTGATGACTGATTACGCCGGTATCTTGTGAGTATGGTTTATCCACTTGCCAGTACTTAACCGTACTGACCCACGAATCCTTTTTCGTGGCTGCATATTCAACATTGCAGTCAACAGGTTTGAAGTCTGACGACGTTAGCTTAGGAATCCCTCCGGCTTGGCCTGGGCAGGGATTGGACGCTCTCGGTTATCTTCAGGACTCTTAGTCCAATGTGTATCTTGTCCGTAGTCGGACACTATGTTGATTCTTCCGCTGTTATTTGGATCTTTGTATTGTATCAGTTGTATCCTTGACTCGTTTGAGTCTTCTTGTATATTTCTTTGCTGTTGTTGTTGCGGAATATTCGTGAACTGTTGTACTGTTATCACAAGTGGCAACCTGGAATCGGTTATTATGTGGATTTTGGCGGGACTGCTGAAATCTGCATAGTGCCCGATCTCGGGGCGTCACAAATGGTATCAGAGCATGGTTTCCGATTCCCGATATTGTTTCGATACGAATGGTTATCGAAGCAACGGGTCCGCAAAGCCTGTAGGATAACCTCGCTAACGGTCGTTGTTTCTAGAGTGTCAAAAACTATTTGTGCTAAAACTATTTTGGAAACCTCTCAATAGGATTCTTGTTTTCTCCTTATCTCTATTCTATTTCCCCTCCCATCTTATTTGTTTTGGAGTCTCCCCTCTTGTCTATCTTTCAAAGTTTTAGGATCCTACGTGGGTGGACGTTTTCTGAGCCTTTAACCTAATAGGTTCGATCATCGGAAGATTCATGGTGGAGGAACATCGTCGTCACTCCGAGCAAGAATCTCTTGTTAGTGGTGTCGAGAAACCCTTGTTAGTGGTGTCGAGGAGATCAGCCGGAAGCATGAAGAATCGATAGTCGAACTTCTTTCCCCTCCCGGGTTAGTAGGTGGATTGCGAGGGTGCAATCCCTTGTTAGTGGTGTCATCTGTAACACCTGGGGTGTTCCCCCTAAGCAGAAAGTTGGTTGTTTTCTTTTTGCATTGCATCACATGCATCATATGCATTGCACCATGTTTTCAAAACAACTGGAAATTTCAAACCAATTTGAACTTTCAAAACATGTCCAAAATTTCCAATCTAAAAATTGCAAACTAAACATTTTGTTTCCAATAGCTTTGAAGTTGATTTATTTAATTTCCTGTTAATGAAATTCCCTTTTATTAACACTCAAATGGTAATTTCAAATTCAAATCAAATCAATCATAATTGGCATGTTCCAATTGTGGTTTACAAATTAAAATCTTCCAAACATTTTAAACCCACTAAGTTTTCATAGTGTTTGATCTTATTAAATAAAACTTGTTTATTTTAAAAATCAAAGCTATGTGAAAACCCTATTTGAAATTCAACTAACAATTTAAAATCAAATTAATATTTCCAACTTTTGAAGTTAATGTTAAATTGCTTGACATTACTGTTTTGGAAAATTAATAACATTACTTCATAAGAAATAAAAGCCCCAAACCCTATTTTCTCTCTCTCCCTCTCTCTCTCTTTTCTACACAAAAAAATGTGTGCAAACAAAAAATTAAAAACAACAACAAAGAGGCAGGCCAGCCCACAGCCCATTTTCTTCCCCTCTAGCCCACCAGCCTTCTCCCCACTTCCCCCAGCCCACCTAGTGGCCCAAACCACCCCTCTCCTGGCCCGGTACCCCTTCGAGGAGATCTTCTTCCTCCTTGACAACACCTGTGTACGAACCATCCCATCACCGTGAGATCTTCTTCCCCCCTCCGATGTGCTGCCGTACGAGCTCGACCCCCCCCCATAAAACCTCCACCTCCCCTCTGCTCACCCTAAGCCCTAGCCCACTACTCTTTCCCTCTCCCGCCGCCATCTCCCTCCTACCCCTCCTTCTCTGATCTCTCTCTGAACCCTCCTTTCTCTGAACTGCACTGCCAAAGCTTCCCGTCAGAACTCGCCGCCGCCCCGTCGCCACGGCCCTCCTCGAGCTGGACCAGCCACGGGAATGGAGCCACGGCGGCTCCCTCTACACCCTCGCTTACTCGCCGGGTGCTGGGAGACCCCAGGGAGGCCGCGCCGTCGAGCTCTTTCCGCGGCACGCTCCTGCCACCGTCTGCTTCGCCGTCGGCCGCTCCGAGCCTCTGCTCCGTCTACAACGTGGGTGAGCACCAGCCCTGGACCCCTCTCGCTGCCCCCCTCCTTTCTCTGCGAGCGTGGCCTTCGTGCCACGCAGGTGTGCGCGCCGTACCCCCCCTCGATCACTGCTCACCGTGCAGCACCTAAGGATCGACCTCTGGCCGTCAGTTTCGTCACAGAAAATTGCCCCTTGGCAGATCTGCTCAAAAGAGCATCGCAGCTCTCTGAACCACAAACACACAGCTCACCCCAGTGGCACGTGCCTCAAGCGCGCGCACAGCGAGCCGCGGGTTCGATTCCCCTCTGCCGCAGAAAAGCCACCCCTTTTGTTATTTTTCCACGCGCACCCCCAGGCCCACACGTCATTGACACCCACCGCCACCTCACACTCCACACACGCCACTGTGGCACCACGCTGGCCGTGGCCCACTGTCAGCCAGCGTGGATAGCCTGCCCTCTGTAGAAAATGCCTGTTCTGTTTCTTTTAAATAGTAATTTGAAACCTAAATATTGCAAAATTAATATCTCCTCCATTATAACTCCAAATTGCACAAACAAAATATGTATCCCAATCAGAAAATTATTAACTTTTCAAATATGTATTTTGTTTACTGTTTTGAACATTCCAAATATTTTCAAAAACTCAAATTCAAATAACTCTTTTTGAATTTGATTAAATCCATAACAAATTCAATTTTAATTCAAATGGCCCATATAAAATATGTTTTCCAACCAAACTTTCATGCTCTTTCCAAATATAACATTTGTTTTCTGTTTTGGATAAATAAAATTAATGCAATTACTTAATGCTTCAATTAAATCATTTAAATGGTGAAAATTCATAACTAATTCAATATTAATTCAAATGTCACATATGAAATATGTTTTCCATGCCAAATTGAACCACCTTTTCAAATATAAACTTTGTTTCCTGTTTTGAATAATTAAAAGTGGTTAAATAATTTAAATCTTGTTTAAATCATTTAAAATTGCTAAATTAATAACTTGGTCAAATTAAATTCTTTTTGGACATATAAAATATGTTTTCAAACCAGAAAAGCATAACCTTTCCAGATATGAATTTCTTTTAATGTTTTGAACAAATAAAAATTCAAACAAATTCATACTTGAATTAAATTCATTTAAAACTTGTTCAAACTTGTTTAATTCATAATTAATTCATCTTATTTCCTTTTTCAACAAATGAAACATGTATTCCACCTAGAATTTTGTGTACTTTCCAAATATGAACTTTGTTATCTATTTTGAACAATTTAAATTGGTGAAAACCACAAATGCTTGTGTAACTCCTTTAAGAAGCAAATTTTCATAACTTAATAAATAAATTTCCAAACTTGGTAAACTTTATATCAAATTGAATCTATTGTTGTTTCCTTATTGTTTTCATCATCCATGCATCATGCTAATCCACTTTCACATGTTGTTTAGTTGTAGATCATTTAATTCAACCTTAATTCATGGGCTTTCCATATGCAATCCCATTGCATATAGGCCCATTTAAATATGTTTACCATGTCAACTAGTTTATCTTTGATGCATCCTTAAACTTGTCATGCATGCCCATCTTGATCATGCTAGATCTTCTGCCGTAGTAGTAATTGTTGCATCCGGTGTTTGTTCGAGGTTCGTTGCTTCTTCGCGGATAGGACGTTGAGATGATGTGAGCAACGACAAGTTCTTCGGATGTACCTCTACTTGCTGGATCTCAGGCAAGTATACCCACTTGCTGCCTATGGCTGCCTTTCATCACTTGTTACCGATTCTTTCCGTTGTTCTTATGCTAGCCTTATGATTCGATGCTTGTGTCCCGATCCTATTATATGTTTACCCTGCAACCATGATATAGCCTTCCTTCCACTTCCTATTAACTGTTGCTTGTTTACCTTGTTGGCCCTCGTGTCGTAGTTGCATGCTTAGCGTTGTTTGTGCTCAAGTCTTGTTGTCCGTCTTATCACCTGTTTAGTTTGATAGCTGGGTTTCAATTCAATCAACAACAGGTTAACATTTTGGGTAATAATAATTTGATGATAAGGCACCGGCAGGAGGCCCGGCGTGGTTTTGAGGCCTGCTAGTGTCGACCTTAATTAGGAAAAGGGTCTTGTCTACTGATCCATGATGAGCGCACTAACCGCATGTGGGAAGCGTGTATGGGCGCCCCCCTCAACTTGATTCGATTCGCATCTCGTCCAAATCGCCTCATTTAGTTCGGGTTTTCCATTTGCCGCATGCATATGCAGGTGCGAACCCGTGGCCAGGGTGGAACTTTTGTAGTCGGCATTTAGGGAGACACGTTCTTAGAGTGCTATGAGGGTCCCCTTTTCTTCGTGGGGCTTGATTAGCCGTGCGCTCAATTGCACGGGGTTCTTTGGGCTTGATGCGAAGAAGAGTTGGGTTGTGTTGAGTGCCTCGCTTGGTGGAAGTGCATTTCCTATCTGGCGGGGTATTCTTACGTGTACGGCCAAATTGGTGCACCCCTGCAGGGATAAATCTTCTCGAGAAGCCGTGTTTTCCGCGGTTATGGATGATTTGGTGAAAGTACTGGCTAACAAGTACTCAGAACAACTTACACCTAACTACTGATAACTTGACTAGTAATAGTCTTATCGACACAATAACTTGAACCATCATTAATCCAACGGTGTGAGTTATCCTCGGATTGCTTCTTTGGATAAGGGGCGAGATCCAGGATGGGTTTGTTTGATGTTAGTTGTAGTTGGTTACGATACGCTATCTTATCCCCCTCTTTTAGCCGGAAGTTGTATCGAGTATCTGTAGTTAGTTGGTGCAGCCCGCTGCCGCTTCTTTGCAATAATCTTTTCCTTTCCGTTGAACCCAAAGTATTTGTATCTTGTGATGACTGATTACGCCGGTATCTTGTGAGTATGGTTTATTCACTTGCCAGTACTTAACCGTACTGACCCACGAATCCTTTTTCGTGGCTGCATATTCAACATTGCAGTCAACAGGTTTGAAGTCTGACGACGTTAGCTTAGGAATCCCTCCGGCTTGGCCTGGGCAGGGATTGGACGCTCTCGGTTATCTTCAGGACTCTTAGTCCAATGTGTATCTTGTCCGTAGTCGGACACTATGTTGATTCTTCCGCTGTTATTTGGATCTTTGTATTGTATCAGTTGTATCCTTGACTCGTTTGAGTCTTCTTGTATATATCTTTGCTGTTGTTGTTGCGGAATATTCGTGAACTGTTGTACTGTTATCACAAGTTGGTAACCTGGAATCGGTTATTATGTGGATTTTGGCGGGACTGCTGAAATCTGCATAGTGCCCGATCTCGGGGCGTCACACCCACCTCAACAAAGCTATCCAAAAAATCTCTTTGGTATTAAGTTGCAGCAACGAAGTGATTGCTTTGGTGCAACATGCAGTTGCATTAAGAACAATACGTAATGTAAGAAATGGTTATCGTCTGTAGACAAGAGCACCATTGTTTTCTCCCTAGTTGTAACACCTGGGGTGTTACCTGTTTGTTTTGCTTGCATCATATGCATCACATTGCATTGCACCATGTTTGCATCACAACTGAAAATTTCAAAACAATTCAAACTTTCACCCTTGCTCAAAATTTCCAATTTCCAACTTGCAAGCTAAACCACTCATTTGTTCTTCAATAGTTTGCAAATTGTTTTAATCAAATTGGCTGTTAATATATTTCCCCCCCCCTCTTGTTAAAAACCCTAATGGCTAACTCCAAACATTTAAATCAAATCACTTATTAAATTGTTGGTTTTAATCAATCCATCAATTTAACCAATTAATTCCAAATTCAAACCAATTCTCAAAATCATTACTCTTTTGAATCCATGAAGTTCACCACAACATGGTATTCTTTAAACCATTTTAAACCCTAGGGGAAACCCTATTGAAATTGCTTTGTTTTTCTAATATTAATTAATATTGAAAATTTCAATCATTTTGGTTTAATTTCAAACAGCAAACAAAACTCAAACTTTTTGAAAATAAAAGTTAACCACTGTTTGTATTTGCCCTAAAGAACTCCCTCTATTTTTTTCCAAATTTTCTCTAACTTAAAACCTATCAAATTCTTCCAAATCTGGTTTCAGCAAAAAAATAAATAAAAGAAACAGAAATAATAAAAGAAAAGCTAGCAGCAACTAACCTAACTACCGCCCGGCCCAGCCCGCTAACCCCCTAAATAGCGCAGCCCAGCCCACCTAGATCACTTACCGCTTCAGTTAGGCCGCCCCCGTCGCCTCTCCCTCGTACGGCGTTCATCTGCTCGCGCCACGGCGACAAGCAGAGACACCGACGGCCAACGTCGTTCCCCGAGCTCTATATAGCCCTACGAAAACCCTAGACCCCTGCCCTAATCCCTAGGTCCCTCTCTCCCTTCGAGGCGCCGCCAATTTCTCTCTCCCGGCGCCTTCTGTCCTCTCTGAACCCCTCACCGGAGAAGCCACCGAGCTCCCTCTGAATCCTGTCGTCCACCGCCGCCTCTCACCGCCACCCACCTATTCTAGCCTCGGGAATCGACTCCACATCACCTCCTCTTCCTTTTCGACACCATAACGAGAACGGGGTCCCTTGGGTTCGACGTCGCCGTCAACGACATCCCCTCCGGCCACCGTGGCGCCCTTCTCTGAATCCGAGCTCGCCGCCGTCGCAGGAGCCCACCGTCGACCGCGCTGAACGCGGAGATCGACGCGCCCCTTCGTCCTCGACCTCCTGGGCATCTCCGCAGGCACGGAGCACATCCAGAACGGCGCCGCCGTCCACGCCACTGTCGCCTCGCCGTCGGATGGTCGTCATCGAGCCTCTGCACCACGACGTCCGGTGGTGAGCACCACATACTCCTTCCCTCTCTTCCTCTCCTGCTCGCGCACGCCTCTGCCACGCATCCGTGCCCATCCATCGCTTCCAGGTTCGAGCACGGGCCGTGGATCGCCGCCGGCGAACGCATCTGCCAGGTTCAGACGTGGGTTTGCGTCAGTAAGTTCAGAACCCGCGATATACATGTTATCCTCCATGCGCCTCCGTTTACTGACAACGAAACGCATCAGCGCAATTGGTTCAGTATTGCGCGTACGAACGAGAGGTCCCAGGATCGAGCCCTGGCCTCGCAAGGGAGAAAATCCCAGCTTTTTTTGCTCCCCTCGCTGACAGGGAGGGCCCCTGTCAGCCTCTCCCGTGCCACGCAGGCACGCGCAGGCCCAGGGGCCACCTGGCAGCGCCCCGGGGTGTGTTTCTGTGAGTATAAAACGATTTTGAACGTTTCTGTAATCTAAAACTAGTCCTTATTCTTAACAGATTAGTCCCTGAAAGTATTTTGGCAATAGAATTAGTTTTATAACTCCAATAAATGAAAATAAAATATGCACACTGGTCTAAATTAAATTCTCTATCTTTTGGTAACATTTGTTCACTGTTTTGAAATTCCAAAATGCAATTTAAATTTGAATTCAAACAAATCAATTGCAAATTTCTAAAATCAATAACTAATTCATTATTAATCCAATAAATGCAAATAAAATATGTTTTTCATACCATTTTGAATATCCTATTCAAATATAAAATTTGTTTCATTGTTTGAATAATTTAAATTGCCTAAATCATTTAATACTTGTTTAATCCAATTAAAATTGCTAAAATCATAACTTGCTCAAAATAAAATAATTTTGAACATGCAAAGTATGTTTTCAAACCATCAAAGTGTGAACTTTTCAAATGTGAACTTGAATTTATGATTTGAACAAATAAAATTCAAATAATATTTAAGCTTGTTTTAAATTCATTTAAAACTTGTTTAATATTGTTTAATTCATAATTAAATAATCCAAATTCCAATTTCAATATTTGAAACATGTAATCCAACTAAAATTTGATGTTCTTTTCAAATATAAACTTTGTTATTTGTTTTGAACACTTTAAATGGTTGCAAACAACAAATACTTGTGTGTCACCCTTAAGGCACCCAAAATTTCCCTAAATTAATAATAAAATTCTAAATTGCTACACCCTATCTTAATTTGATTCTAATGTTGTTATTTTGCTGTTTTCTTTTTGCATGCATCATACTAAACCACTAGCACCTGTTATTTAGTTGGAAAACAAATAATCTAACCAAAATCCATGGGCTTTTCATATGCAACTCAAAGTTGCATATGTGTCCAATTAAATTGTGTTATCATATCAATTAGTTTATTTTGATGCATCAATTAAATTGTCATGCATCCATATCTTGATCATGCTGGATCTTTTGCCGTAGTAGTAATTGTTGCATCCGGTGTTTGTTCGAGGTTCGTTGCTTCTTCCCGAATAGGACGTTGAGATGATGTGAGCAACGACAAGTTCTGCTACCTTGCGGGATCTCAGGCAAGTATACTCACTTGCTGCCATATGGCTGCCTTTCATCACTTGTTACCGATTCTTTCCGTTGTTCTTTTCTGCTAGCCTTAGTGGTAGTTGTTTCTGTTACGAACCCATCACATGAATCCCTTAACCTTGATATTGCCTCACCTCCATACCTATAACCATTGCTTGTTGCCCGTGTCTTACTAGCATGCTTAGGTTGTTCTGCTCGAGTCTGTTACCCGTTACTTTCTGTTATTACTCTATTATGTTCTGGGGGCTCGATGTTTAATCAATCAATCATGCTAATGTTACTATTCATAATAAATTTGATGATAAGGCACCGGCAGGAGGCCCTTTGTGGTTTTGAGGCCTGCTAGTGTCGACCCTAATAGGAAAAGGGTCTTGTCTACTGATCCATGATGAGCGCACTACCCGCATGTGGGAAGCGAGTATGGGCGCCCCCCTCAATTTGACTCGATTCGCATCTCGTCCAAATCGCCTCATTTAGTTCGGGTTTTCCATTTGTTGCATGCATGATCTTGCGAGCCCTTGGTACCCGGGTGGAACTTTCGTAGTCGGCATATAGGGGGACACGGTCTTAGAGTGCTATGAGGGTCCCTTTTCTTCGGGGCTCGATTAGCCGTGCGCCCAAGGTTCTTTGGGCTTGATGCGAAGAAGAGTTGAGTTGTGTAGAGTACCTCGCTTGGTGGGGTGATCTCCCATCTGGCGGGTTATTCTTGCGTGTACGGCTAAATTGGTGCAACCCTGCAGGGATAATCTTCTCGAGAAGCCGTGTTTTCCGCGGTTATGGATTACTTGGTGAAAGTACTGGCTAACAAGTACTCAGGACAACTTAAACCTAATCATTAACAATCTTTCACCCCATGATTAACAACTTGACTAGTAATAGGCTTATTGACACAATAATCTGAACCATCATTAATCCAACTGTGTGAGTTATCCTCGGATTGCTTCTTTGGATAAGGGGCGAGATCCAGGATGGGTTTGTTTGAAGTTATCTTTCAGTTGGTTACAATACTCGATCTTATCTTCTTTCTGTTAGCCGGAAGTTGTAGTATCTTTCTGTAGTTGGTTAGTGCAGCCTGCTGTCGCTTATTTGCAATAACCCCCTTCCTTTCCGTTGATCCTAAAGTATTTGTATCTTGTGATGACTGGCTACGCCGGTATCTTGTGAGTATGGTTTATCCACTTGCCAGTACTTAACCGTACTGACCCACGAATCTTTTTCGTGGCTGCATATTCAACATTGCAGTCAACAGGTTTGAAGTCTGACGACGTTAGCTTGGGAATCCCTCCGGCTTGGCCTGGGCAGGGATTGGACGCTCTCGGTTATCTTCAGGACTCTTAGTCCAATTTGGATCTTGTCCGTAGACGGATGATATGTTGTTTCTTCCGCTGTTATTTGGATCTTTGTAATGTATCAGTTGTATCCCTGGCTCGTCTGAGTCATCTTGTATTTATCTGTTTCTGTTGTAATTGTGGAATATTCGTGAACTATTGTAATGTTATCATAAGTGGCAACCTGGAATCGGTTATTATGCGGATTTGGCGGAAATGCTGAAATCTGCATAGTGCCCGATCTCGGGGCGTCACAAATGGTATCAGAGCCAGGTTCCGATTCCCGATATTGTTTCGATACGAATGGTTATCGAAGCAACGGGTCCGCAAAGCCTGTAGGTTAACCTAGCTAACGGTCGTTGTTTCTAGAGTGTCGAAAACTATTTCTGCCAAACTATTTTGGAAAACATCTCAATAGGATTCTTGTTTTCTCCTTATCCCTATTCTATTTCCCCTCCCATCTTATTTGTTTTGGAGTCTCCCCCCTTGTCTATCTTTCAAAGTGTTAGGATCCTACGTGGGTGGACGTTTTCTGAGCCATTAACCTAATAGGTTCGATCATCGGAAGGTTCCTGGTGGAAGAACATCGTCGTCACTCCGAGCAAGAATCCCTTGTTAGTGGTGTCGAGGAGATCAACTGGAAGCACGAAGAATCGATAGTCGAACCTCTTCCCCTCCCGGGTTAGCAGGTGGATTGCGAGGGCGCAATCCCTTGTTAGTGGTGTCGTCTGTAACACCTGGGGTGTTACCTGTTTGTTTTGCTTGCATCATATGCATCACATTGCATTGCACCATGTTTGCATCACAACTGAAAATTTCAAAACAATTCAAACTTTCACCCTTGCTCAAAATTTCCAATTTCCAACTTGCAAGCTAAACCACTCATTTGTTCTTCAATAGTTTGCAAATTGTTTTAATCAAATTGGTTGTTAATATATTTTTCCCCCCCTCTTGTTAAAAACCCTAATGGCTAACTCCAAAAATTTAAATCAAATCACTTATTAAATTGTTGGTTTTAATCAATCCATCAATTTAACCAATTAATTCCAAATCATTTCCAAATTCAAACCAATTCTCAAAATCATTACTCTTTTGAATCCATGAAGTTCACCACAACATGATATTCTTTAAACCATTTTAAACCCTAGGGGAAACCCTATTGAAATTGCTTTGTTTTTCTAATATTAATTAATATTGAAAATTTCAATCATTTTGGTTTAATTTCAAACAGCAAACAAAACTCAAACTTTTTGAAAATAAAAGTTAACCACTGTTTGTATTTGCCCTAAAGAACTCCCTCTAATTTTTTCCAAATTTTCTCTAACTTAAAACCTATCAAATTCTTCCAAATCTGGTTTCAGCAAAAAATAAATAAAAGAAACAGAAATAATAAAAGAAAAGCTAGCAGCAACTAACCTAACTACCGCCCGGCCCAGCCCGCTAACCCCCTAAATAGCGCAGCCCAGCCCACCTAGATCACTTACCGCTTCAGTTAGGCCGCCCCCGTCGCCTCTCCCTCGTACGACGTTCATCTGCTCGCGCCACGGCGACAAGCAGAGACACCGACGGCCAACGTCGTTCCCCGAGCTCTATATAGCCCTACGAAAACCCTAGACCCCTGCCCTAATCCCTAGGTCCCTCTCTCCCTTCGAGGCGCCGCCAATTTCTCTCTCCCGGCGCCTTCTGTCCTCTCTGAACCCCTCGCCGGAGAAGCCACCGAGCTCCCTCTGAATCCTGTCGTCCACCGCCGCCTCTCACCGCCACCCACCTATTCTAGCCTCGGGAATCGACTCCACATCACCTCCTCTTCCTTTTCGACACCATAACGAGAACGGGGTCCCTTGGGTTCGACGTCGCCGTCAACGACATCCCCTCCGGCCACCGTGGCGCCCTTCTCTGAATCCGAGCTCGCCGCCGTCGCAGGAGCCCACCGTCGACCGCGCTGAACGCGGAGATCGACGCGCCCCTTCGTCCTCGACCTCCTGGGCATCTCCGCGGGCACGGAGCACATCCAGAACGGCGCCGCCGTCCACGCCACTGTCGCCTCGCCGTCGGATGGTCGTCATCGAGCCTCTGCACCACGACGTCCGGTGGTGAGCACCACATACTCCTTCCCTCTCTTCCTCTCCTGCTCGCGCACGCCTCTGCCACGCATCCGTGCCCATCCATCGCTTCCAGGTTCGAGCACGGGCCGTGGATCGCCGCCGACGAACGCCTCTGCCAGGTTCAGACATGGGTTTTCGTCAGTAAGTTCAGAACCCGCGATATACATGTTATCCTCCCTGCGCCTCCGTTTACTGACAACGAAACGCATCAGCGCAATTGGTTCAGTATTGCGCGTATGAACGAGAGGTCCCAGGATCGAGCCCTGGCCTCGCAAGGGAGAAAATCCCAGCTTTTTTTGCTCCCCTCGCTGACAGGGAGGGCCCCCTGTCAGCCTCTCTCGTGCCACGCAGGCACGCGCAGGCCCAGGGGCCACCTGGCAGCGCCCCGGGGTGTGTTTCTGTGAGTATAAAACGATTTTGAACGTTTCTGTAATCTAAAACTAGTCCTTATTCTTAACAGATTAGTCCCTGAAAGTATTTTGGCAATAGAATTAGTTTTATAACTCCAATAAATGAAAATAAAATATGCACACTGGTCTAAATTAAATTCTCTATCTTTTGGTAACATTTTTTCACTGTTTTGAAATTCCAAAATGCAATTTAAATTTGAATTCAAACAAATCAATTGCAAATTTCTAAAATCAATAACTAATTCATTATTAATCCAATAAATGCAAATAAAATATGTTTTTCATACCATTTTGAATATCCTATTCAAATATAAAATTTGTTTCATTGTTTGAATAATTTAAATTGCCTAAATCATTTAATACTTGTTTAATCCAATTAAAATTGCTAAAATCATAACTTGCTCAAAATAAAATAATTTTGAACATGCAAAGTATGTTTTCAAACCATCAAAGTGTGAACTTTTCAAATGTGAACTTGAATTTATGATTTGAACAAATAAAATTCAAATAATATTTAAGCTTGTTTTAAATTCATTTAAAACTTGTTTAATATTGTTTAATTCATAATTAAATAATCCAAATTCCAATTTCAATATTTGAAACATGTAATCCAACTAAAATTTGATGTTCTTTTCAAATATAAACTTTGTTATTTGTTTTGAACACTTTAAATGGTTGCAAACAACAAATACTTGTGTGTCACCCTTAAGGCACCCAAAATTTCCCTAAATTAATAATAAAATTCTAAATTGCTACACCCTATCTTAATTTGATTATAATGTTGTTATTTTGTTGTTTTCCTTTTGCATGCATCATACTAAACCACTAGCACCTGTTATTTAGTTGGAAAACAAATAATCTAACCAAAATCCATGGGCTTTTCATATGCAACTCAAAGTTGCATATGTGTCCAATTAAATTGTGTTATCATATCAATTAGTTTATTTTGATGCATCAATTAAATTGTCATGCATCCATATCTTGATCATGCTGGATCTTTTGCCGTAGTAGTAATTGTTGCATCCGGTGTTTGTTCGAGGTTCGTTGCTTCTTCCCGGATAGGACGTTGAGATGATGTGAGCAACGACAAGTTCTGCTACCTTGCGGGATCTCAGGCAAGTATACTCACTTGCTGCCATATGGCTGCCTTTCATCACTTGTTACCGATTCTTTCCGTTGTTCTTTTCTGCTAGCCTTAGTGGTAGTTGTTTCTGTTACGAACCCATCACATGAATCCCTTAACCTTGATATTGCCTCACCTCCATACCTATAACCATTGCTTGTTGCCCGTGTCTTACTAGCATGCTTAGGTTGTTCTGCTCGAGTCTGTTACCCGTTACTTTCTGTTATTACTCTATTATGTTCTGGGGGCTCGATGTTTAATCAATCAATCATGCTAATGTTACTATTAATAATAAATTTGATGATAAGGCACCGGCAGGAGGCCCTTTGTGGTTTTGAGGCCTGCTAGTGTCGACCCTAATAGGAAAAGGGTCTTGTCTACTGATCCATGATGAGCGCACTACCCGCATGTGGGAAGCGAGTATGGGCGCCCCCCTCAATTTGACTCGATTCGCATCTCGTCCAAATCGCCTCATTTAGTTCGGGTTTTCCATTTGCTGCATGCATGATCTTGCGAGCCCTTGGTACCCGGGTGGAACTTTCGTAGTCGGCATATAGGGGGACACGGTCTTAGAGTGCTATGAGGGTCCCTTTTCTTCGGGGCTCGATTAGCCGTGCGCCCAAGGTTCTTTGGGCTTGATGCGAAGAAGAGTTGAGTTGTGTAGAGTACCTCGCTTGGTGGGGTGATCTCCCATCTGGCGGGTTATTCTTGCGTGTACGGCTAAATTGATGCAACCCTGCAGGGATAATCTTCTCGAGAAGCCGTGTTTTCCGCGGTTATGGATTACTTGGTGAAAGTACTGGCTAACAAGTACTCAGGACAACTTAAACCTAATCGTTAACAATCTTTCACCCCATGATTAACAACTTGACTAGTAATAGGCTTATTGACACAATAATCTGAACCATCATTAATCCAACTGTGTGAGTTATCCTCGGATTGCTTCTTTGGATAAGGGGCGAGATCCAGGATGGGTTTGTTTGAAGTTATCTTTCAGTTGGTTACAATACTCGATCTTATCTTCTTTCTGTTAGCCGGAAGTTGTAGTATCTTTCTGTAGTTGGTTAGTGCAGCCTGCTGTCGCTTATTTGCAATAACCCCCTTCCTTTCCGTTGATCCTAAAGTATTTGTATCTTGTGATGACTGGCTACGCCGGTATCTTGTGAGTATGGTTTATCCACTTGCCAGTACTTAACCGTACTGACCCACGAATCTTTTTCGTGGCTGCATATTCAACATTGCAGTCAACAGGTTTGAAGTCTGACGATGTTAGCTTGGGAATCCCTCCGGCTTGGCCTGGGCAGGGATTGGACGCTCTCGGTTATCTTCAGGACTCTTAGTCCAATTTGGATCTTGTCCGTAGACGGATGATATGTTGTTTCTTTCGCTGTTATTTGGATCTTTGTAATGTATCAGTTGTATCCCTGGCTCGTCTGAGTCATCTTGTATCTATCTGTTTCTGTTGTAATTGTGGAATATTCGTGAACTATTGTAATGTTATCATAAGTGGCAACCTGGAATCGGTTATTATGCGGATTTGGCGGAAATGCTGAAATCTGCATAGTGCCCGATCTCGGGGCGTCACACTAGTGGCAACAACACATCCTTCCCCTGCATGTGTCTGACACTCGAGCGCAGAAAACAAGGAGGCATGAACTCACTATCTAGCATAAATACTCCCTCTTGGAGATGCATAAAACTATGTGATCAAGATAATCATACAGGTCGGAGAGCATACAAGAACACATTAAAACACCCTAAGGATATAAGTGAAGAATCTCACATAATGACATGAACAAAATAATCATAATTCCATGGTTCATGGCACCCCAGCAAACACAACACATAGCATTATATCAGATGGATCTCTATCATGCGAGGCAGCTCAAGAGACCATGGTATTGAATATCGAGAGAGTACCAACTATCTACTACTATGAACCCATAGTCCACGGTGGAACTACTCACACATCTATCCAGGGGAAATCATGGCAATGTAGATGCCTCTGATGTTGATTCTCCCCTCCGGAGGGTGCCGGAACAGGGCTGCAAAAGCCCTATATTGAACTTTCATGGCGACGACGCCTCTCTGTATGTTTTGTGGAAAATAACTCTGTCCCCGATGATTTTAGGGTTAAGGGCAATTTATAAGCAAATGGGGGACGTGAGGAGGTGCCGGGAGCCCCCAGGGGCCCACCAGATGCGGCTTAGGGGGGCCATGCTTGGCAGGCGCTTGGTGGCACTCTGGCCCCCCTCCGTCTCTTCTTTGGACTCGGTCTTCGTTACGGGTAAAAACTGATCTTCGTGGATTTTCAGCCCTTTCCAAGAATATTTTCTCCAGAACTTTTCTGAAATAGAATAACAGCAGAAAACAACAGCTGGTCTGGGACATCCGGAAAAGGAAGGAAAACGATATAAAACATGTGGAAAACAAAAGGTATTGGATAGAAAACAAGCATGGAGCATAAAAAATTATAGATACATTTGCAACGTATCATAGACCAGCAACCCGAGAACCCCCGACCTAGAGGAGCAGATAGGTTGTCCTAGGTCGGCAAGGCAGAGTGCCCGGCCAAGAGCAGCTGGGAGCCCGGCTAGGCCGGCATGGACGCGTTGGAGGCCGATAGGCTACCTGAGCCCCCGACATTGATGAGCCAATAGGCCAGCTAGAGCTCTGCCTAGGCCATCCTGATGTCTACGCACGCTTTTATTCTTATCGAAAGTGTTGGGCCTCCAAGTGTAGAGGTTTGTAGAACAGCAGCAAGTTTCCCTTAAGTGGATCACCCAAGGTTTATCGAACTCAGGGAGGTAGAGGTCAAAGATATCCCTCTCAAGCAACCCTGCAATTAAGATACAAGAAGTCTCTTGTGTCCCCAACACACCTAATACAATTGTCAGTTGTATAGGTGCACTAGTTCGGCGAAGAGAGAGTAAAATGCAAGTAATATGGATGATAATAAGTGATAATAGCAATCTGAAATAAAAAATGGCAGCAAGCAAACATGTAGCAGAACAGTCGGAAAATGGTGTTTCAATGCTTGGAAATAAGGCCTAGAGCTCCTACTTTCACTAGAGGACACTCTCAACAATGATCACATAAATGAATAACTAGATATCTTCTCTCACTATGCTACTCTTAACCACTCTCTGGTCAAATAACAACACCAATCCATGCGTATGGCTTTAACATCACTCCTCAGAGTAAGCACTTACCCAACCAATTAACCCCCATGCTATCACCATGGGACCCAGATGGTTCCACGCAAACACCACAATTTCATAGGGTTATCCAACACAAAATATAAATATAATGCTAAACCACACGATGCACACACTGTCACCTTTACACCGCGATCAAAGCGTTTACGGAGATCTCATAACAAATAATGAATACTAATCATTGCGTAGGGATGCAAAAAAGCATCCCTTAAAGTAAGCATTCCCATGTCTAGTTAACCCCACACTGTCACTATGAGCGCCCCAGAAGGTACTAGACAAACACCACAATTCATAGAGGAGACACACACGATGTGCACACTGTCACCTTCACACCGTGATCAAAGTGACTCTAAAGTTCATATAAATAAAGCACTTGAGTAGCAAAAGATGAAGAGTAACATCTATGAATTCAAATAGATTACAAAGCTCATGATCACATATAGATCACACCATGGGAGAGAGAGATGAACCACATAGCTACCGGTAGAGCCCTCGTTGACTCCATTGACTCCACCACCATATCCATTACCGTTGTTGTCTCCTATGATGAGGAGGGAGTAGTTCCACCGTATAGAACTACTCCCTCCTCATCATAGGAGACAACAACGGTAATGGATATGGTGGTGGAGTCAATGGAGATAGTTCCCGGGGGCACTTCCCCGTCCCGGCAGGGTGCCAGAACAGAGATCTGTCCCCTGAAACTTGTCGGCGGCGGCGGCGGAGCTACGGATGTATTTTGTGGAAAAGGTTGATTCTATTAGGGTTTATGCCGCAGGGAGTATATATAGCCGAAAGGGAGATGTCGGGGGGTGGCCAGGGGGTGGTGGCGCCACCCTATGGTGTGGCCACCCTATGGCCCCCTCCGGGGCTTTTCAGGACTTCTGGATGCTTTCGGGACTTCTAAGACTTCTGCCTTTTGAATCGTCCAATTCCGAGAATATTTCCAGAACAAATTTTCTGAAACTAAAAACAGCAGAAAACAGGAACTGGCTTTGTGGCATCTTGTCAATAGGTTAGTCCCGAGAAATCGATAAAAATGACATAAAGTGTAAGGAAAACATGTGGGAAACAACATGGAACGTCAGAAATTAAGGATACGTTTATGACGTATCACATCCCATCAGAGCGCCTGGACCAGGGTAGTTGGGAGCCCGACCTAGGACGGCATGGATACATCAAACGCCGGCATGCAGCCCGAGCCGCGCGAACTGAGGAGCATGTTGCCCGGCGAGGCCTGCTTCCTAGGTCAGCCAGGCAAATCTCTATTATACCACTTCATTTTGGGCAAGGAGAATGTATTATATTTTATCACTAACAGTTACATAGTAAGGCTAGCCTTTTGTTTCTCTTTTTTCTATTTGAGATATTTCTTTAACAATTTTTAGCTTATCTTCGTTTCCTATAAATACTTAGACAAACGGTTAAAACTCCGAGTGTTGTAATAAAACACCAAAATAAGACTAGGGGAAAAATGTCCTTTTAATCTCCCCAACAAGTATGTCTACTTTTTAGAGGTGAGGAGCCACCAAGGCACTCCAATAGCAAGGATGTTCACTATCTATTCTCCGTGAGACACTCCCGTGAGGGATGAGATCTTTCCACTATGAGGTCGGCTTGAAGGCGATGACTAAACATTTGCATAAGTCCGGAGTGAGTCCATAATTCAATTGAAGGCTCCCAACAATGTCCCTAAAATTCTTGCACCAAGCTGAAGTTCCGAGCACCAACTTCTGTCTAGGGTTCCGATTAACCCAAGAGGTAACAAGATCCACTAGGGATTAGTGGGGGTATTTGAAATTCCTTCGGTGGGTGTATGGATCTAGGTCTCCTCCTTCACTCGTCAAAGAATTAAGGTGTTTGGGTCGATGGAGTGGGAGATTTAGGCGGTTGAAGTTTGCATTAATGGTGGAGAGGTAAAGTGTGAAGCTTAACCACTTCAAAGAAAAGAAGTGGCCTTACATAGATTCCTCTCATATTTGGGTGTTGGGAAGGTTTTTGCGATCCAGCAGTACTACCACCAGGGTAGTGATAGTACCGCTGCACCATAGGCAGCACACTGTTGGATCTCCCTTCTTTTTCAAATAGGGAAAAGCGGTGCTACCACCTATGGAGCGATAGTACCGGAAAACCCGATACAACCGGATCACCACGCGAGCGTTACCGGAAAACATGACAGAGCATGGGGACAATTGTGGTACATCTAGGGCGGTACTACCGGGGTGGTACCGCTACCTGGGATAGGGCACGAGCAGTACAACTTCCACACAGGAAGCAGTACTACCGGAGTGCTACCTCAAGCGCCTGGTACCTCCGTAGTATTACCACTCCCACACATGGAGCGGTACTACCGCTACCGGTGACAAAACCTACAGAAAAGTCGGAAGGGAGAGATCTCTCGACCAAAAGGGATCGTTGTGGAGAGCTAATTTTATTTTTTGTACGTGCAAATAAAATCCCCAACACCACTCCTCAGCGCACCCCCTCTTGATAGTATGGGGTCATACGAATCTAAAATAATTCTTTGGTACGTTGTCTTCTATTTAATTCAAAAACGAGGGTCATGAATACCATGTGTGTTATCGCGGTAAAAACCTACAAAGCTTAAACACATGATTAGTTTGTTGATTGCATTGTCATCAATAATAAAAACCATTTAGAGAGCGAAATGCTCTTTCAACGGTGTTAATATTGAAGCATTTTGGACGAGCTAAAACCTCCTCCACTTTACGACGCCCTTGATGGAGGTATGCCCTAAAGACAGTAATATTCAATTATTATTCTATCTCCAAGTTCAGAATTCATTTTATGTCATCATGCTACAACCTCTATAACACTTGAAGAGTGAGTTTTCAAAGGAAAATCTTTGTGCGGGTGTGAAGACATAAACAAAGAAGAGTTCCCAATCTTGCGTCTAAGATTAGCTTGTGTTTTCTGAGATAATCACATTTTCCTAATCATGGACTGAGAAGAAAGTCTAGAAAAACATGGGAGTTTATTGTTAGGGTAACAATAGTACTGAACTGACCCAAGTGTATGTTGTTGCTAAAAGAGACTAAACAATCAACATATATTTTTGAAAATACATATGAATTTAGCATTGGCTATAATTACTATAGTATGACAATATATAGTGACCGCATGATTCAAAGTTATACTCTGGATAATATCAACCGTCTTGCCGTAGCTGGGGACTATAGAGGTGATATCTGAGTATGACCTAGAAAGCGTAATGGAACTGAGATCGTTCAAGACTAGTACTTAACTCCCCTAGACGATATAGAGATACATTCTCTGGGCCCTCTCAGTATCACTGATGACATATCGTCTGGCCATACACAATGTGATCTAATCACATGATCATTAGGGATATGAATGAGAAAAGAGAACGATATCGATAAACGAGTTATATGTGTTATGATCAAAGAGTTTGATTGGACTAGATCACATAGTATCACCTCGTGATATTGTTGGTATCGTGAATTTAAGGGAATAAGTTCATTTATTAACTTATAAGGTTCCCTCATTCATCGGGAATACACAGGAGCCACCATGGGCGTCCACGGCCCCGATGTTGGTTATTGCTCGGTAAGTACCCGAACATGTTTGTGTGGTATCGGGCCTTTACGGGTCACACTCTTAAGCCACACCAACCTATTATTGAGAGAAATAATATGTTGTTTTTGGTGTTCTGAATATGTGATGTCGTTATGATATCGTAGAAACAAGTTCGGTGACAATTGGAGTGGTTTCACGAAGTTACTATAAGAGAGAAATTATGTCGGTGTTTGGTATAATTTATATGAGAAGCTACGGAGGACATGAGATGTCCCGGGGTGTTAGAAATGTGTTTATAACATCGTTAGATAATATCTATGATTTTATCTATAGGTTTAACGGGGTTCTGGAAAAGTTTCGGGGGACTTTCCTTATATGGAATCAGTGCCGGAGGGGGGCAGTTTTCTCCCTATGGGAAAAACCTAATTTTAGGGATTTCCAGGTTGGGGCCCATGGTCTCACAAAGTGCACAAGGATTCCATAAGTATTTTTCGTGCATTTATTGGATAAATAAATAAGAAGGAAAAGGAAAAGAAAGGTGGGAATGGACTTCACAAGGGAGTCCAATCTGATTCCTCCTAGGAGGAGTGGTGCAGCCATGCTAGGAGGGGGAAACCGACCCCCTCCTATGGTAGGTGCCCTCCTAGCTCCCACTATATAACTCCACCCTCCTCCTCTTTGGAGATACAATCAATTGAGCCTTTTGGCCTTCTCTCTCTCTCTAATAGAATTAGAGATCTAATTAGAGGGCATCTAGAATAAGAGCATCAAATTATAAATATCTCTAATTGGATTAGAGCCTGTAATTAGATATCTCTCTCTAATTATATTAGAGCCTCTTCTAATCGGGTTTTTGAGTTATACTCTCCCGATTAGACCTAGCTCTAAGTGTTTTCTCTCTCATGTGTTGAGAACTTCCAGTTTCATAATAACTCTAGTCACAGTTTATTAGTGCTACCAACTAGCAATGCGAGAAGTTTGTCTCTTTTCATTGGTGCCGAGTCCTGGACGGTGGAGCGCTTATGAAAGCTCATGTCTCCTCTAATCCAGTTTTGGTCGTAATGATAACACAGGTATTCCTTCTAATGTTTGTATAAGTGTTCACAGATGAATATGTTGTATTATTCAAATAGAATAACCCACCCTGCTTTAAAAGGATTAGTTAGCAAAAATAGGGGGCATAAATTTCCGTAGAAAGACCGGAATATTCCGGTGCTTAAGGGCCGGAATTTTTGGGCTGCGCCGGAAATTTCTGGTGGCAATATCCGGCCTGTTGAAGATAGACGTGAATACGGCGCACCCAGCTTGCCCGCTCCCTCTAACGGGGGCAGAAATTTGGGCCGGAAATTTCTGGGCCCCAGAATAATCAAAGTTCTGGTCCCCGGACTATTCAAAATATCCGGCTACTATGCCAGGAACTTTCTGTCACTTAACCCGGAAATTTGCGGCCCTAGAATCCTGCGAGAGCCATAATTTGGGGAGAGCTATAAATAGTTGTATCCTACCTTGGAATGTCTAGCTCGTCCATTCTTCTCTCTCCTCCATTAATACCAAGTTTTAAATGCTTAGATCTACCTACTCAACCAACCACACTTGAAGCCCTTCAAGGATTTGGTGGAGAAGACCGAGATATTCACCGAGCCAAAATTGATTTCCCCCATACTTCCCTTTGGGATCTTGTAGATCTCTTGGTTTCTTTGTCACCCTAGAGAAACCCTAGTTCTTGGAGCTTCCACCTTGTTGCAAGAATCTTTGGATCGTTGAGAGCCTCCAACCATCTTGTGGAGTAGCCTCAACCTTGTGTAAAGGTTTGGTCAACGCCTTCAAGTCGACCTCATAGTGGAAATAGAAATCTCCCTCACCATAGAAGCTCAAGGAGAATAAGTTGTGCACATCCGTGCTATTGGAGTCCTAGGTGGCTCCTCATCTCTCCAACGTAGACGTACTTCCTTTTGGAAGGAACTACGGGAAACATATCCTTGTATCCTATCACAGAGGTTGTACACCTAGTTGCACATATAGATAACCTTGTGTTCTACATGTTTAGCTCAATCTAAAAAGGAAAATAAGAAAACTTGTTATTCACCTATTCACTTGACCATACTGTACTTTTAATTGGTATTAGAGCCTCGACTCTTATATCGGGCTTAACCGGCTAAGAGTATTATGGCCAATGGAGATGACCCCGAGTCTTCTAAGGAGGAGATCTCCAAAATGGCCAACACTATAGCTAACCTACAAGTGATGGTTGGAACCATGCAAACCTAATTGTCTAATGTTAGCTCTAGTGTTGGTTCGGAGGTCTCTAGCATTAAGAAGATGTTGGAGGACATGATGGGTAAACCTAAGAGAGACGAGGAACCTCCATATATTTCCGATGAGGTGAGTTTGGAAGATGAATCTATTCCGAACATTGCCGAAATGGAAGCTATTTGCCAAAGCCAAGGCAAAAGCCGCGGAAAAGGCTAAGGTTGGGGAGAAATCTGGAGGCTCCAAGTCTCAATCAGCTAATCGTTCGGGGATTAACTCAAGAGTTCCACCATCTCCCAACTATGACACTAGCCATCCCATTGTTTTAATGCCACACATTTTAAATGTTGGACTTCCTCCCATCCTTAACACTAATGAATTTTCCTCTTGGAAGTTTGAAATGGAGTCTCACATTTCCGGTTCATGCACCGCCTTGTGGAAAACGTGTGGTTCATGGATTCTGGTCCTCACGACGCAAGCAATGTGACTCCAATAGAGGACATTGAGTCTCAACTCAACAAGACCGCCCTCAACATCATTCAAAAGGCTCTCCCACGGGAGCATCTCACTCACATCCGAGGATGCAAGACCGCCAAGGAGGCTTGGGATATCCTTGACACTTTGTTTCAAGGAAATGAAAGCATCCAATCCTCCAAGTATGATGTTGCTCTTGATAAGGCCGAAAACTTTATCATGCAAGAGGATGAGACTCCCGAAGAGATCCATAGAAGAACTGTCACCCTCACAAACCAATTGAGGGATTTTGGAAAAGAGGAGATCACCAATGAGTGGATCAAGAGGAAGGTTGTTAAGGCCATCACTCCTTTTGAGAAGAACCTTTCCACTAGCATTCGTACAAGGGAGGACTACAATCCTCTCAATTCCATTGGTGTTTTTAGCGATTTCTTTGCCATATCTCTATCTCACAAGAGTGTCGATGATGCCCTTGCTCTCTCAAGAGGGGTGGGAAAGTCTCCCAACCTAGCATTAAAGTCAGAAGCGGTTGCTCGAGTAGAAGAGGTCGAAGAGTGTGATGATGAGGAGGAGGACTATGAGGACACATACAAGGGTGCTCACAAGTTCATTGCTCTTTCTATGATGGCTATTGGAAGAGATGGTAAGCTCATAAGGCCGGTGCTCCAAGACCCCCAAGAAACAAGAACTATAAGAATAAGGGGGAGCGGCCAAGGACATGCTACAATTGTGTAAGTGCAAATCACTCTGTCAAAGAGTGTCCTTTTGAGCCAAGAGAAGAAAATGAAGGCAAACTTGTTTGCAAAGACAAGACCAAGGCTCCACAAAACAAGAACTTCGCTAGAAGAGTCCCAAGGGCTCTATATGTTCAAGAAGGGGCCGTGTTGTAAACATACATCTCCGGAGATTAAGGAGAATATAAAGTTGTAGGTGTGGCCCATGTTGCCATAGCTACCTCCTCCTCTTCATCAGTCTCTCTATTTGAATCCCCCAATGAGAACGTGCCTATCCTACCTACATGTCTCATGGAAAAAGCCACTTCGGTAATTTCTTCCACATCCAAAACTATTGCCACTAACCCTCCTTCATTATTGGGTTGTGTTGAATATGATGTGAGGAGGATGATGAGTCTAAAGAGCTAGCCTCTTGGTTGGCTGTTACCTCACTAGGGATAAAAAGGAGTACCTTGTTACCGGGGATTTGAAGTGACACTAATCAATCTCCATGACTAGATCTAGAAAGTTCTTACTTCAACTTCATGTCACATTGCTTAAAGATATACTCTGGTTTTTCCTTAATTATCGAGGTGTTATGATTTATTTCGCATCTTGGTGGAGTATAAGAGGGATCAATATGACCGTAGAGATCTCTATGCTAGGACGTGATGCCCATATGAAAGTACTCAATGTTAAACATGTTATTGTAATCTCACATGTAACTCTTTATGTCCACCGTCTACCACTTTATTTGAGAGAATGCAAGTGTGAAACCATGAACCCCGGTCCTATTTTAAATATAAGAAAACACTCTAGTTACTTTGCTGCAATTTACTTTACTTGCACTTTACTTTACTTGCATCTCCAATTCGAATTTACATTATCTCCATCACCACTTGCATCACAAAAATACAAAAACAATCCATTGCATATTTATTTTCTCATTTGCATTTAGTAGTAGATTTAATTATTGCACATTTAATTTCAGTTTTGCATTGCAATTTAGAAGTCTCACACCTTGTGCTTGACAACCACTTGGTGAGGTTGAGGGCACAAAATTCTCTACTTGTTTGCAGGATCCTGGAGGAAGCTTGGAAGACAACTTCTGAAATACTGGCTCCCCAAGAGTTCGATATAAACCCTCGAGTCACCCTCATGGGGAAGAAGGCTTGCCACTAGCTACACACTCTGCACTTCGAGTCTCAACCTAGCCATCAAGCGTTTTTCTGGCGCCGTTGCCGGGGAGCCATAGGTGAAGGAGTTGTCCAAGGGAGCTCACAAGAAGTCTTCATCACCAACAAGGTGTGCAAACACCTAAGCTTGGGGAGGTTGAACCTACGTGAGTACCGTCCTTTCTATATCCACCTTCTTTCAAGTAGATTGTCTTGTTTTTGTTTTTATTCTTGTTTTTGTTTTGTCTTGCATATTTTATTTTAGTTTGCATTTTAGTTTTGCATTTAGTTATCTAGATTATTTTAGTATTTCGAATTTGCTTAGTTACTTTACTTTTGTTTTGCATAAAAAATTAAAAACTACATAAAAACTTGGAAAATGGAGCAGAGAACTTATTGGCCATTCAGTGTTAGGAATTTCCCTCAAGAGCTAAATATTCCCGTTGAAAAATTAGAGGTAGATCCTAGTGTTATTAAAATGATTTATGAATCTCGTTTCTATGGAAAGCCTAAATAAGACCCTTTGTTCCATCTTAAGAAATTTGATGAAAGATGTAAAACTTTGAACTTGAATCATGCAAACATCAACACTACTAAAGTTAAACTCTTTCCCTACTCACTAGGAGGCAAAGCATTAGATTGGATATTAAGATGGCCTCCTAGAAATTTTACTACTTGGTTCAACTTAAGGGCTGCATTTATTGAATGGTTTTGTCATGCTGAAAAGAATTACAATGTTAAACAATTGCTCATTACCTTTAAACAAGAAAAAGATGAATCAATGATACAAGCATGGGAGAGATTTAGAAGTAGAGCATATGGAATAGGGCATGGCTTTAAAGATTGGATACTTATGCATATGTTTTATAAGGGACTTTATGAAACTTCTAGAGCCTTTTTAGATAATGAATGTGGGGGATCTTTTACTAGTACTAATGCTGCAAATACCCATGTTTTGCTTGAAAGTTTGCTCTTATAGGTTAAAATTAAAGAGAGCTTAAAAAAGGCTGAAGTACCCGAGGATATTTTTGATGATCGCTATGAGATTTTTAATATGCATAATAGAAAAGGAAAAGTAGAGGAAATTATGATGTTTACTGAAATTAAGGATCCATTGCTTGATTTAGAAAAAAATTAGCTTGCAAGAACTTATTGGTACTCTACAAAAATTTGCTAGTGATCCCACTATAAATGTTAATCAACCTGGCTTTAGATCTTATATTGCTAATCATGTCTTGCAAGAAAAAATTGCTAGGTACAAGAATGAGGCCATGATACCTCCTAACCTTGGGGATGCATGGATCCCCAAGGTGCTAGTTTCAATTGGAAAAGAAATTCACCATGCTATGTTAGATCTAGGTTCTAGTGTATCGGTACTCTCTAAAGAATTATATGAATTGCTAGAACTAGAAAATTTAGAAAAGTGCTCAAGTGAATTTGTCCTTGCTGATAAATCTACTAAACATGATGTAGGACAAGTAAAAGATGTTATGATTGAATTGCACATGACTTTCGTACCCGTTGATTTCATTATTATGGATATGGGGGATAAATCCCCTAGTCCTATTATTTTGGGTAGACCTTTTCTTCGTACTACAGGTGCAATCATAGACTCCAAGGAAGGGAATGTCAAGTTTCAGTTCCCTCACAAGAAAATCATGGAGCACTTCTCAAGGAAGAGGGGCACGCTGAAGAACAAGCTTCCTCATGAGCTTTATCCCTCTTGATTATCAAGTAAGTAAAGCCTAGCTATATGGCTATAAAGAAAGCGCTTTACGGGAGGCAACCCGGTTGTTTTTGTTTGGATTTTCCTAGTGTCCTCTTGCTGTCTCAAGAGATTAGTTTTTTTTGTTTTAATTCTGGAGTTTTCAATAAAGAGTCAAGTCAAACCCATTTGGACTTATAAGTTGCTATCCTAGTGCATGAAATTTCTGTTTCAGCACGAGTCTGCTCACCGTATGATTTTACGTTTTTTATTGGTATGTCGGATTGAGCTAATTTTTTAGTATGTTCTGCAAATTTTCATCCTCTGTAGGAACAAAAATTGGCTTAATTTTTTGACGGGTCTAGATTAGGGAAAAACATTCGTTTTGCTGCTGTTGCTTTTCTGGACAGATTCTGCCTTCTTTTGTTTTATGCACTCTTTGGGCTTGGGAATCGAATTTCCATGATTCTTTCAAGAAATAGAGTGAACATACAACATAATGAACCTTATTTTCTATCTACTGGAGCATTTTATTTGGAATTTTGCACATCAAGCATGTGATTTGTTTGTCCTTGCTAATCTCACCCCACAGAAAAAGGATGGGAGAAACATGTTTTGTGAAGTTTTTTTCACAGGGAATAGAGGAGCTGCGCCTCAAGACATCCAAGAATGGTGAAAGCCATAAGCTTGGGGATGTGATGAACACCACACTGGAGCTACACTCTTTTGGTTAGCACACGTCTGCTTTCTGTTTTTCTAAGCAAAGCATTTATCGTAGAGACTTGAAGCGTCTAGTTTTTGTTTTTATTTTTGTTTTGATAAGACCACCACCATCATTTTATATGAGATTGAGCTACTGGAGTTTGGGGTTGGAATGTATTGGATTCTAGTATTATGACTTGGAATAGGGATGCCATGGTTGATTTGAAAAGCTACATATGTTTGCATGATTTATAGGCTTTTTATGTGTAGAAATTTGCAATAATGTTGTCTTGAGCTATCTCTTATTCATGTCCTTGATGTTAATTGCTGGTTTATTTAGTTTGTCATGAAATGGGTAGTTCTATGGACATATGCATGCATAGTAGCTGGTCAACTATCTCCCTCTTGCTAGCCCAAAACTTTAAAAATTCCAACAAGTAAAAACTTGTTTCCAACACTCCTTAGCCAAGTATTTTCAGTGAGTCCACCATATCTTCCCATTAGCTTCATTGCTATTCCGAGTATGTTCACTATTTTATTGTGTTATTTATGTTCTAAATTAAGATATTCACTTTATTAATTTTCATGGGTTGAACTTGGGATAGGACTCTCACGAACTTTTGAAGGCACACTTTACTTTTTATGCATCTAATAAACATGACCCAATAATGGGAGCCACAAGTTTTGCGTTTGACAAGTGTGTGGTTGGGAGCTAGCTATAAACGTGTATCACCAGAAATCTTTCAACATTGCAGAATTTTTTTTACATTTGGTTGATATCATGTACTTTTGTTTTTGGACTCCTGCCATGCCGAAATGAAATAGAGGAATAGTAAGTTTTGATGAGTAAGTATCTATATGACTAGAGAAACGCATTGGGCCGCTAACCCAAGCCATGCTTTATCATGGTGGAAATTTACTTACAGCTTGAGTGACTCCACAACACATCCTATAATAAAATAAGAAGCTATGCATAATAGTGAATGAAAATAAAAAGGATGATGAGTCTACTCTGTTTGTTCATCTTGTCATTGTAACATGGGCTTGTTTCCATGTCATGGGGCAAGAGGTACCTCTTTGCGGTTCTCTATGATGTCATTAATACTTATTATGATTGTACAAAGCTTATGAGGAATCTTAAGTTGAGTAATCATGGAGTAGGTTTTCACACTCACGGGGCATGAGGCTTTCAACCACCTTGTCATTCTCATTACTTCAATACTCACAATTTTAAGATGCTAGTGATAAAGGGGCAATGAGAGTCCTAGATCAATGGATACCACATTTCAATTAGTAATTTTAGTTGAATAATTTAGAGGCTAAATAAGACTTGATCATGTTTTACCTCTACTCAATTTTCTCCAAAGTGTCCACCATATTTTCTATTCTCCATCATGCTATTCTTTGACCAATATAGGATTTTATTTTTCGTTTTGTGTATGCATTTGGTCCATAGTGCTTTTATTTCATTATACACTTTGTGAACTTTCATGAAGCATCTTTGCTTGCATATTTGATATTTCTTACAACGTGAATTGTATATTGCTACTCATTTCTAGTATTAATCATTTGATTATATGTAGCATGAATAATCCTCCTTGATATCCCATGATTGTTTCAATATGCAAAACCCATCTTAGTTTTATCACCTTCATACTCGAGGACAAGCATGGGTTAAGCTTGGGGATGTTGATGCATGTAAAATGCATAGATGAATTTTGCATATTTTCACATGGTTTTCTATTACATATTGCATCATATAAGGGTATAATTCAATGTTTTATAGTATTTTGGGGTTAAGTTACAAAGTCCCCCAACTTTTATGGAATTAACCTTGCCTGTCAGAAACCCCGTTTTCTATATTTTTGACGTTTCAGGGGGCAAACTTCCGCGAAATCACCTGAAAATCTGCGGGGGTCATTTTCTTGGAAGGAGAAGACTTGCGGGCGAAGGATCCACAAGAATTGGGCAAGGAGGCCCAAAAGAGGACCCTCCACGCGACCAGATTCCTTGGCCGCGTGAGAGGCCCCCTTTTGGCCCCTGTGGCCCCAATTCCTTCCATCTTCGACTTACCGACTCCGTCTTGACCTAAAACCGACTATAAAAAGGGTCCCCTGTACCCTTACGGAGAGGAGCACCGCCGAAACACCAAAACAGAGACCTGGAGTTCCAGATTGGAGGGGGAAAACTCCGGCGGGGCGCCGCCGGTGTGATCTCCTACCCCTCCAACGTCATCTCCATCGACATCTCCATGAAGAGGGGGTAGTCCACCCCAGAGCTATGGGTTTGTGGAAGTAGCACCTGTATCTCTCTCTCTATGTGCTTCACTAATTAGATCCGTATGAGCTGCCTCACATGATTACGGGCACCGTTGTAATTCCTATGTGGTGGATCTTTTCTATGAGTTATTGAATCTGAGATTGCAACTGTTTCTCTTGAGTTATTTGAGTAGATGTATCTTATGTACCCCATTCTTATTTGCTAGTTTTGATCAATCTAGTTCTTGAGAGCGTGTGTGGGGTGATGGGTGCATTAGTTGGAGTAACGGGGGGTGGCTAGTGCTGTGAAAGTGACAGAAGTTCAGCGATCCACTTAGGTTTTGTTAAACCTTTCTTAGTTACCTCACTAGGGATAAAAAGGAGTACCTTGTTACCGGGGATTTGAAGTGACACTAATCAATCTCCATGACTAGATCTAGCAAGTTCTTACTTCAACTTCATGTCACATTGCTTAAAGCTATGCTCTGGTTTTTCCTTAATTATCGAGGTGTTATGATTTATTTCGCATCTTGGTGGAGTATAAGAGGTATCAATATGACCGTAGAGATCTCTATGCTAGGACGTGATGCCCATATGAAAGTACTCAATGTTAAACATGTTATTGTAATCTCACATGTAATTCTTTATGTCCACCGTCTACCACTTTATTTTAGAGAATGCAAGTGTGAAACCATGAACCCTGGTCCTATTTTAAATATAAGAAAACACTCTAGTTACTTTGCTGCAATTTACTTTACTTGCACTTTACTTTACTTGCATCTCCAATTCGAATTTACATTATCTCCATCACCACTTGCATCACAAAAATACAAAAACAATCCATTGCATATTTATTTTCTCATTTGCATTTAGTAGTAGATTTAATTATTGCACATTTACTTTCAGTTTTGCATTGCAATTTAGAAGTCTCACACCTTGTGCTTGACAACCACTTGGTGAGGTTGAGGGCACAAAATTCTCTACTTGTTTGCAGGAACCTAGAGGAAGCTTGGAAGACAACTGCTGAAATACTGGCTCCCCAAGAGTTCGATATAAACCCTCGAGTCACCCTCGTGGGGAAGAAGGCTTGCCACTAGCTACACACTCTGCACTTGGAGTCTCAACCTAGCCATCAGCGGCTTGAGCACGAATCTGCGGCTAGGCCACCAACAAATGGCCACCGGCAGTCCCTCTCGTGCGCTCGAGGCCACCGTCGACCCCACGCCTACTGCGGAGGTGTTGTCCTCCTCTGCTGTGACGGCTCCTCCGGGTGCTCCCACGACCACGCCGGAGATCCCGGTGAGCGCATCGGCGGGCGGAGACCTCGCCATGGAGCTACGCTGCCTCCCTCCACTACTCCTCCACCTCCTCCTTCTGTCCCCAAATCTGGAGACGGGGAAACTTCCACCCACGCCGGAGAAGACACGGGGGCCAGAGCCGCTGCCGGAGGTGAAGAAAATGACGAAGGGGGTTCCAGTAATTGGAGCCAGTGCAACACCACACTGGCCCTGATGAAGATCTTGGAGAAGGACGATTTTGTCTCGAAAGACAAATGGCGGGTGGAAAATGACGACACCGAGCCAATGCCGAATGACGGGGAATGGGTCGTCCTCGCCTCCCACGTCTTGAGAGGTATGGGGTTTCCGCCATCCGCCTTTTTCCTCCAGGTTCTCCAGCACTACGGGGTTCAACCCCATAACCTGCCTCCAAATTATATTCTTTATATTGCCTGCTTCTAGGCTTTATTTGAAGGATACTTAGGCATAGAACTTAGGTTAGATTTATTCCAATATTGCTTCAACATGAAGCGAAACGCCTTAGACGGTGTCCTTCCGGTCTGTGGGACCATATCATTCAAACTGCACAGATACAGGGAGATATGGTTCCCAAAGATAAAAACCTCGGTATCCGTCAAATTTTGGACGGGTTCCTTTTTCTATCATCCGGACGTCCCGTATCCTGGAAAGGATACGGGCATTCCGCCTTTTGAAAATTCTTCCGCCACTCCCAAAGACAATTGGGCTCTGGACACGGTCCAAATTCTTCCTTCGGACCTTCTGTGGATCAAAAGGCGGATAGCCAAATTGGTGGTCTCTTTCCCTCCGCTCGTTGGCATGGACACTGTCCTTTGCTGACTCGGAAGAATAATTCAGCCTCTTTCCTTCCGCGGCGGCAGCCTCCTTAGCGAATATACGGATCCGGACGATGTTATGAGGGTGACCAAATCGCCTATGTCCGAGAAAGCTTTCAAGAAACGCGTCAACCACTTGGTGGCCACTCGTGATCAATATGAGGAAAGCCTGCCAATGTTGAACACGGAGAACCCTCCTCCCAAGGTATGCATTATTTTTCGGCATTTTGGGAAAGTTTTCATACTTCGCTTTTCACGAATGTATACTAATAACTTATCCGTGTTTTGGCAGCTTGAGACTCTCACAGAGGACCAACTTGTCTCTGCGGAGGAGGAGGCAGAACTGAAAGCCCGGTTTGCAGCGGCCGGCGGACGGAAACGCAATAAAATTCCTGCGTCCATCGAGGTTATTGATCTTGATGGGGTTCCTGTCACCACTTCCAGGTAATTCATTATTTTTGCATACTCTCCTTTTTTCCTTGCGCAAGTTTTCTCTCTCTGAGTCTTATTCCCGACTTTTCTTCCTTTGCAGCCTTTCTCCTGTCCCATTGAAGGTAAAAGTCCGGAAGAAGCAGAAAGTTACAACTCGCAGGGCAGCAAAGCCTTTCCAAGCCGTCGCCCCGGAAACCCCGATGGATGATGCTACAGGGGATCAATCTGCTCCCGGGGAAGAATCCGATCCCCCCTTCACAGCCCAATCTAGTCAGCCTGATTTGATGCGCCCACTCCGGACGAGCGGGAAAGGGCGGCAAACTTTGAAGAAGGAGGGTCTTCCCTCGTCCAGATCAACGAGGAGATTCCACGCTTTGATGAGAAGTTCAAGGTAAAGTAAGAAGCTTGTTTTGACGAATATGGCCATATGCATTCATGGGCTAGAATCCAATTTGTCCGAGCCCCCTTGATCCGTTCTTGGCCACAAGGCAGACTAATTATCCGGAATAATTATGCTTTCTTGCCTCGGTAGGTCATCCAAGATGGAATCCATCACATGGGCATTTCTTTCTCCGAGTATAGCCGGGATTTTACTGAGATGCTCTCAGGACTTCAAAGGATGAGCCAGGTAATACTCCAGCCCCTAAGTATTAACACAGAAGTATACTTTTTGTGTTAATGATTTTTTTTAGTTTCATACTTTGGTGTTAACCATGTTTCTGTCCTTTCCTTACATCAAACTGATGAGAGCATAAACCTGGACATTTTTGGCAAACTCAACGTGAAGAACAAAGAGGTGAAAGCCCTCCTTCCTATCACTAATGAGAAAGAGTCGGAAATTTTCGAGCTTCAAAATTAGTTTAAGGAGAATGCTGGTAAGTAGCTTATACATTCCTTGTATTTGATTTCGATCTTGCGAATTTTTTCCTTTAAATACTTTCGCGTTAAAGCTTTTGCCTTCTTTTCATTTCAGCCTTACTGGCCAAAACTAGGCAAGCAGCTGCAGATGTTGGAAATGCTCATCAGCTCCACAACGAGAACTAGGAGCTTCACAAAATTAATGTGAAGCTTCCAAAAGATTTGGAGGAAAGCCAGCTTGCAATGGGTTTGTCCGAATCTCGGCTTACGTCCCAAGTCGAGAAAGACAGGAAACCCATTCAATACCTGGAGGCTGCTCTCCATCTCCGGCTTGAGGAAGTCACCCATATGGATAAAATTCTTGTGAGAGGATCTATGCATTCTCTAGGGAGAGCTTCCTGAGCATCCGAGGGATTGTGTCTTCCACAACGAGCCCCAGGTGCGCAGCAAGCCTCTTGTCCCGACGTTGGTCATGGCCATGAAGGACAAGGAGCTAAGAAAGGTGAAGCCTCACATTGGGCGTAAACCTCGGCTAGGAAAGGAGGCCGTGAAGCCGGTGCACCGCCGCTTTAGTGTGGAGGTCACATTCTTGGAGCTGCAAGCCTTAATCATCCCCCCGGCGATCTCCCCCTCCTCGTGAAGAAGTTGAAGCTGAAGAAATACAAGAACAACTGGGACAAGAATGGTGAGACCGAGCCGAAGCTCTGCATTCCCATTCGCACCACAAAATGTTGCGTCTTCTACGCCCATCTGAGGTGGTTCGATGCACACCTCGTCATCTTCCAGGGCTAGGAGGATTTTGCCAAGTCTATCAAGCTCAAACTGGGGATGTCCTCGTCCTGAAGTTTAACGGTGAGGGCTTGAAGGTCAAGCTATTCAAGTTCATGAACTCCACCCATCACATCTTCTTCTACGATGTCCACCAGCGCTACTGATGATGAAGGTGAACTATGGTTGTAGGGGCAGTATATTGGATGCCCCTACTATTTTTGTTGTCAGTGGTCTGTACCCTGGCTTAAGTACTAACCAGGTGCACGGATTGCACCTAATGAACTATAATCCAAGTGGGGTGTAAGTTAAACCCGTTGCTTTTGTGCTAGGGGTGTCTACCTCTGGCCTAAGTACTTATATAGTAAGTGTTAATTAACTTGTATCCTATTATATTATGTTGTGTTGTTCTGTTTGCTGTCGCTGCTTAGTTTGCTCTTGCTCTGGCTTATGTGCTGGTAAGCTCACCAAGTTTGAAAGTGGTGAGTGGATCTACTACCAGCGCATTAGAGAACTCAACCAAACATCGTGTTGTCGTTGCTACGCACCCAGAAATGGAAAGTGCACCCTACCAAACAAAGTGTTACTTCGTACCATGTTCTGATGCAGGCAAACAAACAACTAACACAACACACATGAGCTGGAATCTCAGCCGGCCAGGCCGAGTCGAGCCTGCCCCCACGCAGCCACGAAATGGATGCAGCCTACCAAACAGGCCCTAGAGGGCCCCCTTGTGTTTATTTGACCATGTTGTCGCATGGATAAGACCGCAGTGACACTCTTGCTCCACTTGGGAGGGGGGGTTGTTTATGCCCCCTCGTTGCATGGGCTGCACAAGATTCATGGAAACGATGGAGCTCTACCTCGGTTATGGTGTTCTCATGGAGGACTTCTGTCGAGTGGAAGATATCTATGGTCATCGATCCAAAGGAGTCCGGTAAACGGTCAAAGAAGTTCATGAGACATGTGGCGTCACACCGCGGCGGAAAGTACATGTGTTTGTAGCTCACTCATAACCTTTTGGACGCATTGGCACCAAGGGCATACTCGTAACTGTAATGTATTTTCTTCTTCACTTTGTAAGGGTGTGTTTGGTAACCCTTCGCCTCCACAAAATCCTCAAATCCTGCTTCCAATTCCCAAATCTAGATCTTCAAGGGAGCCCAAAACCTTCGGTTCAGCTCCAGTTTTCTGTCCTTGAGAAGGGTCGTCTTCTCCAAATTCTCTCCTGCCAGATCCCAAATCAGTTAACGAGACGACATGACCATGGATACCACAGCCGCTGGCCGCACTCTGGGCGCAACAAGAACATCGCCGCCGTACCCCTTGTAGTCCTATGTATGCACTTGGCCGGTACGCAAGCCCGGTTGGACTCGAAACAATGATGCTGCTCCAAGCCGTCGACCAGCAGCTCCTGAAGATAGCACCCGTGGGCCCCTGTAGCCCGACCTTCATAACCTTCTTGTGCCCGGAGATGCTCAGTTGGACGCAGGGAAGCTATGGAAGCAGCGCCTCGATCGACAATGGCCAGTAAGCGGGGCATCGGCTGTGAGCTCCTGCGGTGCACGATTCTACGAGCTACAACCTGGGATTGGAAGCGGGGGACGCAGGGGTGCTCCAGGGCGGCATTCTTAGGCGGTAAAGAGCTCGGGAGCGTGGCACGAACACGACAATGGCGGCGAAGTCGGCCAGGAAATTAGAAAGACACGAGAACGCGTGGAGGAAATAGAAAATAACGCTTGGTTACCACTCGACGGTGGCATATCTCCGTAAATATCACGAAATCCTGCTTCTCTAAACCTGCTGCGGACCAAAATGCTAGTTGCGTGTTTTGTACACAGTTTCAGATCAAATCCGCGAATTTAGCTTCCCGGATCCAATACGTTCGGTACAACTCCGGCCTAAGATTATGTGAAGTTGGAAGGTATGAGTTACCGAACACGCCCTCCTAAGGTCTTGTCTACCTCTCTTGTATTTGCCGGTTGGAAAGTTTATCCCCTCAAATACTCTCCCCCCACAATACACTAGCATGAGATAGAGTTTTCAATCTAGACGAAAGTGAGATGGTTGGTGGGTTATTTGTGGGAATTGTCCCCTTCAAAATCGGAGTAGTAAACGGACTAATGAAGATTTTTCGGGATTCGGTAAAATCCCCTATATTCCCCTATAATACACTATATGTAAACAAGACCTAAGTGTAGGTTGTAATGTGTCGGTGGGGCCTTGTGGTCCAACTTGGAAGTAATATGATACAGAGGGGTGCGACTAGCAAAATGGCGGCCTCTCAGAAGCAAACGGAAGAGAAAAACGAGCTCACGCGAGGATGACACGTAGCGGGCTCATGCGCGAGGAACTGGATGGAGGGAGTACATGCGTTTCTTTTTAGATTCTTTTTTTTCAAAACGAAATATCTTTAGAACCATAATTCGGAATTACAAACCGTTTTCATATTTGAGCTCCTCGCGTCGAGTTTTTCAAAACTAGATCACATGTTGATAGGTTTCGACAATTTTTTTTTTGGATTTTGTACACCCTGTTGTCTATACTTTATACTTTCGGTAGCACGCGCTTGCGTGTACACCATGTACACCATATATATCTAGTAGCACGATGGTCGGCTTCGCCTCGATATTTTTTTACGGTTCGGCTTCGCCTCGATAAGCATTTATAAAAATCTTGAAGGGGGTACATAGGTCGTTGTGCGCATTGGTCGAAGCGTGCATTGGTCGTAATGCGTGTTACGACTCGGCGTTTCCTCGTACTACCGCTCGGCTTCGCCTCGAACAAAACGCCTACAACGTTTCATCTAAAAAATACACACGTGTTGTATCTGAAAAGTATAAAAAGATAGTTACTAAAAGTATACAAACGTTGTTTCTAAAAGTATACATGTTGTATGCGAAAGTATAAAAAATTGCTAGTGAAAGTATAAAAACGTTGTTCTGAAAGTATATATGTTACATATGAAAGTATAAAATAAATGCTACTAAAAATATACAAAAATTGTTCTGAAAAGTATACGCACGGTGTAATTGGGTGTACATCCGCCTTGGTGTACACATCCGCCTGGGCGTACATCCGCCTGGGTGTACCCGGCCCTTTACTGGATGTACAACCGTTTGGGTGTACGTCGTCCCTTTACTGGGTATACAAGCGCCTAGGTGTATAAACGCCTGCAACTGAGTGAAACCCGTGGTGCACATGGGTGTACGTCAGCACATGCACTTGGGACGTATTTCGTTCACTGCACATGGGCATACATCTGTGTGTAACTGGGCGTACATCTGTGTTGATTCTGAATGTAAAAGAAAAGTTTCTCGAAACCTATCAGTATGAGATCTAGTTTTGAAGATTTCGAAGCGAGAATCTCAAAATATGAAAAGGTTCGTAATTTCGAAGAACGGTTCGCGAAATATTTCATTTTGAAGAAACAGATCTCGAAATAAATGTGTGTCAATCCATCATTCGGTGGCGGGCGTGGGAAAGGGAAAACCACCCAAAACTCTATGGTGGTGACACTTGTCACGCATGCGGGCACCCTGTGGAGGCTAAGAGGAAGGAGAGCGCGACACTTGTCGCGTCCACAGAGCTCGCGGGTGACGTTCCGGAAGGGAGGCTTTTTCTAGTCATTTGGAAGAGAGACTTCTCAAAAAAAAAAAAACCGTAAGCAAACCAGGGCTCCTCGTACTGACTGGGCCGCTTCCCCTGATTTCCGTACTTGCCTACTACCTCAGTTTTGGGCTTGGCCCATCTCTGAGCCCCCCTTGCGCATTGTTGTCTTCACGGTTTGCCTGCTTGGTCTGGCGGCCTGAACCAGAGAGGCGCGAGTACCCGAGCAAGCGCTAGGCCACCCGAGGGCTCCAACTGTACGGCGCGCGCCGCCGGCTCCCCTTCACAGCTCGCCAGCGCCCCCGACGACGGAATCGCGGCCCGGCGCGATCTTCCAGACAGTCAGCATTGCGGTTGCGGTTGCGGTTGCGGCCACCGGTCTCTGCTCGTCAAATCCCAATTCCGCCTCGGCCCTACCGTGAGTTCTCTAATCCAGTCTGTTTCCAGTTTCTAACTGGAGTAGAATCTTTGAATGGTCAAATGATTAGTTGGCGAATGATTGTTTATGTTTGTCACTTTGTGTAGTGGAGATATTAGAGATTTAGAGGCTCAGAGTGACAGTGAAAAATGAAGAAGACTATGGACTTGAAATCGTTGTGGGATAGAGCTTCCAAGAAGCAGAAGATGGCTTCCACCTCAACGCCAAAACCCTTACCGATAGAAGCTGGAATCCAACCTCAGAATCAAACCAATCCTTCTCCTTCCAGTAGGCTGCAGGTGGGACCCGTGCAAGCACAAAGACGCTCCACAAAAAGACAGGATGATGGATCCGGTGACAAAGATGACGAGTCCATTGCTTCAAACAGTATACAGCTCCGGGCTGAGGCTGAGGCTCTGTGTATGTCCCGTTTGACCCAGTCGCTTCATTGCCTGAGGTTCCTTCTGCAACAAGGGCTGCCTGTTCATGGACAAGATGAAAGTGAGGGCTCGCTTAATGCAGGGAATTTTATTGAGCTTTTAAATTGGCTGGCAGAAGGTATTGAAGATCTTAAAAGGGTCGATCTAAAAGATGCTCCATTTAAGCGTGAAATGCTAGACCGCAAGACACAGGAAGTACTCATCAACTCCTGTGCCAAAGAAACTACCAGGCTTATCCTGGAAGATCTCGGTGATGATTATTTTGCAGTGCTTGTTTATGAATCTCGCGATGTGGAGCAGCAGGAACAACTGGCTATTTGCTTGCGGTATGTTGATACAAAAGGAATGATAGTTGAGAGGTTTCTTGGTATTGTTGGAGTTGAAGACACTACCTCTTTGACACTTAAAACAACGATAGAGAATCTGCTTATGGCACACTCCTTGAAATTTTCCATGGTCCGTGGGCTGGGATATGATGGGGCTAGTAGCATGAAGAGTTATGCTAATGGTCTGAAGAAACTAATCATGGATGAATCCCCTTCAGTTTATTATGTCCATTGCTTTGGCCATCAACTTGAGTCAAACATTGTTGCTCTTGCTAAGCAGAATGTTCATTGTGACTGGGTCTTTCATGAACTTGAAAATTTGCTGGATACTCTTGAGATTTGCTATGGAAAGATACGGATGCTTGAAGTAGCTGAAGCTAAGAATATCATTGAAGCGTTTGAATTGGATGAAATGGGAACTGAATATGGTTTCGATCGTGAGAGCTTGGGAACGCCTTGTGATACTCGTCGTGAATCTCGCTATAAAACTGTGATGCGTGTTATCTCTTTGTATCCTTCAATTTGGCGAATTCTCACTACGATTGGAGAAGAGCATCGCGGCATAGAATCAGCACGAGCTCAAACCATCTTCACATCGCTCGAATCATTTGAGTTCGTTTTTATAGCACACTTGTTGCTAACCATATTTGAGTATACAGATGACTTATGCAGAGCTTTGCAAAAGAGGGAACACAATATTGTTAATGCTATCGATCTTGTTTGTGTCACGAAGAAACGGTTGCAGTTATTGCGAGAAGATGTTGGATGGGAAAGTTTTCTTCAAAAGATCACCTCTTTTTGTGTGGAACATGATATCGAAGTTGTGGACATGGATGCTTTGTATGAGCCAGTTGGAAGATATCCAATGTTTTACGAAGATGCCACGAATCTCCATTACTACCATCATGTTATGTTTTTGGATGTCATTGATAGTCAACTTCGAGAACTGAATGACATATTTGATGAGGTAAACACGGAGATACTTATTTGCATGGCATCATTCAACCCTGCTGACTCATATGCTGCTTGTGATGAGGACAAGTTGGTTAAGCTTGCACACTTTTATCCCGAGGACTTCTCAACATTTGAACTGCTGAAGCTTCCCTTCCAACTTACAGCATTTTTTGATGCTATGCATCGAGATGAAAGGTTTAGAGAAGTGGAGACTCTTGCCGAACTTACTGTCAAGCTTGTCGAAACAAGGATGGACCGTGTTTTTGATATTGTTTACAGGCTTCTCAAATTGGTGCTAATCCTTCCTGTAGCAACTGCAAGTGTTGAGAGGAACCTTTCTTCAGTGAATTATGTGAACAACAAGGCAACAAACAAGTTGTCGGATCAATGCGCGAATGATTGCATGGTTACATGTCTTGAGCGGGAAATCTTCGCAGAAGTGAAGGATGAGGCCATCATATCTCGTTTCCAAGCTATGAATAGCCGCTAAGTTGCGCTGTAGTAATTATTACTATTTGTAAGTTCCCTGTATTAGTTTAACAAGCAAGCCGCAGAACTTCATGTCAACTGTCGAACAGTCTGTGAACCTTTATATTATCCTGAGCCGGACTAAATTAATTAGCATTGTGCGGTGGTCTGTGAACCTTCATGTATGTGTATCATTTTGCTAAAGCATAAGTTATATAACGAGGAGGATGTTATAACTGTACCTTATACCTTGTGTATTGTGTAACTGTACCTTGTATATAATGAGGAGTATGTTATAACTGTACCTTATACGTAGTTTGAGGTGCCGAGATGTTTCATCGTCAATTTGTTCCATATTTTTTTTTAAATAATTAGTGATTATTTTTGCATTAGCAACTTGGTTGTATCCATGCAGGCAATTCATTTGAAGTACTTTTTTGCATCATATAACAACCCCATGAAGTACCATGAAAAGCAATAACATGTGCAAACGAAACCAACAATTCAGATGTGAAATGCAACAAACTCAGAACTGATGGTCATACATTGGCTGCATCGTCCGCAGCTAAGCCGCATGTTTGATACCGACTTAAAAATCACTAAGATGGGGTATGACAACACCAGGGGTTGGTCCGGTGAATCGTCTCAGAGAACTTTGCACACACAACCAGAACAGCTAAACATTGCTCTATGATTCCTGAGTGCTGCAAACAGACCACCCGGCAGCTGTCCAACAAAGTGAGGGGCAGGGCGCGCACTTGGTTCTATGAACTCTGGCTTGCTGATGCCTGTCGCAGCTTGGCTTGTAGGAGCATACCCATTTCGTCTGCTATGCTTTTCTTCTTCGTCGCCATCTGCACATGAAAAATCGGATGTTCATCTACTGAGGGTGTTGTACCGAATTCAGGTTACAAATGTGCCTTGCAGTTGAGAAAAAATGCCTAGCTTTGGAGTATCGGCCACATGAATTAACTTGAACTATAATAACACGTATTATACTTAGGGCTGAGTGTAAGTTCAGTTGAGAGGGATGCGAGTCATAGTAGCTCAATCAGTTGTCTTCCAGATAGTGTTGACTAGCTAGTAACGGGGATAGCAAAAATATATCAATTTATGGGTCTATATCATTAATATAAGACAACCCTATTCCTACGAGTCTAGTGGGAAACTCTCCCACTCACCCACTGCTTACCCTGTAAAAAAGATTCTGTTAATTTACTCCTTGAAGATTGTTTTTATATTTTTATGAGTCAATATGAAACAATCTTATTACAGTAGAATCTGTGACTTTACTTCCCCGAAGACTGTTTTTTATGCTGAGGAATTAAAGACTGTTTACAAACTGACAGTTTCGCCCCGAAGATATGTTAACAGAGTAACATCCAGTGCAAATGATAAAGCTTTCCAGCAAATTGTCATACTACTATGTGCTGCTAGCCCCGAAGATATGTGCTACTTTCCACCAGACTATTGCACATTTCACACATTATGATTGACCAATATATGCATAACTAATGTATACATCAATTTCAACGACACTTATTTTGAGACGGAGGGAGTAGTAAGCAATGTCATATTCATAACATGCTTAACACGAATAAAGATGCACCGGTAATTCTTCGTATTGTAGTAGGTGATTATATGCTAATAATGGTGTCACCTGGATATCCTTCTATGTATTCTACAACTTGAATTAGAGAGATCTGAATCCTTGATTTTGATTATGATAATCATAATAAATCATTTTCTATAAACTGCTAATTATATTTATATAAGTAATCTACATTTGCACTAAGAATAATCATATTTGTGAGCCACTGAATTAAATCTTCCCATTAACTTGACCAGTGAAGTCATGCCTAAGGCTAACCTGGTGGGAACACAGAATTAATTTCTATACAGAATGCTATCAGTATGTTAGCGCAAAGTCATGACCTGAGCATATAAGAAAATTTCGACCAAATAAAAAGGTCTGCATGTTACAAGCTTACAGCACATATTGATAGATGAACAAAAACCTTTCTGTTAAAACTTTCATCATGACACACCTTTTATCTCACTTAACTTAAAGTTATTCGAGCTCAAAATGGCCTTATGGACTTCAGTTTTCAGTTAGTATTCTAAGAAACATTAAGGCTAAAGCAATGTGTTCTCCAGGTTGGCCAAAATGAGCATCTACAAGAGCAGTGCAGTCTGTCCATACCTCAAGTAGTTCATCAAAATTGGACTTCAGCAAATTAATTTTCCTTTCACAGTATTCTTTTCCTTGAGCCATAGTTTTCTGCACATAAGAAAAAATAATCATACAAAGGCACAGATGCAAATAATAGTAATGATAATAAGATGCATCATTTGGGGGTATGCATATAGTTTACTAAGGGCAGTGTGTCGCTCACTAGGTTCTAAAAGAGTCACCTAAACTATGGGCGGCCAACCTATGTTTGGATAATTTCTGTGCAATAATGGAACTTTCATGGCATTTATGCTGTGTTGCCAATCGTGTGTTTTATTGAATATCAAAATGTCGACAAAAAACCAACCAATACGATATGTTATCCGTATAACCGAAGAAGCTCATGATTCTAATGTATACCACCACGTTGAGAAATTCACTGAAGTCTTGAATATACTGTAAGCTATTGGAAACCCAACCATGTGTCTGACAGTTGCAAGTGATACCTCGATGAAGTAGCCAGTACCGACGTCGACGAGAACCTTCTCGGCGTCGTCAAGCGTGCCGGGAACGTAGAGGGACGCCGTGAGCGGCACAAGCAGTTTCTTCCCTGCAGACGCGGAGCCACAAAAGAAAGCGTTAACCAAAACCCCGTGGAAAGTACGCGCACGTACAACGTTGCAGGCAAGAGAGGGTTAGGGATGGGTTATCCGTGCCGTGAGGACGGAGGGAGAGCTCGTGGAGGGCGGCGGTGGCGTTCTCGAGGCGGGTGGCGGCGGTGCGGATCTTGGTGAGGCTGTCCTGGAGGAGATTGACCTCCAGATCGGTCTGCTCCTTGAGCCCCTTCAGCTGCTCCACGCTCAGCTTATCCACTTCGATGCGCGCGGGGCTCGCCATGGTCGCTTGTTGGCCGCCGCCGGGGAGATGGGAAGGGGAGAGGGGAGGAGAGGCGGCGGTGGTGGACTGGTGGGCCGGGAGGGGGAAGCGAAGAGCCGAGCCCCAACCCGCGAGGCCGATGAATTAGCAAAGTTAGAATTACAACTAAAGTCATTTAGCTAAAATACGGTTCCTACGGAAGAATGTAAACTGGCCCCTATAGCTCAGTGGTAGAGCGTCAGTCTTGTAAACTGAAGGTCTGTAGTTCGATCCTGCATGGGGGCACAGTTTCAACTTTTTTTTCGGATTTACTCTATTACTTTTTACCAAACTAATAAAATATGCGGTATATTTTACACCAGATGGTCATTATTTCATGACAATATGATGGAAATCCATCGAGATTTCTATAACCCAACTTGTTTGACGACCATAAAATTGAATGTGTCATTTCAATAGAATTCGAGCTAATATTTATACTCCTATTATTAAGTCAATTCCTATAGCTAACCTGTCATTTTTCTGGAAACCAACCAAGTAGCCATCATTTCGGGACAAAATCAATCGACATTTCTATGCGAATATATTTATGCCAAACGGCCATCATTTCACGATAGAATCATGAAAATCAATGTGGATATATTTTATACCAAACGACCATGATTTCGAGATAGAATCATGAAAATCAACTGTGGAAATTCATTGAGATTTCTATAACCCAACTTGTTTGACGACCATAAAATTGAAAGTGTCATTTCAATAGAATTCGAGCTAATATTTATACTTCTATTATTAAGTCAATTCATATAGCTAACCTGTCATTTTTCTAGAAACCAACCAAATAGCCATCATTTCGGGACAAAATCAATCAACATTTCTATGCGAATATATTTATGCCAAAACGGCCATCATTTCAATATAGAATCATGAAAATCAATGCGGATATATTTTATACCAAACGACCATGATTTCGAGATAGAATCATGAAAATCAACCGAGATTTCTATACCCAACGCGTTTGACGACCATAAAATTGGAAGCTTCATTTTAATAGAATTCCAGCTAATGTCTATAATATTGTTAAGTAAATTCCTATAATTATCTGTCATTTTTCTAAAAACTAACCAAATAGGCATCATTTCGGGGTAGAATCATGGAAATCAATCCAAATTCCATAGCCAACATTCTTGTCGCTAACCCTGTCATTTTACTGCAAACCAAATTGAGCCCGCGACCATGTTTTTTGAATGTAATATTTTTTCCAAACTGATAAATATATGATACGCCTTTTTTCCACATGCGAATATATTTTATACCAAACGACCATATTTCGCGACGAAATCATGAAAATCAATCGAGATTTATATACCTCACGTGTTTGGCGACCATAAAATTGGAAGTGTTATTTCAATGGAATTCCAGCTAATGTTTATAATATCGTTAAGTCAATAACCAACCCGCCATTTTTCTAAAAACCAAATAAATTGCCATCATTTGTACGCAGAATCGTGAAAATCACTTGAAATTCCATAGGCAACAGTCCTTAACCCTGTCATTTTTCTAAACCAAATGAAGCTCGCGACCATGTTAATAATTTTCCCCAAATGATTAAACCTACAGATGCACTTTCGCCTCTCTAACATCAGCCACATGCGAATATAATTTATACCAAAGGACCATCATTTTTGTGCAGAATCATGGAAATCCATCGAGATTTTGTACCCAACTGTTTTGGCTGCCTTGAATTGGAAGCGACATTTCAATAGGAATTCCTCTTGATATCTATAGTATGCTAAGTCAATTCATGTCACTAACCATGTCATTCTTCTGGAAACCAAATAAAGCATGCGATCACCGCACCAAAATGCCTAGCCACCGCCCCGAATCCATCAATGCTTGTAATACTCCGCATCCTTGACTTTCTTTATTGTTTGGATTTTTCTTGCTCTATGATGATAGAGATTTTGAGGGTGATCATGCGGATATTATACCCTGTGAGGAAAAGATTAAACATGGTACACAAATTTCTATACCTCGTAGAAGCGCAAGATTAAGGAAACTCAAAAGGCAGATACAATGATTGGAATGATTTAGAATAGTGACGGTTTTAGGGATATAGCTAAGCATAGAACAGTTCGTGAAACAACAATGGAGAAAATTAGATTTCCTAACTGTTTTGTAGACAGGAAAGTCAAATTTCGCAACACCTTTTCTTAATAAGTTGTCAGGAGGTATGGACTACGTGTGGTACTGCGTTCCACCATATGGTGGTTGGAGTCATTCAGGTGGCATCTTGGTTGGAGTCAATAACATGTCTCCATCTATACAAAAGGTGGTCACAAGTGATTATTGTGTTTAATTCCACCTAAAGTCAAAGATGGATGGTTTCCTTTGGGTGCTTGGGTGCTTGTTGTAGTTTATGGAGCCGCACAAGATACCCATAAGCCAGACTTTTTGGCCTAATTGGTATGAATTTGTGAGTCCTTCCTATGTTGGTAGGAGGGGACTTTAATATTATTATACGCCAAGAGGAGAAAAATAAACAAAATTTTGATGCAGGATGGCCTTTAATTTTCAGTGCTATAATTGAGAATTTAGATTTAAAGGAACTACAACTCTCGGTTAGACAGTATACATGGGTCAGTAGACGTGATGACCCCATGTATGAGAAGCTTGACAGATTTCTTGTGAGTGTTGAATGGGAACTAAATTTCCGTTAGTCACAGTTCATGCAATGACTTGAATGGGGTCAGATCATGCACCACTGTTTATAGACTCGGGTGAGCAGACTCATTTGGGTAACAAAAGTCATTTATATTTTGAGCTCTCTTGGATACGCTGGGATGGTTTCTATGATTTGGTTATAAAAGAATGGCTATCTATTAAGCATGGCAATACTCGTACTGAGAGGTGGCAGAATAAGGTTCGCCGCCTAAGACAATTCTTACTTGGATAAACTAAAAACATGAGTGGTGAGTACAAGAAACAGAAATAAAAGTTGTTGTTTCTCATTGATGAGCTACACGTTAAAGCGGAATCCACTCTCCTCTCGGAGGCCAAAAGGGCTGCTAGGAAAGAGGTGGATGTTTTTCTCGCAAAACTTATGTGTGATGAGGAGTCAAAATGGGCTCAACACGCTAAAGTTAAGCATATTCGCGAAGGCGGGGCTAATACAAAATATTTTTCACCTAATTGCTAACGAAATGCATAGGGAGAAAAGGATTTTTCAACTCGAGAAGGATGACAGAACTATCATAGGTGAAAGTAACCTAAAGATTCTCATCTACGAATTCTATAAGAAATTATTTGGTGCACCGATACCAAATTATTTCTCTTTGGTGGAAGAATATTGTGAGGATATGCCTAAGATTTCGGATGACCCACAAGTGTAGGGGATCACAACAGTCTTCAAGGGTAAATATAACCCAATTTATTGATTCGACATAAGGGAGTCCAGAGAATACTTATAAGCCTTGACAACTTAGTTGTCAATCCATCTGCACCTGGAAAATTACTTGCTTGACACAATTTATTAGTAGTAACGGTTATATGGTGGCAGCAGTAGTGTGATAGCAACATTAGCAGTAAAATAATAGTAGCAATATTAACATCAAATGTAAAAAAAGTGGGCAGCGGTGCTAAAAACACCAAAGGCAAATGGATGGATGTAAGGGTGTTGCACGAATGAGATAAACCATGTAATAGACTAAGCATACAAGTCACTAACGATCATAGGCATGTATCCCGGAAATAGTTATGCATGCTTGTAATAAGAACTTGCACAAAATCTTTTGTCCAACCATCCCGTTGATGCGGGTCCAATTTGGAACTAATGGTAATTAAGGTACCTGTTTCACCAAGTATCAGATCAAAGCATTAACACTCAATGGATAATGCAATCCTCAAACTAAAATCCATCCTCTATGATATCCCAACCTGTCACCTTGGGGTCTCGGGTTCTGGAAAATAATAGGTGCATACAACTCATAGATATGATCCAAAAAAAACATTTATATCAAAGAAAATATAACATGTTCAGATATGAAAATCATGGCACTCGGTCCCTAAGTGACAAGCATTAAGCACGCGAAGTTGCAACAATGATAATTATTCCATGTTACTCTAGGATATGAAAACATTCAAATAATTGGCCCTAAGAACTAAAGCAATTACCACAAGTTCATCTTAATTGAGATATAAGAAATAACCTATCATATGGTATATTTCAACGCATGAAAAAGATGAGTATGCTCCTCATGTGATTATGGAACAACCCAAACATTCTATTTACATGCCTAGAAAAACTATCCATGCAAAAGCTAAATATAAGCAAAATCTATAAGAACGTAGGTACCAGTTGAACACGTAGAAATAAAAGGATAAGAGGAATAGAACAACTACAGATTAAAACCAACAGTTTGGATCAAGCATGATTCACACGAGTATTATTAATTTATTACTACTCCTCGTACTTCCATATGCATCAGAATTCACAAGTGAACATAGTAAGGTAACACTTCTGGAAAGGGGTGGTCTCCTTTGATACGGCCACATATTTGAAGAACGGGGTTAGTTCCTTGTCAAAAGGTGTCGATTTGTTCCATCTTAGGTTCACAAACGAGTTGCTTTCTTACCATATGTAAGGCAGATTAGTCTTAATTGTTGTGTTTGCCTTCACAAACGTATAATCGATGCAAAGATTTGAAGAAAATGATAGAATATGTACCACGGTTCACCATCCCTCTACCTTTCGTTAGAATGTAGTGGTATTCCGGGCCGAGTGCGCTAGCGCCCCACCGCCTTCTATGTCCACCAGGCTTGAGGTGTCAGGCTAGCACAGTTTGAACGGCACCTCGCGGGCCGTCCATGTAGGGTGCACTCTTGGAGCTGGGCCTCCACTTTTCCAATCACCGGCTCACCTGCCTACTCACCATCCATGAAAAAATACCAATTGCGGCGTGAGGGTCGCGAAGGGTGGTCACGATGAAATTTTCAGCAGAGGAGGACGATGGGTAGAGAGGGAAGTTGTAGCCATGTTTTCCATGTGGATGTTGGCGGCGAGGTCAGCGGGCAGCAGTTGAAAGCACAAGGATGCTGCCTAGAGGGGGTGAATAGGCGGTTTAAAATAATTACGGTTTAAGATCGAATAAATACAAAATAAAACTAGCGTTTAATTTATCAAGCATAAAACCTAAACAAGATAGGTTTACCTATGTGCACCAACAACTTATGCTAGACAATATATACAACTATGTGATAGCAAGATAGATGATTTCAAGCATGATGGCTATCACAAAGATAAATGCAGAAGTAACAAGCTCGGGTATAAAAATAACCGAAGCACAAGAAGACAACGATGTGGTTACCGAAGTTCCTTCCCAAGGGAAGTGATACGTCCATTTTGCATCACCATTTTATATCATAATTTACTGTTATTCATCGATATATTTCATAGTTAGAGATGATACTTATGTTATTTCATATATTTTGCATGTTTTACAATTATTGGAGAATAATTCACCTCGACCATAAATCTGCTGGAAAAAGCACCGTCAAGATACCCTATTTATGAAGATCAGAAGAAGAAGAAGGAAAACATTGGAGAGTCCTTAAGTTGCCAGATGGCGTAGGTGACCGGGAGGGGAGCCAGAGGGGGGGCACCAGGGGCCCACACCACCTGGTCCCCCCCCCCCGGCCGCGCCGCCATGTGGTGTGGCCACCCTGGCCCACCACCGTCAGCCCCCTTTCGCGTACTTCATCCCCAGGGAACCCTACAACCTACAGAACCATCGAGGAAATATTCCACCACCTCCTCGAGGCGGAAAACAACAAAGAGAGAAAAGCTCTTCGGCAGGGAGAAATCTACCGGGGAAATTCCTCCCCGGGAAGGGGAAATCATCGCCATCGTCACCGTCATCGCACCGGGCATCATCAAGATCATCATCGTCATCGTCATCACCACCAGCACCATCATCCTCACCATCCACCTTCGTCCCACTGTAACAGTTATGGTTCTATATCGTTGTTCTTCACTAGACCTCTCTCGTAGTGTGGATTACTTGTTTATAGTTGATGCTAACGAGATTTATCGGTGTTTACACTTTATGGCCAGATTGTTATTCTTCATTATATCACATATGATCATGATCCATATAATGTCTTGTGAGTAGTTCGTTTAGTTCTTGAGGACATGGGAGAAGTCAAGATGTTAGTAGTGGAATTATGTTGAAGTAATATTTACTGGTTTGATATTTAAGTTGTGGTGCTATTCTTCTAGTGGTTTCATGTGAACTTCGACTATATGAAACTTCAATTTTTATGGGCCTAGAGGGATGCATTATGTATTTGGATACTAATTGTGGGGTTGTTGGAGCGACAGAAACCTAAACCCCCCGTTAGGAAATCGATGCACGAGGGAGTGTAGGATCCTTGAGTTTAAGGTTGTGGTTAGATTTATCTTAATTACTTTATTGTAGTTGCGGATGCTTGCAAGGGGTATAATCACAAGTATGTATTAGTCCAAGTAGGGCAGTGCATTAGCATAGGTTCACACACACAACACCTATGAAAACAATAAACCTTAATCAACTGTAGGAAACAAAGGCGCTTGACAAAATTCCCATGTGTCCTCGAGAACGTTTGGTCATCATAAGTAAACCAACCGGCTTGTCCTTTGCTATAGAAAGCATTGGGCCACTTGCTGCAATTATTATTGTTGTCTTTTATTTACTCACACTTTATTTATCTGCTATATCAACCCCCCCCCCCCCCCAAAGAAAACATGTCTGCTAGTGTTTACATTGAGTCCTCTATCCAAACTACTTGTCAACACCTTCTGCTCCTCGTTGGGTTCGACACTCTTATTTATCGAAAGTACTACAATACACCCCCTTGATGTCTACGCACGCTTCTATTCTTGTAGATAGTGTTGGTGAAAGCGCATGGTGCCCCATATGTGGTTTTGGTAATTAATGACAATCATTATGGAGTAATTTTTGCATTGAGTTATCCTTGTAAATCTTGTCCATACGAAATAATGGAGTTCATGTGTTTAACTCTATTAGCTTCCTTGATGGCCATTGTTATATTCAAGGATTTATATGAAGAATGGTCATGGTTTGAGTTGAGCTTATTCCTAGTGTGTCTTGAAGAAAAGGATTAGGTGATCTTTCATTATCATCTTCAAGACATCATCATTTGAATTGAGAAGCAAAGATACAAGGTTGATCAAGCAAGTGATCAACACACAAAGCTACAAGATATACCAAGTGGGATTGTGTATCTCATGGTATGGTAAGAAATTGTAAATATATCTTTGTGAACTAACCCATGATATGTGTGTGTGTCATCTCTATGTGTGGTTAGGTATCTTTCCATGGGCATGAACCAAAAGGAAGATTTCATATAGCCCATGGTCTATGTCGTCGTCAAGTGGTGTTCGTCATCTAGCTTGACGTGGAAGCTCAAGTGAAGCATCTAGAAGATATCCTCTGCTTGATGCTTGCCACCCTTTTGGAGATTGTGGCCTTGTGAAGATTTGCCGAGAAGAGTCTCTCCCATAATGGTGTATGGGGGAGCAACTTGCAAGTCTTCATCAAGCGGAGCTTGTGCTAGCAAGCGCGATCAAGAAATAAGATCCAACTTGAGAGAGTCAAGATCGTCATCATCTATCTCAAGTGGAATGCTCAAGGCAAAGGTATAATCTTGATAGGTTTTCTATTTTACCGGTCTCGTGTCTTTGGGAGACCGGGTTATAGGATAGATAGTCGTACTATCAAGAGGGGCTCTCAAGCGAGTAGCTTGATCGAATCGCTATGGAGAGCTCAAACCTTTGCATACTTGGCATATCATCTTTCTTGGTTCTTATTTGGCTTTTGTCTCCTTTGGGTTTTAGTTCTTGTCGTGATCTTCATGACAAGCCTTGGTTTCTCGAAAACGGATTTCGTAAGAAAAAATTGTTGCGTTTTCGGTCGTGAAAATATTCCGTTCGTCTTTGAGATTGTTTCCACACCTTCCATGTGTGGTAACTTCTCCATAATTTTTATTTGGATACTCCTTGCTGTTATCTTTCCAATGCAATTGGATTTACCTTGTTCGGAGTTCATTTGCGAAAGTTATGAAGTTTCTAGTTCAACCTCTTTGTTTCAGAAGCCAACCGGATTATTCTAGGATATTCCGGTTAGGATAGTTTTGGTCCATATTCGGGACAGAGATGAGCCGGATTTTTGGTACCGGATTATTCATCTCAGACCGGATATTCCGGTTGTGGAGATTTTGCTCAAAAACGGCTAAGGACTGGAGTTCAAACTGACAGATGTGAACTGGATTATTTGTACCGGATTATTCTGGAGGAGCCGAAATATCCGGTTCAACTGCATGTTCGGGACAGAACCCAACCGGATTATTTATACCGGATTATTCATCTTAGACTGGATATTCCTGTTGGACCAGAATATCCGGTCCAACTTTGGACCGGAATATCCTGTTTACTCTGCACACAAAACGGCTAGTTTTTGTGGGGACCTATTTAAGGGGGTCTTCTTCCCCATTGGTCCCCAAGCCTCCTAGCATGAAATTTCCCCTCTCCCCCACCATTGTTGACCTTGGATAGCTTGCCCCTCTCCCAATGCCTCCTATGATGCTTACATATCTTTGAGGGATAAGTTAGAGGAGATCTAGATCTACATTTCCACCAATCCATCTTCCTTCTTAGTGTGGGAAACTTAGTAGATCTTGATCTTGGAGTTCTTGGTGTTTCTCCTCCATTGTTCTTCCTCTCTTATTCCCCCATAAGCATTTGTTGCTTTGTTGGAATTTGAGAGTGAAGGATTTGAGCACTTGTGCTCTTGCCATTTGCATTGCATCGGTTTGCTCTCTCCACGAGGATTCGTGGAAGTTGAAAGTTTGTGAGCTTGTTACTCTTGGGTCTTGGACCCTAGACGACTTGTGGTGTTCTTGGGAGCCTCCAATTGAGTTGTGGATGTGTGCCCAAAGATTGTGGTGACACCGAGAGCCTCAAATTAAGTTGTGGATGCGTGCCTCGGGTTTGAAGGTTGCCAATAGTGGAAGGTGAACTAGGCCTTTGTGGCGGGGTTCATCGGAGAATAGGGTGAGGCCTTTGTGGCGTTGAGTAGGCCTCTTGTGGCGAGCTCACACCCCTCCAACGAGACGTACTCCCCTTGTGGGAGGAACTCGGGAATACATCATCGTCTCCGCGTGCCTCGGTTATTTCTATACCCAAGCTTTTTACTTATGCAATTTACATTGTGATAGCCTTCGAGCTTGAAGTTATACATCTTGCTATCACCTTGTTACTTGTCTTTCTTAGCATAAGTTGTTGGTGCACCTAGTTGACCCTAGAATATTTAGGTTGTGTGCTTGTTAATTTAAACACCCAGTTTATTTCCGCATTTAGCAAGCCTTAACCGGAAAAGTTTTAATCGCCTATTCACCCCCCTCTAGGCGACATCGTTGTTCGTTCAATTGGTATCAGAGCATGGGATCTCTTATAAGGCTTTACATCCTAGAGAGTACGATGACGTTTAGGGAAATAGAGCACGATCATGCTTTTATATTCTATGGTAGAAATTATGATGTTTGGAAAATTCGCATTCTTAATTTTCTTACGGACATGGGTCCAAAGTATGTAAGGAGAATTGTAGATATGGATTTTCCTCCGCCAAAGGATTCTCAAGATTTATCTTTAGAGGATGAGGAAAACTCTTATCTTGATACTCTAGTATCTAATGATCTCTTGTGCGTTTTGAGCGATGTACTTATTGAATCAATCATGCCTTTTCGGAACGCTCATGATATATGGACAAAACTTCAAGATATATATGATGTGTCCAACATTATTGAGGATGATTGTTCTCCATCCACTTCCGGCCGTGATGAGTTCACATCTTTCTCCACTCCACCAACATGTGATTTGTCACAAGGTAATGATATGGTGAGTGGTGATAGAAATTGCATTGTGGATAGTGAATTTGCTATTGATTATACTTCATCTCTATCCCATTGCAATGATCTATCTTTGGACTTAATATCTTATAGCACTCAAAGTTCCATACATGCTAGTGTTGTTAGTCCTTGCATATCATGTAATAGTTGTTTAACTAAATCTCATGATGATATGCTTCCTATGTTTTGTTTTCATAAAAACAATGCTTCCATTTCCTCTAGTACTTGTGTGGCTAACAATGTAGACGAATCCTATATTTTGGTGGAACAAGACATGGACCTTATTGGTGCTTCAAGTATATCTTCATCATCGCTATCCATTTCTCATATGTGCCTTATGGCTAAGGATTCAAAGGTATACCCTCCTTTGGAACCCTCCTCATATATTGATGATGATGATGAAGAAAATGATAATGGTGATTCCAGTTATGAGAAAGGTAAAATAGTTCTTCATGCTCTCACAAATAATAAGATTGCCTCTTCTATTCTCTTTGAAATCATGGGTACCCTTGTTGAGCGCGATGAGACTATTAAGGCTATGGACACTAGCCTTGATAAATGTTATAGCCTAGAACATGGGTACGTAGATGAAATTGCGGGGTTACAGGTAGCCCTTGAGGAAGAGCATGAGCTCCGAGTTACTCTTGAGGAGAAACTTGAATCTATTGAGGATCTCTATAATTAACAAATAGCCTTTCTCACTAAATCACGTGACCATACTAATGCTAAATATAAAGTGCTTAAAAACGAAAAGGTTGAATTAGTTGTTGGCAATGCTAATCTAATTGAGGAATTCTCTAGGTTGAATAATGAGATTGTCAAGTTGTCTTCTTCTATTTCCAATGATGCTTGTGCTACTAACTCCACATCTTGTGAAGCATCTATTTTGAAGGAGAATGTTGAGCTAAGAGCTCAACTTGAGCTGATGACTAGCAAGTGTGGGAAATTGGAAGGAAGTCATGAAAATCTATCTAGATCTCATGAGGATCTTCTAGCATCCCATACCAAGCTAAAGTTAGCTCTTGAGGCTATCACTACAAAGGTAACATCTTGTGAGCTTCATGTGGTTACTAGCACAATCTCTTCTAGTAATGCTATATTGCCTAGTGCTAGTATTAGTAATTCATCCTCCCGTAATGTTTCTACATCTTGTTATGAATTTCTTTCCTCGCCTTTTTGCTCTAACAATAAAGCATATACTTCCTCTATCTCTTGTGTTGATTCTAACCATGTAGAGGAAAATAAAGAGCTCAAGGCCCAAGTCACTTCTTTGAAGAAAGACTTGGAAAAGTGTCATGAAGGGAGTTCCACCCTTGACAAGATGTTGAGAGTGCGAAGACTTCCAAATGACAAGAGTGGACTTGGATTCAACTCCAATATCAAGAACAAGTCCAAGTTTATCAAGAACAAGGGCCAAGAACAAGAAAAAGATTCGGCCAAGATTATTTGCTTCAAGTGCAAGATTGAAGGGCACCATGTTAGATCTTGCCCTTTGAAGAAGAAGCCTCTTAGTGAGAAGCAACTAGGGAAGCGACCTCTTGTTCAATCTCATGCTCAACCACGAGTTGAACAACGGCCACCTCCTAAGAAGACTCAAGCCAATGCTCCTCTCGTTGAGAAGCCTTTTGAGAAGAAAGAAAAGAGTCGATGTTGCTACCTTTGTCGTGAGAAGGGACACTTTTCTTCTTCATGCACTAATGGTACATTATCCAACCCTATCCTTGTTGATGATTTTTATTCCATTCGGAAGGATAATGTGGGCAATGTGTTTGCCATGTATGTTGGTACTCCAAGTGGTGTCAAGAACAGAACCATTTGGGTTGCCAAACCTATTGTGACTAACCTCTTAGGACCCAACTTGGTTGGGGACCAACAAGCTCAAACTTGATAAATAGGTGTTGTTGGAGGGCATTGGAGACTTGGCTATCTCATGAAGAATTAAGGGATCTTCATCAATTATATTTCCTCAAGCCAAGTCACTTGGATTATATATATCTCTTATCCAATGTTCCTCCATGCGGTAACTTGTACTTAATTCATATATACATTAAAAGTTGCATGCTCCCTTGCATATGTTAGTTTTGTTTCTAGCATGTGTTTGTATGTGGTGTGCTTACTACTGACCCATCTTGGTTAATCTAGTATGAGTTTGTTGGTTTGCGCTCCATGTGCTTGTTTGCTTTGTGTTGAGGCTTCATTGCAATTATTGCTTATTTTAGTTGGTTCTTTGGGAGTTTAATGGACTATCCCATTTTGGGGGAGTAATATGCTCTTGACACTTTACTATCCTAAAATGTGTGTGCATGAGAAATACCACTTAGTGTTGATATATCAATATTATCTAGTCTCTATGTGGTATGTCATTCTCATGAGAAATTCAAATTCTAATGTCCATTATCTTTCTCTTGTTGGATTTATTTTTGCCTCTGGTTGTTTTCAATGGATTATCACATTATGGGGGAGTAATAAGCTATGTGCATATTACAAGCCTAGAAAATGTGAACATGTGAGGTATTGCCACCTAGAGTTGATATTCTAGTTATCTTGTTCCTAAGTGGCATGTTGCTCAAACAAGTTCCATATTTGCTTAAAATATCTTGTGTCTCTCTTCTTCGGCGTCCCTATTCGGTTACCTATTTTTGCTTATTTTCAACTTCAATTATGAATTTTGGTACAAAAATTCATCAGGGGCAAAAGAGTCTTTTTAGGTCCCCATTTGTGTTTAGAATGCACTATAGGGCCATGTTAGGAAGAAAATGAAGTTAAGGTGTCAAATAGGGAAAAAAATTAGGGCCAAATAGGGAACAAAATTTTAAGTAAGGGCCAAATAAGGAATTCTCTCTTCTTATTATGGTTAAAAATAACCTTGTCCTAGTGGATTTCATTTTTATGAATATTGAATGCAATGCTTCTTGTCCTATTGTTTTGGGAAGATCTTTTCTTAGAACTGTTGGTGCTGTTATTGATATGAAAGAGGGGAATATTAAATATCAATTCACACTCAAGAAAGGTATGTAAAACTTTACTAGGAAGAGAATGAAGTTTCCTTTTGATTATATTATTAGAACAAGTTACAATTTGGATGCTTCTTCACTTGAAAATACTTGATTCTAGTTTTCTGGACCTAGCTAAAAGACGTTAAAGAAAAACACTTCTTGGGAGATAACTCATGGTTTTATTTTTGCACTGTTTTTCTCTATTTTCTTTGAGTCAAGGTGTTGTTTACTTCTGTAGCAACTCTTTTGTATCTTTATTTTCTTGCATTTATTGTGCCAAGTAAAGTCTCTAGTGAAAGTTGAGGTTAGTTTTGGATTTCTGCGCAGGAAATAGATTTCTGCTATCCACCGTTAAATTCGTGTAAATGCACAGAAAGATCAAATGACTTGCAATTTTTTGTGCTTATTCCTTAGCTAATTCCAAAACTTTTTCTAGCTTCGCATTTTTTGATTTAAGCAACGTAAGTGCCCCGAAAAAATTCGTCTTTACAGACTGTTCTGGTTTTGACATATTCTTTCTTTCTGCTTGCATTCTCTCTTTTACTATGTCGAGTGGATTTCTTTGCTCCACAAAACATTAGCTAATGTTTAAAAAGTATTGATAACTCTTGTGTCCAAGGAGAACATGTGAATTCTTGATTGTGCACTAACCCTCTAATGCAAATTACTTTGAGTTTGGTGTGAAGGAAGTTTTCAAGGGTCAAGAGAAGAGGGTGATATAATGTGATCAAGAAGAGTGAAAAGACCAAGCTTGGGGATGCCCCCGTGGTTCATCCCAGAAAAATTCTAAGAAGACTTAAGCGTCTAATCTTGGGTATGCCCAAGGCATCCCCTTCTTCAACAATAATTTGTCAGGTCACTTCTAGAGAAACTATATTTTTATTCGGCCACATCATATGCACTTTACTTGGAGCGTCTGTTTGTTTTTTGTTTTGTTTTCTTTTGTTTTACTTGTTGCAATAAATATGTTTGGAACCCAGCATTCTTTGTGTGTGAGAGATGCACGCTCCACTTTTTCATATGAATACTCGTTTTCTTCCATGCTCGTATTCTTAGTTTTTCTTCTAGCTGCTGCAAACCATTTTAGCTCATGTTTTCCGTGCATCTCTTATTCAGAGTTGTTAGTTCTAGAAGAGTTATGTTAGTACTCTCTTGTTTTGTTTCTATATTAGTAGGAGAGTTTGTGTTGAAATATATATTGTTTGGTGTTTGATGGAAATAGAAAATGCTACATGTGGTAGATTGTATGTTTGAAAGACTTGCATACTCTTGTAGATCCTTAAACTGTTTCAATTGATTATTTGTTGTTGTTTTGAGATATTAATATGCTTAGTGGTAAAACTGCTGGTTTAGTAAAGTAAAAGCAATTAATGGTTGGTCTAAAAGCTTGAAACTGTGCAACACTCGAATAACCACTTGATAGTATAATGGTATATGACTTCCTATGCTAATATCAATCGTAATGGCTTTTTGTTACGCGCTACGGCCGGGGTAGCCAAAGTGACTTATCACTGCCACGGACCCTCTTGGATTGATTTTTATTATGCCTTGTATGATCATATTTCTATTTGTAATCTTTTAACTTTTGAGTTCTAAGTAGCGGTTTTCTGGCACTTCCACCATCCATATTTGCTAGCATATTCGGTAATGTGCATTGTCCATTCTAACATTGAGAGTTGGTGTAAACTTCACCACTGCATCCAAACCCCGTGGGAGGACTTTGTTCTCCTACACATAAGCCTAAAATATCTTCCGCAAAATAGCCACCATACCTACCTATCATGGCATTTCCATAGCCATTCCGAGATATATTGCCATACAACATCCACCTTCATTATGTTACTTGTTACTTCCTTCATTGTTATTTTGCATACCGCTACACTGGCAGGAGCATTTAGTTTTATACATCAGAGATACTTTAGTTTCAGTTATGAGTACTAAACGTGCGATGATTCATTGTAAATAGAGTGTTTCCCCTACCAGTGAGGTTATATAAAAAATAAAAAATAAAGAGATAAATCCCAAAAAATAAAAAATAAAAAAGGGCCAAAGAGAGATAATAAAGAGAGAGGGGGCAGCATTACTATCATTTATTCCACAGTTGTGCTTTGTTAGCACCAATACTTCAGTTTGGAGAGAGTTTTCATTTTATGACTTGCATAACTATGTGGGGAACTTTATATTATAGAACTCGGCTTGTATATTCCAATGATGAGCCTCCACAAAAGTGCTCTAGGTCTTCGTGAGCAAGCAAGTTGGATGCACCCCCACTAGTTCCATTGGAGAGCTTTCATACACTTATAGCTCTATGTCCATTCGTTGTGTGGCAATCACTACTCCTTGCATAGCTTCGATTATAAGACTTCCTCTTGTCCAATGATCACTTTCAGCCGTGTGAGACTTTCTTCCATTGACCTTCCAAACCCCTCATAATGTTATTTTAGCCATAACATCCTGGTGCCAGGGACCAATATAGAACGCCTACTTGTTTTGAGTGCACAAATAGCTTGATGATTTTCCTACGTGCATATTGTTGTCACTTGACTTGATCCTAACAGGAGTTGTTGTGAGAGTTTGATGCTTAGGATGATTATATTGTTGTTCTTGAAGCTTAAATCATCTTTAATATACTTTGCATAGTTGATTGTCTTTTAGCATTGATTCATTCAAAAGTTTTACTTTGTTCTTCCTAATGGTTTATATATTAATCTATTTGATATCAACTATAAACCACAACCTTTATTCATTTGATCTTAGTTTACATGCTTTACATTATGATGATCAAGTTTATGTCGGTAGCATGACACCTCAAAAATTATTTGTTTTTATTGTTTTACCCACTCAAAGACGAGTAGGAACTAAGCTTGAGGATGTTTGATGTGGTGGCCCAGCACACCACTGCATGTGTAGTGCGCAAGTCGGTGACATAATACTCACAGAAGGACTTATCCGTGAATATTACATCTCTCAGAGTGGTACAACAGAAACACAGCGGGTCCAAGCAAAGCTATAGAATACAAACTTCATTACAAAATCTTGAGAATCTCCCTTGATGAATCAAGAAGATCTCCAGCAAATGAAACATCAGAAGAAGCAATACGCAGCTCCAAGCCGGAGAAGAACTCTAGCTCAGAACTAATCCACTACGGCTGATGTCAGCCCTAAATTATGGCTTGTATCTGCTAAGTCCAAGTATGGACTCTACCTACTCCTTGATAGCTTCTTCTCCACCAGCATTGTTGATGATGATGCTTTACCGACTAAGTGATCGTTTACTCCACCTAGCTTCATGAGGTAGTGATGGCTTCACGATGACGACTTCAATAGGGCTTCATCTCTAAGCAGGGGTCAAACGGGAATGAATGAGTAACGAGCGTTACTCAGCAAGTTCATGATATATCGTGGGTAGTTTGATGCACTAACTACAGCTTTAGACTCGAAAGAGTCATAAGCTAATGCAAGGTTTTTGTAAATTTTTCTTCAAGAGGTTACTTTTAATTCCGAAAACTATGCCCGCCAGATCTTCACAGGATTAGAACTTTCATGGAGTTGCCTTTCCTGCGGCGTTCGCAGCTCCTTCCCGGAACAAGGGGTAACATGTCACATCCTTTTACACTCTGCAGAGGTGCGTTACTTTACCCATGGACGACCAAGACCATGTTGCACAACCAGGCTCGAGATCCTGTCCACTCCCACTCAGGTGTGGGATCCGGTAGTTGGTCCAAGCCAAACCGTGCTTCTCCGCACAACGCATGCCCACCCATTTCTGCCAGCAGGTTGAACGCCTGATTCCACCCCTCACGATGGAGATCTACGCGCCCCTGGCAGACACTCATAGACCCCAGAGCCCGTGGGACGTAAGGGCTCCCACCCATGTGCATGTAGTCCCGCAAGACCTACAGCGTACGTCTCTGGCAGTCCGTTGACATGCGAACGAGAAAAGTATCACGGCTGACTTACTCCCCCCACAAAAGATCCATGGACAACGCGAATTTACGGCGCAAGAATCCTGACGGCAGTTGTTGTTAATTCCTAGGTAATACGTTCCCATGCAGATGGAACCTTCCTTTGACCTATTCATCTTACCATGGTTCCATCCGCCCACCAAACAGAACACTACCACTCGGGTAGTCATTCAATTAGTCATATCATTATAAAAATAGGATCATGCATTCTTTTGAGAGTAGGTGATAATACGATAGGGTTTTTGCAAATAGTTTGTTATGAGATACTGCAAAGGATATGAGCAAGTGATGAACTTGCCTGAGATTGAAATGACCAAATATTCCATGTCTTCGGGGTCAAAGATCACGTAGAACATCCCGACGTCTGAAAGATAGCAAAGTAGTCCTGGTAAGGACTACAGAAACACTGGCAGCATGATACATGCATAATAATGAGATGCAATCGTGAAATACCCTGGAAAATACCCCAGCTTACAAATGTAAGCCATGTTTGATATGATAACTTAATCTTATGATTTTTAGGTGAATTGTTTCATTACTTGTGGTGATGTGGTTATTACTTCTTTTAGACTTACATGTGTTTCACTTTTATTTAGCAAACAATTGTTATCTTGTTTAGGTAAAAGTGTTTATTACTTGATTAAATAACAAAATAACAACACATGGAAAATAATTATTGAATAGATAACAGACACATTTTATTTTATGTTCGAAAGTGTAGAGCTAATGATAATGAGTTTAGTTAAAAACGATGAAGTAATAAAACTACTCTACCATCACACAACTTGTTAGTGAATAGTGATGATAGGTTTAGTAGGTGCGAAAACATGGGTTTTATTAATAAGGAAAATAATGTTTGTGGTAGTTGTTTATGGTTGTAATGGAATATTACAGAATTCCATTATACCCTTTAAAACAATTCTATAAGTTGAAGAAAATGTTTTATGTTTAACATATTTTAATTGGATATGCTTTTCTTTTTAATTTGATATATCATTCAATGCTTCTGAAAAGGTTTACATAAATTATTAATTTATTGATTTTAAATGAATTAAATGACTAGGCATCTATTGAACACATGAGAACTTAGTCAAATGGCTTTGAAAACATCATAGATGAGTTGCATAAGTCATTTGGAACATTTTGGTATATAACTTGTATTTTTCTGATTTTATGAATTATTTACTATTTTCAGGGTTAATGGTTATTATTATTACTACTATTACTTCTTTATTTTATTTAATTATTTAAGTACTTATTGGTTTCTCAGAAAACATAGATTATGGAATGTTTTGAAATGACTAACTATAGAAATTTTGGAAGGATATAACCTTAGTTGTTTTTCTTATTCTAAACAAGTTTTTATTATAAATTACTATTCCAAAATAATCAATTTTAAGGCTAAAAATATTATGGTGTTATTATGTTTAATAGTGTATATACAAAAACTTGTACTGTTTTGATAAGTATCTAAATTCAAATTAATTTGAAATTTGTATAATTGTAGGTATTATTTTATAATTCTTTTATTCAAATTTTTGGGGTAATTATCCATCTGCCCCTAGGCTGACAGGTGGCCCCAGGGGTTAGGGTTGGACCTAACCCACTGGTCTGGTCGGGGCGGACCAGACCAGGTGCACACACACGACCCGAGCCCCCCATCTCCTTCTCCCCTCCCTCTGCGCGTGGCGACGCAGAGGCGACGCAGAGGCGCTCCATCGCCTCCCCACTCCGGCGATTTCTCCGCCCTCCTCCGTCCATCTCCGCCACCGTGACCTAGCACCACCTTTGCTCCTCCCTGTCCGCTACTACGCCTCCCTCCTCGATCTGCGTTTCTCCCTGTGTGGCTCCCGTGGAGATCCTCAAACCCTAACCCTAGGTTGAGGTACCCGGGGTGCTCCTCCACCTCTCCGATGACCGTGGCTCCTCGACGTGATTCCTGGATGCTCTTGGAGGTTGATGTGCTGCTGTTGCTGCTTCTGTGGCTTGGTTGCCGAGTCAACGTCGCCGGAACGGCCTCCTGGAGGCAACCGCGGCTCGCCGCCGTGCTTCGCTCCACCAACTGGCCGTGGTCACCACGAAGGTGACCACCTGTAAGTGCTCCTCTCCCTCTGCCCCCTGACCTCTCTCTCTCTTCCTGATTCCTCCATCCCTGTTTGCTCTGGAGCCTGGCCCTCGTGCCAGTGCTCATGCCATGGTGCCTTGTGATATTCCTGTGGGTTTCTACTGGATGGTTTAGGCTTGGGAAATTTTCCCAATGGACTATTTGGTACATATTGTTGTGGAGGAATTTTTCCATCCCTGTGATGGAAACAAAAGTAATTTTTGGTTGGATGATTTACCTTAGGTATTTGTTTGGGATATGTGTATGCTATGGAGAGTATCCTAGGGAGCTTTCCCTATTCTAGAGCTGTGGAACCATTTGGGAATTTATTCCTGTGTTTATGCTGTGGAAAATTCCACTAGTGTTCATTCCCTGTCTCTTTACCCGGTGGATTGATCATTGTTGGACAGAGCACACCATGTTGTGTTGCTCCAATAATTTCTATGGGTGTACTTAATGTTGATAGGTGTTACTCTGAGTTTCAGGTTCAGAGAATATGCCATCAGCACATAGCTTCATTTGACTGATTACATCTTTTTGTGAAGTTGTGTTGAGGTACTGCTCCAATGGACTAGTGCCCAGCAACTATTTACTAAAGGCTTGAGCTTAGAAGAATTTTATTGGTCCATGACTTGTGCTCCTGGTAGTCATTTATACTTCTAAGATCCTGGGACTATTAGTCTTAGAACCCCAAGGCAACTTATCTGATAAGAACAGTTGCTTCTATCCTTGATGATGCCCTGGGCCAGTGATGCAAAGTCTGAGGCTATGATCCATGTAAGAACATTTACTGGTGAATTAATCATGGTCTGTTAATTTGCTTTCTCCTAATTTTTGTGCCCATGCACTTGCATGTCTGGCAAGTTATCTCCCTGTGATGCCCTTTTTTGGAAGTGCCCAGGTTTGATTCCTGCCAAGAGTGGTTTGTGCTTGTTGGTATAAATTTAGGAACTGCTACTATGGCCCTTTTTTGGCTTTAAAACTGACAAGAACAGATCTATGCTTTTTAATTGTCCCAAAGCCAGTGATGTTGTTCTGAGGCAATCTTGTAGATAGGAACAGATACTATGCTACCTTTTAATTCCCTATGATGTGATTAGCATAGCAACACTATGCTAGACTGAGGGAAATAAATCCCAGCCCACTCTTCTGTGCATAATTTAGCAAGATACCTTGCTAGGATGTGTGTAGAAATCACCTTAGGGTGTTAAGGTTGTGGCTGTGATGGATCTTGGCGTTTCTTGATGGATCTTGGCTTCTTGATCAACTACCCCTTGAGTTATTTCCCATGTTCTGCTTGGGAGCTTGTGGTGGTTGTGCTTCAGGCCTGCTCCTCCAGCTCCTGCCTTGGCCTTGTTGTGGTCTTACTGGATCTATTACCTGTTGATCAATTCCAAGTAGGGATTTGGGTGGCTCGGTTTGTGGTTCTTATGGTGTTGCTGGAGCTGGGTTGCTCGAGCTGTTGGACAGGAGAAGAAATGGACTTGGTCTCATGCTCTCTACGGCTGCTGGCCTTTTATTCATCTGTTGTAGCTTTGACAGCACAGAGTTGTGCATGGTGGTGTAAGCTGTGTGCTTGTGTGCTGGCTGAGAAGATATTTTGCCTGAGCTGATGTACTCGGTTGGGTTTGGTATTATCCTGGTATGGCTTTATTTTGGGATTGACACTTGTATTACTTGATGCTTGGCCAATGAGATACATTGGGATATTTTTCTGATTTGAACAGATATTAACTTGACTTAGTCTAATCTCGATGATGCGATTAGCAGTGCACTTCACTGCCTAGCTGAGAGTACTAACCCCCACTAATCCTATTTTTTACTTTTCTTTGTTTTCTTCTCGTTTATTTTGCAGGATCAGAAGATTAGTAGAAGACTTGAAGATTTGCAAGAATTAGATTAGGAATTTCTTTTTTGTAATTGTCCAACTTGTAATATGACATGTAATTTTCCATTTGTTGAATTATGTAATAACTTTGTATTATTATTTGATTATCAATAAAGTTTATTCTTTTGTAATTTCCTTTTATTGTAATTATTTTTGTAAAGACAATGTACTATTGTTTTAAATTTATAAAGTTTTTATTTTTGTTTTATTAACTCCTTGAATCGTATTCTTTCCAATAAAGACTTGAATGACTATCATTTATTTTCTTATACTGTTATTTCGATAACTTTAAATATTTAGTTTGAATTCAAATTCAATTCCATGTCATTCAAAGTAAGAAGTCATATCTCTCGACGATTCACCACTTAGGGTCATGCCCAAATTCACCCACCTCCACTTTTCTAATCTAAACCCTAAGTTAGGAAAAGATCATGTCGATATCCTTCTACCTTCCCTCTTCGACTCTAAACCCCGAGTCAGATAGTCGACGAATCTCTGATTACTAAAGGGTTAAGGATTTGCAAACATATCACTAGTTGCCACTCTCATTATGATATTGATTTTGAGTCAATTACTAATTTGTTCTTATATAACTTAACCTAATGAAACTCTGGTGTTTAATGTCCTCAGAAATAATCTGCTTACAAGATTGCGGTCCTGTACTCAAATTATTCATGTATGACACCGAACACCAGGATTTCACACCCCTCAGTTTATGTCTCCTGATCTTAGCCCCTTCCTGGTTTGCTTCTCTTGTAGCCTTGGTTATGCAGAAACGTAGACAAGGGTTTTGGAAAAGATCACGGACAGTGATCAGGGTTTAGCATTGGTTTTAGAAGGTTTGTTTCCTCGTTCAGGTTCATCCTTCAGGACTGATAAGATCATCCAGTTATACATGACTATCTTGCAGAAGTAAGATCATCAACTGTGTGATTTGGATACTCACCCCTCTTCGAGTTCTAGATACCTAGTTGATTTCTCTCAAGTCACTTATAGACTTGAGGTTAGGCTTGTTGAGAGTTAGTGTTGGTCACAACCAATTATGGTTTGTGTAACCAGATGATTTGGTTTCCTAAGATACTTCTTATAAAGATCACTCCAATTGTACTCTTGACCAGATGATCTAGTCCTATTTCATCATGTCAAGTGAAACATTGGTCACTTTGGTTTGTTTAAACTTTCGCGCCAAAATTTCCCGTACTTTTAGATGCATGCTTTGCAAATGCACATATTATATTTAGATCCTTATAACTTCCCAAACACTGGGATGTTACATTTGATACGTCTCAAACGTATCCATAATTTCTGACGTTACATGTTGTTTTCATGCCATATGATACATGTTTCTTATACACTTTATGTCATTTTTTATGGATTTTATGGGACTAACCTATTGACAAGATGCCATAGAGCCAGTTCCTGTTTTCTGCTATTTTTGGTTTCAGAAAAGTTGTTTTGGAAATATTCTCGGAATTGGACGAAACAAATCCCAAAAGTCTTAGAAATCTATCACATACACGGAGTCCGAAGTGGACCCGGAGGGGGCCCTAGAGGCCCCACACTACAGGGCGGCACCCCCCGGCAGTGCATGGAGGTGGTGTGGGCCCCAGGCCACCCACCGACGTTTCCCTCTCGCCTATTTAAGCTCCTCCATGGGTTAACCCTAAATACCCGAGCCTTTTCCACCAAAAAGATCTGTAGCCGCCATCATCGTCAACCCTAGTTCGAGAGGGTTCTAGAGCTCTCTCCGGAACCCTTCCGGGAGGGAAATTCATCACCGGAGGGCTCTTCATCACCATGCCTGCCTCCTGAGTGATGCGTGAGTAGTTCATCTCTGGACTACGGGTCCATAGCAGTCGCTAGATGGTATTCTCTCCTCTTTATGCCTCATGTTTAGATCTTGGGAGCTGCCTAACACGATCAAGATCATCTTATTGTAATGCTACATATTGTGTTTGCTGAGATCCGATGAATATTGAATGCTATGTCCAATGCTTATCAATCTATCATGTTCTTTCATGTGTATGTTATTTATGATCTTGCATGCTCTCCGTTACTAGTAGATGCTCTGGCCAAGTTGATGCTTGTAACTCCAAGAGGGAGTATTTATGCTTGATAGTGGGTTCATGCCTCCCTTTCACTCACGCTCGAGTGACAGAAGCATAACGGGTGGGGGTGTGATGTTTCCATCAGGGAGAAAACAACGATGCTTTGTCTAAGGATAATTTTATTGTTTATATTACACACTTTTCTTAATGCGATTATCTGTTGCTTGCAACTTAATACCCGAGGTTTGATTGGATGACGCTCCGAGGGTGGATTATTAGTCATAGATGCATTTGGATGACAGTCTATATATCTTGTTGTAATGCCCGCATGAATCACATAGTAATCATCATGTCATGCATATGCACTACGGTGCAACCTTTATATCTGTCAATTGCCCACCTGTAATTTTTTTACCCAGCATGTTATCTATCTGTTTTGGAGAGACACCTCTAGTGAACTATGGACCCCGGTCCATTTCTTTACGTTGATATAGAACCACTGTTTTCCTACTACAATTACTGTTTTCATACTGCCATCACTGTTCTCCTTCATCTACTGCAAACAAGTACTAGTTTCCACACAATACGTCTAAACCTTTGTTTCAGCAAAACCAGTGAGATTGACAACCTCACTGCTTCGTTCGGGCAAAGTAATTTGATTGTGTTGTGTAGATTCCACGTTGCTGCTGAACCGGTAGTGCGCTCTGCCAACATCAGCCGCATCAACCTTCGGAAGTGATTTCTTTCCCCTACTGGTCAAGTTAACCTTGGTTTCTTTCCGAGGGAAACTTGCTGCTGCACTCTTCATACCTTCCTCTTGGGGTCTCCCAACGAACTCGTGTTACACGCCATCAGTGCTTTACATTATTATTTGATCAATATTGTGTGGTAGCATGTCACCTCATAAATTATTATTTTATTATCGTTTTACCTACTTGAGGACGAGTAGAAATAAGCTTGGGGATGCTTGATACGTCTCCAACGTATCTATAATTTCTGATTTTCCATGTTGATATTATGCCAATTGCCACATGTTTTCTATACACTTCATAGCATTTTTATGCATTTTCTGGAACTAATTTATTGACAAGATGCCACAGTGACAGTTCCTGTTTTCTGCTGTTTTTGTATTTCACAAAAGTTGTTCTCGAAATATTCTCGGAATTGGACGAAACAAAAGCCAAAGTCCCTATTTTTTGTCACGTAGACGGAGTCCGAAGGAGACTCGAAGGGGGCCAGGGAGGCAACCACACCATAGGGCGGCACGACCCCCCTTGGCCGCGCGGCCACGTGGTGTGGCCCCCTGGTCGCCCATCGACATCGCCCTTCCGCCTACATATTGCTTTCCTAGGGAAAATCCTACGTACCCGAGCCTCCATCTACGAAAAGTTCCGTAGCCACCACCGTTGTTAACCCTAGTTCGGGAGGGTTCTGAAGCTCTTCCCGGCACCCTGCCGGAGATGGGAATCATCACCGGAGGGATCTTCATCACCATGCCTGGCTCCGGAGTTATGTGTGAGTAGTTCATCCTTGGACTACGGGTCCATAGCGGTAGCTAGATGGTTGTCTTCCCCAATTTTGTGCCATCATGTTTAGATCTTTTGTGCTGCCTAACATGATCAAGATCATCTTATTGTAATGCTACATGTTGTGTTTGCTGGGATCCGATGAATATTGAATATTATGTCAAGTTGATTATATATCTATCATATATGTTATTTGTGATCTTTCATGCTCTCCGTTGCTAGTAGATGCTCTGGCCAAGTAGATGCTTGTGACTCCAAGGGGGAGTATTTATGCTAGATAGTGGGTTCATGACTCCAGTAATCTAGGAGAGTGACAGTAACTTCTAAGATTGTGGATGTGCTGTTGCCACTAGGGGTAAAACAACAATGCTTTGTCTAAGGATAATTTTGTTGTTTACATTACGCACTTTACTTAATGCAATAATATGTTGCTTGCAACTTAATACCCAAAGTTAACTCGAATGACGTCCTAAAGGTGGATTATTAGTCATAGATGCAGTTGGATAACGGTCTATGTATCATGCTGTAATGCCCAAATGAATATCATAGTAGTCATCATGTCATGTATATGCATTACGGTGCATTCTCTATTTGTCAATTGCCCATCTGTAATTTGTTCACCCAACATGTTATTTATCTGTTATGGAGAGGCACTACTAGTGAACTGTGGACCCCGATCCATTCTTTTTCACTGCAAACATTGTTCTCATTTCTTTCATTGCAAACAAACATCATTTTCCACACTATACGTCTAATCCTTTTTTTAGCAAGACTGGTGAGATTGACAACCTCACTATTTCGTTGGGGAAATTATCTTGGTTGTGTTGTGTACAGATTCCACGTTGTTTCTGAACCTGGTAGTGCGTCCTGCCAACATTAGCTGTCAACAACCTTCAGAAGTGTTTTCTTTCCCCTACTGGTCTGATTAAACCTTGGATTCTTACCGACGGAAAATCTTGCTGCTGTACTCATCATACCTTCCTCTTGGGGTCTCCCAACGAACGTGTGTCCACACGCCATCAGTGTGTTGATCAATCTTGAATCAATTCTTTGCACTTCAACTTGATCAACCAAGTATATTATATTTATTCATGATGATGATGTCTTGAAGGTAAACATTAATGTTCACACAATCTCCTTCTTCAAGACATACTTGGAATATGATCAATAATAGTATGACAAGTCTTATTCTTGATCATATCAAATATATTCAGTATAAGAAATGATCTTGATAGCATCCAACCTCGAATACGACACATCGAGTTCAAGTGGTGCCAATGGAAAAACCTACAATAATATCTCAGTGCAAACATTAGTGCATAAAGATTGTCATTAATTACTAAAACCACACATGGGGGCACCATGCGCTTTCAATATCCCTCATTTTGGTAATTGATGACAATCACTTTTACGAGGGTTTATATAATGAACTAAGCAAACATGCAAAGCAATACACATGGAAGGCAAAAAATGCTGAAGAAGTAAACCAAAGCATTAAACCAAATTCTCTTGAACGCTCTAAACTTCTCCCCCATTGGCATCCATTGCCTAAATGGGCGAAAAAGATGTAGAAGGACAATATAGTAAGATCTCCCCCACAATTTTTGCATTTCTCATAATATGAGTAAAACAAATGCATATTCAATGACGAATATACGGGGAGAGATCAAATTATACTGAGGATACAAAAGATTGCAAATAAGATTATATTCCTTCGACACTTCTTCCAAGAGGAGGAACACAAACAAAAGGATCCGAAAAACCAATGGAACGAAAGATTTTATGATTTTAGCAAAATAGTGTTCTAAAGAAAATGATGAAGCTCCCCAATATTCATGCACTATTTAGAGTTTTTGCATTTCAATACAAAGTGCACAAAGGTGGAATCATCACTCCCTCAGTATTCTCTAAAACACAAAACAAGTGCAAGAGATCGTAAAAGCAAACTAGGCATAACACTGAAAAATAGCGAATGATTGAGCGAAAAGATACCAAATGAAGAGAACGCCATGAGACAAGGCCCAACCAAACATAAGGAAACCTACGTGCCCACCAAGGTAAGCATGAGAGACAAAAATCCTCAAAACCAAATGAGTGCACACGATGAAATGTTATAAGACAAGTACTCATAAGGCAAATACTTTCCGGAGTCACCAAAAATAGAAAAGGGTACAAAAAAGGTGGACTCCAAAGGAATAGGATACCAAAAATGTAACTCCTATTATGTGTATAAGTTTGTAAGTAGACAACAATCATGATAACATACATCCACAAAGAAGCATGTACACACAAAATAGTTATGAAAGTAAAGAATATGATATCCGAGAGAAAGTCACGAATACACCAATAAAATCCTTTTATTAAAATCATAGCACAAAGCTCAATTTTATCTTAAAGTGGGATAAATAAATTTCCAACATAAGCACACGAAAGACATCACAAATATCAATAAGGGAAAAGAGATAATTGCAATGTTCTGATAGAAGTAAGTATCACCTTTTCTTGCATAGCCTTTTGCGCGTGCTCTCGTCAAGGGTCCAATGGGTGTAGTAGATGGACTAGGTGGAATTGGTTGGGCTGCATCACCCTGTGCGACCGCTCATCCTTATATACCTTCTTGGTCAGTGATGTGTTTGGTCCATTGTTGGAGGCTCTCACGTCGAGTGTCGAGGCATCATCAGTCTCACGTGAATCACCCGTGGAAGATTTTGCAGACAACCCCCACCACGTCTACTTACATGTGTACGGTCAATGTGACGTTGTCCAGTATAACAAAATCCAAGTGTCATGATACTTATAAAATACACGTGACAAGAATGACTCGCTTAAATGGAACGGGTGACCGTATTTTAGATATTCTGAATATCGGTGCCACAAGTAAGACCACGTCTCAAGTTGATAAATTTATCTCTTTTTCAATATTGATTGATGAATCCAACACGGGATCATCAAGAATTTGGCTATGACTAGTTGGCATGTACGTGCAATGCACGTCTCTGCACTCCGACAATTGGAGTTTGTCTGTCAGAGAGATCTCTAGGATGATGCGAGGTCTAAAGATCTATCTAGATTTCTGCTCCATGTTTATTTGAAGGCATGTATGATCAACAGAACACACCGAGGACATTACCGGCAATGAAGGACCGGAGATTAGTTTCCTTGTTAGTGAAGGGCTGCAGCATAAAATTGAGCAACATGCATGCACAACCCGATTCAGACTTAATAATAACTGGATGATACCCCGCGCGTTGCAGCGGGAACCACTGATGTCGTACACTAAATTGTAAAGAGTACATTCATAAGAAAATAAAATAAATGGACGATTTTGATTTAAAGGTTTTGAGACATTGAATCAAATAAAATTTCTTCATATGGATGCAACAATTTAAAGTGTATTAGTTGCATAAAAAGTGAGATGTAACACTGATTCAAAGACGCCACTTTGGATGTTTCAACATGACTTCACCTCACATGATAAACGCCACCAATAAATATGTATGATGTTTCTTTTCCGGATTAAAAATAATATATTTCACGATTTGTATGAATAAATTTAGTGTTGAGTGAGAAGTAGAAGATAAACATAACATCTTGCATTATAAATTGAACAAAAGTTGGACAACAATATGACTGGTACGTTATTGGTCTGAGTAAAAATGGACTGGAAAAGAGATAAGTAATGTCAGTTTATTGACAATCATAGCAAAAGTAAACCAAAGTGAGCTGAATAATCGATTCATTTATTGGACCTCAAAAGGTGTAGTCGGTAGGTAATACTTGCGCATAGCTGAGCAAGACTGCAGTTGTGAGGACCTTCCTGTTGACTGATGGACCAACTTATAAATTCACGGCACAAAGGACTCATTTTCTTAATTTCTCTTGTCACCGTAATCTGCAAGTAGAAAAAATAGGCTTTGCTTAGAGCACCAACCGTAAGTTTTTCATATTTGACCAACCTATTGGCAGAAATTCTTAGGAAAACGACATTTGGAAAACCTTTTAACTTACTGTTAATTGCAGCCCAATGGGTCTCGCTGCTCCAGGTAGAGTGGGCAGATGGAGACAGACAGAAAGAAGCAGCCCCAAACTGGCGGTGATGACGATTCAGATGAGAATACAACAGGCTGTGAAGACAACCGTGGCTTGAAACTGTGAGCTGTGGTACACAGGTACTTCAGAGTTCAGAAGATCATTAGTTAAGCAATACATACATGATGGATGCAAAAAAACACCAAGAGAGAGGGGATCATGTCAGTTCATGTGGGAATTTTTTGACGCACCTAGAAGCAATACCATTTCGTTCATTGCCAAAAGTGGCATGGATATAACAGTAGGAGGATTGGGAGATCACCATGGACATGTCTACTTCTTTGTGTTGGTGCTTCGGCCGCTTTGCAATATCTGCGTGTATTAGCCGGATGCTTTCGTTTCTTTCCCGTGACATTGTTACCCGCAGAGTAGGGAGAGGAAGAGTGTCTTTACACCCCCGATAATGAACCTGATCTCCTGCAAAGAGGCGAAACGACAGGGTTAGCACCAACCAAATCTCCAGATAACCAATAACAAATGTAATGGGAAACCCGACCTCGCTGATAGCAAAATCGACATAAGACCTCGAGGGAGCAATCGAAGGGGGAAACTGATGGTGGAGGATAGAAGACGACAACATTCAGAAATATCACTCAAGGAATATAAAATTTGGAGGTGAAAAAAGTTGAAGGGGATAGAACAAAGAGAAGAGGGGATGCAAATCATGATGTCGGCATAGGAGGGATGCAAATCATGAGGTCGGTATGAGATGGGGTCCTAAGCAGTGGAGGTTTGCTACGTGCTAGACCTTAGTTGCCCGATGCGACAAACGTTCCATGAGAGGAAAGCTTTGCTGACAGGAAGCTGGTGCAAGCGCGTTCATGGCGGTGGTGCATTGTGGGGATTGAGGAGACGATGGGCCTCGAGGGAAGGGGTTTCAAGAGAGTAGGCTAGGCCAAGGGAAGGAGCAGTTCCTGTCCTTAAAAGAGGAATCAGATCTACAGTATCAGATAGCCCTGATTTTTTTTTCAGTGGAGAAGATGAAGAGTGAGAAGAAGGTGGATCAGTTTCTTCTGCATTTGTTTGGCAACCGGAAGAACTGAAAATACGGATCACGATCAGGGTGGAGTAGAAGGCGATGGGGTAGTGCTGTTGTACTACGTGGGGAAGGAAAATGATGAGTCGGAGAAATAAATTAACTAATCCATGTTGGCAACCTCTTCAGATTTTTTTTTTAATTACGTGGCATATTTGATTAGGTGGCATGCGAGGATTGCTTAGAGATGGTTTGATGAGGTGGACACTTTGCATGTTGAGAGAAATAGACTTAGTGGGTCGCTCCCATTTAGATATTATTATTATAGATTGTTTGTGTTGTTCTCGATTCCTTGTAACTGCACAATGCAAATCTTGATTTGCACGTGCCATGCACGTCACGTTATTTTGATATCAAGTCTATCAATCAATTAGTCTTTGTTGATGACCACTCGTAAGATTTTTCGTTTGGGCCAATAAAATAAAATATCTATTAATTCTAGACGTTTCTATGGTGATACCAGTCAACATCAACTCATTTCAATTTCAGTTTCATAAAATAGATCATAACATATGTTTCCCCATTTGCAGATACCTAAAAACAACAAAATTATTAACCACCTATGTAATGGTGAAGAGACATATGCTATGCGGTTTCTCCTATATATTCTATATTGTAAGATGGTGAGGTTCGAATGAATTAATAATGTAATATTTGTACTTCAAGAAAAGCTAGGACACAAACAGACATCAGTGAGAGAATAATAAAACCAACAAATAAGTGACCAAAATATGGACATCAAATAGATGATATTATTTTTCTCACAATACAAAAACAAAAATAAGATATACGTGAGAATATATCTACAAAATATGATGTCATGGGATCCTAAAATCTCTTGTCGCCGGACGTGCTCATATAGAATTTGGCCATCTCGATAGCTCTACCACGTAGTGAAGCATCAACAAGCGTACATTGCAGATGATTCAGACAAATAAAGAAAAATAAAAGAACAATTTGAAATGATTTAGTAGTAAACAACCAATACATCTTGTATACTTTCACCAAGTATGAACTTGAACTTAATGATATAAAAAAAATGAGCCTTCAAGAGATGTAACCAAATTTCAGCATGCATAACTTCCAACATTCAAAAAAGCGGTAAGCGGAAAGCGAGCGGTGAGGCTCCTATCAGAGGAACTAAGCTTAAGCGGTGCTTAAGTGTTTGTACGGATTTGTACGGACAGAAAAACACGAAGAACTTCTAGGCATACATAAGCCCAATATATACTTATATTTTCCTTTTTTGTATCATAAACTTGTAACACTGTACACAAAGATCTTAAGTAGTAGCAGCACACACATATGTTGTACAAGAAGTAGCAGTAGGATCATAATTCATAAGTCAATAAGGCACTAACAAACAACAGATCCAAGTGTTGGTGTATCCATCTGCAAACAAGCAGTACATATGCACACTTGCAGACACAGACATGGGTCATGGCCACACCACTCAAACAAACACGGGGACACCTCCTAGCGAGGGAGAGGGACTTGGGAACATACCTAAGGCGGGGCGACCGGCGGTGAGTGGATCGATCTGGATCCCGTGCGGAGAGATGAGGGAGGACCCAATCTGGATCTCGATCTGGGCCGGCGGCAGAGGAGGGGCTTCCCCGTGGCGAGACAGAGCCGAGACGCGGAGGACCCGAGGAGGAGGAGGGAGGCGCGGAAGAGCAAGCTCCTATGGCGGTGGAGGAGGAGGGAGGCGCGGCAGAGCAAGCTCCTATGGCGGTGGAGGAGGAGGGGCTTCCCCGTGGCGAGGCAAAGCCAGGACGAGGGCAGAGAAAGCTCCAATGGCGGCGGAGGAGGGGCTTCCTCGTGGCGAGGCAGAGCCGGGACGAGGAGGACCGAGGAGGAGGAGGGTGGCGCGGCCGGATCAAGTTCCAATGGAGGCGGTGGCAGCGGCAGAACAAGCTCCTTCGCGGGCTCCCAGTTCCTGGGTCAGGACTGACGGATGAACTAGGAATCTCCCCTTCTAACCCTATCTCTCACTCTCCGCTGATTCCCTCTCTTTTCCCCCCAATTTTTCTGCCTCCCGCTCGATGGCCTACCAGAGCGCAGCGAGCGCTCTTCGTCGCGTTGGTACGCTTCAGCACGCGGAAGCGAACGCTCAGCGCTAAAGCGAGCACTTAATAACGCTTCGCGCTTAATTACACGGTCACGTCCAAAGAGAGGCGGAAAGGCACCAATGAGCTTTTTCCCGCTTTAAGCAGAGTAAGCGTCCGCTTTTTTGAACGTTGATAACTTCCCAAAAAAATGGAAAATCCTCAACTGCCGGCAGCTGCGAGTCGTGGCAACCTAGTGGGGCTTCGAGGAGCGGCAGGGCAGCGACCAAGCGTGGCCGGCCACACAGATATGAGTTTGCATGGCACAATGCGTGTTTGTGTACGAACCGAAACGTATATGAGAATGTTTTAGTTGATTGTCTCGTCACTAAGATGGTTCGTGAGTTCGTGACGTACCCATAATAGCAGGTTTTAATTCAACATTCAGACAATCTAGATCGTCCAGTAGAGGCTATTGGACGCATGTGATTTAATGTATCTAAACATGTTTACTCTTTTTATATCCAAACATGTTTGCTCTTTATAAGAGCATCTCTAACAGCAACCCTTTATAAGGCACCGGTGTAAAACAACTGTCATATAGGGCAGAAACGGTCAAAAACGGTCTCCAACGACTGCCATAAATAAGTCAATGTCTAAAAGAATTTAATGTACAAAGTGATGTAAATTTAGGACAACAAAGGGCTGCCCCATATTCCAACTCCGCACGCGCGCGCAGCCAACCATCAACAGGACATTTCACGGCCCCGCCCCTACGCGATGCTGCGCCGCCGCCCCGCACAAATCCGCCGCCGGTAGATCGCGCGACCGGTCAAGGACCACCGGTCGTCCACCGCCTGACTATGGAGCAGCCCTAGGTTGCCGGATTCTCGCTGCCGGTGACCGGAATCGCGTGTCTGCTGCCGCTGCCGCGGCGACCGAAGTTGGTCCTCTGTCGTTGATTCGCGGCCGTCGCTCGAAGAAGTCTCCTACGGCGCTGGCAACTCCCTGTGACGGCTGCGCGGGCTAGCTACGGCCAGACCGATGACTTTGCTGCCACCCCACCAGCTTGGCCGCACGGAAGCTGTTTGAGGTAATGTCCACCTCAATTTTTGTTTTTTCATTTTGTTTAGAAACACAATTTTAATAGATGTTTTTTACTTCTAGATGGATTTATTTGATGATTCGTCCGACGAGGAGGAGGATTTGGCGGATGAGGAAGATAAACTCATGCACAACTATTTCAACCCCAATCCGATTTACCCTGAGCGTATGTTCCGTCGTCGGTTTCGGATGTCCCTCCGTTTGTTTATGAAATTGCTGAGCAGGTGAAAGCACATGACAATTTCTTTGTGCAAAAGAGGAATGTCTCCGGAGAGATTGGGCATAGCACATTGCAGAAGGTGACAACCGCATTGCGTCAGCTAGCATATGAGATCCCGGCTGATCTTGTTGACGACCATTTGGCCATGAGTTAGAATCAGAGCATCAAATGTGTGAAGCGGTTTGCGGTTACAATGGTTGAATCATTTGGCCCCGAGTTTCTGAGAGATCCTAGTGCTGAGGACACAACAAGGATCTTAGACATGAACGAGGCCCGAGGATTTTCAGGTATGCTTGGCTCCATAGATTGTATGCACTGGAGGTGGAAGAATTGTCCCACAGCATGGCATGGACAGTTTAGAGGCCAAAAGGACTCCGCCATTATTTTGGAAGTCGTGGCTGATCATGAGACATGGATATGGCATGCATTCTTTGGAATGCCCGGTCCATGCAATGATATCAATGTCCTTCAACGATCTCCTCTGTTTGCCAACCATGCTGCCGGTCTGTCAATACCCGTGGAGTTCCAAGCCAACAACCGCACATACAACATGGGGTACTATCTTGCAGATGGGATCTATCTACAGTGGGTTGCATTTGTGAAGCCCATAGCTGCCCCCAAAGGTAAAAAGGAATGTGAATTTCATAGTGCTCAAGCGGTGACAAGGAAAGATGTGGAGAGGGCATTTGGGATTCTGCAAGCGCAATTTGCTATTGTTAGGGAGCCTGCGAGGTTTTGGGATCAAGAGATTTTCTGGTATATTATGACTGCGTGTATAATCATGCATAACATGATTATACAAGATAAGCGTGGCCATGATGTGGTTTATGATACCTATGAATTTATGGGACATCCGGTGCGTCCTAGAAGAGGTGGATACCGGATTGAGCACTTCTTGGATTCCTACCACAATATTCGTGACGCTGATGTGCACATAGATCTTCAGAAAGATCTAATGGAGGAGTGGTGGACATGGTATGGAAGACAAAGATCAAAGTCATGCACTTAATTTTTATGTGTTTGTATGTGATGAAACTTGTTGTTGTGTGATGATTTGTGAGAAACTTGTTGAACCATTAGATGAACCATTCGTGTAACAATTAAGTATTATTGAACTATTATTTGTTTAACTTTATTTTAGCTTATTTATCATATTTTTTGTTGAAGTATATGTGCAAACATATACAAAAAAAATGGAGGTAGTTTGGCCGCAGACGTGCCCTATATAGGGCAGCCGTTGGAGCAAGTGCGGTGCCCTATCTTGGTCTGCTGGAAAAACAACAACCGTTTTGATGCCCTAAAACAGATATAAGACGTCCTATCACACCCAAAGTGGTTACCCTATAAAGGGCTGCTATTATAGAGATGCTTAAGTAGCTTAGAACATAGTTTGTGAGTTCGCGGCGCACCAATAATAGCATGTTTTAAACTCAACATTGAGACAATTTAGATCGTCCGCTAGGGGCTATTGGACGCGTGTGATTGAATGTTCAAAACAACTTTATAAATAGTTTAGATATACCCTTCAAAATTAACTCAAAAAAATTAATCTTTACCTAATAATAAAGGGAGTAAGGTTTCTTCCTCCCTTTTTCGTCCGTCAACCGTTTTATGTCTTCGTATGTCCGCCTTTACGCTTTCCTCTGACGATCGCTGAAAAATCATTCATACAGCGGACCGACTCGACTATTCTGCAAGGCTAGAAGCCAGCCACGAGATCAACCGCCAAAGGTAACGTGCTCGAACCCAGCACAGATTCTCCTGATCTGGGAGATTGGAAGCCATCCACGAGAGCAACTGCACAAGCAAACGTGATCGAACCTAGCACGGATTCTCCCGATCTTTCTCACAAATAAACATCCCAGCCGTGCAGCAGCCACGATGAAAAGATTTTGATTGTGAGTGCTCCACGCTAGAATCACCACGCTATTGCAGCGGACGGCGCGCAGCAGGCCTGCTTGGAGACACGCGGGCTCGAGGGGCGGTACCGGTAGAGGAGATCGATGACCGGACGGCCGTTCACCGAAGGCGCATCAGATGAACGTGGGACGACTACTTCTGCGCAAAGCATCAAGCCAACGATGCATAGCCAGGATTTGGCAGAGATGTGATGAGTATTCTACAACGGCGGGGAAGACAAAGATAATGACGGCCGCACGCTCTTGACGCCATGCGCGTTCTTCAAGCACTGGGCACGGGAAGAGTTGTGCTTTCGGGGGAGAGTTACAGTGAGACAATGACATAGGGTGCAGTAACACGGCGGAGCTTGTCACGACGGCGGACGGCGGCGTCGCTGAGAGAACGATTTTCCTCGCACTCGCTGCATGAATCGCAGTGGTTGGCTCACGGTCCGGTTCCTCTCGACGAAGTGGTGATGCCTCCATGAAATACCAACGAGCTTGGTCAACTAAAACGGCGCGATGACCATGTGGCCGGCTAGAAGGCAGTGCTGGATCGTTGCTGCGGGTGGGCTTCATGTGCTAACACGCTTGAGCTAAGAGCCGCATGGGATGGTAAGCCGGCGGGCATTGCTGATCTCATCTCTGTCGCCGATGTACATGTTCCTGCATTAGTATAAGATGTTCCAGGCTGATCTACATATGAGATAAGGTGAAGGATGCTGGTCGCCAGCATTAGAAAAACAGAATATGGTGGTTATGGTTTAGAAGTTTGCTGAATCAAATCATGAAGATTGATTTCCCTGACCATGGTTTAGATGTTGATCACCTAAGAAATTTATATTTCAGAAAGAAGATATTGTAAACTCTAATCCTGTTTGGTAATTTTCGTGGGTTAGATATCCTCCACGAGTGATTCTGGTCAATACGTGGCAACATCGCACGCAAGCCTTTCCCATATATGTATACGATCAGCTGAAGCATCTATTTATATCCTTCCTGATGTGCCCCGTAGCTATGACTTCTACATGATCATTGTTAAATAACTTGGACATAGCATAACAAAACTTTGTTTCTTGCAAATTCATAAATATTTTGTAGCTTTTGCTAGAATCGAAAGTTCTGGAAAAATAAAATCACTTGTACAATTTGTCATTTTCGGAAAGGTTGTTCATTTGATTTAACGAGGCGTGGTAGCAACACACAGGCACCGTATGAAACACACATTTATAATAAATAAGGGGGTTTTAACCTGCAAGTCTCATTTGCTATACAGACGTGTAGTTTCTATTAATCGTACTGTCAAAGTATAATATTTGGCACGAAAGATAGATTTTAGCTTGGGACAGTTTTTTTTTTTTTTTTGAATTGAGACTTACTCATTTTACGGAGTGCAACTAGAAATAGGTTAAAATTTGGAGTTGGTTGGCAACATAATTTGAGTGCAATTGGAAATTGTGGCGGGTTATATCTTCGTGAAATTTAGAGTTGGGTGGCACATAATAGAAAATTATATTTGGGACGCATTTCCAGTCATGAAACTGAAATGAATTAGGCATATTGCATCTTCGAACCCGTTCAAGCATAGAAATTTATGTGCTTTGACAAGCTTTACAATAGGAATATATTGTTTACTATTTCATCCAATTTCGGAGGAGAACCGAAGCTGGTGCGAACAATTTTATTGAACTTATTACAAATTTCTCGCTTTTGGTACCCGGCAACGGATGAGAACTCGGAGTCTCCTTGGGTGTGTCCGAAAAACTGAAGCGAACTTCCTACTTTATTCCCGTTGCAACGCACATGCACGTGTGCTAGTCCATTAAAAATATATTAAATATTAGAACCACACATGGAGCACCTATTTTGGTGACCGACACTTTTTTTGAGGTCCAAATTTAACCATCAATTTACCAATTAAACATGGATTATATGTCAAAAAATTATGTGACTAAATTCATATCGAATAATGTGTCCGTCCATATAATTTTCATGGCATTACAAAAAAGACAACGTCGTGTAAAAAGGGACCGGTTTCTTTTAACCGAGGGAGTAGTTAGTTACCCTTTTGAAAGTCCTACACGAAACCAATCCGATTCACAATTTCAAACCAACCCAGTTCACGTGTTCTAATCCAAAACCAAACCTCTTTTCATAAAATCCCATCCCACAAAAAGAAAAAAAGGACAAATAAACGAGATACCGAAAGCCAAAAACCTAAATTCCGAAGAGAGAACTCGACTCGCCGCCGCAGCCCTGCCTAGATCGCCGGTCGACGCCATGTCGACCACGGGCGCCGCCTACTACGCTGCGCTCGCCGCCAAGCAGTACTTCTGCTACCAATGCAACCGCACCGTCCTTCTCGCCGCTTCCGCCACCGCCGCCGGCGAGCTCTCCTGCCCCGAGTGCCGCGGCGACTTCTTGGAGGAGGTCAACGTCCCCGCCCCCACCATCCTGCCCCTCCCCTTCGTCTTGCCCCCTATGATGTCCACCACCTCCTCCCCATCCCAATCGTCCTCGTCCTCCACCGCCGCGCCCCCCTCTAGCCACCTGTCCGACCTCCTCGCCAGCTTCCTCGACGTCCAGGATGGCTACAGCGTCAGGTCCAGGAGCGGGAGCGGTGCTGCCTCCGCCGCCGGCACGGCCACACCTGAGAACGAGCCTGAGGCCTTTGAGCCGCGCGTGTTCTTCCAGAACTACCTCCGTGGCATTAGGGAGGGCGGCGGCAACATCCAGGTCCTGTTCGACGATGCCATGGATAACCTCGCCGACGACCTAGGCGGCAGTGTAGGTGGCGCAAGCTTCGGGGACTACTTCGTCGGCCCCGGTCTGGAGCAACTAATCGAGCAGCTGGCAGAGAACGATCCCAATCGCTACGGCACACCGCCTGCTGCCAAGTCGGCCCTGTCCACGCTTCCTGACGTTGTCGTGACAGATGCCATGGTCGAGGCGGCGGAGGGCGCCGAGTGCGCTGTGTGCAAGGAAGATTTCTCACCGGGGGATGGGGCCAAGCAGATGCCCTGCAAGCACATCTACCATGCCGACTGCATCGTACCCTGGCTGGAGCTCCACAATTCCTGCCCCATTTGTCGCTTCGAGCTGCCCACTGATGACCCTGATTATGAGGGCAATAAGGCCTCAAACCCACAGCCATCTGGTGGCATCGCTGCGGCAGCTGCATCCGGGAGCTCTACTGCTGCTGAAGAAGGAGGGGAGGAAACTGCAAGGGTGATGGAATCACTGCCACTGCCGGAGGAAACTGCAAGGGTGATGGAATCGCTACCACTGCTGTTTGGTGGAATGGGAGGGCAAACACCACAACAAGATGGGAACAATGGGGGTGCTGGCAGTAGCTCACAGGATGTAGTTGGCGGCAACAATAATTGAACTCAAATATGTGATCAGTTGGAGGTATTATTTACATAGTAGACACAGTTTTCTTTTTATCGGATGCAATGTAGCTGATAGAGTATATCGGTTCAGGAATTATCCACTCGTTCTATTGTAGAAGAAATTTCTTCAATCTATGCTTGGATAACTACACATTTTCTCAATTGGAATCCAAATTCGCTGAGAACTCGGTAAATGTGCCTTATCCGAAAGGGTTGGGACTTCAAAGCTAGAGATGCTATAGTAGAAACTTGATTGTTCACATCCGATTTTGGGCACATCCCTGTTCCTATTATTATTTTGTATACTATCATTGTAGACATAATTACCGCAATTTTGTTTGTGATGAACAACAAGCATAGCCTTAACTGGCACTCCCTCCGTCTCAAAATAATTGACTTAGATTTTCTTAAATATGAATTTATTTAGACGTGCTTTGGTGTATACATACATCCATATTTTAAACAAAATTGAGTCAATTATTTTAAGACGGAGGGAGTAGAAGCTCATTATTTTGTTTGAAACACTTCATAACAAATTTGTCAGTCCCCGCAAAACAAAAATCTCTCCATCCATATGATCTGGAAAGAGGAACAAATTACTCACTCCGGTCCGGAAAAACTGTACTCCCTCCGATCCATATTAATAGGTGCTGAAGTGGATGTATCTAGCAATAAAACATGTCTAAATACATCCACTTTAGCACCTATTAATATGGATCGGAGGGAGTACATAATTCGGATCGGAGGGAGTAGTTTAATCACAAGAAGCTGCGGATCTTACTCAATCAGGGACGAGGTCCCCGGGTGGTGTTCACCCGTAAGCCTTACGCATCTAGGGCCCGTGGTGGCTCTGGTAGTTTAATCAGCATTGCGCACACGTCACACGAGGATAACCATGATTTTGGGTGATCTTAATATTCGTTTTTTGTACTCCGTACTATAAGTTGCTCTTCTCCATGTAGTACTGTATATCCCATGTGATCAATCTAATTAAGTGCTAAACCTGCATAGCCGTGCTGCCCACTCTACGCTCTGGGCGAAAGCCGTTGCGGTGGCCAACATACAGGACGGTTGTCCATTTGTGAAGGTTGTCCATATAATGATTTTGGGTGATCTTAATATTCGTTTATGCCGGTCATAATGGGAGTAACTTCAGAGGTGATCTCTCTTCTCTCTCAAAAAAAAAAAAACTTCAGCGGTGACATAGATGCCATCTAAATATAAAAATGATATGGCAGCTATTTAATGAATAGAGAGACAAATATAATAATCTAAGTTACTCCCCACCGTTACCAGCACACTTTAGCCTAAAATCCGGGACTTATGCATAATGGACTACTACGACAACATCAGGGCCATCTACCTTTCCACCAACCCGGTTAAGCATGAATGCGTCCAGATTTATCTCATTTTATGCTTCAGGCGGTTGCTTCTGGCTACATGCTTGTTCTTCACGTACTGACGTTGGCATATTCACGAAAGGGCTGCCTGCGGCCAGAGTTTTGGTCCACCTGCTCCGCATTGCACGCATGACATCTGTTAGCGGAGAATTTCCTTTAGCTGATTACCTTATCCCTGATTTTGGGTAATTGTAATATTTGTTTTCTTTGATATGTTTGGGATCAATCTATTAAGTGCTAAACCCTAAAAGCATTCACTTTGCATCAGGATCCTACTGTAGCGCATATATTAGCAGAACACGACATTACCTTTGGGAATGACTAGGGCTCACTCGAGTGAGAATTAAGTTCATTCTCACTCATATGGCATCAACCAGTTGCATGTGCAACTCATGAAATTTGCAACTGTGTCATCCATGTGCAATTGGGAAAATATGAGTTGCAAGTCATGTATAGATAACAACCCGCACGAATCACGATGTAAATCTAATGGGATTCGAGTTGAGTGAGCTCTAACTTAATTCTCTCTCGAGTGAGAAATAGCAAAACCGATTACCTTTTTATTGAAGTTTCACTTCCCATTGTCAAAATGTGGTTCTGAGTTTAGCTAACCAATAAGCAGGGGAGTCTGCGGAGTATCCGATATATATGCCTTTTAGGCTCAAAGTTAGCTAACTAAAGAACATTGATGAAACTAAAACACTTACAACCGAATCACGAAAGCACTTAAAGTTAGGCTTGTTTTCGATTAGGATTTCATATGGGAGTCGTGTTGAGATTTGAATGGAGATAGAGATGGTTTGTTGGATGATATGTGACATTGATTGCTTCGGCCCAAATTTTGTATGGAGACTTGAACTCCACCATCATGGTCCTTGCTAAATTAGTAAGAGGTCGGTTCTTTCTCTCCGCTACACAATTTTGTCGAGAGGTATAAGCGTTGGAATCTTGATGTTTGATATCTCATCATTTAAGAATGGAAATGATATGTTTCCTCCGGAGGACATCCTCCGCCTCGTGATGTGGCTTGGCGTGTGGCCACATGTCCCACTCAGCAGACCTTATCCCTTCACGCTCTGGTCTTTTGTTCCCCAATTCGCTCGTCTCATTGACGTAGCTCCACGGAAGGAGCACGCACTGGCGCGCGTCGCGGGTGATGGAGGGTTGTGTCGCCGCCACGCCGCCGGTGATGGAGGGCCGCACCGCCGTCACGCCGCCAGTGATGGAGGCCCCGCTGCCGCCACGCCACCGTTCCAGCCCGGAGCCGTTTCGCCACACGTCTCCACCGAGATGGGAGCCACGGCTCGCCTCGCCATGGGTGCTGCAGGCTAGCATGGAGAATAAATGGGGTGTATGTTGCGGACCGGGGTCGGGCCGCCGCGGTTCCTCTCCCGCCATGACGCTGTCGTTCCGGCCAGGAGGCATCCCACCGGCGCGCGTCTAACTCGCGTTTGAGTCACGGTTCGCCTGCAACAGTACAATTTATTGTTTTTGCTACAATAACACAAATTATGTTTGCTATAATTGTTTCCTATTTTTGCTATATATAGTATAAAGTGTTTGCTACAGTGTCTCCGGTGATGTCTCCGGCAAAATCATTATTTTGCTACAATAGCACAATTGTTTTTGCTGCAATTGTTATCTATGTTTGCTATAGTGGTACAAAATGTTTGATACGATGTATCCCGCAAGTTCTTTTGGTCTTTTTATGTGCACAAAACTTTTTGCTACAATAGCACAAAATTGTTATTTCAATCGAACATTTTTTTGCTCATCGGAGCCAAAGCGGGATGTGGGGGGAATTTGTGAATTGCTACAATAGGCTAAATTTATTATTTTGATGAAACTTTTTTGCTCACAGCAGTAAAAGAGGGATTTGGTGATTTGTTGGGATACGTGTTGGCTCCTGAACCCGAGGATTTTTGGCCTGGATCCTCCGGAGAACGCCCAACGTTCCCCTTTAAGAATTCATCCATAGTGTAGTTTTAAAACTTTGACCAATTGCCACTGTTTAGTTTTTGTAACATCCCAAGTCTGAAAAATAGCCATTAGAATGTTTGCTCCCTGTTATTTTATGTTTTGCATCATGGCATCATGTTGTTTGCAATTGTTTTGTTTGTTTTCCATTTGTTTTCCTCTGTTTTCATTTGTTTTCCAACTGTTTTCCTTTGTTTTCCTTTGTTTTCTATTTGAATTTCAACTCAAATTTCAAACCCTTTGTTTCATCCTTGTGATGTTACAATTTCCAAACTGTTATTTCAAATAAAAACAACCAAATTCTTTTCTTTTTATTCCAGAAAGCTCACTTGTTAAGTTAATGGTTTTAATCAATCAATTGTTTCCAAATCACATTCAAAAATTCAATACATTGAATAAACAACACCCAATTGGAAAATTATGAAAATTACCAAAACAATCTAATCTTTTGTTTCCAATTATTTCCATGTTTGATCAACTAATAATTTGGTGCTTTGTTTCAAATAAATAAATTCCCAAATTGCTTTCAAACTCAAACTCAAATTCAAACAGCACCAAAGTTTCCAATTCATGAAAACTACCAAACCGTATTTGGAGTCCAACTAACCAATTAAAACAATCAAATTAATATTCCCAAAAAAATTTGAAGCTATTGATAAATTGCTTTAATTACTGTTTTTGCAACATTGCTAAGAAAGTTATTCATAAAAAGAAAATAAGGAAAAAACCCTAAACTCCCCCTCCAAATTCTATTTTCCTTCTCCCTCTTTTATCTATTCCCAAAAATTGTTCATAATACAAAGCAAAAAAAAAAAAAAAAATAGAAGAGAGGGGTGGAGAGAGAAGAGCAGCCCACCCATCCTCTTTTTCCCAAGGCCCAACCCCTTTTCTCTCTTTCTGGCCCAACCCCTTTTCCTTCTGTCGTCTTCTTCCTTTGGTACGGCTGCAAGCAGAACCAACCGATCCCTCCTCCTCCACTGGATGTGCATCCGTACCAGGCCTTCCCCTCCTTATATCTCCTCCTTCCCCTCTCCCAACCCTAAACCCTAGCTCCCTCCCTTCTCCCAGCCGCCATCTTTCTCTCTGCCTCTCCCTCTGCTCCCCTCTTCTCTGAACCTGAAGACCACCGAAAAACAGCCCTCTGTACCTCCCCGGCGATCACCGCAACTGGTGGCCCTCGCAGCGAGCTAGCGGCGGGAATGGAACCGCCCCCTCCCGCACTTCAACTTTGGTGAAGGCGCCCTGGGCCGAGGAGCCCTGGAGCTCCGCCGCCGTCGCCTCCCATGGCCGCCATCGTCCCTGCCTCGACCCAATTCTGCACCGAACTCCCTCCTCCATCGAACCCCAAGGTGAGGCCGCCCCCCATCGCTCCCTTACCCTTCTCTCACGGGCACACGCAGCAGCACACGACCACGGCGCCTCCCTAGCTTCTCTCCGGCGAGCAGCCGCTGCAGCCTCGCTGCCCCTATCGATCTCTGTATCGTCCAGTTTCAGTTAAGTGCAGAAACATCCGCGAGCCAACACCTCTTACTCCCCCGATCTGCTTTCCTATCGCAAGCACGGCAGCCAGCCCACTGGCAGCAGCGCGCGCAGGGAGCCCTCAGGTCGTGGGTTCGACTCCCCATCTCCACCCCTTTTCGCTGTTCTATTTTTCCAATTAAATTCTGGGCAGTATCTGAAGCTTAAGCCCCCCCGCAGCCCCCTTCCTGTCAACAAAACAGCATCAGCCCATCTGGTTCCACCCCTTTGGCGCAGTGGGAGGTCCCAGGGTCGAATCCCACCTCCCACACATAAAACAAACTTTTATTTTTGCAAGGTTTTGGTACTGGAACTTCCTAGAAATCACACATAGGCCCCTGGTATTTAATCTATATCCCTGAAAAATATTTCCTAAGTCCCTAGATCATAAAAAAATGGCAGATTTGCTCTATATTTTGTAAATTGCATAAATAAATCATCCTAACTCCAAATCCAACATTTTTGATATGTTTTCAATACCAAATTAAATGTTCTATCCAAATATAAAATTTGTTTACTGTTTTGAATATTTTAAATTGGTGCAAAATTTGAAAACTTGTCAAATTCACTTAAATTTGCAAAATTCATAACTTGAGCATAAAAATTCCAAATTTCACAAACCAAATATGTTTTCCAATAAATTTTCCATGTACTTTCCAAATATAAATTTTGTTTGCTGTTTTGAATAATTTAAATTGCTGAAAACAACTGTTTCTTGTTTATTGCATTTAAAATTGCCAAAATAATAACTTGCTCATTTTAAATCCAATTTCAACAAATGAAATATGTTTTCCATGCAAAATTAAACCCTCTTTCCAAATATAAACTTTGTTTTCTGTTTTGAACAATTAAACTTGATGAAAACAACAAATGCTTATGTGACACCTTTAAGAAACCAAAATTCCATAACTTAATAAATGAATTTCCAAACTTGTTAAACCATATTTCCATTTGGTTCTATTGTTGTTATTTTTCTGTTTTCCTCATCCATGCATCATGCTAATCAACTTTCATATGATGATTAGTTGTAAAACAATTAATTCAACCATAATTCATGGGCTTTCCATATGCAATCCAATTGCATATGGGTCCATTTAATCATGTTGCTATCTTGTCAAGTAGTTTATTCTGATGCATCTATTAACATGACATGCATCATCCCATGTTTGTGCACCTATGCCATTATATTGATTGTTTATCTTTCTGCAATGTTTGTTTGCTTCTTCCCGGATATACGACGACGTTGAGACCGACGATGCTTACGACACCCCTTCTAAGGAGTTAGCTCAGTACCAGGCTACTGGGTTTTGCAGGCAAGTTATCACTCACATGAACCACTGTGTTCCTTTCAACATTGGTTACCGATACTTTCCGTTGTCTATTTCTGCTAGCCCTATGATTAGTTGTTTCTGTTACGAACCTATCATATGTATCCCTTAACCCTGATATTGCCCCACCTCCATACCTATAACCTTTTGTTTGAGCCCGTGTCTTACTAGCATGCTTAGGTTGTTTTGCTCGAGTCTGTTACCCTGTTACCTTCAGTTGCTATTGTTATTATGTTCTGGGGGCTCGATGTTAATCAATCAACCTGTTATTAATAATATGCTGATAAGGCACCGGCAGGAGGCCCTTTGTGGTTTTGAGGCCTGCTAGTGTCGACCCTAATAGGAAAAGGGTCTTGTCTACTGATCCATGATGAGCGTGCTCACCGCATCCGGGTGGTAGTATGGGACCCCCCTCGACTTAGACCTGATCTGCAGCTTGTCCGAAGAGCCACACTTAGTTCGGGTGTTCCATTTGCTCCTTTGCATAATGGGTGGCGCCCCCATGGTTACTGGTTATGATGATGATGATGCATATAGGGCGAGGCCTGTGGTGCCGGGGGGTGTGGTTTTCACCCCTGTGCTTTGCGGACTGGCCGGGACCTTATAGCTCCGTGGCTCCTAGTATGGGTTGTAGAGATGGTTTGGGTCGTGTCAAGCCTACCTGAGTTTTAGTTGGTGGCTTGAGTGTGTACGGGTACTGGAGCACACCCTGCAGGGATAAATCTTCTCGAGAAGCCGTGTTGTCCGCGGTTATGTGACGACTTGGTGAAAGTACTGGCTAACAAGTACTCAGACAACTTACACCTAACTATAATAACCTGACTAGTAATAGTTCTATTGACACAATAACCTGAACCATCATTAATACAACTGTGTGAGTTGTCCTCGGATTGCTTCTTTGGATAAGGGGCGAGATCCAGGATGGGTTTGTTTGAAGTTATCTTTCAGTTGGTTACAATCCTCGATCTTATCTCCTTTCTGTTAGCCGAAAGTGGTAGAATCTCTGTAGTTGGTTAGCGCAGCCAGTTGCAGCATCTTTTATATCCCCTTCCTTCCGTTGAGCCCAAAGCATCGGTGCTTGGTGTTGACGGGTTACACTTTGGTGAACTGTGAGTCTTGCTTGCCAGTACGTTGGTGTACTGACCCCTTTGGGGCTGTGGTTTACGCAGACGACGTTTCTGAGGATCTACATGGTGGCTACCACGTGGAGTATGACGACGAGACTGCTGACGAGTAGATAGCGGACCCGGGCAGGATCCGAGACTTCGTGGATGGGCTCCGTCTTTTCGTTTCCGGCCTCTTAGGCCTATTTGGTTCTTGTCTGTACTCAGACATGTTGAATGCTTCCGCTGTGATGTAATGATGTATTGTTGGGACATGTGTCCTCTGAATGATTGTATTTGCTATCTCTGCTCTAATGAGAGCCATTTGCAACTTATTTCAATCTTTTGTGTCGTAGAGATCTGTTGTGATATCACTTGTTAAACGCCGTTGACGTACCATGTGTGTATGGTTTGAAGTACGTCGACGGAAGTGCCTTGATCTCTAGTGGATAGTTTGCGCAGACGATGAATAGTAAGATAATGGTTGTCACACGTTCACGTGTTGGCCTGCTCATATTGAGATGCGGGTGCCGGTATGCCCCGTAAGCCATTTATCTACTGTTTGACGGACTGTGAGTATCCCCTAGAAGTCCGGGTGCGACAAATGGTATCAGAGCCTGTCTGCCTGTAGGATCCCTTTTTACTGGTCGCAGTTGAGTCTAGAAACTATTTTGTAGCTATATAGGAAAAATGAAACGTGAGAGTAGGAATTCTGTTCTTTTTCTTCTTTTCCCACCCACCCTCCCTTTTCTGGTAAGGAAGTGCAACGTTGTTTTCCCTTCTCATCTAAACTTTCAAGTTAGGATTTCACGAATTCTGGTTTCTCTAGGATGGTTATATCTACTAGACCATAGGAATGGAGGTGGTTGTGACATGATTTATCATGTTGCCTACTCATGATTGAGAACGGAGGCGTGTAAGCCCCGGAAGCAGATCCTCTATTCCTTAAGCAGTAGATATTGATCCTTTAGAAGCCCGGATGGGTTTTCCGTAGTACCTCAGGAGTTTTGTTCTCGTTTTCCCCGATGTTGATATCCTGTTCTTCTCAACATCCTTTTCGTCCGTTGAAATCTTGTTGTTGTTTTCCACTTCAAATCTTCTACCGGCGTCTAATCAAAACTTCCTCGTAAACTCTTGTCCAACTAAAGTGTTATTTCATACCGGAGAATCACATTCCTTTGTGTCAACAATCTTTTCCACAACATACCACCCAAATTCTGGTTCCACTAAGCAATCAAAACTCTGTTCACTCCCCGGAATCTCAAATGTTGACTTCCAACATAAGTAAGAACAATCCAATTCTAATGGGAGGCCACATATTCCTCGTTACTCTCATGTTGCTGATTCTGACATTGATCTCATTTTTGGTGTTGGATTGATGTCAATAACCCTGTTCCACCCTCATTACAGATAATCTATTCTCCAAATGAATCAAATTCTATCCAGCTATACACCCTTGGTACAAAAACCTCTCCCTTTATTTGAAAATGTTCCGGTGGTTTGCAAATTCCCTGACGTCTATCCAAGGTGCACGATGTGTTTCACGTATCACAGCTCAAGAAGATCTTCCCAAGAAGTTTCCGGACCTTTTCTTTTCTCAGTAGGAATCTCGGGGCGCGATTCCTTCAAGGGGGGGCGTTTTGTAACATCCCAAGTCTGAAAAAATAGCCATTAGAATGTTTGCTCCCTGCTATTTTATGTTTTGCATCATGGCATCATGTTGATTGCAATTGTTTTGTTTGTTTTCCATTTGTTTTCCTCTGTTTTCATTTGTTTTCCAACTGTTTTCCTTTGTTTTCCTTTGTTTTCTATTTGAATTTCAACTCAAATTTCAAACCCTTTGTTTCATCCTTGTGATGTTACAATTTCCAAACTGTTATTTCAAATAAAAACAACCAAATTCTTTTCTTTTTATTCCAGAAAGCTCACTTGTTAAGTTAATGGTTTTAATCAATCAATTGTTTCCAAATCACATTCAAAAATTCAATACATTGTATAAACAACACCCAATTGGAAAATTATGAAAATTACCAAAACAATCTAATCTTTTGTTTCCAATTATTTCCATGTTTGATCAACTAATAATTTGGTGCTTTGTTTCAAATAAATAAATTCCCAAATTGCTTTCAAACTCAAACTCAAATTCAAACAGCACCAAAGTTTCCAATTCATGAAAACTACCAAACCGTATTTGGAGTCCAACTAACCAATTAAAACAATCAAATTAATATTCCCAAAAAAATTTGAAGCTATTGATAAATTGCTTTAATTACTGTTTTTGCAACATTGCTAAGAAAGTTATTCATAAAAAGAAAATAAGGAAAAAACCCTAAACTCCCCCTCCAAATTCTATTTTCCTTCTCCCTCTTTTATCTATTCCCAAAAATTGTTCATAATACAAAGCAAACAACAACAAAAAATAGAAGAGAGGGGTGGAGAGAGAAGAGCAGCCCACCCATCCTCTTTTTTCCAAGGCCCAACCCCTTTTCTCTCTTTCTGGCCCAACCCCTTTTCCTTCTGTCGTCTTCTTCCTTTGGTACGGCTGCAAGCAGAACCAACCGATCCCTCCTCCTCCACTGGATGTGCATCCGTACCAGGCCTTCCCCTCCTTATATCTCCTCCTTCCCCTCTCCCAACCCTAAACCCTAGCTCCCTCCCTTCTCCCAGCCGCCATCTTTCTCTCTGCCTCTCCCTCTGCTCCCCTCTTCTCTGAACCTGAAGACCACCGAAAAACAGCCCTCTGTACCTCCCCGGCGATCACCGCAACTGGTGGCCCTCGCAGCGAGCTAGCGGCGGGAATGGAACCGCCCCCTCCCGCACTTCAACTTTGGTGAAGGCGCCATGGGCCGAGGAGCCCTGGAGCTCCGCCGCCGTCGCCTCCCATGGACGCCATCGTCCCTGCCTCGACCCAATTCTGCACCGAACTCCCTCCTCCATCGAACCCCAAGGTGAGGCCGCCCCCCATCGCTCCCTTACCCTTCTCTCACGGGCACACGCAGCAGCACACGACCACGGCGCCTCCCTAGCTTCTCTCCGGCGAGCAGCCGCTGCAGCCTCGCTGCCCCTATCGATCTCTGTATCGTCCAGTTTTAGTTAAGTGCAGAAACATCCGCGAGCCAACACCTCTTACTCCCCCGATCTGCTTTCCTATCGCAAGCACGGCAGCCAGCCCACTGGCAGCAGCGCGCGCAGGGAGCCCTCAGGTCGTGGGTTCGACTCCCCATCTCCACCCCTTTTCGCTGTTCTATTTTTCCAATTAAATTCTGGGCAGTATCTGAAGCTTAAGCCCCCCCGCAGCCCCCTTCCTGTCAACAAAACAGCATCAGCCCATCTGGTTCCACCCCTTTGGCGCAGTGGGAGGTCCCAGGGTCGAATCCCACCTCCCACACATAAAACAAACTTTTATTTTTGCAAGGTTTTGGTACTGGAACTTCCTAGAAATCACACATAGGCCCCTGGTATTTAATCTATATCCCTGAAAAATATTTCCTAAGTCCCTAGATCATAAAAAAATGGCAGATTTGCTCTATATTTTGTAAATTGCATAAATAAATCATCCTAACTCCAAATCCAACATTTTTGATATGTTTTCAATACCAAATTAAATGTTCTATCCAAATATAAAATTTGTTTACTGTTTTGAATATTTTAAATTGGTGCAAAATTTGAAAACTTGTCAAATTCACTTAAATTTGCAAAATTCATAACTTGAGCATAAAAATTCCAAATTTCACAAACCAAATATGTTTTCCAATCAATTTTCCATGTACTTTCCAAATATAAATTTTGTTTGCTGTTTTGAATAATTTAAATTGCTGAAAACAACTGTTTCTTGTTTATTGCATTTAAAATTGCCAAAATAATAACTTGTTCATTTTAAATCCAATTTCAACAAATGAAATATGTTTTCCATGCAAAATTAAACCCTCTTTCCAAATATAAACTTTGTTTTCTGTTTTGAACAATTAAACTTGATGAAAACAACAAATGCTTATGTGACACCTTTAAGAAACCAAAATTCCATAACTTAATAAATGAATTTCCAAACTTGTTAAACCATATTTCCATTTGGTTCTATTGTTGTTATTTTTCTGTTTTCCTCATCCATGCATCATGCTAATCAACTTTCATATGATGATTAGTTGTAAAACAATTAATTCAACCATAATTCATGGGCTTTCCATATGCAATCCAATTGCATATGGGTCCATTTAATCATGTTGCTATCTTGTCAAGTAGTTTATTCTGATGCATATATTAACATGACATGCATCATCCCATGTTTGTGCACCTATGCCATTATATTGATTGTTTATCTTTCTGCAATGTTTGTTTGCTTCTTCCCGGATATACGACGACGTTGAGACCGACGATGCTTACGACACCCCTTCTAAGGAGTTAGCTCAGTACCAGGCTACTGGGTTTTGCAGGCAAGTTATCACTCACATGAACCACTGTGTTCCTTTCAACATTGGTTACCGATACTTTCCGTTGTCTATTTCTGCTAGCCCTATGATTAGTTGTTTCTGTTACGAACCTATCATATGTATCCCTTAACCCTGATATTGCCCCACCTCCATACCTATAACCTTTTGTTTGAGCCCGTGTCTTACTAGCATGCTTAGGTTGTTTTGCTCGAGTCTGTTACCCGTTACCTTCAGTTGCTATTGTTATTATGTTCTGGGGGCTCGATGTTAATCAATCAACCTGTTATTAATAATATGCTGATAAGGCACCGGCAGGAGGCCCTTTGTGGTTTTGAGGCCTGCTAGTGTCGACCCTAATAGGAAAAGGGTCTTGTCTACTGATCCATGATGAGCGTGCTCACCGCATCCGGGTGGTAGTATGGGACCCCCCTCGACTTAGACCTGATCTGCAGCTTGTCCGAAGAGCCACACTTAGTTCGGGTGTTCCATTTGCTCCTTTGCATAATGGGTGGCGCCCCCATGGTTACTGGTTATGATGATGATGATGCATATAGGGTGAGGCCTGTGGTGCCGGGGGGTGTGGTTTTCACCCCTCTGCTTAGCGGACTGGCCGGGACCTTATAGCTCCATGGCTCCTAGGATGGGTTATAGAGATGGTTTGGGTCGTGTCAAGCCTACCTGAGTTTTAGTTGGTGGCTTGAGTGTGTACGGGTACTGGAGCACACCCTGCAGGGATAAATCTTCTCGAGAAGCCGTGTTGTCCGCGGTTATGTGACGACTTGGTGAAAGTACTGGCTAACAAGTACTCAGACAACTTACACCTAACTATAATAACCTGACTAGTAATAGTTCTATTGACACAATAACCTGAACCATCATTAATACAACTGTGTGAGTTGTCCTCGGATTGCTTCTTTGGATAAGGGGCGAGATCCAGGATGGGTTTGTTTGAAGTTATCTTTCAGTTGGTTACAATCCTCGATCTTATCTCCTTTCTGTTAGCCGAAAGTGGTAGAATCTCTGTAGTTGGTTAGCGCAGCCAGTTGCAGCATCTTTTATATCCCCTTCCTTCCGTTGAGCCCAAAGCATCGGTGCTTGGTGTTGACGGGTTACACTTTGGTGAACTGTGAGTCTTGCTTGCCAGTACGTTGGTGTACTGACCCCTTTGGGGCTGTGGTTTACGCAGACGACGTTTCCGAGGATCTACATGGTGGCTACCACGTGGAGTATGACGACGAGACTGCTGACGAGTAGATAGCGGACCCGGGCAGGATCCGAGACTTCGTGGATGGGCTCCGTCTTTTCGTTTCCGGCCTCTTAGGCCTATTTGGTTCTTGTCTGTACTCAGACATGTTGAATGCTTCCGCTGTGATGTAATGATGTATTGTTGGGACATGTGTCCTCTGAATGATTGTATTTGCTATCTCTGCTCTAATGAGAGCCATTTGCAACTTATTTCAATCTTTTGTGTCGTAGAGATCTGTTGTGATATCACTTGTTCAAACGCTGTTGACGTACCATGTGTGTATGTTTGAAGTACGTCAATGGAAGTGTCTGGATTTCTATGGGATGGTTTGCGCAGACGATGAATAGTAAGATAATGGTTGTCACACGTTCACGTGTTGGCCTGCTCATATTGAGATGCGGGTGCCGGTATGCCCCGTAAGCCATTTATCTACTGTTTGACGGACTGTGAGTATCCCCTAGAAGTCCGGGTGCGACAGTTTTTACCGCCAATATCTTTGCATTATGTTGATATTGCTTCATTGAAGAAGTCGATAAACCTTTGTTGGGTCTCACCCTTCTTGAACAAATAAATTCAGGTGTATCTTGCATAATAATCAACAATGACCAAATAATATTCTTTCGCTAAGACTTATCATAAGTGGGATGCCCAAAAAGATTCAAATGAATAGGATCCAAGGATCTCTTAGACGTTAATATTCATGTGAGGGTATTTCTTCCCATGCAGCTTTCGGGCAATTTAAGCACTAAAAGAACGATATTTCGAAAAATTAATATTTGTGAGACTTTTCAATTTTTTCACACCAACATTGGCTAAATGGCGATGGCGAAGTCACACCTCATTTCCTTTGGCCATTAGACATGTTGCAACTTTTATGGTATCTTTCGAGAAATCTACCACATCTAAGTTGTTCTCAACAAATCTAACAAAAGACTAATTTAAGAGAATTTCTCCAAAAGATGGTGATGCAAGCCAAAGAACACACTAGCCACAATTTTTAAGTTGCCTAACAAAAAGTAAATCGTATGACATGGCTTCAGCAAGCATGACGGTCTTGATTCATGTATTATTAGAGATCACCACCTTGTCGTAACTCAATACCTTTAGTCTTGCATTATCTCAACATGTGTGATTGGTTAATTGATAATTAATCCATCGTCGTGTCTTTTCTTCCGGTCGTATGATTGGGATCGCCCATATCCATAATGTATAAACTTCCACCAAAAACATAGTCCTACAAGCAATCAAAGTATTGGATATGTACCCATTTTTAGATGGGTCCTAGAGCGTTAGTAACAAGGGTGTTACGAATCGAAATATACCATTCAACATAACTCTAAGAACCAACATATTTAGCATAAACATGTCCGTAATTTTCCTTGAAGATAAAATAAGATGAATTATATTTTATGGCCCAATCATTGTGAGTGGTTTTGCCCATTTTGGCATCACCATCCAAACAATGATGTTGTTCTCCTTAGCCACCCCCTGAAAGGACATGTGTCCCTAATCTTATTTTGGTATTTGATAACAACACGTGAAAAGTCTAACTATTTACTTGAAATAAATATTGCAAATTGGATGGAATAATCTCTCAAAAAGGTACAAATGGATCAAGGGAATAAACGGAGGAGAAAAGAAGAAGAAAATAAACTGCCAAGAGAGCCTCGTCGGGCTCAAGGCCGGGTGCTTCTGTTGGGTGGCCGGCCTGCGCCCCGTGGAGCCGGCCTAGGCCGGGCTCACTGCTGAGAGGTCGGGCTGGCTGCCTAGCCGGCCTGCGCCCCGTGAAGCCGGCCTAGGCCAGGCTCTCTGCCGCGAGGCCGCGTTGCCTGGCTGAACGGCCTAGGCCGGGCTAAGGCTAGGTTCCCTGTCCGGCTCCATCTGCGTCCCCGACTCACTGTCGGCCTCCAAGCCTTCCTGGCCGGCTCCAAGGCTGGGTTTCCTCCACGAAGTCAAAGATGCCCGAACAGCCATATTTTTTCCCCACTATAAAAGGGGTATTCTTCTACGTTTAGAAGGTGTCACTTGAAGCTTCTCTCTCCACCATTTGTGACCACCTCCAAAATCATAGATCTCCCTAAATACCCAACCAAAACTCTTGATCTCTTAGGATTTGGAGAAGAGCCACAAGATCTACAACTCTACCAAACCGATTCGTCACCACCCCACTAATCCCTAAGGGGTCTTGAAGTTCTTGGTTCATTGGAACCGAGAACCTTGTTGCTCTTAGTTCATTGGAGCTTAGAGCCTTGTTGGTGTCCCTAAAGCTTTGGGAGCTCGTGGATCTTGTTTCTCGAAGTCTTGGAGGCTTTCCAGATTTTGTGAGGACCCTCCAAGTTGTGGAATGTGCCTCATCCTTGTAAAGGTTCTATTTGTCAACCTCGAAGAAAACATAGTGATTCGTGCCTCGTCCACTTTGGTGGTTGGACACAAAGGAGATACGATGTGCCATTTGACATCTACTCGATGTTCTACTTTGGTGGCACCGCACCGCTCCAACGGAGATAAGATTCCATTGGAAAGTGAACTTCAGGATAAATCTTCGTGTTATTGTGTTCGGTTATTCTTCAACTTACCTTTACTTGTTGCTACTAGCTTAGTTACTTGAATATCTTGTGCTAGTATTATTTGCTCATCATATAGGATTGATCACCTAGTTGCATAATCTAGACAATCTATATTTGAGCAATTATGTTTAATCGAAAAAAGTAACATTTGTAGTTAACCTATTCACCCCCCTATAGTTAACCCTCTCGCTTATTCAATTGGTATCAGAGCCTCGTCTCTTTATTAAGGCTTAACCGCCTAAAGAGGAGGATGGACGAGTCCCTCACCATGGATGCTATTAAAAAGCTATTTCAAACCATGCTTAACAACTCAAAAAACGGGACGGAGGGACTAATAAAATATATGGCATGTTCATCTGGTCACTCATTGGAAAATGCTAATTTAGATGAAAATGGAAACCTTATATCTTGTAGGGAAGATACCGGGGCATCTAAGCAAATAGATAAAAACAATGCAAATGCTTTCGGTTTTGCTTACAACAATGCTTCTAATGTTCAAGATCCAGATGTAAACAATCTTGGTGCACCTCCTTTAGTAGCTAGGTCCTTTTTTACTAATTGGAAAGTTTTGATGGAGTCTTATGTGTGTAGCTCCTCAATGCAAATATGGATAATCATTGAGAATGGATACAAGCTTAAGGACATCAAGAACTTAAGCTCCAGTGATATCATAGATCAACAACTCAATGCTCATGCCATGCACATGCTAGAGAATGCAATGGAAAACGAAGGAGTTGAGCACATATGATCCTTCACAAATGCCAAGGAGGCATGGGATTGAATAATTGACATGTATGATGGCAATGTAAACATTCAACGCTTTAAGAAGTCTCTTCTCCAAATACAATTTAATTACTTCTATTTGAAGGACGGAGAGACTCTAGAAGACGTGTTTAGAAAACTCAAGGCTTTTGTGGTTGACATGAGAGATTGTGGATTCCAAAATTGCAATGAGGATGGGGCCAAGGAGAAATTCCTTCTCACCTTGATTCCATACAATGAGAACATGGTGATGAATGTGCAAGCAAGGGATGATTTCTTGGATCTAACTCCCAATGATGTTTGGGTATCTTCATTACCATGAACATGATGAAAAATCCCTCCGATGATTTCATGGCTCATGTGAATGGAATGAACAAACCTTCTCTTACTTTCAAGGCCACATCTCATGAGGAAGATGACTCGAGTGATGATAGTGGTTCCTCATATGTTGTCTCTGAAAAGGAGAAGAGGGTATCACATGAAGAATGTTTGGCTCTTGCCCAACATAAGTGGTGGAATAAAGGAGACTTTAGATCAAATGAAACAAAGAACTAGGGAAAGGAAGCCCCAAGCATGAAGAAGGCAAGAACTTCCTTCAATTGTGGAGATAGTGAGCACTTTGTTGCGGAATATCCTTCAAGAGTAAGATTGAGAATGGTGGAAGGCTAGTGAGGAAGTCCAACTTCATTCCAAAGGACAAGAACCTCATGAGGAGAGGTTTACCAAATGCACTGATTCTCAACCAGTGGTGAGGAGAGTGATGATAATGATGAAAATGTTGGCATGACGGCCATGGCAATTGGTGTCATTCCCCCAACCTTGAGCTCTCTCTTCTCCAACCCATATGAAAATAAGGTCCCCTCAAGTCACTAGTGCTTCATGGCCAAAGGTATATCCCCAAAGGTGACTCCTACACTCAAACTTGCAATTTCCTCTACTCCTTCTCTATTAAATTGTGTTGAGCAAGTAGAGAATGATCAAGATCCCCTAACCAACTTTGTAAAAATACTAGGAGGTGAAACTAAAATCATATTTGATGCTCTCACTATTCAATTAAGTGAGGCACATGGCCTCATTGATGAACATGAGGAGAGAATCATGTTACTTGAGGGCTTCACTCATGATGATGCTAATAGAATAGCGGAGCTTGAGGAAGCTCTAGATTATTCACAATGTCTTAAGGAAAACATGGAGGAAACATTTTCTATAGACATAGCTAAGGTAAAAAGTGATCGTGATCATGCTTTTGAGAAGGTGAGGGAATTCACGACCCTAAATGATGCAACTAACCAAAGTTAAAATGATCTCATTAAGGATTTTGATAAGCTTATGAATGTACATATCGCACTCTCAAGTGAGTGATACGTCCATTTTGCATCACTATTTTATATCATAATTTACTTCTATTCATCGCTATCTTTCATATTTAGAGATGATACTTATGTTATTTCATCTATTTAGCATGTTTTACAATTATTGGAGAATAATCCGCCGGGACAAGATTTCTGGTGGAAAAAGCACCGTCAAGATACCATATTTCTGAAGATAGGAAGAAGAGGGGAAACGTTGGAGAGTTATTAAGTTGTCGGATGATGGAGCTAGCCAGGAGGGGAGCCAGAGGGGGGCCACCATGGGCCCACACCACCTGGTGGCGCCCCCCCTTGGCCAGGCCGCCACGTGGTGTGGCTGCCCTGGCCCACCACTGGTAGTCCCCTTTTGCGTACTTCATCCCCAGGGAACCCTAAGACCAGAAGAACCATCGAGGAAATATTCTGCCGCCTCCTCGGGACGTAAAACAACAGAGAGAGAAAAGCTCTCCGGCAGGAAGAAATCTGCCAGGAAATTCCTTTTCGAAGAGGGGAAATCATCGCCATCGTCACCGTCATCACACCGGGCATCATCAAGATCATCATCGTCATCATCATCACTAGCATCACCATCATCCTCACCATCCATCTCAGTTCCCCTGTAACAATTAGGATTCTATATCGTTGTTCTTCACTAGATCTCCCTCCCGGTGTGAATTACTTGTCTGTAGTTGATGCTTATGAGGTTTATCGGTGTTTGCACTTTATGACCAAATTGCTATTCATGATTCTATCACCTATGATAATGATACATATGATGTCTTGTGAGTAGTTAGTTTAGTTCTTGAGGACATGGGAGAAGTCAAGATGTCAGTATTGAAATATGTTGAGTAATATTTGTTGGTTTGATATTTAAGTTGTGGTGCTATTCTTCTAGTGGTGTCATGTGAACGTCGACTACATGACACTTCACCTTTATGGGCCTAGAGGGATGCATTGTATATTCGGCTACTAATTGTGGGGTTGTTGGAGTGACAGAAACCTAAACTGTTGTTAGGAAACCGATGCATGAGGGAGTGTAGGATCCCAAAGTTCAAGGTTGTGGTTAGATTTATCTTAGTTACTTTCTTGTAATTGTGGATGCTTGCAAGGGGTATAATCACAAGTATGTACCAAGTAGGGTTGTGCATTATCATAGGTTCGCCCACACAACTGTCGCACCCTGATTTCTAGGGGATACTCATCGGGCCGAACTGGATAGCAGATGCTTGGATTATGGGGCATAACTGCTCCCACGTCCCAGCTTCCTGGTAGGCCTGCGCTTATGCGCGACAACACAAGCCCTGCTATTCCATCGTCGATGTAAACTATCCACTAGAGATCAAAGGCACTACTGTCGACGTACTTCATACCAATCACACATGGTACGTCAACAGCCTTGAACAAAGGATATCACAACAGATCTCTACGGCACAAAAGATTGAAATAACTTGCAAAGGGCTCTCATTAGAGCAGAGATAGCAAATACAATCATTCAGAGGACACATGTCCCAACAATACATCAGTACAATACAGCGGAAGCATTCAACATGTCTGAGTACAGACAAGAACCAAATAGGCCTAAGAGGCCGGGAACAAACAGACGGAGCCCATCCACGAAGTCTCGGATCCTGCCCGGGTCCGCTATCTACTCGTCAGCAGTCTCGTCATACTCCACGTAGTAGCCACCATGTAGATCCTCGGAAACGTAGGTCTGCGGAAACCACAGCCCCAAAGGGGTCAGTACATAAACGTACTGGCAAGCAAGACTCACAGTTCACCAAAGTGTAGCCCGTCAACACCAAGCACAGATGCCTTGGGTCAACGGAAGAAAAGGGGTATGAAAGATGCTGCAACTGGCTGCGCTAACCAACTACAGAAACACTACCACTTCCAGCTACCAGAAAGGAGATAAGATCGAGTATTGTAACCAACTGAAAGATAACTTCAAACAAACCCATCCTGGATCTCGCCCCTTATCCAAAGAAGCAATCCGAGGATAACTCACACAGTTGTATTAAAGGTGAATCAAGTTATTGTGTCATCCACCTATTACTAGTCAAGTTATTAATCATTGGGTGTAACATGTTTGATCATTATGTTTAAGTTGTCCTGAGTACTTGTTAGCCAGTACTTTCACCAAGTAATCCATAACCGCGGAAAACACGGCTTCTCGAGAAGATTATCCCTGCAGGGTTGCACCAATTTGGCCGTACACGTATGAATAACCCGCCAGATGGGAGATCACCCCACCAAGCGGGGCACTCAACACAACCAACCATTCTTCGCATCAAGCCCAAAGCACCTTGGGCGCACGGCTAATCGAGCCCAGAAGAAAATGGACCCTCATAGCACTCTAAGAACGTGTCCCCCTATATGCCGACTACGAAAGTTCCACCCTGGCCTGGGCTCGCAAAAACATGCATGCGGCAAATGGAAAACACGAACTAAATGAGGCGATTTGGACGAGATGCGAATCAGGTCAAGTTGAGGGGGGCGCCCATACTCGCTTCCCACATGCGGGTAGTGCGCTCATCATGGATCAGTAGACAAGACCCTTTTCCTATTAGGGTCGACACTAGCAGGCCTCAAAACCACACAGGGCCTCCTGCCGGTGCCTTATCATCAAATTTATTATTAATCATAACATTAGCATGATTGATTGATTAAACATCGAGCCCCCAGAACATAAAAGAGTAGTAACAGAAAGTAACGGGTAACAGACTCGAGCAAAACAACCTAAGCATGCTAGTAAGACACTGGCTCAACCAAGGGGTGATATGAGTGGAGGTGAGGCAATATCAAGGTTAAGGGATTCATGTGATGGGTTCGTAACAGAAACAACTACTACTAAGGCTAGCAGAAAAGAACAACGGAAGTATCGGTAATCAATGTTGAAAGGAACACAATGGTTCATGTGAGTGATAACTTGCCTGCAAAACCCAGTAGCCTGGTACTGAGCTAACTCCTTAGAAGGGGTGTCGTAAGTATCGTCGGTCTCATCGTCGTCGTTTATCCGAGAAGAAGCAAACATACAAGGCAGAAAGATAAACAATCATTATCATGGCATTGTGCACAATCAAATATGATGCATGTCAAGTTAATGGTTGCATCAAAATAAACTAGTTGATGAAGTGACACAATTTAAATGGACCCCTATGCAATTGGATTGCATATGGAAAAGGTCCATGCATTAAGTGGAAGCAAATGATCTATAATTGATTAACATGTGAAAGTTTGCTTATCATGATGCATGCATGATGACAACAACAAAATAACAATGAATAACAATAATAGAGGCAAGTGAAAAGGAATTTAACAAGTGGGGAAGTTATTTGTTAAGTTTGGAAAGTTTGGTTACTTAAACATGTCACACAAGTATTTGTTGTTTTCATCAAGTTAAATTGTTCAAAATAGATAACAAAGTTTATATTTGATAAGAACACACAATTTTAGGTGGATTGCATGTTTCACTTGTTGAAAAAGGATTTCAAATAAATTATTTATGAATTAAACAAGTTTAAGCAAGAATTAAATGAATTTAATTCAAACATGAACTTATTTGAATTTTTTATTTGTTCAAAACATTAAACCAAATTCATATTTCAAAAGTTTATACTTTTATGGTTGGAAACATATTTTATATGTCCCAAAAGAATTTTAGTTGATCAAGTTATAAATTTAGCAATATTAAATGATTTAAACAAGGTTTAAATTATTTAACCAATTTTAATTATTGAAAACATGAAACAAATTTTATATTTGAAAAGGTGGTTTAATTTTGCATGGAAAACATATTTCATTTGTGGAAATTGGATTTAAAATGAGCAAGTTATTATTTTGGCAATTTTAAATGCATTAAACAAGAAACAGTTGTTTTCAGCAATTTAAATTATTCAAAACAGCAAACAAAATTTATATTTGGAAAGTACATGAAAAATTGATTGGAAAACATATTTAGTTTGTGGAATTTGGAATTTTTATGAACAAGTTATGAATTTTGCAAGTTTAAGTGAATTTGACAAGTTTTCAAATTTTGCACCAATTTAAAATATTCAAAACAGTAAAGAAATTTTATATTTGGAAAGAACATTTAATTTGGTATTGAAAACATATAAAAAAATTAAATTTGGAGTTGGGATGAATTTCTTATGCAATTTACAAAATTGGGTGCAAATCTGCCATTTTTATCTTATTAGGGACTTGGAAAAAAAATTTGCAGGGGCTATAATTATTTACCAGGGGCCTATGTGTGATTTGCTGGAAGTTCTTGTACCAAAACATTGCAAAATAAAATGTGGTTTTATTCTGCAGGGGGTGGGATTCGATCCCCCCACCTCCTGGACGCGCAAAGGGGACAACACCACTGGGGCTGGTGCGGTTTTGCGATAGAAGGGGGGTGGCGAGGAGGTTAAGGTGTAGCTGCGTTTTTTTTTTCTGAACTGAACTTGCCTGCACGTACTGGACAGGGGCGGACAGAGCAGATCGATGGGGATCGCCGGCAGCGGCTGCTCGCCGTGGGGGCCTGGTGCGTGAGGAGAAGAGGGAGAGGGGAGAGAGGCGAGCGAGAGGGAAGGATGGGCTCACCTTCGAGCGGAAGGCAGGAGGCGGTCGGGTGCAGACTTGGGGGCGGACTGGGAGGTCGAGGCAGGGAAGGAGGTGCAGCGACCGGCGGAAGTCGGCGATGGCGGCGGCGACTCAGGCCCTCCCGGCCCAAGCCGAGGGGGGGCGAAGGGAGATGGAACCATGGGGGTTCCATTCCCATGCTTGGCCCGGCCGGAGGAGGTCCGGAGCTCCGGCGATCGCCGGTGGAAGGAGAGCTTTTTCTTTCGGTTGGGTTCAGTATAAGTTACAGAGAAACAAAAGAACAGAGGGAGAGGAAGATGGAGGAAGAGGATGGCGGCTGGGGAGAGGAAGAAGGGAGAGTAGGGGAAAACCCTAGGGCTAGCCATTAGGTTTATAGGGAGGGGTTGAGGAGGATCACCGTTCCCTGCTCTCTCTGTATACGTGGACAGCCCCAGATGAAACTGTACGGAGGTTAGGGATGACCATCGAAGGGGTATTGGGCTGGGGAATTGGTGGGCTGGGCCTCTCTCTCCCTTTGGTCTGTTAGTTTTTTTTTTATTAATTGATTTGTTAGTATTTTTTTTTGCTGATTAGAAAAAGGAAGAAAGGGAGATGGATTGTGGGGTAGAAAAGTTAAGTGAAACTTATGTGAATTAATTAGGTCAACAACAACTTTGTATCAGCTTTTGTTTTCAAAATATTTGATTCATGTTAATGTTTGGAAAAAGAAAATGAATTCACTTTTATATTTGAATTAAGGGATTAATTGAATTGAAGCAATTCAAAAGCATTGTTTTAAAAATTCATGTTTATTTGCTACCAAATGGATGTTGGTTTTGTAAGTTTCACAATTAAAAAAATGGTTTGATGTTTGGGTTTTTATTTGAATTTGGAAAGGAATTTGAATGAATTGTTGATTAAGTGATTTAGTAAAAATAACATTTAATTAGTTTTTGGAACCTCAAGTTATTTTGAAACAAACTGGTTGGAGTTGTTTTGTTTCATTACTTTCAAATGGTTGCTATATGGAAAAAGGCAATTGAATTTGAATAAATTTGGATTAAGTGAACTTATTAAAACCCCAATTTTAAATAGTTGAACCTTAGGGATTTAATGGAAACAATTGATTCAATGGTTTTGCAATTTTCATAACTTTCAAAAGGGTTGTTGTTTTGGAAATTAATCATAATTGAATTTGAAAAGGGTTTGATTATTGGATGCATTTTTATAGAAACAAAACAACAGTTTTGAAATCTCACTTTAATGGAAACAATTGATTGATTTGATTTGAAACATTCATTTGGAAATTGTAACATCACAAGGATGAAACAAAAGGTTTGAATTTTGAGTTGAAATTCAAATAGAAAACAAAGGAAAACAAATGAAAACAGAGGAAAACAAATGGAAAACAAACAAAACAAATGCAATCAACATGATGCCATGATGCAAAACATAAAATAACAGAGAGCAAAACATTCTAAAGGCTATTTTTCAGACTTGGGATGTTACAAAACGCCCCCCCTTGAAGGAATCGCGCCCCGAGATTCCTACTGACAAAAGGAAAGGTCCGGAAACTTGTTGGGAAGATCCTCTTGAGCTGTGACACGTGAAACACATCGTGCACCTTGGATAGACGTCAGGGAATTAGCAAACCACCGGAACATTTTCAATTGAAGGAAGAGGTTTGTATTGAGGGTGTATAGCTGGATAGAACTTGATTCATTTGGAGAATAGACTATCTGGAATGTGGTGATTCAGGAATGCTTCCTCGAAACAACCCCAGGTGATAGGAATGCCGGCTCTCATAGCCTGGAATCAACAACAACAACAACAACAACCTTTCTGGCCAGATAGACTTGATATTTGGGAAGTTTTGATTAGACGCCGGTAGAAGAATTGAAGTGGAAAACAACAACAAGGTTTGAACGGACGAAAAGGATGTTGAGAAGAACAGGATAACGAAGCAACACCGGGAAAAACAAGACCAAAACACTCCCGAGGTACTACGGAAAACCCATCCGGGCTTCTAAAGGATCAATATCTACTGCTTAAGGAATAGAGGATTTGCTTCCGGGGCTTACACGCCTCCGTTCTCAATCGTGAGTAGGCAACATGATGAATCATGTCACAACCACCTCCATTCCTATGGTCTAGTAGATATAACCATCCTAGAGAAACCAGAATTCGTGAAATCCTAACTTGAAAGTTTAGATGAGAAGGGAAAACAACGTTGCACTTCCTTACCAGAAAAGGGTGGGTGGGTGGGGAAAGAAGAAAAATGTCAGAATTCCTACTCTCACGTTTCATTTTTCCTATATAGCTACAAAATAGTTTCTAGACTCAACTGCGACCAGTAAAAAGGGATCCTACAGGCAGACAGGCTCTGATACCATTTGTCGCACCCTGATTTCTAGGGGATACTCATCGGGCCGAACTGGATAGCAGATGCTTGGATTATGGGGCATAACTGCTCCCACGTCCCAGCTTCCTGGTAGGCCTGCGCTTATGCGCGACAACACAAGCCCTGCTATTCCATCGTCGATGTAAACTATCCACTAGAGATCAAAGGCACTACTGTCGACGTACTTCATACCAATCACACATGGTACGTCAACAGCCTTGAACAAAGGATATCACAACAGATCTCTACGACACAAAAGATTGAAATAACTTGCAAAGGGCTCTCATTAGAGCAGAGATAGCAAATACAATCATTCAGAGGACACATGTCCCAACAATACATCAGTACAATACAGCGGAAGCATTCAACATGTCTGAGTACAGACAAGAACCAAATAGGCCTAAGAGGCCGGGAACAAACAGACGGAGCCCATCCACGAAGTCTCGGATCCTGCCCGGGTCCGCTATCTACTCGTCAGCAGTCTCGTCATACTCCACGTAGTAGCCACCATGTAGATCCTCGGAAACGTAGGTCTGCGGAAACCACAGCCCCAAAGGGGCCAGTACATAAACGTACTGGCAAGCAAGACTCACAGTTCACCAAAGTGTAGCCCGTCAACACCAAGAACAGATGCCTTGGGTCAACGGAAGAAAAGGGGTATGAAAGATGCTGCAACTGGCTGCGCTAACCAACTACAGAAACACTACCACTTCCAGCTACCAGAAAGGAGATAAGATCGAGTATTGTAACCAACTGAAAGATAACTTCAAACAAACCCATCCTGGATCTCGCCCCTTATCCAAAGAAGCAATCCGAGGATAACTCACACAGTTGTATTAAAGGTGAATCAAGTTATTGTGTCATCCACCTATTACTAGTCAAGTTATTAATCATTGGGTGTAACATGTTTGATCATTATGTTTAAGTTGTCCTGAGTACTTGTTAGCCAGTACTTTCACCAAGTAATCCATAACCGCGGAAAACACGGCTTCTCGAGAAGATTATCCCTGCAGGGTTGCACCAATTTGGCCGTACACGTATGAATAACCCGCCAGATGGGAGATCACCCCACCAAGCGGGGCACTCAACACAACCAACCATTCTTCGCATCAAGCCCAAAGCACCTTGGGCGCACGGCTAATCGAGCCCAGAAGAAAATGGACCCTCATAGCACTCTAAGAACGTGTCCCCCTATATGCCGACTACGAAAGTTCCACCCTGGCCTGGGCTCGCAAAAACATGCATGCGGCAAATGGAAAACACGAACTAAATGAGGCGATTTGGACGAGATGCGAATCAGGTCAAGTTGAGGGGGGCGCCCATACTCGCTTCCCACATGCGGGTAGTGCGCTCATCATGGATCAGTAGACAAGACCCTTTTCCTATTAGGGTCGACACTAGCAGGCCTCAAAACCACACAGGGCCTCCTGCCGGTGCCTTATCATCAAATTTATTATTAATCATAACATTAGCATGATTGATTGATTAAACATCGAGCCCCCAGAACATAAAAGAGTAGTAACAGAAAGTAACGGGTAACAGACTCGAGCAAAACAACCTAAGCATGCTAGTAAGACACTGGCTCAACCAAGGGGTGATAGGAGTGGAGGTGAGGCAATATCAAGGTTAAGGGATTCATGTGATGGGTTCGTAACAGAAACAACTACTACTAAGGCTAGCAGAAAAGAACAACGGAAGTATCGGTAATCAATGTTGAAAGGAACACAGTGGTTCATGTGAGTGATAACTTGCCTGCAAAACCCAGTAGCCTGGTACTGAGCTAACTCCTTAGAAGGGGTGTCGTAAGTATCGTCGGTCTCATCGTCGTCGTTTATCCGAGAAGAAGCAAACAAACAAGGCAGAAAGATAAACAATCATTATCATGGCATTGTGCACAATCAAATATGATGCATGTCAAGTTAATGGTTGCATCAAAATAAACTAGTTGATGAAGTGACACAATTTAAATGGACCCCTATGCAATTGGATTGCATATGGAAAAGGTCCATGCATTAAGTGGAAGCAAATGATCTATAATTGATTAACATGTGAAAGTTTGCTTATCATGATGCATGCATGATGACAACAACAAAATAACAATGAATAGCAATAATAGAGGCAAGTGAAAAGGAATTTAACAAGTGGGGAAGTTATTTGTTAAGTTTGGAAAGTTTGGTTACTTAAACATGTCACACAAGTATTTGTTGTTTTCATCAAGTTAAATTGTTCAAAATAGATAACAAAGTTTATATTTGATAAGAACACACAATTTTAGGTGGATTGCATGTTTCACTTGTTGAAAAAGGATTTCAAATAAATTATTTATGAATTAAACAAGTTTAAGCAAGAATTAAATGAATTTAATTCAAACATGAACTTATTTGAATTTTTTATTTGTTCAAAACATTAAACCAAATTCATATTTCAAAAGTTTATACTTTTATGGTTGGAAACATATTTTATATGTCCCAAAAGAATTTTAGTTGATCAAGTTATAAATTTAGCAATATTAAATGATTTAAACAAGGTTTAAATTATTTAACCAATTTTAATTATTCAAAACATGAAACAAATTTTATATTTGAAAAGTTGGTTTAATTTTGCATGGAAAACATATTTCATTTGTGGAAATTGGATTTAAAATGAGCAAGTTATTATTTTGGCAATTTTAAATGCATTAAACAAGAAACAGTTGTTTTCAGCAATTTAAATTATTCAAAACAGCAAACAAAATTTATATTTGGAAAGTACATGAAAAATTGATTGGAAAACATATTTAGTTTGTGGAATTTGGAATTTTTATGAACAAGTTATGAATTTTGCAAGTTTAAGTGAATTTGACAAGTTTTCAAATTTTGCACCAATTTAAAATATTCAAAACAGTAAACAAATTTTATATTTGGAAAGAACATTTAATTTGGTATTGAAAACATATAAAAAAAATTAAATTTGGAGTTGGGATGAATTTCTTATGCAATTTACAAAATTGGGTGCAAATCTGCCATTTTTATCTTATTAGGGACTTGGAAAAAAAAATTGCAGGGGCTATAATTATTTACCAGGGGCCTATGTGTGATTTGCTGGAAGTTCTTGTACCAAAACATTGCAAAATAAAATGTGGTTTTATTCTGCAGGGGGTGGGATTCGATCCCCCCACCTCCTGGACGCGCAAAGGGGACAGCACCACTGGGGCTGGTGCGGTTTTGCGATAGAAGGGGGGTGGCGAGGAGGTTAAGGTGTAGCTGCGGTTTTTTTTTTCTGAACTGAACTTGCCTGCACGTACTGGACAGGGGCAGACAGAGCAGATCGATGGGGATCGCCGGCAGCGGCTGCTCGCCGTGGGGGCCTGGTGCGTGAGGAGAAGAGGGAGAGGGGAGAGAGGCGAGCGAGAGGGAAGGAGGGGCTCACCTTCGAGCGGAAGGCAGGAGGCGGTCGGGTGCAGACTTGGGGGCGGACTGGGAGGTCGAGGCAGGGAAGGAGGTGCAGCGACCGGCGGAAGTCGGCGATGGCGGCGGCGACTCAGGCCCTCCCGGCCCAAGCCGAGGGGGGGCGAAGGGAGATGGAACCATGGGGGTTCCATTCCCATGCTTGGCCCGGCCGGAGGAGGTCCGGAGCTCCGGCGATCGCCGGTGGAAGGAGAGCTTTTTCTTTCGGTTGGGTTCAGTATAAGTTACAGAGAAACAAAAGAACAGAGGGAGAGGAAGATGGAGGAAGAGGATGGCGGCTGGGGAGAGGAAGAAGGGAGAGTAGGGGAAAACCCTAGGGCTAGCCATTAGGTTTATAGGGAGGGGTTGAGGAGGATCACCGTTCCCTGCTCTCTCTGTATACGTGGACAGCCCCAGATGAAACTGTACGGAGGTTAGGGATGACCATCGAAGGGGTATTGGGCTGGGCCTCTCTCTCCCTTTGGTCTGTTAGTTTTTTTTTATTAATTGATTTGTTAGTATTTTTTTTGCTGATTAGAAAAAGGAAGAAAGGGAGATGGATTGTGGGGTAGAAAAGTTAAGTGAAACTTATGTGAATTAATTAGGTCAACAACAACTTTGTATCAGCTTTTGTTTTCAAAATATTTGATTCATGTTAATGTTTGGAAAAAGAAAATGAATTCACTTTTATATTTGAATTAAGGGATTAATTGAATTGAAGCAATTCAAAAGCATTGTTTTAAAAATTCATGTTTATTTGCTACCAAATGGATGTTGGTTTTGTAAGTTTCACAATTAAAAAAATGGTTTGATGTTTGGGTTTTTATTTGAATTTGGAAAGGAATTTGAATGAATTGTTGATTAAGTGATTTAGTAAAAATAACATTTAATTAGTTTTTGGAACCTCAAGTTATTTTGAAACAAACTGGTTGGAGTTGTTTTGTTTCATTACTTTCAAATGGTTGCTATATGGAAAAAGGCAATTGAATTTGAATAAATTTGGATTAAGTGAACTTATTAAAACCCCAATTTTAAATAGTTGAACCTTAGGGATTTAATGGAAACAATTGATTGAATGGTTTTGCAATTTTCATAACTTTCAAAAGGGTTGTTGTTTTGGAAATTAATCATAATTGAATTTGAAAAGGGTTTGATTATTGGATGCATTTTTATAGAAACAAAACAACAGTTTTGAAATCTCACTTTAATGGAAACAATTGATTGATTTGATTTGAAACATTCATTTGGAAATTGTAACATCACAAGGATGAAACAAAAGGTTTGAATTTTGAGTTGAAATTCAAATAGAAAACAAAGGAAAACAAATGAAAACAGAGGAAAACAAATGGAAAACAAACAAAACAAATGCAATCAACATGATGCCATGATGCAAAACATAAAATAACAGAGAGCAAAACATTCTAAAGGCTATTTTCAGACTTGGGATGTTACAACAAGACATATCAAAACAATAAACATTAATCAATTGTAGGAAACGAAAGCGCTTGACGAAATTCCCATGTGTCCTCGAGAACGTTTAGTCATCATAAGTAAACCAATCGTCTTGTCCTTTGCTCTAAAAAGGATTGGGCCACTTGCTGCAATTATTATTTCTGTTTTTTAGTTACTCGCATTTTATTGATCTACTATATCAAAAACCACCAAAAACATGTCTGCTGGTGTTTATAGTGAATCCTTTATCCAAACTTCTTGTCAACACCTTTTGCTCCTCGTTGGTTTCGACACTCTTATTTATCAAAAGTAATATGATACAACCACTATACTTGTGGGTCATCAAGACTAATTTCTGGTGCCGTTGCCGGGGAGTGAAGCGCTATTGGTAAGTAGAATTGGTAAGGGAAACTTTTACTGTGAGTATTGTTTTTATTTTTGTCTGTTGCTTTATTTCATTATGGAGGGATTACTACTGCTACTGCTAGGGTAGTAGATGACCCGCCGTCTGCTCAATTGGATCCTTTTAAAATACTTATGAAAATTGTTGAACGTGTTATGGATAAATGCTATTTTGGAGATGGAACTGTCCATCCCGGTGATCATTTACTCTCTATACATGAATTATGCGAGTTGTTCAGGTGTGCATATATTTCAATGGACCAAGTTAAGAGGAAACTATTCTCTTTATCACCAAAGGGCAGAGCTGCGGGATGGTTTAAGATGCTGAATAATGGTTGATCTATTGGATGGGAGGAAATTATACCTCTCTTTTATTCTAAATTCTATCCTCCCAGTGAGATTCATAAGGATCAGAATCAAATATATAATTTCTAGCCTCATGATAGAAAGAGTATTTCCCAAGCTTGGGGGAGATTGAAATTATTAATGCTCAAATGTCCCATTCATGAACTCCTCGGTGATATTGTTATTAATAATTTTTATGCAAGGCTTTCTCTTCATGATAAGGATTTATTGGATGTTTCTTGTTCTGGATCATTTACACATATGAAAGGAGAAGCTAAATAGGATCTTCTTGACCGTATTCAAGAAAATACTGAAGGATGGGATAGTGACAAAGGTAGAAAGTCAGGTACAAATTATGATTATGAATGCATTAAAAATTTATGGAAACCGATGGCCTTGACTCTCAAATTTTTGCAAATTGTTTTAAGTCTTTTCCCTCCTATCTTGATATTCCCAAAAGGGAGCGAAACAAGTACCATGCACCTTATAAAGATATTGTTAATTGTGTTCCTATTAGAAATATAGAAGTTCATACTGTTAATCCTGAAGTGCCTGAACCTTATATTGAGAAAATGTCTTTCCCTGCTAAGGTAAAGGAACATTCTATTATAGCTAGTGTGGTTAACAAAAGTACAGAGAAATCTATAGATCCTGATGAATAAATAACTGTTGAACCTACAATAGCAATAGTTAAAGATCTTGTCACTGAAAGTGTAGAAGATGGACACATTATCTTCTTTGAAGATGCTTCTAATATTGTTTCACACCCTAGTAGATCTAGGAAAACTAGTGTTCCTGTGCTTTCTGTTAGGATAGGTGATCATTTCTATTATGGTTTATGTGATATTGGTGCAAGTTCAAGTGTTGTCCTTATGAGCTTTATAGATAAATCATGCATGAAATTGGTTCTTGTGAACTTGAAGAAGCTGATGTGGTTATTCAGCTTGCTAACAGAGAAACTATATCTCCAATTGGTATTGTTAGAGATGTAGAAGTTTTATGTGGTAAAACTAAATATCCTGATGATTTTCTAGTACTTGGTGCAGCTGCTAGTAAAACTTGCCCTATCATTTTTAGTAGACCTTTCTTGAACACTTGTGCTGCTGTTATAGATTGTAAGAAGGAGAAAATATTAACTAAATTTGATGGAAAATCTTATGAGTTTAATTTTTCTAAATTTGCTAAAGCTCCTTATGAAACTGAATTTCCTAATAAAGATTTTAGAGTTGAACAACTTGCCTCTATTGCTCTTGTTCCTAACAATGCTTTCCAGCAATACATGGAGGACCACGGAAGTCAGGTCTTTATGGAAGAAAGAAATGAGATTGACGATATTCTTCTTCGTCAACCAGCGATGCCGAAACACAATTTACCTGTGGAAGACTTTGGTACCACGCTACCACCCAAGGAGGATCCCCTTTTTGATTAAAAACCTTTACCTGATAATCTTGAATATTCTCATATTGATGATAAGAAAACATATCCTGTTATTATTAGTTCTAAACTTTCAGGTAAGGAAGAGGAAAGGTTATTGGAAGTATTGAAGAAACACCGCGGAGCTATTGGATATACTCTTGATGATTTGAAAGGGATTTCCCCTACTTTATGTCATCATGCTATTAATATAGAACCTAATGCAAAGCCAGTTGTTGAACATCAATTTCGTTTAATTCCTAAGATGAAGGAAGTGGTAAGAAATGAGGTATTGAAACTCCTTGATGCTGGTATTATTTATCATATTGCCGATAGTAGATGGGTAAATCATGTGCATTGTGTCCTTAAGAAAAGAGTAATTATTTGTGCCAAATAAAAATGTTGAGCTAATTGCTCAAAGAGTAGTAGTTGGTTATAGAATGTGCATTGATTTTAGAAAAGTTAACAAAGTTACTAAGAAATATTATTACCCCTTACGTTTTATTGATCAAATGTTAGAAAGGTTGTCTAAGAAAACTCATTCTTGCTTTCTTGATGGTTATTCTAGGTTTTCTCAAATTGTTGTTAAAAGCAAGATCAAGATAAAACAACTTTTACTTGTCCTTATGGAACTTATGCTTATATAAGTATGCCTTTTGGTTTGTGTAATGCTCATGCTATGTTTCAAAGATGCATGTCTGCTATCTTTCATGGTTTTTGTGAGGAAATTGTGGAAGTATGCATGGACGATTTCTCCGACTATTGTACTTCTTTCCATAATTGTTTGCACAATCTTGATAATGTTTTGCAGAGATGTGAGGAAACTAATCTTGTTCTTAATTGGGAGAATGCCACTTTATGGTAAATGAAGGAATTGTTCTTGGACATAAAATTTCTGAGAGAGGTATTGAAGTTGACAGAGCTAAAGTTGAAGCAATTGAGAAAAAGCCCTGTCCCAGATGTCAAAGGTATTCGTAGTGTTCTTGGTCATGCTTGCTTCTATAGGAGGTTTATTAAAGATTTCTCTAAAATATAAAAGCCTCTTACTAATCTTCTCAAAAAATATGTACCTTTTGTTTTTTATGATGATTGCAAAGAAGCTTTCGAAACTCTAAAGAAGGCTTTAATTTCTTCTCCTATAGTTCAACCACCTGATTGGAATTTACCCTTTAAAATTATGTTTGATGCTAGTGATTTTGCTGTAGGTGATGTTGTTGGACAGCGAATAGATAAGAAGTTGAGTGTTATTCATTATGCTAGTAAAACTCTTGATTCTGCTCAAAAGAATTATGCTACCACTGAGAAAGAGTTCCTAGTTGTACTTTTTGCTTGTGATAAGTTTATACCTTATATAGTTGATTCAAAAGGTACTATTTATACTGATCATGCTGCTATTAAGTACCTTATGGAAAAGAAAGATGCCAAGCCTAGGCTTATTAGATGGGTGCTGCTTTTACAAGAGTTTGATTTGCATATTATAGATAGGAAGGGTGCTGAAAATCCTGTTGCTGATAATTTATCTAGATTGGAAAACATTGCTTATGACCCTATTCTTGTTAATGATAGTTTTCCAAATGAACAACTGGCTGCCATAAAAGTAAGCTCACGAGATAGTCCTTGGTATGCAGATTGTGCTAACTTTATTGTTTCTAAGTACTTGCCTCCGACCTTTATAGCTCAGCAAAGGAGGAAATTCTTTTATGATTTGAGGCATTATTTTTGGGATGACCCACACTTATATAAAGAAGGAGTAGATGGTATTATGCGAACATGTGTTCCAGAACATGAACAGCGAGAGATATTGAGAAAATGCCATGGTAGTGCTTATGGAGGACATCACGCTGGAGATAAAACCGCATAGAAGGTTCTACAATCAGGTTTCTATTGGCCTACTCTCTTTAAAGATGCACGAAAGTTTATTTTATCTTGTGATGAATGTCAAAGAGTTAGTAATATTTCTAGACGCAATGAAATGCCTATGAATTATTCTCTTGTTATTGAACCTTTTGGCTGTTGGGGATTTGACTTTATGGGTCTGTTTCCTCCTTCGAATGGTTATACTCATATACTTGTTGTTGTTGATTATGTTACTAAATGGGTAGAGGCTATTCCTACAAAGAGTGTTGATGGTTAAACCTCATTAAAAATACTTAAAGATGTTATTTTCCCTAGGTTTGGTGTTCCTGGATATCTTATGACTGATGGAGGTTCTCACTTTATTTATGGTGGTTTTACAAAAACCTTGCTAAATATGATGTAATCATAGCATTGCTTCAACTTATCATCCCCAAACAAGTGGGCAAGTAGAATTATCAAATAGAGAAATTAAATCTATCTTGCAAAAGACTGTTAATGAATCTAGGAAAAATTGTGCTAGTGAGTTAAATGATACTTTATGGGCTTATAGAACTTCTTGTAAAAATCCTATGGATATGTCTCCTTATAAAATGGTTTATGGAAAATCTTGTCACTTTCCTTTAGAATTAGAACACAAAGCTTATTGGGCAGTGAAAGAACTTAATAGAGATTTTAAACTTGCCGGTAAGAAAAGGATGTTTGACTTGAGTTCTTTAGATGAATGGAGAAGTGAAGCCTATGAAAATTCTAGACTGTTTAAAGAGAAAGTTAAGAAATGACATGATAGGAGAATTCTTAAGAGAGAGTTTCATGTTGGTGAAAAGGTTCTATTGTATAGGTCTCGTCTCAGATTTTTGCAGGAAAATTACTCTCAAGATGGGAAGGACCTTTTGTTATTGAAGAGGTGTACCATTCGGGTGCAATCAAAATTGTTTCACTTAAAGATAACACTACACAAGTGGTGAATGGGAAAATACTCAAACATTATATTTCTGGAGATTCTTATAATGAAGATGTTGATACTATTCAAGTGGTGACTATGGAGGATTTTATTAAAGAGCAAATTCCAGAAACTGCAAAGTCCGTTTTCGAACAGGTAATAGTTTTGGTAAGAAAAAGTTCGCGTTTAACTTTCCAACTTATATTTTTGTTGCTTTTAGGAAATGTGAAAAATTATGAGACGAAAAAGGGTAGGAAACGGTGCCCGGAGGAACCACACCATGGCACATCGCGGGCCCACCCCTGGCCGCGCCACCACATGGCGTGGGTGCCTTGGATCCCGTCTCCGACCCGTTTTCACTCCGCACCTTCCTTTTGTTATGAAACTTTTTGCTATATAATCTCCTGGATCCCCCGAGGTTCGTATATCGTGTTCTCGTCGTATTTTCTTATGGATCTGTTTCTGCCAGATTTCATCTTGAGATTTAGAGCCAAGATGTCCTCTTCTGGACTCCCCAAGGACAACTTATTTGTGAACATCGTCAAATTGTACATGAATGAGTTGAAGATGCATCCCAAGGAGTTGCTGCTCAAGGATGGGATGGTGTAAAAAGAAGATGTCCGGGTTCCTAAAGGAGAAGGCAGTCTAGAAACTAGGATGGAAGAGCTGGAGCAAGAAGTCTTTCGGTACAAGAAGATGGCAGAGCGTGAAGTGGACATCTGATATCCCACAAGTATAGGGGATCGCGTGTAGCCTTTTTGATAAGTAAGAGTGTAGAACCCAACGAGGAGCTAAAGGTAGGATAAGTGTTCTCTCAAGTTCTATCAACCATTGATACAACTCTGCGCACACTAAACATTTACTTTATCTAGGAAATAATACTAGAGCAATAATAAGGGTATGAGATAGCTTTGCGAGATAATAAATATATGAAATTAAAGTTAGTTGCTGCAGCAATAAAGTACACTAAATGACTATAACTAACAACACCATGAGTGTGGAAAAGTGGTGGTAATTGTGATGGATTTGTCCATGATCAAATAGTCAAATACAAGGTCGATGTTCCTCTTTTATGTGGGAGAGACAATGCTAACAAGGTCACACTATCCAATGATTGCAAGTTCTTATGATTGGAACTCTAGAAAACATCTGTAACTATTAGAAGATACATTAAGGTAAAAATACCCAACCATAGCATTAAGATCAAAAGGTCATCTTTATCCCATATGCTTCACTCACTAGATTAGGGCTCATGTTTCTGTCACTCAAGCAGCCCTCCCTCTAGCTTTCTACACATACTACAAACCCTATGATGTGATCCATGCGTGCATAAACATATGATGGCACCATAGGACTGTAACAAATTCAATATATAGGTCAAACCATACATAGAGATTCAACAATCAATCATATGACAAAAGAGATCTACACAAACATGACATAGATGCAATAGATCATCTACAAATAATTTATAACGTCAAACACCATGTTTATATAGGGCGGTACATAGGTGTGTGGGAGGATGAACCACTGTAGACAAGGAGGAATTGGCGATAAAGATGGCGGTGAAGACGGTGGAGAGGACAGCGCATGACACAGGGCGGCGCCGGCGGTGGCGTAGGGACTCCTTCCCTGCGCCGTCGGCATCATGGGGGAGCGTCGCCCCTCAGCCCTCTTCTTCATGGTCTTGGGAGCCCTCCCCCATGGATATGAGATCCATGCGGGAGGCTAAAACGTGGTTTTGCTGACTGGAAATTCGTGGTATCGGGTGTCTCCCACGATCTAGGTTTCCTCCCTTTATATAGTCTCACGGATTTCCGTCATCCCATCTAGGGCTGCGATAAATCGGGCGTATCTCGTCCGTCCGGACTCAGAATCAGGCGAATTTTAGGTCTAGATCGTACGCGTGAAATTCCCCACAATTTTGTCTTCTGTGAGATTTCCGTTTGATTCTGTCTTAGACCCGTAACGTGGCAATCTTTAAAAAGTGTTTTCAGACAAATTTCAGAAAAGTCCCAATTCGACTCCAACAAGGTTTCTTCTTCTATTTTTGGTAATTCCTACACATCAAAGTGTAAAACAAGAATATTGTGCATTTTTGCAACTATTAGTAGGTTAGTCCAAATAAATCATAAACTTAATATAAAAACAATTATGAAAGCATTAAAGTAGCATGAAACCATCAAAAATTATAGATATGTTTTGGACGTATCAACACCCGCAAACTTAGTTCCTACTCGTCCTCGAGTAAGGTAAAACGATAAAAACAAAATAATTTTTGAGGTGACATGCTACCAACATAATATTGATCATCATATTTGTAAAAGTATTTGTAAACTGAGATTATAGCGCTCTAAACATAGGCATGATAGATATAATTCTAACAATGAAACATAGCAATCACTTTGCATCATGAAAAGTAAACAGATAGAAGATCGTGAATAACAAAGCATTGAAGGTTATACGTTTGTTTCAAGCATAGAGAAAACATAGCAAAGTGATATTTCGCTTGTCCTTAAAAGTGGGCAAAACATAAATGCCAGGACACCTTCAAAGTTTAAGAGGAAGACTAGAACAAATAATTTGAGAGCAAATAATAACACATCATGAATCAATTAATAATGTTTCTGGGACAAATGCATATAAAACTTAGAATGACAACTATGCTCTCTCAACTGTGCATAAAGTTAGAAGATGGAGACTCAACATAAAAGTAAAATAAATACCCTTCGCAGAGGGAAGCATGGATCACTCATATGCTAGAGCTTTTATTTTATTAAACAGAAGTATTGAAAACATTTTTTTAGAGAGGTGTATGCTTATGTCAACGAATAGAAAACAGAAAACACAATTCATCACAAGCCAACTAGACTTCACAAGAGCGACTCCCATTGAAGGATACAACTGGGTAGAAGTTCATCTCTTTTTCTCTTTTGTTTACACAATTATGCTTCGACTAATAAATCAGGGGCAAAAATAGTGAAGAGAATTTGTTTTTATTAATTTGGGGCTGGGCACCCCGCTACCAGCTCTTCTATCAATTGGATAACTGGATGAATACACTAGTCTAGGGTGTGAAATACAATCAACAAGTGAGATAAAGATTCTCTATTTACGTCCTCATGAGCTAAAACGGGAACACAAAACAAGATTAATTTTGAAAGTTTTAAAGGTAACACATGAGAAATTTACTTTGGAGTGGCAGTTAAATACCACATGTAGGTAGGTATGGTGGACACATTTTGCATACTTTTGTTTTTGGGATTTTGGATGCACGAGTAGAGCTCATACTCAGTAGAGGTGGAGGCTAGCAAAAGACTGGGATTGACAAATCGAGAGAGCAATAATGGCCATAATCATGCATAGCGACAAAAACATCATTAATCAAAGCATAAGTGGTACTACAAGTTCAAAAAATAAATGATCATAGAGGCTATAAGTGACTGGTTTGTAGTCATAAACATGGTGTAAGCATGCGCCAAGTCAACCAAATAAAACATTAAAAGGAGAACACCACAAATTTATGCTTCACTATGACATGAACAACTCATGATTCTTTCAATGGCACATTAAACACTTTCAGCTATTTGAGACAAATCATGCTACAAAAATAACCAATAGGATTTAGAATTAAAATAACATCTAGCATGACATGAAAAAGTCTAGCCACAGTCTATACAAACTTCTATTTGCATCGTTATAAATTCTACCACATGCAGCAGTTTATTTTCCCAACAAGCACCATACAAGTATGTTTTAACAAAAACTCTCTAAATGCTACAACAATAAAGCATGTGATTACTCACATAACTCTACTAAAACTAACATCTCTGAATAAGAGATGCAACGAAAACAGAAGCTAAACATGAATTTTACAGCACCTAGAAGAAAAACTAAGAATACAAGCATAACGAGTATTCAAATGAAAAACTGGAGCGTGTCTATCTCTCCCAAACAAGGATTATAGGTTCAAATGATGTTTATTTCAGCAAGGAAAACAAAATAAAACAAAGGAAAACAAAAGAAAAACAAACAGACGCTCCAAGTAAATTTCATATGATGTGACCGAATAAAAATATAGTTTCACTAGAAGTGACCTGATAAATTGCTGATGAATAAGGGATGCCTTGGGCATCCCCAAGCTTAGATGCTTGATTCTTCTTAGAATTTGCTGGGATGAACCACGGGGGCATCCCCAAGCTTTGACCTTGCACTCTTCTTGATCACATTATATCACCCTCTTCTCTTGACCCTTGAAAACTTCCTTCACACCACACTTAAAGAGTAATTCGCATTAGAGGGTTAGTGCAAAAATAAAAAAAATCATGGGTTCTGCATGGGCACAAGTGCTATTAATACTTTTAAACATTAGCTAAAAATCGTAAAAGAGCAAATGCAAGAAAAATGGCAGAATCTGCCAAAACCAGAACAGTCTGTAAAGACGAATTTTTTCGGGGCACTTACGTTGCTCGAATCGAAAATCTTAAAGAACACTTTTTTTTGGAATTAGCTGAGGAAAAAGCACAAAAAGTTTCAGGTCACTTCGATCTTTATGTGAATTATAGGATTTTTTATGATGGACAACACAAATCTGTTTTCTGCACAGAAATCCAAACCCAACTCCAACTTTCGTTAGAAACTTTACTTGGCACAACTAATACATGAAAATAAAGATACAAAGAAGTTTCTACATAAGTATACAACACCTTGACTCAAAGAAAACAGAGAAAAACAATGCAAAAAATAAACCATAGGTTATCTCCCAAGAAGTGCTTTTCTTTAACGCCTTTTAGCTAGGCATGGAAAAAGAAGGGATGCCTTGGGCATCCCCAAGGTTTGATGATTGAATATTCTTGAACACTTAATTGAGGTGCACTTGTGAGTCCCCAAGATTGATCTTTTATCTTCTCATTCATCTCGTATCACCATCTCCATTGAATCTTAAATACTACATTCACATAAAACTTGACAAAAACTCATTAGTAGTGTTAGTACTCATTAAATAAAATCCACTCATGTTCAAGCATTGATAAGTTTCATAATATTTACTAAACATTAGCCATTATATATACCGAGGTTTCTTATAAAATTTCTGTTGTCCGTCGAAAAACTAAGGAAACTAAGAACACTAAGTACAATATTGAATAAACAACGAAATTTGCGAAAACTGAACAGCCTGTAAAGATGGCACTCAATGATATAGTTACTTAGCTCAAATAAAAAACTTAAACCTTATGAAAGAAATATCATAATCTCAGTTTTATGCACAAAAGAATTCAGATCAAAATACTATTCCGAGATTTATCACGATTTTTTACAGTGAAGCACAGGAATTCTATCTAAATAGATTCAGTCAGTAAAGATCGAATTATTAGACCTATCTACGTACCTCAAATCAGATAAAGTTAGTCTAACGAAAGAAAGGTAATAAGCATTAATTTGCACTCAAGAAATTCAGATCAATATCACATTCTGGTGATTTTAAACATTTTATACGGTGAAGGACAAAAAATTTGTTTCTGGACAACAAAGCAAAACTATCAACTTCCAAGTAACTAGAAACTACAATTATCAATTTAGTTTTATGGTACAGAGTAATATGTATAATATATACAATATACACAATATATACAAGTTTTTAACTGAAAAGCTTCCATGGAAAGATTTGTTTTGGTTTCATAGGCATGAACACAAGTGTTCAAGGTCAACCCCCACTTAATCATTACTGATCTTTCCAATCACTTTCCTTTTTGAAAACGTTTTTAGATAAAAAGTACAACTATTTTTTTTTGTAATTTGTGTTCCCTATCCATAACTAAATATAGCAAACAACTTAAAACTGAAAATAAAACTACTTAGAGACAAAGCAAACAAGTGCACACAAGAACATTCACCCCACGCTATTGCTCCCTGGTAACGGCGCCAGAAAAAGTCTTTATATCCCACAAGTATAGGGGATCGTGTGTAGCCTTTTTTATAAGTAAGAGTGTCAAACCCAACGAGGAGCTAAAGGTAGGATAAGTGTTCTCTCAAGTTCTATCAACCACTTATACAACTCTACACACACTAAACATTTACTTTATCTAGGAAATAATACTAGAGCAATAATACAGGTATGAGATAGCTTTGCGAGATAATAAATACATGAAAGTAAAGTTAGTTGCTGCAGGAATAAAGTATGCCAAATGTGTCCACCATCCTACCTACATGTGGTAATTAACCGCCACTCTAAAGTAAATTGCTCATGTGTTACTTTTAAAACTTTCAAAATTACTCCTGTTTTGTGCTCCTGTTTTAGCTCATGAGGACGTAAATTGAGAATCTTTATCTCACTTGTTGATTGGACTTTCACACCCTGGACTAGTGGCTTAATCCGCTTATCCAATGATAGAAGAGCTGGCAGCGGGGTGCCCAGCCCCAAATTAATAACAACAAATTCTCTTCGCTATTTTTGCCCCTGATTATCAGTCAAAGCATAATTGTGTAAACAAAAGAGAAAGAGGGATGACCTTCTACCCAGATGCGTCCTTCTATGGGATCCGCTCTTGTGAAGTCTAGTTGGCTTGACATACTGTATTTTTTGTTTACCATTCGTCGACATAAGCATACACCTCTCTTAAAATATAGACACTCCTCCACGGTATGGGATTTTTGGCAGACACCCGAGGATTCGGTTAGCCATGGTTTGTGTAAGATGGTTGGGAGGAGTGTCAAGCTTTTATACCTCTGTTTAATAAAATAAAAGCTCTAGCACATGAGTTGATCCCTGCTTCCCTCTACGAAGGGCCTTTATTTTACTTTTATGTTGAGTCACCATCTCTAACTTTATGCACAGTTGAGAGAGCATAGTTGCCATTCTAAGTTTTATGTGCATTTGTCCCAGAAACATTATTAATTGATTCATGATGTGTTATTGCTTATTCTCTAATTATGTTTTCTAGTCTTCCTCATGAATTTTGTAGGTGCCCTGGCATTTATGTTTTGCCCCACTCTTAAGGACTAGCAAAATATCACTTTGACATGTTTCTTTATACTTGAAACAAACGTATATCTTTTGTTGCATTGTTATCCATGATCTCTTATTTGTGTTACTTCTCATGATGTAAGGTGATTGCTATTCTTTATTATTAAAATTCTATTTATCATGCTTGTGTTTAAGTTCTACGATCTCAACTTATTTATGCTTTTACATTATTAATGATCAAGTTTATGTTGGTAGCATGTCACCTCAGAAATTATGTGTTTTTTATCGTTTACCTACTCGAGGACGAGTAGGAACTAAGCTTGGGGATGTTGATGCATCATAAACGTATCCTTAATTTCTGATGTTCCATGTTGTTTTCTTATTGTTTCCCACATGTTTTCTATACATTTTATGTAATTTTTATCGATTTTCCGGACTAAACTATTGACAAGATGCCATAGAGCGAGTTCCCTGTTTTCTGTTGTTTTTAGTTTTAGAAAAGTTGTTCTGGAAATATTCTCGGAATTGGAAAATTCGAAGCCCGGAAGTCTTAGAATTAGTGAAGGTTCCACGGAGTCCCCGGCCTCCACCGCCTTTGCTCTTTTGCCTATTTATACCCCCCGATACGTAAACCCTAAATATATACCACTTTGTCCCAAAAACACCCGAGGCCGCCGTCATCGTCATCCCGAGGTCAGGAGGGTTCTGGACCTCTCCCCGGCACCCTGCCAGGAGGGGAATTCATCACCGAAGGGCTCTACACCATCATGCCCTCCTCCGAAGTGATGCGTGAGTAGTTCATCCCTGGACTACGGGTCCATAGCAGTAGCTAGATGGTTGTTCTCTCCACTTTGTACCTCATGTTTAGATCTTGTGAGTTGCCTAACATGATCAAGATCATCTTTATGTAATGCTACATGTTGTGTTTGCTAGGATCTGATGAATTTTGAATGCTATGTCTTCTGATTATCAATCTATCATTTTATCTTCATGCTTATGTTATTTATGATCTTGCATGTTCTCCGTTATTAGTAGATGCTCTAGCCAAGTAGATGCTAGTAACTCCAAGAGGGGGTATTTATGCTTGATAGTGGGTTCATGCCTCCTTTGCATCTGCGATCGAGTGACAGAAACGTGACGGATGGAGGATGTGTTGTTGCCATTAGGGAGAAAACAACGGTGTTTACCTAGTTTACATTGTTTATATTACACACTTTGCTTACAGCGATAATATGTTGCTTGCAACTTAATACCCAACGTTTGTTCGGATGATATTCAGAGGGTGGATTATTAGACATAGATGCAGTTGGATGACGGTCTATGTATTTTGTTGTAATGCCCGCATGAAATACATAGTAATCTTTATGTCTTGCATATGCACTACGGTGCAGCCTTCATTTTTGTCAATTGCCCAGTTGTAATTTGTTCACCAGACATGTTATTTATCTTTCACGGAGAGACACCACTAGTGAACTATGGACCCCGGTCCTTTTTCCTCATACTGATAAAACACCTACTGCTTTCATACTGTTCCTACTGTTTTCCTATTGTTTTCCATACCATACGTTTAACCTCTTTGTGTTCAGCAAAAACGGTGAGATTGACAACCTCACTGCTTCGTTGGGGCAAAGTGATTTGATTGTGTTGTGTAGGTTCCACGTTGCTGTTGAAACGGTAGTGCGCCCTGCCATCTCAGCTGCATCAACCTTCTGAAGTTACTCCTTCCTCCTATTGGTCGATTCAACCTTGGTTTCTTTCTGAGGGAAACTTGTTGCTGCACTCTTCATACCTTCCTCTTGGGGTCTCCCAACGAACGTGTGTTCACACGCATCAAGAACCCTTATGTCCCGCAACATTTCTTTTACTTGGATGAAGCAAGACAGAAGTGGCCAGCAGTCATGGAGATGATGGACTTTCACGGAATCAGCTCTCTCATGAAGATTGACCTTCCCTTTGCTCACGAGCTTATTCGGGAATTCTATGCCACTATTCACTTCACCGAAGGGCGTCGGTCTATGACATGGATGAGTGGCAGTGTCAAATGTATCGCCACCATTGCTGAGTTTGCTTCTGTTCTCAGCCTCAAGGAGTTGCCTTTTCTCCTATGGTTAACATCCGGATCCATGTTGAGACTGGGGTCTGATGAAGGCTTAACAGGGCATCCGCCATTGCTATCCTCCATTGCCTCTAAGTACATTCTGAAGGCCGCTTACTTCACTGACTTTTGGTATGTCATCCATACCATCCTGCAGAACACTATTAATGTGAAGTTTGGCAATAAGGGAGAGGTTCACAAGTGTCTCGTAAATGTCCTATATCACATTGTTCGTGCCAAGGAAGCAAAGAAAAAGCTTGATATTATGGACTGCATGTGGCAAGAGATGAAGACGGTTATCCGTGAAGGGAAAGTTCTCATCTATGGCTAGTACCTTCAGGTGCTCTTTGAGGTCAAGATCCCTGCTTCTCTCATTACCAACTACCAGATGGTTGCTCTCGCCTGTATTCCTCTCAATGGTCCCTCCCTTGAAGCTACACATCCCAAGACCATGAGGGCTCGTACAACCATGTCTGAGGAGATTCCCGGTTCTCCTTCTGTTGATGGTGCCTGTGACATTGATGCTCCAGTTGCTAAGCCCAAGAAGTTTACACTCAAGGCTTCTCTTCAAAAAATGATTTTTTTTACTTCATTGATCATCCGTCCAAAGAATATAAGGCATACAAAAAGGATAAGCTCTCTCGACGGAATCAAAGGCTCATTATGCAAAAACTTGACCTCTCGGTTGAAGCTAGCTCTAACAAGCTCTCTGAGAATTCTTGGCAGTCCGAGCACACATATTGGCTCGGTGATGATGCCTCTTCCCTAGGTCAGTTTTGCCATGACAATACCACAAAAACTATCTCCAACAAGGCTCTTATTCCACAAGGCGATCAATATGATGAGGAAGGAGAGGAAGAGGATGATGAGGATGTCTAGGGTCATGATGGTGATGACGATGATGATGAGGACTTCATGAAGTGACCCCTTGGGTGCATAGCTTCGCTTTCTCCGTTTTTGGTGTCTTGATTCCAAGGGGGAGACAGATCTATTAGGACTACCGGGGATTTTCATTGGGGGCATTGCATCATCTGTTTGCTTCTTCCATTTGGAATTTGCTTTGATACCTTATCTGAACTCTATTTGGTTTTTACGATTTGTAGAGCTTGGTTATTCGTATAAAATTGTAAGACTATGTCATCCCCGGGTTATCTATCTATATGATGAAGACTATGGTGAGCTTATATCTATAATTTACCTATAGTCCTATAATGGTATGTTACAAAGCGTTCCATCTCTACAGCCAAATGATCTACATGTTGAATTTTTGCTCTCTATCTTCATACTTAAATTACTAGCTATTGTTGATAAAATATTGATGTATAGAACATTGGGGGAGCGATCAGTCTATTTTTGTGTGCCCCTAGACCTAAATAAATCGCTAAAACTTGGGCACACAGCTAGGGGGGGCTAGGAAAACTTGCAAATCTTAAATTCATATATTTCTCCTTACAAATCTGTATGTTGTCATCAAACATCAAAAAGGGGGAGATTGAAAGGACTGTCCCTAATCTTATTTTGGTGTTTGATCACAACACTTGGAAAGTCTAACTATTTACTTGAAATATTTAGGAAATACAAAGTATTGCAAATTGGATGGAATAATCTCTCAAAAAGGTACAAATGGATCAAGGGAATAAATGTTCGGCTTGAGGCCGGGTGCTTCCGTTCGGTGTCCGGCTTGCGCCCCATGGAGCCGGCCTAGGCCGGACTCACTACCGAGAGGCTGGGCTGCCTTCCTAACCGGCCTAGGCCGGGTTGTGGCCGGCCCCAAGCCTACCTAGCCGGCCTAGGCCGGGCTGAGGCCGGGTTCCCTGCACGGCTCCCTCTGCGTCCCTGCTGGCCTGCCCCGAGGCCGGGTTTCCTGCACGAAGTCAAAGATGCCCAAACGGCCATACCCCCCAGACTATAAAAGGGGGTCTTCTTCTACCTTTAGAAGGTGTCACTTGAAACTTCTCTCTCCACCATTTTTGACCACTTCAAAACTCATAGATATTCTCAAATACCCAAAGCTCTTGATCTCTTGGGATTTGGAGGAGAGCCACTAGATCTACAACTCCACCAAACCAGTTTGCCACAGCCCCACTAATCACTTAGGGATATTGAAGTTCTTGGTTCATTGGAACCGAGAACCTTGTTGCTCTTAGGTCATTGGAGCTTAGAGCCTTGTTGGTGTCCTCGAAGCTTTGGGAGCTCGTGGATCTTGTTTCTCGGAGTCTTGGAGGCTTCGTGGATTTTGTGGGGACCCTCCAAGTTGTGGAGTGTGCCTCATCCTAGTAAAGGTTCTAGTTGTCAACCTCAACGACAACATAGTTATTCGTGCCTCGTCCACTTTGGTGGTTGGACACGAAGGAGATACGGTGTGCCATTTGACGGCTACTCAGTGTTCCACTTTGGTGGCACCACACCGCACCACTTCAACGGAGATTAGGTTCCATTGGGAAGTGAACTTCGGGATAAATCTCCGTGTCATTGTGTTCGGTTATTCCTCAACTTACCTTTACTTGTTGCTACTAGCTTAGTTACTTGAATATCTTGTGCTAGTATTATTTTATAATCATATAGGATTGTTCTCCTAGTTGCATAATCTAGACAAACTAAATTTTATCAATTATCTTTAATTAAAAAGTAAAATTTGTAGTTAACTTATTCACCCCATCTAGTTAACCTTCTCGATCATTCACCCCCCCTCAAAATTCTTTACATGAGAGGGGAGGGGTAGGATTTTTATTGTTAGAATTTTTGGAGTTACAAATATACCTATGTCCTTCTACCCAATGTTTACTTTTTGATTACTCAAAAGGCTAGGTTCATTTCCCCTTGGATGAAAATGTACATGCTATTTTAAATTGGAAAACAATTCGGTATAGCCAGGGGCTATCGTCCGGGTCACCACGTGCTAACAAGCACATCCACGTGTCGTCGGGTTAGGGGCCCACGTTGTACTGAGTGGTTCTCTTCTCCATGATTCCCATTTCCTCCCATCCTCTCCTCTGGTAACGTCCTGCGCCCCACGACGACATGGCCTACCTAACCGGCAGACTCCACGGATGTGGAGTTATACGTCATAAATGTATCCTTAATTTCTGATGTTCCATGTTGTTTTCTTATTGTTTCCCACATGTTTGATATACATTTCATGTCATTTTTATCGATTTTCCGGACTAACCTATTGACAAGATGCCACAGAGTCAGTTCCATGTTTTCTGCTGTTTTTAGTTTCAGAAACGTTGTTTTGGAAATATTATCGGAATTGGAAAATTCGAAGCCCGAAAGTCTTAGAATTCCCGAAGGTTCCATGGAGTCCTGAAAATACCCGGAGGGGGGCCTCAGGGGGCCCACGCCATAGGGTGGTGCCCCCCTTGGCTGCGCCGGTGGGTGGTGTGGGGCCCCCAGGGCTCCACCGCCTTTTCCCTTTTGCCTATATAATCCCCCCGAGACATAAACCCTAAAAAAAATACCACGTTTACCTATGAAACACCCGAGGTCACCGTCACCGTCATCCTGAGATCGGGAGGGTTCTGGAGCTCTCCCCAGCACCTGTCGGAGGGGGAAATCATCACTGGAGGGGTCTACACCACCATGCCCTCCTCCGAAGTGATGTGTGAGTAGTTCATCCCTGGACTACGGGTCCATAGCAGTAGCTAGATGGTTGTTCTCTCCACTTTGCACCTCATGTTTAGATCTTGTGAGCTGCCTATCATGATCAAGATCATCTTTATGTAATGCTACATGTTGTGTTTGTTGGGATCTGATGAATGTTGAATGCTATGTCTTCTGATTATCAATCTATCATGTTATATTCATGCTTATGTTATTTATGATCTTGCATGCTCTCCGTTGTTAGTAGATGCTTTGGCTAAATAGATGCTAGTAACTCCAAGAGGGAGTATTTATGCTCGATAGTGGGTTCATGCCTCCTTTTCATCTGTTCTCGAGTGACAGAAACGTGACGGATGGAGGATGTGTTGTTGCTATTAGGGAGAAAACAACAACGCTTTGTCTAAGGATGATGTTATTGTTTACATTACACACTTTGCTTACTGCGATTATCTGTTGCTTGCAACTTAATACCCAACGTTTGTTCGGATGATTCGAAGGGTGGATTTTTAGTCATAGATGCAGTTGGATAACGGTCTATGTATTTTATTGTAATGCCCGCATGAATCACATAGTAATCTTTATGTCTTGCATATGCACTACGGTGCAGCCTTTATTTCTGTCAATTGCCCAGCTGTAATTTGTTCGCCACACATGTTATTTATCTTTCACGGAGAGACACCACTAGTGAATTGTGGACCCCGGTCCTTTTTCCTCATACTGATAAAACACCTACTGCTTTCGTACTGCTCTCATACTGCTCTTATACTGTTACTACTGTTTTCCTACCGTTTTCCACACCATACGTTTAACCTTTTTGTGTTCAGCAAAACCGGTGAGATTGACAATCTCACTGCTTCGTTGGGGCAAATTGATTTGATTGTGTTGTGTAGCTTCCACGTTGCTTCTGAACCGGTAGTGCGCCCTGCCATCTTAGTTTCTTCAACCTTCTGAAGTTACTCCTTCCTCCTACTGGTCGATTAAGCCTTGGTTTCTTACTGAGGGAAAATTGTTGTTGTGCTCATCATACCTTCCTCTTGGGGTCTCCCAACGAGTGCAAGATCTGCACCATCAAGGAGCCATGAGCTCGTCGGTGCATCTCCGTCCACCGCGACATGGAGTTGATACTGCAGTGCATGTCCGAGGATACAGATGATGGTCCTCAGTGACATGGACGGGGCCTCAAGATCCTGCCGTCATGTTCGGGTCTTTAAAACTTTGAGCCTGTCCGCGTAAACGTCCTCCCGGGAGTCTACCATCGGCAAGATCCACCAACTCCCGCGCCACCTCGGTGAGCTCTTCATGCCTTTCCCCATCGATGCAGCACCTAGGCATCGATGTGCTACTCATCCAGTGGCGGTGCTCCTCCGCCAACACTGATGCTGCAATAGCACATTTTTTTGCATCATACGGTGTGTGGATTTGTATCACAAGAAGAATTTTCTTGCTACAATTATTTTCCCATTTTGCATCATGTCTCATTGGAAGGGATCGCCGGAAGATTATTTTGCTACGATGCTATAATATAAACATTTTTTCCACAATCGTTTTATGGTTTTGCTACAATAGAAAAAAGTTTTTGCTAAGAGGTCTTTGGCGACGTCTTCGTCGATGTCTTCGACAAGGTCGGTTTGTCTATGATAGCACAAAATTATCATTTTAAACAAACAATTTTTTTACTTCATAGGAGCAATTGCGGGATTTGTATGGAAACTATAAATTGCTGTAATAGCACAAAATTCTTATTTCAAGCGACTCGTTTTTTACTTTGTAGGAGCAAAAGCGGGATTTTGAGGCAAAACTGGACACGTGTTAGCAGGAGGAACCGGGGCTGGAATGTTTTGAGCACCAGAGGGCGCTCAACGTTGTCCTTTTAAATTCGGGCCTTCAACATAGTGTTCTCCTCAATGACATGTTTTTTCACAACAAGGGTTAGCATCACAAGTATCAATATTTAATTCAATAGAAGGAAAAGTTGCAAAATGTCTTAGAATACTAGTTTGAAGTTGATCATAATACTCTTTGAGTTTGGTGAGATCACTTGAGAGTATGTTGTGGGTCTTCTCAAGTTGCTAAATATCCTTGATGAGTTAATTGTGGCCAACCATAAGATCGCCATTTTGGATTTTGAAAATTCTTCCATTCTCTATAGCACTATCATAGGTTTCCTTCACGATAGATAAATCTAAAGTTTGGGTTTCCTCAGATGACTCTTTTAGAGATTTCTCTTCCACAAGGTCTTACTCTATATCCTCGATTTTATCGTAATGATGTCGGGTATGCCTTTCCACTCTATTATAGTCTCCTTGGTTTTCTCAAGAAGAGCACTAGACTCTCCTACACTAGTACAAAACCTGGCGCTAGAGCCGGTTTACATACAATGGACAGAGCCGGGTTATCAACCGGCTCCAAGCTAGGGTCACTAATAATATATCTGCAGAACCGGTTAAAAAACCCGGCTCTAAAGACCAAATCCCTCAGGCGGCTCAAAATAACAACCGTCTCCAATAGTAGAGACAGACGATTTAAAATGCCGTCTATGAAGGGTGCTCATCAGAGACGGCTTCTACCTGTGGCCGTTGCTAGTTCCAGACTGTCCGTTTTTTCTCTCCGACATCAAAAGACCTCTAAATATTGACAATAATTGTGTTCTCCGGGAAAATACCCGAGATGTCTGATTTTTTGTTACTGCATCACAACACAGGAGAAATCCTTACCCAGCGGTTGCATCTAGTAATATACATATAGCAAATCGATCACATACATTTACATACAACTATATATATAGCTAGCACAAAGTAAGAAAAAGATAAATGTACGTTTCATTGGACAACACACCCTTATATAGACTTTTGATAGCTAAAACCATAATTCTAAATGAGCTAGATCTCAAAGACGATATCCATGTTGGGGTCATTAGACTCCCTCAGAATGATCAAAACAGGTTGATCAACTTGAAGATTCTTGCCTTTGACGAACGTCTTCCACCCCAGAATGTCAATGATTATGCGACGATCGGGTGTCATGTTGTATGTAATGCTGATGACGGGCGCCCCTGCTGCTCCAAGTCGTAGTCCAACGCATCCATGACTCTGTATGCCAGCATTTTCCGCTATCTTCTTAGATAGTTTATGCGCATGAAACATGCATGTAATCATGTATACTGAATATGAACACTAAGGACAATATCATATATGAGAGGGACGGGTAGAAGTTGTACCATATCACGTCTGTTCAGATTTGTGTCTGCCAAGTGTGTCACAAACAGAACCCCAACATAGGGTCCAAAGGTAGAAACTGAGCGAGACGGTTCTTCTCATCGTTATGCAGAGTAACCCTATGGGCAACGATGATTGTGTCATCTTCGTCAATCTCGTCATCAGAACAGATGGCGCAATAATGATTGGATACATGGCATGTCATCTCCTTTTTACTTACAAGCAAACAGAGTAATTTGTTATAAATTACAAGCAAACAGAGTAATTTGTTATAAATTACAAGCAAATTGGTTAAGTAGTTTATCTACAAAATTAGTGGCAATCGTCCCAAGATCTATCAATTTGCAAGGACTACATATTGCAAGTTTGATATATAAGAGGAAAAATTAGTGGCAACCTGCGTAAGATCTACCAATCTACCAAATACAATGAAGTGATTATTACAGGAAAAATTAGTGGCAGCCGGTGGCGAGAAGAGGCGGAAATGGGAGGGAGGGGCCCTCGTACCGGTGTTGTAGGGGACCGACAACGAGTGTGGAGGCAAACGAGTCCAGCGTCTCACCGCGAAAACCCCGCGACGTAATAGGTGACCGGAGGTGAAGGGGCGCCGGCGAGGCTACCGATTTGGAGGGGTTCGCGGGAGGAGAGGCTACCGATTTGGAGGAGGGGCGAGTAGGGAGCTATTGATTTAAGGCCCAGTTCTTTTGCCAGCTTAAAAAATAAGCTGCCCCCTCCCCAGCTTCCCCCATAAGCCGCCCAGCTTATTACTCGAGGCTTCTAGTTTAGTTATGATATAACTAGTTTAGAAGCCTCGAGCAATAAGCTAGCGGGCTTATGTGAGAAGATGGGGAGGGAGCGGCTTATTTTATAAGCTGACAAAAGAACTGGGCCTTATAGAGCGGCGGCGAGGCTACGGATATGGAGGGGCGGAGGCTCCGAGTATATTCGTGTCCTCTAGATTTTAATTTTAACAGAAAAGATGAAATTATTCAAAAGTATTCGATAACAATAGGAAGCCAAGTTGTATATATGCTTGTGTAACGGTATATAATCTTGAATAAACCTTATAGCGTCTATAAGTTGACATGATATTATCCTCTAGTATAAACTATCATGATTACACGAGATGGTCCTGCTCTACGTAACCTAGGATGTTCTCGATACATTGCGAATTGGTCGAAAGTTTTAGAAAAATGTATATCATAATTAATACAACGTATTGGTGCGCTATAATGAACCCACATCAATTTTCATTATTTTCTCACAAGTTTTTCATATTTTAGAAATTATTATAAGAATATATTATGTCGAAATTCATTTAATGCTAGAAAAATAGAAAATTCATTTTAATAATCTAAAAAATCAACTTATAAATATATTCGGCTATGCGTCGTTACAAAAATACTAGTATAGGTTTATAGAGTAATATACCTTGCGAATATGTAGCTAATTTAATTTCGAATCGTAACCGGACCCTACGGAAAATATGCGGACGCAGCGGATATTTTTCACACAATGCTCGCGACGGGGGAGTGTGCTCGTACATGTACACGGCGGCGTGTCGGCGTGCATGTACGCCCGTGTGAACACGTGAACGCGTGCGAACGGCGGTGAGATCGCGCGATATATGACACGCACGGCGGCGCCTGGCATGCATGTACGTACGTTACAGTACACGCGCGCGGATACATGACACACACCGTGGCGGCGTGTCATTTACCCAGTGTACACGTGCCGCTCTCTGGCGCAGCCGTGTTCATGCATGTTCACTGCGCGCGCGTCCGTGTGCACTATCCGGACCCTACGAAACTACATCCGGACCCCACGAAAGTGTTAAATCTACCGCAAACATTCATATAAAACCGATAAATATATATATATATATATATTTATATATATATTAACATCTCGAAGATTACATCCAGATGGTCGTCAGGGCTGTGATTTTTCACGCATAAAGATGCCAGATCGGAAAGAGTGCTGGACATACTAATGAGAGAGGTTTGGAAGCCGAATACCCCTAGGGTTTTTTTACTCCCGTCTGGCGACAGGCGGCGAGTCTCAAGGTTTCTTCCCGATACGTATACGTTCTGATCTCGTCTTCCGTGGAGGATCGCGTTTCTCCCTGGGTGAGTTTGATCTGGGACGTGGAGGGACTACCGGATCCAGGTTTTCACGTATCTTCCAAAGGCGTCTGGCTCATCTCTGGTCGATACAATGTCGAAGGCCAAACCGGTGAACTCGGAGGACGGATCTGGAGGAGGCAGTCGATACAAGGGTTTCTCGCCGGAGCCTGGGGCGACGGAGACAGTTGATGAATCTGGCGGTGGTGATGTCAATTTCATGTTCGGTCGACTAGAGATCGAGGAAGAGGAATTTGATGACCTAATTATTGACGAGGAGGATGTGAACATCGCAGAAAGCACGAGGTGGCTTGCAATAGCACGTGTACACAACGATAAAGGTTTTAGCCATGAGGCTTTCTTCCAACAGATGCAAGCCGCCTGGAACCCGACAAAGGAGATTAAAATCAGGCCAGTAGGATCCAAGCGCTTCATGATCCAGTGCTTCTGCTTGGGTGATTGGGAAAAGGTGATCGATCGAGGCCCATGATTATTCAGGGATTGGGTAGTAGTGATCGAGGCCTATGATGGACTATCTTATCCGAGTTCACTTGAATTGGATCATGTGCCAATTTGGGTTCAGGTACATAAAATACCAGAAGCCTATAGGAAGGAGTCGGTGGTATCACAACTGGTTTCGCGCCAAATAGGAGAGATCATAGCCATCCAGATGATTCCCCCTGGAGTTTTCCGTGGTGATTATGTGCGAGTTCGGATAAGACAGAAGGTGAGTAAACCATTGGCTAGGTTCGTGTCCATCTCGATGAGTGGGAAACGTTCTATCTTTGCAGTGAAATATGAGAAGTTAGGCATGCTTTGCCACGCTTGCGGGCTCCTGGGTCATGTTTACAAGGAGTGCGGAACAGGTATCTTTGAAGAAAAGCAATTGAAGTTTGGTGATTGGATCAGAGCTGATAATTAGCGTAGTGGAGGGAGCTCTGTAGCGAGAGGAGGCCTGAGAGGGGGTGGAAGATCTCTGTTCGGCCGTGGCAGTGGGGATCTCGATGCCAGTACTTCAAGGGTACTAGGATACCAACGTCCTCAAGCTCCCTTAGGTAGGGGAGAACATGTAGATTGGCGTGAGCATCCGGAACGCCGTACTGTTGATGCAGATGAGGAGCTCAATGACACGGCATCAAGTCCGGCTAAACCTGTTGATCAACATATGTCTGATGCTGAGAAGAATGCAAAGAAACGACTCGCGTTTGAGGAAAATGCTGAACCAAATAAGAACACTTTGGCTTTGACTAATAATATGCACAGTGAGAATGAACAGCGAAGCAAATCAGTTGATAGTGGGAAGCATGAGGTAATGGAGAAAAAGAGATACAAAAAGGAGGATGGTACTTCTATTTCTGGACAATCAATAGGATCGGTGGTATCCCTCGAGGGTGACCGCCGGGATCAATGAAAATATGCGGAGAGAACTGTCGTGGCCTAGGCAAGGCTGCGGCAGTTCATGCGCTTCTAGTTCTCCAGCAGCGTCTTAGACCGGATGTGTTTTTCCTATCCGAAACACATCTGACGAATGCTAGGGCGGAAAAACTGAGAAGGAAACTTGGCTATGACCATATGATCCGGTCTGTGAGTGATGGTAGGAGTGGTGGACTTCTAATGTTGTGGAAGAAGGAGCTAAATGTTACTTCCACAGTGGTACACACTAACTACTTGGATATTCGGATCGACGAGCAATCGGATTCACCGTGGAGAGATCACCGGAATATACGGTGAGCCGAGTGGGGATCGAAAGCACCTGACATGGGATTACATCCGTGATCTCCATAGAATGGTGGACTTACCTTGGGTGATGTTAGGGGATTTTAACGAGATCCTCTCGGCGAGTGAGAAAGAAGGGGGTAACACCCGTCCACAGCGGTGCATGCAGCAATTCAGGGACCGTCTCTCGGATTGCAATCTTGAAGATATGGGCTTCTTGGGGGATATCTTTACATGGAGACGTGGTAGGATGCGGGAGAGACTGGACCGTGTTGTTTCTAATCAGCGATGGAAATATATTTTTCCACTTGCTATGGTGGTTCATGATGATTTCGCGAGATCCGATCATCGACCCATCTCGATGGTGTGTGAATATACGGATACTAATCAGTTACAAAACTATGGCAGGAAGAAAATGTTCGAAGCAAAGTGGCTTTTGGAGAATTCCTTTGATGACATTGTCCAACAGGCGTGGGAGAGTGTACAGGCTAGCGGGCCAGGTCACTTGGCCCAAAAATTAGAGGCGGTCCATCAAGCCTTACATGCATGGGATCGACGAGAACTAGGGGAGACGAACCGCCGCCTCCATGATCTGCAAAATGATCTAAACAATGTTATGCTGGGTGCTCTGTCGGATGAAGCAACGGCTAAACAACAGAAAATCCAGTTAGAAATGGAGAATATTCATGAACAAGAGGAAATGAAGTGGATACAGAGGAGTAGGGCCAATTGGATGAAATCTGGGGACCGGAACACAACTTTCTTCCACAATTTCGCTTCGGCTCGCAGGAAGCGAAACCTGGTTAGTAAACTTATTGATGAAAACAGAGCAGTGATAGAAGGTTGGGATGAATTGGCTGATCATATCAGTGCATATTTCGGCAACCTATTTACATCTGAACTCGGGGTTCCCCAAGACGAAGTTATTTGTATTGTCAAACCCTGTGTCTCCAATGAAATGAATGAGATTCTGTGTGCCCCGTACACTAGAGAGGAGGTAAAAAAAAGCTATGTTCAACATAGGGGATTTAAAAGCTCCAGGCCCGGACGGCTTACATGCCATCTTTTATAAAAGGTATTGGAATTTGATTGGCGAAGAATTAACTGATGAGGTCCTTCAAGCTTTAATTTCAGGATCAATTCCAAGTGGCTGGAATAATACAACAATAGTCATGATTCCGAAAGTTGAAAACCCGGAGAGGGTCTCACAGTTCCGTCCGATAAGCCTTTGCAACGTAATCTATAAGGTTATCTCAAAGGTTTTAGCGGCTAGGTTGAGAACCATCCTCCCGGAGATTATTTCCCCAACTCAAAGCGCATTTTTCCCGGGGAGATTAATTACAGACAACATGTTGATTGCTTTCGAATCATACCATGCAATAAAGAATAAGAAGATGGGGAAGTCTGGAAATTGTGTGATAAAGTTGGATATGCACAAAGCATACGATCGGGTGGAGTGGAGATTTTTGGAGAGAATGTTTATCAAGCTCGGTTTTAACTTAGCCTGGATCAAGATGATCATGGTTTGCATCCGATCAGTGAAGTACCAGGTACGCTTCAATGGAAAAGAAACTGAACAATTCTCCCCCACTCGAGGGTTACGTCAGGGGGACCCCCTTTCTCCATATCTTTTTCTCCTATGCGCGGAAGGTCTTACCAAACTGTTAAAACATGAAGAGGAGGCGGGTAACTTGGTGGGTGTTAAGGTATGTAGAGGTGCACCGGCTATTTCTCATCTCTTATTCGTTGAAGACTCGTCAATTCTTATGAGAGCAGATTTGAGTAATGCTAGCACTTTGAAAAGTATTCTATAAAGATATTGCTTGGAATCGGGCCAGCTGGTGAGTGATGCGAAGTCAAGCATCTTTTTTAGCCCTTGTACCCATGCTGCAACAAGGGAGGAGGTGTGTGTTGAGCTGAATATCCTAACCGAGGCTATTACAGAGAGATATCTCGGATTACCACCACTAATCGGCCTGGATAGAGTGGGTTGTTTTACTGATCTTATTGACAGGGTGTGCAACCGGTTGGCAGGGTATAAGGAAAAAAATTTATCTTACGGTGGGAAGGAGATCTTATTGAAGGCGGTGGCTGAAGCAATCCCCGCATATGCTATGTCAGTCTTTAAACTTCCGAAACAAGTAATCAAAGGGATTATCGATGCTATGTCCCGTTACTGGTGGGGAGATGAAGATAACCAGAAACATATGCACTGGTTCGCTTGGTGGAAAATGTGCGTACCGAAAAATAAACGTGGTATGGGGTTTAGGGATCTCCATTGCTTCAACTTTGCATTGCTTGCAAAGCAAAGCTGGAGGTTATTGTGTGAACCTGACTCCCTCTGTGCTCAGGTACTAAGATCAAAATATTATCCCAATGGTAATCTTCTTAATGTTGAACTGAAGAAGGGTTCTTCGTACACTTGGCAAAGTATATGGCATGGTCTTCAGACTTTTAAAAGAGGACACATATGGCGGGTGGGTGATGGTACTGCTATCAACATATGGAGTGATGCATGGATTCCAAACAGCCCCTCTCGGATGCTAGTAACCCCGAGAGGACAATCTGGTCACACAACAGTATCGGAGCTCATTAATTCTGTTACAAGAACTTGGGATGAAGAGAAACTACGCAGTCTATTTTTCTCTGTTGATGTCAACCGCATTCTAAAAATTCCATTGGCTATTGGAATGATGGATGATTTTATTTCTTGGCATTACACGAAGAATGGAATCTTCACGGTGAAATCCTCCTATCATGCTGAATGGAACCATCAACATGGACGAAAACTTCTGCGATCATCAGTTGTTGGATCGGCCAATATAAACCCGGTCTGGAAAAATATTTGGTCCCTCAATGTCTCAGCTAAGGTGAAAATTTTCTGTTGGAGGTTTCTAAATGGGACACTACCGTGTAGCGCAATCTTGGCAAACCGACATATCATATCGAGCAGCAGTTGTCCGGTGTGTACTGTGCACTGTGAGGACACGGCCCATGCGTTTTTTAAGTGCCAACGAGTGAAGGAAATCTAGGACCATCTAGGCCTAAGCGCGACAATTGATGCAGCCTGTAACCTTGATCATGAGGGGTCAGGAGTTCTCGAGGCCCTTATGAGAGAACCAGTGAAGGCGATGCCGAACCTGCAAGGCATGGGCCATCGAGAGCTGCTAGCTACGGCGTGCTGGTACATGTGGTGGGAGAGACGCAAGATAGTCCATGATGAGAAAGTGCAGAAACCTACGAGATCGGCCCAAGAAATTGCGGCCATTGCACTGAACTACTTTCGAGCACAGAAAAAGAATGGGGGTAGACAGAAAGAGGGCTGGAAAGTGCCGAAGGAAGGGTACACAAAACTTAATGTTGACGCTGCCTTTTATCATGATTCTGGTGCAGGTGCTACAGGGGCGATGATCCGCGACGATCGAGGTGGGTTCATCGCCGAGCAATGCATCTCTATCGACAATATTAGTGACGCAGCGATGGCCGAGGCAAGGGCGCTTCGTGATGGACTGCTCCTCGCAGGCCACATCGGCTGCACCAAGATGGAGGTAAATAACGATTGCTTGGAGGTGATCAAAGTGATGCAGGATGGTGGGAATTCTCTGGGCCCTGCTGCAGCATTATACGAGGAATGCACCTTCCTAGCTAGGGGTTTTAGTCATGTTATTTTCAATTTTACCCCTAGAGATTGTAATCAGGTTGCTCATTGCATAGCTAGATTAGCGAGTGATACTCAGACTGTGGTGTGGTATGAAGAACCACTAGACTGCATTCTGGGTATCCTTGCCGATGATGTAAGCATATTTGAACGGTGACAAGCGGCAAGTTTCTTACGCGCTCTTTTCCTTACCATGGCACCGATCAGGGACTGGAAGATTTTTAATGAGGCGGCTTGCTGTCTTTATATATATGGGTGAAAATTTTAAAAAAAAGATGGTCGTCAGGGCTATTATAGCGCTTTAGTCTCCATGCTTTCCTTGCGATCTCGAAAACCGAGGCGAGAGTCCAAGACTGCGTACCGAATACGCTCGCAACTTAGTGGAACCTCCCCCAGCCGAAAATTCGGAGGTACTCCTGCTTCTTCTTCTTCTTCTCCTCCGGAGTCACGTCCTCTTCTTCGTCATTTTCTGTTTGAGAGCTAGGTTGGTCCCGATGTACGCATTGGCGAGGGCGTACAGACTCGGGATGTGGTGGAAGGTTGGGTTCTCCACAGCAGTTTGGAGGTCGTCCGCACCAGGGATTTCGATCCCGTATGCGCGAAGCATACGGAGATCATTGCAGATAGTTGCGCCGCAAAAGTGGATGGTGGGGTCCCCTAAGAATTGCTTAAGGATCGCCGACACTGAATCAACGCAGCATATCTGGAACACTAAGATCTCGTACGCCACTGATAGTTGCAGCACGGTGGCGCGCTGCTTCTCGCCTTGAGCGTCCTTCGGGCGGGGGTCGGTGAACTCGTAGTTGAATCCAACACACTTGAGCGGCGCGCCATCCAGGAACTGCTTCTTCGCGTGTTGGATCCACTTCTCCACACGCTTTGCGCAGAGGGTAACCCAGACCTTGAAATGTATTCCTTCAAGGTCGTAGAAGTACTTTCGCGATCGAGGAACGACGGACGCCATTGGAGAGAACTCGATCGAGATCGCGTCGCGTGGAGGAGGAGAGAGGGCGCCGACTAGAAGAGGGAGTGAGAGAGAACGTACGCAGAGCGCGATCGATCTAGAGGCGAGGACACTATATATGTCGATCATCATTAAGTAGACACGTGTTGGATGATCATCATCAGAATACGTGCGAATTAGTATGAACAATGCATGCGCGGCATGCAAGTTAATTTGTGACGCGCGCGCGAATCGATCAGCGTCCACAGTTACAAAGCAAGACCATAAATGTCGATTATATAGTAAAACGCGTTTAATCGCCGGAATAACAGTATGAACACGGTCAGGAAATGTGCGGCGACATGCAAAAATGATTATGATCGCACGGAGATCGATCGACTTTCCTACTTCCAAAGCATAAAAATAATTGTCATTAAAACAACACACCGGTTAATACCAACCCGCTCTAAAAAGTAAAACTGGAGACGGCCACAAATAATAGCCGTCTAAAATAATTTCATAGACGTTCGTCAATGTCAGCCATCTCCGAATGTAGTTTATTAGAGACGGTCAATAGTATTGCCCTACTCTCATAATAGTAGAGGCGGAAAGTAATTATTGGCCGTCTAAGATATAGCAATTAGGCGGTTAGAATTTTTTCTGCTCTAACCGGCTCGAGGTCCCGTCTTGGATGGTTGATTTTGTACTAATGTTAATTGGTAAAAGAGAGTTCTAATCTTTATTTTGGATTCTCCATAAAGTGAATTCATAAAAATGGCAAGTAATTATTACCTTCATTTTCCTCCTCTAGATCATGAACACAATCCAATAAATATGGTTTAGATGAGATATGAGATTTGGGTGGAGGAGTCACCTTGGTAGTCTTATCCATAAGGCATCTGTGGAAGGAGCTCTTGTTCTCGTTGGTGAAGGAAAATAGATACTAAGAATGAAGAAGAGGAACATATAGCAACGGATGCCATTCCTACTTCCTCACCGTCTTGTTCTTCTTCATCATCGTCATAGATATATTCCTTATGGGTAGCTGAAAGGATACAAATGTCACCTAGCTAGAGAGGGGGGGAGGGGGTGAATATGAAATTAAAAAAATCACGGTTTTGGCTTGGATAAACGTGGGATAAAACTAGAGTTTACTTTATCAACACCAAAACCTAAATAAGATAGGCTCATCTATGTGTACCAACAACTTATGCTAGCAAAGATATATAACTATGTGATAGCAAGATATATAACTTCAAGAGGAAAGACTATAATAAAGAAATTGCATAAGTAACGAGCTCGGGTATAAAAATAACCGACAAATGCAAAGATGATGATTTATCCCGAAGTTCACTTCCTAACGGAATCTAGTCTCCGTTGGAGAGGTGCGGAATAAAATGATCACCAATAATCACAATGATTCACCTTATTCTCCTCGTTCCTACACCAATGTGGAGTGTCGTGGTCCACTATGGGACCCTTGAGGATGGTCACCAAACCCTTACAAGGTTAGGGCAATCTCCGTAACTTAATTGGAGACTTCCAAAAATATCTAGAAGCTCCACACCGCCAAGACCAAGCTCCAAAACAAAAACGACCATCTATTGCACCCAAGCCCCCAAGAGGAACAAGCTCTAGGGCACCCAAGAGTAATAGGCTTCTCATATTTCACTTCCACGGATCACCGTGGAGAACTCAAACCAGTGAAACCGATGCAATGGCAAGAACACAAGAAGTGTTCAAGTCTTTCACTCCCAAATTCCACCAAAGCAATGCAACGGATGAACAAGAGATGAAGAACAAGTGAAAGAACTAAAAATGAATCTCCAAGATCTAGATCCAATAGCTTCCCCTCACTAAGAGTAGAGATTGATTGGTGAAAATATAGTTATAAATCTCTTCTCTATTTTCCTATGAGAAGGGGACGAACCATTGGAAGGATTGAAAGATAGCAAGCTCAAGAACTGTCAACAATGGACAAAACACGAGCTCAAGAATGTCTTCTTCTTTTGGGGAAGAAGGGGACCTATTTATAGGCCCGCACTGAATCTAGAAGTTGCGGCAAACTTACCCCGGATTATCCGGTCTGGAGACAAGTCTACAGCCTAGCATGGAGACTCCATTCCATGGGGGAGAGGGAACTTTCGCCTGGTGACTTCGAGAGTCTTCGACCCAAAACTCTAGCCATACTCAGGATTGGCTCGAGAGCATCACACCATTTGAGATAGCTCTGAGACCAGGCCATGAATATTTCGGCCAAAGTCTTGAGGTACTCATACCCTGGAGTCATTGGTGTCTAAGCAATGTAATCTCTGGCGTGGTTATTCAGAATCTTAGGAACCAGAGTAGAGAAAATACCACAAATACGAACCGGACAAAACTCCAATGTCGAAAACACAACAAGTTTTCGTACGAGGTACGCTTTTGGTGAACCCGAGATTGTCACGAAGATCACTAGAGCCCCCATAGAGAAAAAATAAATTAGAACAAAAAAAGGATGATGCCAATAATGCAAATATTTGAGCTCTCTACAAACTACACGGTAAAGCTACTCACTCGAGAGCCTCTTGTGATAGTACGATTATCTATCCTATAAACCGGTGTTCAAACTAGCACCATAAGGGCATCTCCAGTCGTTGCGTTTTGGGGCCGCCGCGGCGCTAAGCGGCGCTATTCTGGAACCTGGGGGGGCAGGCTTCCCAGTCGCTCCCCGAGCCCATGATTCGGCCCAAAACAAACGCAATTCGAAAATAGACGATTTTTATTGAATTAGGCAAACTTCGTACAATTCGACGCGAATTTAAACTAAACATCGAGAAGTAAAACTAAAAACATCGACGACTATCCTAGGCGTCGTCGTCTTCCTTCGCCGCGGCGAGCCGGTTGGAGGGACCAGCCTCGCCGTCATCCTTCGCCGCGGCGAGCCGGTGGCGCTCCGCCCGGCCTTGCACCCGCAGCCGGTGCAGCTGCGCCTGCTCGAAGGGCTGGCGGGTGCGCCGCTCGCTCCGCAGCGCCACCTGCCGCAGGTCGGCCTCGTACTGCGCGATGATCGCCTGCTGCTCGGCCGATGCAACGTTCTCGGCCAGCTGCCGGCGCACCTCACGCTCGGCCTCTTCCCTCTGATGCGTCTCCAGAGACGCCCGAACGGCGGCAGCCTCCGCCGTCGCCGCCTGCTCGAGGCCGCCGAGGACCTGGCGGTACGCGCCCTCGTTCTGCGCGGTCTCGATGGAGTACAGGGCGGCGTGCTGCTCCGGCCATATCGGCTGCAGCCTCCGCTCCCTCCTCTAGCGCCGGGCAGCCTGCCGAGCAGCCTGCGCCGCCTCCTGATCAGGCGCGAGCTCTGCCTGGACAGGCGGCTGCTCGGGCGCCGCTAGTCCCTGCGGCGGCTGCTCGGGCGCCGCTAGCCCCTGCGGCGGCTGCTGCGCCGGCGCCTCTTCCTGTTGTTCATCGCCGTCGCTCTCGGGCCACGCATCCCAGAGGCCGTCCATCGTTGCTAGGCGCGGCGAGGGGGAGAGAAGGAGGAGGCTAGAATGGGGGAGCGGCGGGGAGGAGGAGGCAAGAATGGGCGGACGGCGAGGGCCGAGCACCCTTTTTATAGCCTGGCGGTCCAGTCGCTGCGCCGCGCGTGTCACCGCTGCCGCCCCCGCCATTAATCCGGCAGCCTTTGACTGGGGCGCATGCACTGGCCGGCCGCCACGCCATTACTCCGGCAGCCTTTGACGGCGCGGGCGCCGAGAAGAAGGTCACGGGTGGTGGATCCTGTTCGCGCGCTTTCTCGTCGCGTCGCTGACTGAGCTGGCCCACGCACGCGGCCGCGCAGTTTCGCCCCCCCAGGCCGAACCCAGCAGGCTGAGTTTGGCCTGGGTGCCGCGGCGCGAAATAGCGCCGAAACGGCGCTATTTGGGCCTCTGGGGGGGCCGAGTGGTGAAGAAGCGGCAATCCGGACTGACATTTTGGGCGTCGATGCAGATGCAGCATTGTTTTGGTTGTGAGTGAAGTTTGTAGCCTTCTGCACCATTGTTCCTGCCTTCTTGCCCTTTCTATATGAAAAAAAAGTCTTCAGGCGTATTCTAGAAAAAAATTGGAGGAAAAAAAGGACTGAACGAGATACTGAAAGGCGAAGACCTAAATTCCGAAAAGAAAAACTCGCATCGCCGCCGCAGCCCTACCTAGATCGCCGGGCGCCGCCATGTCGACCCCGGGCGCCGCCTACTACGCTTCCCTCGCGCGCAAGCAGTACTTCTGCTACCAATGCAACCGCACCGTCCTCATCGCCGCCTCCGCGGCCGCCGCCGGTGAGCTATCCTGTCCCGAGTGCCGCGGCGACTTCCTGGAGGAGGTCACCGTCCCCGCCCCCACCATCCTCCCCTTTCCCTTCGCCTTCCCCACTATGATGCCCACCGCCTCCTCCCCACCCCGATCCTCTTCGTCCTCCACCGCCGCACCGCCCTCCAGCGACCTGTCCAACTTCCTCACCAGCTTCCTCGACCTCCAGGATGGCCGCCGCGCCAGGTCCAGGAGTGGGAGCGGTGCTGCCTCCGCCGCCGGCACGGCCACACCTGAGAACGAGCCTGAGTCCTTTGACCCGCTCGTGTTCTTCCAGAACTACATCCAAAGCCTCGTGGAGGGAGGCGCCAACATCCAGGTCCTCCTCGACGATGCCAGCGTCAACCTCGCCCCCGGCCTGGGGGGCCGTGCCGGTGGAGCAAGCTTCGGGGACTACTTCGTCGGCCCGGGTCTGGAGCAACTCATCGAGCAGCTCGCTGAGAACGATCCCAACCGCTACGGCACACCGCCTGCTGCCAAGTCGGCCCTGTCCACGCTTCCTGACGTCGTGGTGACCGATGCCATGGTCGCGGCTGCGGAGGGCGCCGAGTGCGCTGTGTGCAAGGAAGATTTCTCACCTGGGGATGGGGCTAAGCAGATGCCCTGCAAGCACATCTACCATGCCGACTGCATCGTGCCCTGGCTGGAGCTCCACAATTCGTGCCCCATTTGTCGCTTTGAGCTGCCCACCGATGATCCTGATTATGAGGGCAATAAGGTCTCACACCCACAGCCAGCTGTTGGTATCGCTGCCGTAGCTGCATCTGGGAGCTCTAGTACTGCTGAGGAAGGAGGGGATGAGACTGCTAGGGTGGTGGAAAGGAGATTTAATGTGTCACTGCCATGGCCATTTGGTGGATTGGGAGGGCAAACACCACAGCAAGATGGGAACAATGGGGGTGCTGGAAGTAGCTCACAGGGCAGCGGCTCGCAGGATGGAGGCAACAACAAGAATTGAACACAAATATGTGCCCAGTTGGAGGTATTATTTACATAGTAAAACACATTTTTGTATCGGGTGCAATTTGTTTGGTAGATTATATCCTGTTGAGAACTCCTTACATTACAACAACAACAACCAAGCCTTTCAGTCCCAGACAAGTTGGGGTAGGCATTGTTGACTAGAAGGGAAAGAGAGATCCAAATTGGATGAAAACTCTGGCAAATGCAAATTGTACTGTATTTCATTATCAAATTGGGCTAGGACTTACAAACTAGCGATGCTATGGTAGGAACTTGATTGCTCACGTACAATTTGAGGCACATCTCTGATATGGTGGATTTGTAACCATTGTACAGTAACACTTGCATATGCTCGTTCGGACTTGTATTAAGTTCATCATAAGAAATTCATATTAAATAGTAGGCGGCTTTTATCACAATGGCACACCACTAGAATCTTGTTTGTTATGAGGAAGCCTATCCTTTACTTGTAGAGGTTTGTTAGCTCCTTTGAAAACTTTCATAACAATTTTTTTAAAAGAAAAACAGTAGTACCGCAGTTAAACATTGTCATTATCTCCACCTAGGTAGAGTGGAAACCGGAACGGCAGAGTTTTTCCAGAAAAATCACAATACGCTTGCTGCAGATCTTAGATTCAATCAGGGATGAGCTTTGCCAGTGGTCCCGCCCCTGGGAGTCCTAGGCATCTAGGTCGCCCATGGTTGCTCTTGTAGTTTAATCACCATGGCACACATCTAACACATTTTGTTTGTGTAGTTTTTTTTTGTGTGTGTGTTTTCTTTGTAGCTCAGATTGGTTGCCCACCCACGGTGGAGTTGCACTGTGTTTTACCCAATCTTAATGCATTGATATTTAGTTTACCTGCGTGGTCTAAAAAACATCGGATGATCGTGCACTCATCGATGCATCTAGTTTCACTAGTTGTCTTAAAAGGCAAAATATGTTGATTAGGTTGTTTGTAGCCAGGATAAGCAGAAATTGCTTTACCTTTTGGCTGAAATTTCACTTCCCACTCTCAAATCATGTGACTGTGAGTCAATCCTGAATTTTAAACATACAAATAAATTTATGTATAGATGGGCAGATTGCTATTAACAAGCTCAGGATTCCAAAACATCTTTTTTTTTCCACGAGTCTAGGTTATTTAGTTAAGATACTATTGCTTTCACTCAATTTTAATGCATTGACATGCAATTTTCATGTGCGGTCTAAAAAACTAGTGGATGATCCAAACTCTACAGTCTCATCTGCACATCTAGTTTCACTAGCTGTCTTAGAAGAAGACATAATATGGTGATTATGTTATTTGTAGCGAGGAGTGTATCATTGCACATGTATAAGCAGAGCTGGGCCTTACTTTTTTTGCTGAAATTTCATGGCCCATTCTCAAATCTTGTGATTTTAAGTCAAGCCTGAATTTAACAATGCAAATAAATTTCGAATTTATTGCAATTAATATATTAAAGAATCCAAAACTTGTCTTTTCTTTGTGAGTCCAGATATTTTCGAGCTAACAGATTATTGCTTTTAAGTTTCAAGTTTAAAGCTGGTTTGGTTTCATTTGCTGAACTCCAGCCAGGAATCGTAATGCAATTCATATTCTCTTAAACGTGATAATTTAGTTGATACTACCTACTAAAATTAGAAAATCTCTTCAATGAAGTCAGTACGCCGTCGAGAGATTTTGCCATGTGTTGGTATGAGTTCATGGGTTTAGTTTTCTTTATTGGGGTTATATATTGATTTGATTAATCTGCATGCTTATATTTGGTTAGTTTATTTCTAAATCTTGTAATTATTATTACTAAATCAGTGACAACTAATATGGAATGGAGGGAGTATTTGTGAGGGGTCATGGGAGCCATTCCTACAGAAGAGGTTTGTACTGTATCTTATGTGATCAAACAAGAGATGAATTAAGCAAAATCTTCCTAACTCTTGTAGAACCGTCCATATCCCATTCTGTTTCTTCCTTCGCCTAGGGCTCTTCAACTTCAAGACTTGGGCGTCTAACCTCTTTCCAAAGGATGTTCCCTGTCATCAATTAGGTTCACTACAGATTTTCTCAGGGCAGCAACTCATGTAAGATGCCTTTTATCCTTTCGACCAGCTAGCAACCATGAACCATATATAGGGGATGTTCCAAAATTGAATAGGAATAGGGAAATATGGGTTTCCTTGTTTGAGGCTTCTAATCTTCTGATACTTTTCTCAGGCTTGGTGCGCACATCTTTAGATTGTCAAGGGCCCTTCTTTTGCAAAATCCTGCCGAAATCAGCCTTTTGTGTACATCCCATGTTCACCATTAGGGTACTTCAGACATGTTCACCATTTCCATCGCTTATCTAAGATTGATTGGCCACAAATTTCACATTAGACTCCTGATCGATTTTTGTAACCAGCCAAATAATGGTCGAGTAGTTTATTCTTTGGGATTTTGGAAACTGCCATCATAGAGCAGAAACCATTTTTGATCATAGAGCAGAATTTTGGACAAAATATGTATCAGAGCCATCAAGATAAGTTTCTTTGCCAGTATTTAGGAACTTTGGGTTCATTTTCTAAGAAGTCGAGGATCTTGTCGTCAGCATAATTATACTTTTCATCAAGCTTCCATAAGTTATCCATCTCTGAACACCCATGTTTAACATTTGGGCATGAAATCTCCATGAGAGGAACATAGTTATCCATCTGTTGTTTGGGCCAACATAGTAACTCCTATTATTTACTGTACGACCAATCTTTGGAACTTCCTTAACCCCTTATTCCCGTATCATTCTTGAACACAGTTATTTTCTTAGATTATTCTGTTGTCTTGCTCTGTTTGTGTCATATGGTTTACCCAATCATCATTCTAATTTAGCTTGTCTCCTAAATATGTTCCTTATGTTTTACTTCAAAGTCCAAAGTGAAGGTTTTTCATGCCTGCATGTTGGTTGGTTTAGCTGTTGAATGATTACACAGTGATATCTCATAGGTATCGTTGTTGGCTTGGATTGTTGAAGAGTGCTGAAATTACATCTTCTGTGCAATTTTCCTACATATCGTTATAGGAAAAAACACATTTTTCTAAGCTCAGAATGCATGCACAGCCCCATTTTTTTCCTACACTTTTTTCTGCGAGACTAGTCAGGCAGCTCCTTTGTTCAACTATTTTGACCACTCATCGTTTCTGTACTGTATCTGCCATTAGTCAATTAACGAGTTAAGGATATAGGTTTTGATTACATTAGGAGTACATTTTTTGACACCTGGGTTTTCCATCCACGTCTGAGTGTATGTCCTTGAAACCAAAGGTTCATCTGCGAGCTCTCGTGGTGTATATCAATCTTCTACAGTGAAATGCAGCGCTATCTAGTACCTGTGATACTTCAAGAGCTTGAAAGCTTGATCTGGAATGAATAGCTTGCTACTGTATAAAGGAAGTTCGTAGGTTGTCTTAGAAACATGTTAAACCTGGCTGTGTATGTCATACTGCTAAGCTCAATACAGTATACATTGTTCTATATTAGCTTCGATTTTGCCTGTGCATTGATTAAGCTATGTCTCTCCTCTCTTTGCCTAAGAGGCGCCTGTTGCCCTTCCCATTCGCAGTTGTGTACCAGCTACTGACATGAGTCATATATCCTCTGCAGGTTCCCTTCTCGGCGATCCCCCGGAAGGTTTAGAATGTTCAAGAGCCACCGTGCGCTATACTACAGACAATCGAAAGACAAAGAAGGAATTTACAGCCTGTTTATTTGGTGGAACAATGTTGGTTTTAGTTGTCGTTGTTGCTGTCCATTAGGCCGTGTACACAAGGCACCGAAACTGTCGTGGCAGGAAGTGTGTGTTGCTGAGACTCTCCTGTGCAGATTTGTTAAATCGATGTTGTTTCGTCAAGGACCCATAATACCTAGCTAGCCTTCCTGTTGTGTGTGCCAGATGAGATGGGTGCTCCTTGGTGTGCAAAGTTAGAAGAAACTCTTGTGTTTCTACATATCTGTGCAGGAATGTGTCGCATCTGCGATTGTGCGCTGTGGGTGTGAGAGCAGCAGCATCCTTCACTGGGGTGATCATGGTGGAACTCGTGGACGTGCCATCTTGCTGAGACCGTCTGAGCCCTTGTCAGGTTTGTTGGAACTGCAGAACAGCATGGTTGAGATCATCTATCTGAGACAGTGGGGAATGTGAATCCTCCACCATATTTAGTTACCGACCTCGCACAGTACACGACGTTTGCCTGTGCCCATCCGTCCACAGCACGGTAGTATATCCCGTGTTCGGTTAGCCAGTGTGTTCCTTTTGCTGAATAGTGCGCGTTTGCTCACCAAACTCTCCACATTGGGATTGACCACGGCAAGAATGTATACATCATCTCTTATCATTCGACTCTGAACTGAAACTGGACGTCAGACAGAATGGATTCTGATTTCATGGGACGATGTGCATAACAAATGGAAGAAAAAAAGGAGGGGCGATTCCAGATCTTACGGATGAGCATGGGAATTGATCCAGATCATGCGAAACCGGCTAAACAGGATATACCTCGGTTACAATTCAAATCCTACACACACCATCCCTATGTACCTGCACTCGCTACCTTCTCTCACTGAACCCTGGGACATCCTTACATGTTGAGAAAGAAAGTGCCCAAGAATAGAACCATAATTGCAATCAGGACATGCGTTCCTCGGCTATTCCAACTAGGAGTCAAACAGAGGACACATATACTGGAAGTTTTTTCCTGGACTTCATCGGCAACCACTGAGTAGCGTCTGAATTGAACTGCCTGCTGCCGCCTTCTTCTTTGACTGGAAATCCAACATCAAAGAGTTAAAATACATATGCGGCGATAGAGGTTACAGGGAGTGCCGTGCAAGCCTCCAAGGTAGGTCCCTTTACCTTCTGATTGTTGAAGAGGTCATCTGCAATGGATTCCATTTGTTTTCGCCGCTTCTCCTCTCTCATGAAATCGGTTAAGGTGCCGCGGTCGTAATCAGACTCCCTACAGAAAGGAAACAAAGACTCGGTAAGCTTTGTAGTGCCAAACCTACTGGTGAACCTCAAAATCCATTCGGAGCTTTCCTATTTCTTACCTGTATGGTTCTCGTGCAAATGGAATAAGGGCTCTGAAGCTGTTTCCAGACACAGTTTCCCTCTGAAAAGTTGAAGGTCAAGGATTAAGTGTGTTGGCGTTCAAATGTTTGTGCCAACAAAAACAACATGAACAAGGCACACAGAACATACCTTCTTAAATCGTTTGAAGTTAACGCCTCCAGTTTTCGTTGACACGGCACGAGCTGGCCGAAGGACCCTTTTGACTATCAGATTTTGACTAAAAACAACATGACAAGTCTCTTCCTTGCTACTGTCCAAGTTCTCATCCTTTATCACCTTGTCTACGAAAACAGCATCAGAAGTCTTTTCCCTGCTAGTGTCCAAGCTCCCATCCTTCAGCATTTTGTTTATGACCTCAACATCCTCACCTCCAGCGTTGAGCCCCAGAATTTCTGTTTTATCTATGACCTGAACATCTTCCTCCATGGATTCCGAAATTTCATCTTTCTCCAGGTCAGCATGAACACTGAGGCCGACCTCTGTTTCTCCTACCTTTGCAGCATTCACACTGCTTATAACTTTGTTTTCTGCTCTATCGTCTGAGATATCCTCAATATGATGCTGAGACTTGCTAGCAGCAACTGTTTGATCGGATATTGCAGTATCAATTTCAACATCAGAATCCGCCACAATAGTTTCATCCGTCGTCTCTGAGGATGTAACAATGACTGCCAGAAAAATGTTTAAATTTATTAGCTAGATTTGTAGGCTTGATGTTGCACAAGGAAACAGTAGCATCACAAGAGACTTGTTATACGCTAAGTAAACTCTGAAATCAACAGAAATGTAGGCTGGTTGTATACTTAGTAGATATGCAAATGCAACTTGTCAATTATAAGATGTCCATATATGCTGCATGTTCTCCAAAAAAGCATTTGAATGGTACTTTTAATACTTACAAGCAGGTGGTTCAATAGCAGCTGCTTCCAAGCGACCAGACAATATAGCGGCAAATAGCTTCACATCAGTGATCTTGGCCAAGGGAAATAGAGCACGTATCTTACTGAATTCCAGAGGGGATTTTGCAGGAACAAGAAGAATCTGTTGGTCATTCTCTCCAGTTCCAGAATGCTGTCAATTTCATGCTTAAGTCATTCATCTGATAAATCTTCATCAATAACAAGATAAATCGTAATGAGGCTAGAGATAATGAAGCAATCTCATACGGTAGCACCGGAATAAGTAATCAATATATTACCAGCTCAAGACCTCTTCAGCTCGAATTTGGGTGACATAGTTCTTTAAATAGAATAATGCATACTTCCACGAAAGAAAAAAGGAACATGTTCATGACATATTCCAACACTTACCTGGCTGTCAGAAGAAAACTCCTCTATACTGAGATATTTTGCTCCAGCTGATTCCAGTAAAGTTTGCATTTTCTCCCCAAATTTATACTGCAAGTGAATAACACTAGTCAACCGCAAAGTACATGATGATACCCTCTCAACTTATGAACACACCACCTTTTCTGATGATCCCAGGATAAAAGTACGGCCTGCTAGGCAATTCTCCATGAGCTTGTTCTCAACCATCTTTATATCCATCCCATCAAGAGTCAAGTTTGGGATATATCTGGATCAAGTATGAAGAATATGCCATCAATATGTGAGTAAGTCAGAACCACAAGTTGATTGAAGAATCTATAGACACTAAAATCTTGGAGCTGAAAGTTGCCCACAGCTTACTGTGTATACGAAGGAATCTCTGGGTGTATGTTCTTTTCCGCTATTGCCTGAAAACAGATCAAAACATCAAGAGCTCAAAGCTGAAATATATATAAGAATAGAAACGTGTACATGGCACAAGGGAACTAGCTGTTGACTGAGATATCAATTTAAAGAATCACACCAAGGGACCTTCTCATTGTTAATATATTTAACTAGTAATGCATTAACTTAATTCAAACAATTCAAGTTCGCTGGCTAAAAACAGAGCACTAGAGCATTCAAGCAATGCTGCAAGAGGGAAAAAAGAGCGTACCTTGAACCAGTTTCCCAAGATTATCGGCTTTTTTGTGACGATTGCATCAAGGAGTTCAGGTGTCAATGGAGATGATTCATCCACAAGAACATGTGTACAGGCATCATTCCACTTACGAGTGACATATGCACCTTAGAGAGATAACATACCCGGTTATCAAAATTTACCAAGCATGACAAAACCTATGATTACTGATGAACAAAAACACTTTAAGTACATCATATAAGTGTAGATTACCACTAACCAATAGATGTCATGACTGCCTGCAATGACCGATCAATTCGTGCTGACTTTTTGCCATGAAAAAATACCACTATGGGGACAAACGACAACCTGTCAGGAATATCGGCAGAAGTAAGTACAATGTGCATCCACCTTTTCAACCAAAGCACCAGTACATTTATGAATTAAGCTAACAACTACATTAAAAATAACTGCATGCATTGACAATCATTTCTCACAGATAGTTGCACATCTGATAAAAAAGATGCAGAAGCAGGTAAGGCACAAGCATGTTATTGCCGCATTTTCTTTTATACTCACATGAAGGTTGTGCTGCCAGTACCAAAAGTCAAAGTATCTCCATCAGTAAGCATCACATCTTCATCTTTCCGTAGCCGACTGCCCTGGGTCCCTTGTACCTTGTTGACAAATGTGCCATATTTTGAGTGGTCGATTACACTAACACATGAAGGGCTGGCTGGTGCACCAGATCGTGGATCCCAGGCAACCATCTTTTCAACTGCGATCTCCGCATGCACTCGGGACATGGATGTGTCCGTTTGTATGATATCGCAACCTATAGCAGGAATGCCAGCGTTAATCTACAATCTCGCACAACAATATTCACTGTATAAACCAGCCTTGCCAAATCACATGCTATTATATTGACAGTCAACCATTTCTAGGGATGCACATATGGAGACCATGCGGAATTTTACGGAAAGAAGAGTACGGCTGTTGTCCTCTGATGGTTTAGTAAATAGCAGAGACATAAGCCTTCACTAGACTGCATATCAGACAAATGTAATTCAGAGACAGGACACAAATTATAAATAGTAACTAGGAATCAGCACATCTGAATCCCAAAACATCGACTGAATCACAAACACAGTTATATAGTTCACCACATTATATACTGATCAACAATCGCACACAGAAACTAAACCCGAGTGTACAAACGAGACTTAAACGCGAGGGAGGGAGGAGGGTCAAAAGGACGCACCTTTGCGGCCGACCGTGTACGTCCCGGCGGCGGAGATGTAGTACTTCTGCGCCCCTGAAAGAACCCAAGAAAAAACATTAGTATAACCCAACTAAAAGCCAAAACTTATACGGGAGGTCTGCGGAATCGGAGCGGGGACGGGGTTGGCGCACCGCGGGCTGTGACGACGGGGGTCAGAGCCCAGACCATCTTTGTCTCTAGAACTCCTCGCTCTCGTCTCGAGTTCTCGGGGGGCCTCCGCAGCCACGATGGGCGGTGGCCGGCGGGGCTTTGGTCTTGATACTCCTGTGGCGGCCGCCGGAGCAGTACGATTGTCGCCCGAGACGGCACGCGCGGTGGTAGCGACTCAAAGTGGTTCCAAAATACGTCTCTCCAGTGGGAATACGTAATGTAAGTTTCCCGTTTCAATACGATCTCGACCCGATGGACCGATAGCCTAACTAGTAACTGGGCTTGGCCTATCGGGACGGTGGAAATGTGTGTGCATCCCTCGTCGCACTTTTCTTCTTATTTTTAACTCAACCATCCTGCTTCAGTTTTTTTACGAGCATATATTATTATATCTACGCGACGGCGAGGATGTCATCCGGCTACGCGAGCGAGCCAATCCACTACAATTTTTTTTTTAAGCTGGACGTCGAGGTCACGTCCACACCGGCGAGGATGTCGTCCGGCTATGCGACAACGAGGACGTCGTGCGGCTACGCTAGTGGAAAAAATGATGCTATTCGATGAAATTTTATTGGAAAAAATGACGTGCATGTAAAGTCATGAAAAAATAATGGGTAAGCATTTTTTAAATAGGAGATGAAATGACTATTAAATTGGCCAGGTGTGTCCGTTGGGCTTTTTAATCCTGATCTGAGCTTACATGTACAGCCAATTTCTAGCTCTAGAAAAAAAAACGGCCGTTTCCTATGTTGTGTTTCTTTGTAATTGTCGATGCTGACTCCTAGCCTTCGGAAGTTGTCTCGGTTAAAAGTTTAATCAACGAAATCTAGCTAGGTAGCACTGGCCAGCTGATATGCATATTTGTTATCAGAACTGTTTTGAGCTTAGTCAGATTAGTACTCTTCTTGGTCGAGTACTCATATTCAACCGTTTAATCATGCAAACCTACTATTTTGTATTTTCGGTCCAAACAATTGCGCGAGCTGTGTGCACGGATTTCTCAACAATCGGCTCCTTAGGCCTAATTCCCAGGACACCCCGTTTGAATACTCATGGAACTGTTTAAATACTCTCATGCGATCAGCTGCTGCTTAGCCTAATCCAGCAGCATGCACGAGTTGAGTCGGATGCAATAGAAGCCGATGCAGTAACGTATTGGACCATGTTAGGTGCTTATTTTTTTTCCGTTGTACTCGGAAGACAATAGAAGCCGATGCAATAACCTGATGAAATAGAACGTAAATGAGTTGTACTCCTAGGCTAGAAACTGTACATGTGTTGTACTCTGGGCAAGAAGCCAAACGTATATGAGCAGCTCAACTTAACTCGACATGGGAACGATCTCGATCATTGGTTGAAGGCTATTGTACGTGTGAGATTAAATGTATCCCACCACGTTTGCTCTTTTAATAGAAGTATAGATATAGATATATTATTATATATATTAATCTCGTAGAGATATCAATTACACCCAGCCTCTGCAGCAACTCAATACCTTATGTATTACGGATGCACATATCGAAAAAAAAAAAACTAAAAAAGCAAAGTCCCGCTACATAATTTCATTCCTTGGTGGAGTAGCACAACCACCACCAAGAAAACATCTGATGTTCAATTTCTCCAAAAGCAACGCTACAAGAAGAAAACAATGCACAAGCACCGTCGTTGCCCGATGAAGATTTTGGGTTTTCACCCTGAAGTTAGTCCCCGCTCTCAAAACAATGCCTTTAGCAATACCAATGCCACACACAACCAATTAAGTCCACACCTTGGATTTTCACCCTGAAAGGTAAGACTTTGAACTTCACCTACGTTGCCGCCCCCACTTCCATACCGATGCCACAGTTCCTGAAACTCCAAGTCAGTTCTTCATCGACGCAAAGACTCGAATCACCATTGCTAGTCCTCCAATCTTAACTTTCATGACATTCTCCGCCTCTGACTTCACCATGGATTTACCCATGGTGGCAACAAAAGCAGAGCTTCGCGCCGCTCCGTGCGTTGCGACCGAATCCCACCTAATCCAGCAATCGGCAGGCATTAACGCTCGTGGGAGATCGCCGGCAGAGCCTTCCGGAACCCGACACTCTAGCCTAATCAAAGATGACAGGCGTGAGGCAGTTCTTCGTCTTGGCGCAATAGAAACCCTAGGACCGCCTCCTTTATTCGAGCATGCTAGAAGGCTCCCACGCCAGCTTCCGGCAAATAGATCAAGCGGATCAGACACACGTGACAGCGACAGGAGGAAGGCTGGGCTGCAGCGTACCCCAGGCATGCGCAAGAGAGCCATCACCGTAGGTTCGGCGTCGTCGCCTCCGTCCATCACCGCACGCTCACCCCTCTCTGCTCCATCCACGCCTCCCTGCAGCGGGACGACACACGTCGCGCATGTCAGAGCGCCGCCGTCCCGCTGCCATACCTCCACCTGCACCACCAAGGAGCCGAACCCCCCGCACAAAGGGAATCCAGCAGGCTATGCCAGCCCCACCCGTCGTCTTTGACATACATGGCGTGGCCGCCACCGTTGGCGCCAGTGGCCGATGGGGGAAGATCGGACGTCGGTCTTCTAGATTGGATCGGGGGTCCTTCGGAGCCGCCCTCGTGCGGGGCGACCCGGGAGTCAATCTTTTGCGGATGAATGGAGAGAGGACGCCGAGAGATTTCTGGATATGTGATTTGTTTGGACGGAGGTGGCCAGAGATGGGAGATCCATTGGCGGCGGTGGCGGGGCGGGGAGCTACGTCTGGTTCCGGCTGGTTAGGTACGCGCGTCTCGTTCTAACCTACGAGGAACATTTTTAGCGTCCAAGAGGGTCCGACCTACTTCATCCAACTCTTTGAAAGAAAAATTATCATTTTTCGGTTTTGCAGCGAGGCCCCGCGGCTTGGGAACCAGGTAGAAAATCAGACGGAGACGTCATGCGCCCTCGATGGAGGGAAATCGAGTGCAATCAAAGTTTCATCCGCAACCATCATTGACGACAAATTCAACCTGAAGAGGGCCGGCAATGCGTTGATTGCCAAACTTGAAAGAGGATTCTTGAGAGAGCTCGCAAAATCTTTCCTAGCCTGGATCATGGGCATATCACCAACGTCGAGGCCCATCTTCTCGTGGAGAACTCGCAACGCTTTGTCGACTAATGGGAGGATCGGCTTCGCTGCGAGGCATCTGCTGCGACATTCGGTGGCGGGTGGGTCCACCAGAGCCCATGGCGTCCGCGGAAGAGGCGTGGAAAAACGGCACATCACGATGCTGTAACATCCCAATTTTGCTAACAAAAGGGTGTGTGGTGTTGTGTCATCTCATACATGCATAAAAACATTGGTTAAAATTTTGCATTTGAAAATAACAAATGAAATGACCAAAAATCACTTAAAGTGGTCACCCAAATTTTGTTCTAAAAATAATTTCAATTTTGGAAAGCAAATACATGGTGAGCTTGCAAATTTCATAAGGTTTCCAAAATGTATTTTTGCTAATTTTTCTGATTTCAAAAAGGCCCTCAAAAGGTTGTTTTCTGTTCTGGTTTTAAAGAGAAAAGGACTTAATTGTGGTTTTCTAAAATTCTAGGGGGGTTTTTGCAAGATGGTCCTTTGTCTTCTACCTCTGGACGAGAAGCACCTGCGTGTCCATTTCCCCCGACGCCAGCTCCTGCTCGTGTGCGCGCGTCCCTCCTCGAGTGGATAGGGGCGAAAGGACTCCCCCGACCTCCTCCCTCCCCCTGTCCGCTCCGTTCGCTCCCTCTCCCTCTCTCTTACCCTAATGGCCGAAACCCTAGCTAGGGATAGCTGCCATGGCGCCGTCGTTTTGGACCCCCCCGGAGCTCCGCCGTGCTGTCCTGGAGATCCCTCGTGGTCCCTGCATCGAGCCAGTGGAGTCACGCATCCCGGCAAGGTCACAGGGCGAAGAATTTCTTGCATCTTCCTCAACTCCGGCCGGCGAGCCTCCTCCGATTCCGGCGTGTCCGCCGCTTCCCCGACCCCTCTGACTACTCCACGCGAGTCCTGGTGAGCTCCCGCACCTGTAGGTGCCTCTGGTTCGTCCCCTTCCCCTCGGTACCGTCCCCGCGCTGTGAACCTCCGGCCGCCGCCGCGCCGGTGGACGGCGTGGTCGCTCCGGCGACTGTTTCCGAGCGGCGCCGCTACTACAACGTCCACCGTAGCTCCCTCTATCTAGTCCTTCGTTCAATTTCACGAACGATTCAAGGAATCGTGCGAATTTGAGTTCAACTATGCGGAAGCAGAGCATGGTGACATCACCTCTGCGTCACGCTGACCTCAGCGCGTGTTTTTCTCTGTTTTGGAAAAATAGGATTCAACTGACACGTGGGCCCCACCTTTATTTAAATTCCAGAAAAGAATAAAACTTGTAAAATTAATATCTTTATTTCTGTAACTCAGAAAATTATGAAAAATATATGGTTCTGTTCAGAAAATTATAATCTATCCAACTATATCATTTTCATTCATGTTCGAGAAAGTTGAAATTGAACATTATTTAATGTTGTTTAATTATTTAAAAATAGAAAAATAAGTTTTTATTCACCAAAATTAGAAAATTAAAAGTTATATACCAATTTGCTCAAAATGACAAATGCAACCTGTTTATGATGTTTTCAACCTCATTTGGGCAACTAAAATGGTGTTCACCTTCATAATCGTCCGAAACCCCCTCCGGGGTCTATTTCGGGATAAATTCAGTAAAAATGCCGAACTGACATACGAACCCTAGCAACCCAATGAGCATGTCTAGGGCTTTATTTCAGTGCATTAATTCGCTCATGCATACATGTTGTGCATTGCATCGATGCCATGTGTTGATTGTTCTTCTTTGTTTCGGTGTTGTTTCCCTCTCGGTAGAACGTGACTCCGAAGAGAAGGCCATCAACCCCAATGACGAATACTTGATCTTAACCGACAAGTCAAGCACTTATTCCAGAAGATCTTTATCTGGTTTTCTTATAACCAAGGCAAGCATAACCTCTTATCTGCTCATATATGGTTTCAACGTGTTTTGAATCTCGTACTTTGCATTCGGTTCCAAACTATTTGATGTCAGTAGATAGAGTTCCCCTATATACTGCATAACCTAGATATCCTGATCCACTGCTCCTAGCAGCTATAGGTTTGCTTGTGCGCGCTCCGCTAAACCCTATGAGTCTTGCTTAGCCATGCTTAGTTGTGATCTGATCCATCCGGTTGATGAATCTGGTCAATACGTGAATCATTTATGTCATGTTGTTATGAATTGAGTTAACTTTGATAACTTGACTAAATAACGGCATGGATGTGAGGCCACAATGGGTTGTGGCGTTTTGTCCTGTTCATGCCCCTAGGAGCGAGTTCTCGCCTTCGAAGCCAAGACTGAGCGTGCAACCACACGCGGGGCCTAACAGACCGCGCTCGACTAACTAACTTGTTTGGCCACGTCCATGAGTCACGTAGTTTGATCTTTCCATCTGCGTGTGAGTCAGAAAACGATTTGGAGAAAACTTAGGGCGTGACCGGGACAAGTGATGGACGTACACGGATCTTGTTCCCGACTCACAGAACAGGTGCCGTCAGGAGGTGGCCAACTCCCTGTTGACGGGGTGGCCCTGTTTGGGTTGACTCATGGATAGGGTCGAGCAAGGTAAAGGTCGTGGCCAGCCACCCTCTGCCGCGCTCCAGGGACGAGCGTACATGTGGCGTTAAGAGTCGGATGGTACGTGTGGGTAAAGTGTACCCCCTGCAGGGATAAATCTCCTTGAGAAGCCGTGTCCACGGTTACGGACGACTTGGCAACGGATTCGGTGATCATAGATAACCTCAACGGAATGACTAAAACTTGTCAACCATGATTGAAGGGTGCCTCCCCGGAGATGCCGGGAGGGGTGATCCTTGTAGCATGAGATAGTGTGGGAATGAGAAAGACTTGGTGGAATACAAGAAGATGATGATCTCAGTAGTTGAGTACCTTTCTCATCTGTTTTGAAAAACATTCTATGAGACGTGCTATTCCTCCTCGATTTGGAAAATAAAGATTGCTTTACGCAAAACAGCCTTCATAAAACCTTTCTGAAGTTAGCAGATATATAATAGGTTAATTAAGTCTTGTTGAGTACCTCCCGTACTCAGGTTTGCTTAATTTTGGTTCAGGAGAAGAACTCCACCGGTGGTGATTCAACGTGGACATCGACGAGTAGTTTGGGGTTCCCAGGTAGCAGCCTGGAATCTATGGGCTGGGACGTCGCCTTATGTTGCGGCCTCTTAGGCCTTTTTGGTTCTTGTTGATTAGCAACATAATTTGCCTTCCGTTGTCTGATGTAAGGTTGGGTCGTGTGACCTCTGCTTGTAAGCTACACTCTAGTATCATCTGTTTAATACAATTTCTTTGTCTAGAGTGTTGCTTTGATCGGTTGTTGGTTTCGAGCTCATTGTTATACAGTTTTGGCTATGCCTGCATAGTTGTCGCAGTCGAGGGGTTGTGGAGCCGATGATCCATGTCCGAGCCCGCCTGTCGATGTGATCGGCCTGGGGCGAGGTAACCCCAGTAACCCTCGATTGTTGTTGCACTTTCTGGACACATAGCATCTCTGTATAGCTTTGGTCCCGTTTCCTTCAGTTTCATTCGATTCGTGGACGCTTTGATATGCATAGTTGGTTATGACTAGCATGGATACAAGGAGTAGTAGACTGGGGATCCGGACTACGTGCCGATGAATCCAGTCTGCCTGCCGTTGTTTGTTGCGGCCGGGGCTGGTAACCCTGAAGCCCTTGTGAGTCCATGTCTAGGAGCACATAACAGTATGTATATCTCTGGGTCCGGGGTCGTGACAAGTCATGGTATCAGAGCAGGACTGCCTGTAGGAAAACCTTACTGCTTGGTCGATGTTGAGTCTAGAGTTTATGAAAACTATTTGAAAACTCCAAATTGATTGTGAAAACCTTCTTAGGATTCTTTTTACTCCTTATCTGGTATCGCTCTAACTCTGGGTCACCTTACCTGTTTTGATTTGAAAAGGTTTTGCTATCTCTTCAAGTCACTCAAAACCTAGGTGCCTTCTTCGGCAAGGACGTTGTTACCCAAGTTGACCTAGTGTTAAGTTCTAGAGTCGTGTGTCTTCCGTGTTCCGTTATCTCTTGTTTCAACTCGGAGATCACCTTCCATTCATAATCTCTCAAAGTTGTGTGGGTTTCACATAGTCATGTTCCAAAGTCTCAAATCCTGAACCTCGAGATTTCCTTTCCATCTCGAATGTATCCGTCATCTTCTGCTCAAACTCTTCCGGAGTTATGTTGTCTTCTGAAAAATTCTCGTAATTGCTACTCATAGTGTCCTTTAAGGCACTAAGATAGTAGTTACTCCATTCGTTGTGTTCTAATCCTTGGACTTGAACCGAAGGTCCCGGAATGTGCTGAATTGCGGTGAGTTGAGTCATATGGTTTCATAACCATGTGATGCTCACGCTATCAGTACAGGATGCTGACCTTTAACCCAAGTTCTGTTTCGTTGAATCCTGAGGAATCTGTCTTACCTCAGGATGGCTAGGAAATTTCAACTTTCATAGCCATAGGTTTTCTCTTGCAATCAGAAGGGATCACAACAAGAGTGATCATCATGGCTCCACATCTTTGTTCTTATTTCAGCTATACCTCCCTTTTAGCATGGGTTTTACAAATGAGCATTACCCCGTGCATCCAACGTGATCTCAGGACTTTCCAGAGCACGTTCCTACTCTTTAGTTGCTTTCCGAACTTCGTCCGTTGTTTGGAAACCAAGTTACATATGGTGTTGGATTCCTCCAATGCGTTTGCTCTTGTTTTCCATCAGAACATTCCACCTTGGAATGTCAGGAGAAACAAACTCCAGTACCTCGTTCATCTATAGAACCAGGTCAAAGTTTTGTAATTCGCAGATTAAAGAAGTTGCATTAGCTTCTGTTCTGTTCTACCTTCGAGTATCACACTCTTATATATCAAGAGGTTGTGTTAAGTATCATGGCCTTATTGATGAAGTGATGCTCTTACCGTCTTCACTTCCCCTTCATCCAAGCTTGAATGCTTGAGAATGATGGGTCTGTTCATCGATGTGTGTATCTGCTATTCCTAGCAATTCTTATTGCTTTGAAACTTTAAGAAAACATCTGTATCCTTCTTAGCACTACTGGTCACCCAGCCTCTGTTTGAAGTTGACTGAGTCACCAGATCCGTTCAATCCGGTGCACATTCTTGATCAAAGAGTTAGGTTCATACCGAAGCTCTCATGATCATATCGGTTGCTCTGAAAAGCAAGTTTCCTTCCAAACTCCGAGACATACCGGTAGGTTGTGATATTCTGGTTGTCTTTCTAGAAGTATCGCCAGGTAGTCACCTGACCGTGATGTCTAAATAAAGGGTAGTTTGAACTACTCCTTTCTCCAAGAAAGCTACGCTAGACACCCTGGACTAGTAGGTTGAGCTTAAACAACAACTTGGAGGGTTTAAAGACAGTGGCTCTGCCTAACTTGTTCCTTTGTGAAGGGATATCTAGTTTTCCTCGTGTTGAAGCAGGATAGTATCTCCTTTGCGGAAATGCTGTTATTTTACCTTGATTTGATTTGGGCTATCGTCAGATCAAGTCCAGATTCAAGGACTATCCTGATGGTGTTTTCACTCATGGTGTTTGGCCCGAGTACACCTCATGTCCTTTGGTCTGACCAATGTTCTGCCTTGTTCATATATCATATGAAACCCCTCTTCTTGGAGTGTTTTGATAAGCGTGTTGTCGAGCCCATCGATGACATTCCTATTTACCCAAGTTGCAAGAGGTTCATTTTGAACAACAGGCACTAATGTTGGAAACTCTCGAGAACCATCTTTGTTTCAGTACGAAGATCGTGTTCTGGATGTTCGAAGTGACTTTCTCGGGTTTATGTGCTTAAGGTGAAAGTTGTCGCCGTGGATTCGAGTAAAGTTTTCTTGTTCCTTCGGGAATAATCCCAGTCGGTCATGCATGTGTGGAGTATTCTTGAGATGGTTGGTTGTTACCTCCATTCACTTAAAGAAGTTGCATGCACACTAAGCCACTGACTGACCATTTGTGAAAGAGAAGAAGTCTATGAACTTCGTTATCTTTGTATCATCTCCCCCAACAAGGACTCCGATGTGTTTCATTGCAAGCAAGTCATGTAGGTGCAACCGTCTTTCGCAAGTTGCTAATACATGAGTTCTGCGATCTCACTCATCTTCTCGAGTGTGGCATCGTAGTCCATATCTTGAGAATCCAACATACGTATCTCGTTGATAAACGGTGCAAGCTATTTGATCAAACACGTTGAGTCTCAGTTATTCAATCCACCAACCAGAGCTGAATCTCAAGCAGCAACGATGGTTGGTGTTTTCCTCAAGGGTATTGAATTAGGTCTTTTCAGAATCTGGCATGGTTGATGTGGTGGTTGACACAATTAGCCGGAAGGCCTAATGCCATATCTCTTTGAATCCGTAAGAACAACCACTCCCCGTGAGAATTCTTGTGTGGTTCATTCTAACAAGTTTTCTCCCATCGTTCTTCCGAACCGAAGTTCAATTTCACTTGAGTACCTATAGAAGGCTTGCCGTGAGCCTGTTGTCTGTATCTAGAACCTCCAGGAGAACCTGGAAGTTGATATTTCCAATATCTCTCCGTTGAACCTCCAAAACCTTTGTTCTAGTGGAAACAAGTATATCATGAGACCATCTCGTGGTATTTTGTAACCACCATTGATCAGTTCCCTTCTTCAAGCTGTTGGTACCTGAAGTTCTGTTCATCTCACACATTGTGTGAATTTGTCAGTTACTTCAGCCATGGGATCTTAACCATGTGGTAGATGTATTGCTACGTCCAAACCACAATAGGAAAGAGATTCCCTATTTTCTTCCGGTGCTTCAATCCCTCGTTGGTTAACCATCCTTATGGTGTGACCAAGAAGTTTTCCTTCATTACGGTGTTACAACATCCTTTGGTTACCCATCTTCCGTTGTGAAGTAACATCCTGATCTTTTGACAAAGTTTTCGACAAAGTTTTGACGGAGTGAAAGTTCCGTTATCTTTCGTGTCCACTCCGAAGAGTGAGCATGATCCTGTATCAAATTCTCGCCGATGCACGATTACAGTGTTCTCTCGTATTTTCCCTCGTCTACGGATATTACATTGTGGTATCCAAGACAATTCTTCCATCTTGGTTTTCTGTTTGAAGAAAACCTCGGTTTCATAAGTTGTCCAATCGTTCCTTTCCAAAAGGATTTAAAGTCTTGTGCAAAGATCATATTCTAAATCCTTTCAATACCAATCGTCCGCAAACTTGAAACCATCTTCTATTCACTCCGTTATCTTGATGTGTTTCATGCCTGTTAATTCAAAAGTTCGTTATGAACGTTCCTGTCGTGAGTTAGCCATGAGATACTCGATCTTCGTGAAGATCAGTTCCTAAGAGTTTTCCCTCTCACCTAAGGTGTAGCCGCTGAAGAATCTTCGCAAGTGCTATGGATCAGCCTCTTCAGGAAGAGAACCGTAAGGTTCAAGAAGATCGTTCAAAACTCGGTGTTCCTTCTTTCTTCTCTTTCAGGAATCTCGGGACGAGATTCTTGTAAGGGGGGTAGATTTGTAACATCCCAATTTTGCTAACAAAAGGGTGTGTGGTGTTGTGTCATCTCATACATGCATAAAAATATTGGTTAAAATTTTGCATTTGAAAATAACAAATGAAATGACCAAAAATCACTTAAAGTGGTCACCCAAATTTTGTTCTAAAAATAATTTCAATTTTGGAAAGCAAATACATGGTGAGCTTGCAAATTTCATAAGGTTTCCAAAATGTATTTTTGCTAATTTTTCTGATTTCAAAAAGGCCCTCAAAAGGTTGTTTTCTGTTCTGGTTTTAAAGAGAAAAGGACTTAATTGTGGTTTTCTAAAATTCTAGGGGGGTTTTTGCAAGATGGTCCTTTGTCTTCTACCTCTGGACGAGAAGCACCTGCGTGTCCATTTCCCCCGACGCCAGCTCCTGCTCGTGTGCGCGCGTCCCTCCTCGAGTGGATAGGGGCGAAAGGACTCCCCCGACCTCCTCCCTCCCCCTGTCCGCTCCGTTCGCTCCCTCTCCCTCTCTCTTACCCTAATGGCTGAAACCCTAGCTAGGGATAGCTGCCATGGCGCTGTCGTTTTGGACCCCCCCGGAGCTCCGCCGTGCTGTCCTGGAGATCCCTCGTGGTCCCTGCATCGAGCCAGTGGAGTCACGCATCCCGGCAAGGTCACAGGGCGAAGAATTTCTTGCATCTTCCTCAACTCCGGCCGGCGAGCCTCCTCCGATTCCGGCGTGTCCGCCGCTTCCCCGACCCCTCTGACTACTCCACGCGAGTCCTGGTGAGCTCCCGCACCTGTAGGTGCCTCTGGTTCGTCCCCTTCCCCTCGGTACCGTCCCCGCGCTGTGAACCTCCGGCCGCCGCCGCGCCGGTGGACGGCGTGGTCGCTCCGGCGACTGTTTCCGAGCGGCGCCGCTACTACAACGTCCACCGTAGCTCCCTCTATCTAGTCCTTCGTTCAATTTCACGAACGATTCAAGGAATCGTGCGAATTTGAGTTCAACTATGCGGAAGCAGAGCATGGTGACATCACCTCTGCGTCACGCTGACCTCAGCGCGTGTTTTTCTCTGTTTTGGAAAAATAGGATTCAACTGACACGTGGGCCCCACCTTTATTTAAATTCCAGAAAAGAATAAAACTTGTAAAATTAATATCTTTATTTCTGTAACTCAGAAAATTATGAAAAATATATGGTTCTGTTCAGAAAATTATAATCTATCCAACTATATCATTTTCATTCATGTTCGAGAAAGTTGAAATTGAACATTATTTAATGTTGTTTAATTATTTAAAAATAGAAAAATAAGTTTTTATTCACCAAAATTAGAAAATTAAAAGTTATATACCAATTTGCTCAAAATGACAAATGCAACCTGTTTATGATGTTTTCAACCTCATTTGGGCAACTAAAATGGTGTTCACCTTCATAATCGTCCGAAACCCCCTCCGGGGTCTATTTCGGGATAAATTCAGTAAAAATGCCGAACTGACATACGAACCCTAGCAACCCAATGAGCATGTCTAGGGCTTTATTTCAGTGCATTAATTCGCTCATGCATACATGTTGTGCATTGCATCGATGCCATGTGTTGATTGTTCTTCTTTGTTTCGGTGTTGTTTCCCTCTCGGTAGAACGTGACTCCGAAGAGAAGGCCATCAACCCCAATGACGAATACTTGATCTTAACCGACAAGTCAAGCACTTATTCCAGAAGATCTTTATCTGGTTTTCTTATAACCAAGGCAAGCATAACCTCTTATCTGCTCATATATGGTTTCAACGTGTTTTGAATCTTGTACTTTGCATTCGGTTCCAAACTATTTGATGTCAGTAGATAGAGTTCCCCTATATACTGCATAACCTAGATATCCTGATCCACTGCTCCTAGCAGCTATAGGTTTGCTTGTGCGCGCTCCGCTAAACCCTATGAGTCTTGCTTAGCCATGCTTAGTTGTGATCTGATCCATCCGGTTGATGAATCTGGTCAATACGTGAATCATTTATGTCATGTTGTTATGAATTGAGTTAACTTTGATAACTTGACTAAATAACGGCATGGATGTGAGGCCACAATGGGTTGTGGCGTTTTGTCCTGTTCATGCCCCTAGGAGCGAGTTCTCGCCTTCGAAGCCAAGACTGAGCGTGCAACCACACGCGGGGCCTAACAGACCGCGCTCGACTAACTAACTTGTTTGGCCACGTCCATGAGTCACGTAGTTTGATCTTTCCATCTGCGTGTGAGTCAGAAAACGATTTGGAGAAAACTTAGGGCGTGACCGGGACAAGTGATGGACGTACACGGATCTTGTTCCCGACTCACAGAACAGGTGCCGTCAGGAGGTGGCCAACTCCCTGTTGACGGGGTGGCCCTGTTTGGGTTGACTCATGGATAGGGTCGAGCAAGGTAAAGGTCGTGGCCAGCCACCCTCTGCCGCGCTCCAGGGACGAGCGTACATGTGGCGTTAAGAGTCGGATGGTACGTGTGGGTAAAGTGTACCCCCTGCAGGGATAAATCTCCTCGAGAAGCCGTGTCCACGGTTACGGACGACTTGGCAACGGATTCGGTGATCATAGATAACCTCAACGGAATGACTAAAACTTGTCAACCATGATTGAAGGGTGCCTCCCCGGAGATGCCGGGAGGGGTGATCCTTGTAGCATGAGATAGTGTGGGAATGAGAAAGACTTGGTGGAATACAAGAAGATGATGATCTCAGTAGTTGAGTACCTTTCTCATCTGTTTTGAAAAACATTCTATGAGACGTGCTATTCCTCCTCGATTTGGAAAATAAAGATTGCTTTACGCAAAACAGCCTTCATAAAACCTTTCTGAAGTTAGCAGATATATAATAGGTTAATTAAGTCTTGTTGAGTACCTCCCGTACTCAGGTTTGCTTAATTTTGGTTCAGGAGAAGAACTCCACCGGTGGTGATTCAACGTGGACATCGACGAGTAGTTTGGGGTTCCCAGGTAGCAGCCTGGAATCTATGGGCTGGGACGTCGCCTTATGTTGCGGCCTCTTAGGCCTTTTTGGTTCTTGTTGATTAGCAACATAATTTGCCTTCCGTTGTCTGATGTAAGGTTGGGTCGTGTGACCTCTGCTTGTAAGCTACACTCTAGTATCATCTGTTTAATACAATTTCTTTGTCTAGAGTGTTGCTTTGATCGGTTGTTGGTTTCGAGCTCATTGTTATACAGTTTTGGCTATGCCTGCATAGTTGTCGCAGTCGAGGGGTTGTGGAGCCGATGATCCATGTCCGAGCCCGCCTGTCGATGTGATCGGCCTGGGGCGAGGTAACCCCAGTAACCCTCGATTGTTGTTGCACTTTCTGGACACATAGCATCTCTGTATAGCTTTGGTCCCGTTTCCTTCAGTTTCATTCGATTCGTGGACGCTTTGATATGCATAGTTGGTTATGACTAGCATGGATACAAGGAGTAGTAGACTGGGGATCCGGACTACGTGCCGATGAATCCAGTCTGCCTGCCGTTGTTTGTTGCGGCCGGGGCTGGTAACCCTGAAGCCCTTGTGAGTCCATGTCTAGGAGCACATAACAGTATGTATATCTCTGGGTCCGGGGTCGTGACAGATGCGTGGGCGGCATGATGTCTGATGAGGCGAGGAGAGCAACATCATCATCACGGCCATTGTAAAAATCGACAATGAGAGGGGATCTGAGCACAGAGGCCTCCACGTCGGCGTTGAGGACATTTGTTCCCGAGTCAAAAATGATGACCTCGGCGACAAAGGCAGGCGTGGCGAGAGACGCTTGGCTTGGCCGCAACTCGCCTTCACCTCTGGAGGCAGGGGCGCAGCTCTTGTGACTCCACTTCCTCACGGCGTTCGTCCTCTCCTTGCACTACCGGGGAGCCAGAGCACGTCTCCGGGGGTAGAAAGTACGCCTGGCCGACGAGCGAGATGTGCAAACATTCCGGCTGTGGAGCTCCGCCAATTTGGCGGGGAGGGGCGTCACAGAGGCAATGAGACATTCATTAAGCTTTGCGTGGAGAGACATTGCCAGCTCCACCAGGAAGGTGCGAAGCTCGGAGCCAGAGACCAGAGAGGGCGTCTTCCTCGGGTTTGGTCGCGGCGGGGCAGATGCCGTGCATTGTCGAGGACGAAGGGGCCGACAAAGCGACTTGGTCGGTGATGTCGGTGATAGAGGCCCACGAGGCCGACCTAGGCATAAGTGGAGAGGATTAGGGGCGACGATGCAAAGGCCGCGTAGGAACTGGCCTTGCGATCTTGGAGGTGAGGCGGAGCGAGTAATCGCGCTCGTAGTGGCCGAAGAGGTTGCATGAGAGGCATCTCACGGGTCTCTAGGAGGCGTGGTGATGGAGAGAGGAAAGGCAGCAGACACACCTCCCCCGGGTTCACCTCAAGAAGCACACAATAGAGACGTGGTGATGGAGAGAAGCAAGACATAGGGCACACCTCCTCGGGGTTTTCCTCAAGTAGCGCAGAGCGACAACTTCTCGCTGGGAGCCTCGTGGCATGAGCCGAGCCATGTCCTCGCCCCGCTGGTTTGGAAGCGTGTCCCGTCGTGGACAGCGCCTCGACTTCGCGGTCTTCCACCCCTCCTCTCCAACTCGGGTATGGGAGACGCAACGGTCATGCACACGCCATGACTGGAGCGAGTGATGATGATGTAGCGTATGCGTGGAGTCAGCTCTAGAGCGGTGACCCGATCCAGACCTGGATCGGCAACAGAGGAATGTCGGGAACGATACCTCTTCTCTGTGACGAACCATAGGTGCTTGCGACGGGGGAAGTTCGCTAGGAGGGGGTGGCCGCACGCGGGCAGGGTGGCGGGTGTGCACCAGATGCATTTTTTAGGCTAGAGTGAGACTTCCTACTACATACCTTTTTGTGCCCCTATTTTGGGGCTTTGTGTATGTACCGAGAATAGGGAATCAAAATTATAAGAGGTTGTCAATCCATGCCTTTAATTGATAGCAAGCCTTGCAAATTGCAATTTTCCCTATGAATAACCATGACAACTTTGAAAGTGCATGGTGCCCCATGTGTGGCTTTGGTAATTAATGAAAATACTTATGGACCAATGTTTTCATTGAGATGTCCTTATAGATATTGTCCATGGGAAAATAGTGGAGTTCATATGTTGGACTCTAGAAACTTTCATGATGACCATTGTAATATTCAAGGATTTATATGAAGAATGGTCATGTATAGAGTCAGCCATATTGAAAGTATGTCTTGAAGAAAAACTTTAGGTGGTATTTCATGATCATCTTCAAGACATCATCAAATTAAGAAAAAAGAAAAGATAAAAGATTGATCAAGCTTGTGATCAACACACAAAGCTAAAAGATGTACCAAGTGGGATCATGTATCTCGGAGTATGGTAAGCAATAGTCTATATAGTTTGTAAACTAACCCATGATATGTGTGTGGCATTTCTATGTGTGGTTAGGTATCTTTCCATGGGCATGTATCAAAAGGAAGATTTCATTTAGCCCATTGTAGATGACGCCAAGTGGTGTTCGTCATCAAGCTTCAAGTGGAATCTCAAGAGAATAGTCTTGAAGAAATCCTATGCTCGATGCTTGCCAAATATGTTGGAACTCAAAGTGGTGTCAAGGAAAGAACCATTTATGTTGCCAAGCCTATTGTGACTAACCTGTTAGGACCCAGCTTGGTTGGGGACCAACAAGCTCAAACTTGATCAATAGGTGTTGTTGGAGGGCATTGGAGACTTGGCTACCTTATGAATAATTAAGGGATCTTCATCAACTTATTCTCTCAAGCCAAGTCAATTGGATTATCATATTTATATCTTATATACAATCTGCCTCCTTGAGGTAACTTGTATTTAAATCATATATTCATTGAAAGTTGCTTGCACCCTTGCATCTGTTTGGTTTTGTACCTAGATAATGTTTGTATGTGGTGTGCTATCTACTGACTTATCTTGAGTATCAAGTATGTGTATGTTGGATTTGCACACAATATACGTGTTGAGCCTTTTATCAACTATCTTATATCTTAATTGGCTCTTATCGAAAGTTTAATGGACTATCCCATTTTGTGGGAGTAATATGCTCTTTGTCACTTTACTAAAATGTGTATACATGACATATACCATTTAGTGTTGATATATCAATATTATCTAGTCTCTATGTGGTATGTCATGATCATGAGAAATTCAAACTCTATAATGTCCATTAACTTTCTCTAATATGGATTTTTATGTGCCTCTTGTTGAAAACAGATGGATTATCACATTATGGGGGAGTAATAAGCCATGTGCATATTACAAGTGAACAGATAGTATGGGCACCTAGAGGGGAGGGGGTGAATAGGTGCTACGACCAATTTTAATTTTTCTTCAAATTGAGGCTTGACAAGAAGGTAAATTCTCTAGATAATGTGACGAAGATATGGATTCTGGATCCTGCGGATAAGGACACCCCCTCTCAGGCCCAAGGTGAAGGCCCAAGAAGAGGAGCCCTTGGAGTACTCCAGAAGGCCCACGTGAAGCCCACCCGCACTAAACTTGCGGGTTAAGTTAGAAAACATGTAACCGACCTAGCTAGGGTTGGAGTCCTCTCCGGGTAGAACTCGAGACCTGGCCGCCTATATAAGGCCAGGAGAGCCCTCGAGAGAGGACCAAGCAACACCGCACGACCAAAAGCCTTAAACTCGAGACCTACTCTCGATTCGAGCACGACCTTTGTAACCGATCTAATCATCAATACAGATCGACAAGAGCAGGAGTAAGGGTTTTACCTCTACGAGGGCCCCGAACCTGGGTAAATCTCGCCCCCTGTCTAGCCGACGATTCCACCAGCGCTCATGGGTTCTCCTAATCGAAACCCGATAGGTTCACCGAAGGGATTTGTTGAGTCAGGGATTCGACAATTGGCGCCGTCTGTGGGAAAGGCGGGCGCTGGATCACCGGCATCCTCGGCTTCATCGACATCAAACTCTCGTTGGAATCCAATGACTACAGCTCCGAACAATCCTTTACGGATCGAATATGTCGTGGTCACACCGCACTCGCCGGAATCGCGCCCGGTATTCGAAGATCTGGAGGAGAGCGTCACCCTGACTTTCGGGAGCCTCAAATTCGTGACAAACAGGGACGGAATCCTCCACTTCTCGGATGAATCGGAGACTGAATCTGGAGCTGTCGACTCGCGCCGTCCCCTGGAGAAAAGTGGCGAGTCGATTCGCTTCAACGCCAACGACTATCACACCCTCTCGACAGAGGAACCATCAAGAATTCAAGGAAACCTTCGACCTACGCCTAGGACGCACGAGCTTCGACTAGCTCAAGTCTGCATGGCAGGATCGGAACAAGGCTCGGAAACAAAACACAGCGCGACTGAGCGCAATATAATCGGCGTTTCGCGGGAATCCTGGAAACGGGCGAAGGAAGCTATGCGAACAAGCAAGCCACCCGCAGCCGGAGCCTCACACGAAGACATGGTCGCCTACCACTATCACCTAGTGAGAGCAGCCATGATTATCAAAGATGCTCGGGTAGATCTGGCCCGCCGAAGAAGAGCGGCGGACGAATCGAGCCAGAGACGAGCTGGGCTATCCGTAACACCCTCGGTCGGAACCCGACCCGCGAGGAAAGGACACGCATCCACGTCTAGGAACGATGAATCCATACCCGAAACAAATAGATCAATCACTCCTTCTCTCATGCGAGTTGACGACGACGACAACATGTACCCGCAAACCCCCGCTGCTGCAGTTCTAGCCGCAGCAACCTACATGCAGATGAACCAACCGACAGAAAGCGACCCTCGGGCAGAGCAATACAAGCAAATACGAAAAGGACTCGGATTGGCGGCCGCAAGGCTCGCCTCTCACGATCGCAAGAAGGCCGAGGAGCAGCAGGAGAAGGAGCGACGGGAGAAAGAGAAAGATAAAGAAACGCCCCGCAGGCACAGAAGCTCTTCGCCAAGGAGTGATAAGTCACCACGCCGCGGTCAAGGAAAAGAAGCTAGACGCCGCGGCGACAGTCGAAGCAGCAGTGAAGATAGCCCGAGAGACAGAAGCTCGCGACACCATAGCGGCCGCTCGAGAAAACGAAGCAAGGAACCAAGGAAAGATAACGACCGCGACCGGCCAGAATACGACGCGCGATCAGATCTCGCTCAAAAAAGGGTGGATAAGGCAAGGGCTTCGCGATATCGCGAACGCTCTTCGTCCGGCTCCTTGGATGACGAAACCTGCGGAGCACTTTGTTTCGCTCGCAGCATCCGCGAAGCACCTCTACCCAAAAGGTTCAAGCTCAGCACGGAGGTGACGAAGTACGACGGCTCACTCGAGCCCTCTCAATGGCTAAGCGACTACCTCACGACAGTAAAATGCCAACGTGGGAACAAGAACACGGCTATGCAATACCTCAATTTGCATCTTACTGGCGCAGCCCGCAGTTGGCTGGAAAGAAGACCGAAATCTTGCTACGCATCGTGGGATGATTTGCACCGCGACTTCTGCAAAAATTTCCAGTCGACTTACAAGAGGCCAGCTACAATCGAAGAACTACGAGCCTGCAAGCAGAAGAGTGGCAAGTCCACACGCGAATACATCCAGCGGTGGACAACGCTCAGGAATACCGCGGGAACCATCTCAGAAGAAGTAGCGATCGAAGCCTTCGCGAAGGGCGCCAGAAGAACTGCCTTTCGAGAGGAGCTAGGCAGAGCTGCACCCAAGACTATCGGGGAGCTGATGATCATAGCCGAAAAATGGGCTAACGGAGAAGATGCGGTGCGCAACGAAAGAGCATCGTCACCCGCACACGATGACGATCGTCACGGTCGAAGAAAAAGAAGAAAATATTACGATCATGAGGATAGAGAAGAGTTGGTGGCCGCGGAATTCACTCGAAACCGTGATTCCGGTCGCCGTGGAAACCGCGAGTGGAGACCAAAGGCCGAAGAAAAATCCCCCGAGGAAGACCTAGATGCATACTGCTCGCTACATCTATTCACAGATAAGCGCACGGGCAAAACCAAGGCAACACACTTGCTTAAGGATTGCCGAAAGTTCCATGACATCTCGGACGCACTCGCGAGGAAAAGATCTGCCTCCACTCAAAATTACCCGCCGCTTCCAGGAGGAGGACACCAAGGATTCCAGCCGCCACCACCACCACCTCCACCCGCAAATCCAAACATGGCGCTAGCTGCAGTACCCGCACCACCAAACGCCGGAGCAAACGCGTACCCCAACCCGGCAGGACAACTCGCAATGATCCAGAAGGTATGCCCCTCCCGCAGAGCTCAAAAGACTAACACAAGGCAATTATGCATGGCAGTGCAGACACCGCCAACGAAGACCGAGTACCTGAAAATGGCGGACCAGCCGATCATATTATCGATGAAAGATCACCCACCACGAGTCTATCGACCAGGACACGCCGCCCTGGTCATCCAGGCGCAAATTGGCAACTACGACTTAGCCCGCGTATTCATGGATGGGGGCAGCGGTCTCAACATTATCTACGCGGATACACTCCGTCGGATGAACAAGAACTTGGACGGCCTCCCGGAATCAGAAACATCCTTCCACGGGATAGTTCCAGGCAAGGCAGTCCGTCCACTCGGAACAATCAACCTAGAAGTTGTGCTAGGCACGCAGAGCAACTACAGGAGAGAGTTCCTTGACTTCGAAGTTGTCGATTGGCCTTCACAGTACCACGCCATCTTGGGCCGAACAGCGTTCGCCAGATTCATGGCAGTACCTCACTACGCCTACCTGAAGCTCAAATTGCCCGGCGAACATGGCGTAATCACCATTGACGGGGACTTTCAGAAATCCAACAAATGCGACATTGAGTTCAACGAGATCGCAAAATCTTTCGGGATGCACGAAGAACTTCAAGAGCTGGCAAAAACCACGGATCACTCCGTGATGCCCCTCACGAAGAAAAATGAGCCTGAGCTAGAATTTAGCGCCAACAGCGACACCCGAAAGCATCAAGTGCACCCGACAGACTCCGCGAAGACAGCGATGGTTTCAACAACCCTCTCGCAAGCATAGGAAAGCGCGCTCGTCAAACTCCTCCGTGAGTACTGGGAAATTTTCGCCTGGCAGCCCTCAGATATGCCAGGAATACCCAGGGAGTTTGCCGAGCACTCACTCGAAGTCTTTCCAGACGCTAAACCCATCAAATAGACCACACGAAGATTTTCAGAACCTAAGCAAAAGGCGCTTGGAGAAGAAGTAAACAGATTGCTAGCTGCGAAATTCATCAGGGAGATCAAGATATCCACTTGGTTAGCAAACCCGGTGTTAGTCCCCAAAAAGAACACGGATATCCTTCGGGTATGCATCGACTACACGTCGTTAAATAAGCATTGCCCCAAGGATAATTTTCCCCTCCCGCGAATCGACCAGATCATGGATTCTACAGCAGCCTGCCAACGCCTCTCCTTTCTGGACGCCTATTCGGGATGCAATCAGATCCGAATGAAAAAGGAGGATGAAGAAAAGACAACATTCATCACACCTCACGGTGTCTACTGCTACACAACAATGCCCTTCGGGCTGAAGAACGCAGGCGCAACATATCAGCGCTGCATGCAAAGATGCCTCGCCAACCTCATTGGCAAGAACGTGCAAGTGTACGTTGACGACATTGTCATCAAGACTCGAGTTGAGGATACACTCCTTGAAGGTATTAGAGAAACATTCGACGCCCTCAAAGCGTACAGGATCAAGCTCAATCCGACCAAATGTGTCTTTGGCGTTCCGGCAGGAAAACTTCTCGGGTACCTGGTATCCGCCAGAGGCATTGAAGCCAACCCGGAGAAAATACAAGCTATCTTAACCATGAAGGAGCCAACCAACCTGCGCGGAGTACAACAGCTCGCAGGGCGATTAGCCGCCCTAAGCAGATTCATCGCACGATTGGGGGAGCAAGCATTACCCTTCTACAAGTTGTTGAAGAAGACAGACAAATTCGAGTGGACACCTGAAGCTAAGCAAGCATTCGCAGATTTAAAGCGGTCATTGCAGAGTAGGCGCATCCTCGCAACACCGCGAGAAGGGGAGCCACTTTTCTTGTACCTAGCCGCCACAAACCAGGTCATCAGCACAGCAATCGTGGTCGAACGACCTGAGGAAGGCAAAGCGTACGGAGTTCAACGTCCAATATATTACATCAGCGAAGTACTCTCACCATGCAAGCAACGCTACCCTCACTACCAGAAGCTCGCGTACGGAGTTGTTCTTACCGTCCGCAAGCTCAAACATTATTTCCAGGAACACGCCATTACAGTGGTTAATGATGCGTCACTCGGGACGATCATGAACAACCCTATGGCATCCGGAAGAATAGCAAAATAGAATATCGAGTTGGGCGCTTGGGACATCACTTACGCAGGACGAAGCGCAATCAAATCCCAGGTACTTGTTGAATTCCTAAGCGAATGGACAGAATTGCAAACGCCAGGACCACCCGATGTCGTGGTGGTGTCACGGCAGATGCCATAGGATGGCTAAAGATGTGGGAACGATGGACGCTGGAGGTATTCGGGGAGGGATTACGCGACGAATAGCCGCGTGAGGTAAGATCCACACAACACAAACAACACGATGTACCCAGGTTCAGGGCCCTCGTGAGGAGGTAAAACCCCTACTCCTGCCTTTCTCTATGTATTATGATGTCTCTCCGAGTAGCCACAGTACAAATGGTATCTCTACCGAGTAGCCTCTCTCCCCTCTCCGAGTAGAGCTAGGTCAAGAACTTAGGGTTTCTAGGGTTCACTGTGAGCATGTGTGAGCGTGCCTCGCGCAGGAGGCGGCGGGGCACCTTATATACATGGTGCCCAGCCGGATACGTCCAAATCTAGACAAGTGTCGACATAGTGTGCACATCGTCCTTTCTCCGAGTACCCGCTGACAGCTTTGGTTCCTAATCTTGGCTGCTTCTGTAAAGTCGTTGGGCAAAACTAGGGGACAGACTGGTATCACTGTACCTAGGCACAGTGTAGGCCCCCCTTATCCTGCCACGGCCTGCTTCCATGCTGTCACTGTCAGGCAGGCCGGTCCCAGATGAACACTAGTTCGAATGCTGCCAAGTACGGACCCAGGATACGCGGGATCCTGTGTCAGAACGGCTCCTTTGACTTTCTGGCCCGAGTAGGTTCCCGCCAATTGTTCCCGCCAATTGTACTCGGGCCAACCCTTCTACTCGAAAGGATAGAACTTGATTGATATCTCCTTCTGGTCATCTTGAGGTGAGACCGAGTAGCAGTCGACCGGGTAGCGAGTACCAGGTAGTCGGCTACTCGACCAAACCTCCCTTCTGTAAGCTGCCTTTACCACTTGCTTTTACCCTACTCGGGGGTAACCCCCCGACAGCAGTCCCCGAAGCTGGTTGAGTCTTGCGAACTTGTTCACTAGGCTCTGCCAGCTTAAAACCAGCCTTTGCATCTCAGCCCTTGAACCTCAAGATGCCGAGTAGAACCTCCGAGTAGCTATCTGGAAAGTATCTTGAGTTTCCTCTCTTCCGAGTAGCACTTGCTTTCTACTCTGTAACCGAGTAAAAAGACTTAGAGAAATTTCTTAGATTGAGTCTCTGCAGCGCAGAGCACAATCCAGCCCTTCGCGCAGCAACTGCACACGTGTAAAGCATCCACGACCTCGTCGTTTCGTTGCCCAGGACACGACCTGCCACGCGTCCAGTTTTCACGCAGTGGGCCCACCGGCCGTCATGTCCCATCAAGTGTAATTATAGACCACGATTCGGTGGTGGGATCAACTGCGGCCATTACGCGCGCAACCGGCGCTTGTGTGCGTTTCTAGCCGGCCACAGGTTCCACCACACGCCACAATCGATCCCACTTCCACGATGGTAACGGTAAACTCGCGGAGGAGATATAAATACCTCCGCCGGTAACTTCCTTTTCCCCTTCCCTTGCACTATTCCTCCTTCGTCTCCTGCTCTTCTCCGCCACCGAGCTCTCCGCCGCCGCGCAAGCTCTCGCGCCGCCGCGGACTCAATCCCCCAACCAACTCCTTCGATTCCTCCCACTTTCCCTACTCGCAACAATGGCCAAAGCTGGCTGGGCCGGTTCCTCCGTCACCGCCGAAGATTGCGCCTGGCTCGTCAATACCAGGCGAGTTCCTCCCGGCGTGGAGTGCCGGGCGCCAGACGGTGAAATCGTGCCATCCCCGCGGGAGGGTGAGCGCGTGGTCTTCATGTCGCATTTCGAGCGCGGCTTCGGATTGCCGGCCTCTGATTTCCTCCGGAAGTTCCTCAATCACTTCGGCATCCAGATGCATCATCTGCCCCCCAATGCCGTCGTCTTCCTCGCCTACCACGCCGTGGTCTGCGAGGCCTTCCTCGGCATCCGGCCCACGTGGGAGACGTGGCTCAGGTACTTCCACTTGCGCCAGCAATCCACCGGGAAGAAAGACGCCGCGGGCGTCGCCCGCGCCACCGACACCGGCTGCGCCATGATGGTGCAGCGGTCCGGGACGAACCACCCCCGCATCAAGGGGCTGGACTCCGTCAAGCTGTGGCAGAAGACGTTCCTCTACGTCAAGAATGTTGCCGCCGCGGAAGGAGCCAAGGTGGGCGATCGAATCAACTTGCCCGTTTGGAGCAATCGCGCTCCGATCGGGTTGTACTGGAAGGAGAAGCCCGCCAATGACGAGGACGCCATCGAGATGGAGAATAGACTTGGCTGGCTGAAGGCGCAAGGCCTCAAGAATGACGATCCGGTGGCTTGCTGGATCCAGCGCCGAGTGCTGCCCTTGCAGGAGCGCTGCCATCTCATGTGTTACATGGGAGGCCCCCGCGACTGCACCAGGACAACCACCATCGAGATCGACAACATCGATGTTCCCTGGCACGCAAGGAACATCTTGACGACAAACCTTGGCGACAACTGGCAATACGGGTTCGTCCCGTACAGCCGTACAAAGCCAATTGAGCGGGTACGCCTTTCTCACTTTGCTCTCTGCATTTACTTTTCGAGCAGATAATTCCTCCACTTGCCGCGAGTAGCGATCGTCTTCCGCACCGAGTAGGGTACTTAGCCGAATTGCGTAGGCTTAATGCGCTTCGTGCTTGCACGCCTTGCCGGATAGCCTACTCGAGAACACTTCTTAGGCTCGATGTGCTTTATACCTGCACGCCCTTCCGAGTAATACCTTTCAGCAAACATGCTTAGGCTTAGTATGCTTTGTGTTTGCACGCCTATTCGGGTAGAATGCTTAGTAAACTGCCTAGGCTTTGTGTGCTTTGTACCTGCACGCCTATCCGAGTAGAATTCCTTCCTGGTACTCGGCTAGTCTGTGATCCTTCTCTGTTTTTCAGGTTCTCACTCGCCAGATAATCGAGAGCTGCGAGGTTTTTGAGGGCAACTGGTCTCCTGATCGTGAGGAGGACGATGTGCCCTCTCTCGATGCCGCGGAGCAGTCCAACCTCTCTCGCTCCCCCACTACTGACAAGCGCGACGCTCTCCGCACCTGGTCTGATGAAGACTTTGACGGTAACTACACTTTCATTCTGTTTGCTTCCGAGAAGCACCAGTCCCTCGTTTGCTGTTTCTGATTCTTTCCTCTTTTCTCTTGGATTCTCAGATGAAGTTGCCGCGGAAAAGGACGACGAGGACGAAGACGAGAACGAGGGCGATGCGCCCCTAGTCGTCAAGCCTCTGTCCGTCGCCGCTCCTGAGACCCGCAAACGGACTGGCAGCGGAGCACCAGCGCCTCCTGCCAAGAGGAAGAAGCCCGCCGAGAAGAAGGTGGTCGTGAAGAGGTCCAGACGAGAGCTCAAGTCCACCACTGCGTAAGCCCTCTTCTCGGTCGTTTCCCTTCTCGCGCTGTGCTATTCTCCCCAAATTCCTTCTAATTTCTGGTTTCTTCCTTCTCTACAGACCTCCCATGGATGCGAGCGCAGCTCTCGCGTCCGACCAAGCTAAGGAATCATCAGTACCTCTGATCAACATCGATGATGATGAGGACCACACCGCCAACGCTGCTGCTGCCAATCCACAGACCGCCGATGCACAAGGAGCAGCGTCAGAGCCAGCGGCGCAGGACACTACCGTCCACCATGAGAGACCCCCTTCTCCTCCGGCTAGCAATGCCGAGGAGAACCAAGATCAAGAGATGCAAGACAACACCGCCGACGAGCGGCCAGAAGCAGAGCAAGAGCGGCCCACCACAGGGGCTGCTGCACAAGAGAATCTCGCTACCGAACAGCGAGTGGAAGACACCACCGCCACGGATGCCACCACGAGAGGTGCTTATCCATTGAGCAGCGTGCAGCCGGGCGACGCACCGAGTAGCTCCCAGCCAGGAGCTGCACAAGGCGACGGATCCGTGGCGCCACCCACTGTGCAAGACCCTACACCGCCAAACTCCTCCTCGCCGCCGCAGACCAAGGATACATCCAGCCCTCCTGCCGGGCGAGTAACCAGGCAGCGAGCCCTGGATGCTCTGAAGGATGAGATTGACAGAAGGGCAGCCGAGAAGGAAACTGCTGAGAAGGCCAAGGCCGAGAAGGAAGCTGCTGAGAAGGCCAAGGCCGAGAAGGAAGCTGCTGAGAAGGCCAAGGCCGAGAAGGAAGCTGCCGAGAAGGCGAAGGCCAAAGCTGACGGGAAGAAAACTGAAGATCCCGAGAAGGAAAGGACGAAGAAGCGGTCCAGAGACCAAGTGCCGCTACCAGCCTCAGGTGGAGCACTCGTGATCCACGAGTCTGGCCCGATTCCCGCCGCGCTCTCAGCTGATGCTCGCGCTGCTGGCCAGCCTTGCTACCCGGAGTACATGATTGAGGTTAGCCATCAGCACTCAATCGGCTTCCCTCCCAAGGACAAAGCTTTAGCTATCCAGAAGGGAAGGAAGGTTGTAGCCATGAACTCCCCTCCTCCAGATCCAAGCCAACATCAGTCTGTCAACATTGCTTCTCGTGGAGTCCAAGACAAACCAATAACTTCAAAAGGCCTTGAGCAGGTACTGGACACCATTGGCTTCATCGACGCCAAATGGGATAGCAAGGTTCTCGGCGTGGAGAAGTGGCACGGTCTTGGCCTTGGCGGCATCGACCACATGCGCGTGGACTGGAACAAGGTCGACCTGGGACACCAGCCCATGTCCGTCTCCACCGAGACCGCGACACTCGCAGCCAAGATGTTCCTGCACCGCAAGAATGCCGAGGACATCGAGCAGGCTTACGCAGTAAGTTTTCCTTATCTTTTCCGAGTTGAATTTTCTTCTCTTATATTCGCCTTTCTGCTCCTTTCCATCACTCCCAGTCCCCGAGATTCTAGCCGAGTAGGTGGATACTCTCCGAGTAGCCTCCTACTCGGGTTGAATCTACTCTGCTTTTTCTAACTTGCTTCTTCTCGCTTCCCAGGATAGCGTCCTGAAGCGGACCAACCTATACCGCCATCTTCTCTGGAACCACTCTATCGCCAGGAGGCGAATTGCTGCTTTAGAGAAGGAAAAGGCAGTTGCGGAGGCAGCCAGCTAGAACGCCAACGACAGCACCCAGCAGCTGGCCGAAGTGCAAGGTACGCTTTTAGCTGTGCGGTTCATGCGTTTTTTGTTTACGCTCGCTTATGCTTTCTTTTGCGCTAACCTTTTCTACTCTGCAGAGAAACTGAAGAGCCTAGCCGAAGAGCACGAGAAATGCCGCACTTTCGTGAAGAACGCCGAAGCCACCATCAAAAGGCTGGAAGGTGAGTTTGTTGTTTACTCGGTTTGATCTTGAATCTGTTTCTTCGCTGCTTCTCTATTGACCTTGTCTGGCTCTTCGCAGAAGATCACAAGTTGTTTGCTGAGGCACACCAAGATTGTGTCAAGCCAGCAGAGGTGCAGAACCAACTGTCCAACCAGGCCGCTGTGTTGCTGAAGGATCACGCCACCGAGACCGAGAAGCTGCAACTCCAGTTGCAAAAGGCACTCCAGGATGCCATCAACATTGGCGCCGACAGGGACAGGGCAATCGCCGAGAAGACCAAGGCCGAGACCACTTTCAGAGCCAAGGAGAGGGCCCTTGAGCAGGAATGCGAAACTTTAAAGAAGACCAACGCTGATCTCTCCGCTCAGATGGATTCCTTGCGCCTGATCCAAGAAAAGCACATAGCCAACGAAGAGTCCTGGAAGGCCCAGCTGCAGCGGCTGCGCCGCGAACTGCCCGGTAGGTCTTCTCCTCCCTGCCTCTTTTCTTCTCGGTTTTTCTCCTACCCGGTTCTTTTCTTCCCGATTCTGAAGTTGTCACCCGCTATTTCAGAGATCTGGCCTCATCTTGATTCCAACTGCGTGCCTACTGTGGCCAAGGCCCAAGCAGCTCGCCTTGCGAAGGGTGAGGCAGCAGACACCCGAGCTGAGATCGAGGACAGCCTGCTGTTGCTCAAAGATTATTTCGAGCAGCTGGCCGGTGTTGGCACTGACTTGGTGCACGAGGGCTTCGCGCTCCATAGGCTGTTCTGGCCCCAGGATTCTCAGCCAACTTCCATGCGGGGTCTCGCCTTCAAGTTGAAAAATGTGAAGAAAGAGTTGAAGAAGTGGCGTGCTTCGGGGGCCCGGGCCGGCGCGGACGTGATGCTTCTCTGCATAGCATCCTGGTATGAAAATCTCAATATGCAGCTCATCCGTGGGAAGCGCAATGATTCCAAGTGGGAGGTGGACCCCGACTGCGTGGCCGTACGCAAGCAGATCGCCTACGAGGTCGCGGAGTGCGCTGAGACAGAGATCTTCATCGAGGGTCTCCCCGAGCCCGACACCGAGTACGAAGAGGAAGAGGAAGAGGACGACGAAGTAGAATCCGACTTGGAAGGCTTCTTCGAATCTCCTAAGGGCAAGGCCGGGAAGGGGAAGAGCGTCGCCGTCGCGAGTAGCGATGAGGACGAGTACACCCACATCGACACCGCCGCACTCGACTTTGGCACCTCCTCAGGTGCTGCTCTCGACGACACGGTACGCCCTCCTGGCCAAGCGCCTGGCTCTTCTCCGGCTCCAGGGCCCATCTCGGTGGCCACGGCCACTTCCGACCCGGCTACCACCGAGCAGGACGTCGAGATGAACGAGTCCGCCACCATCCAGTCGGATGCGGATGCCACCCACGCCAGCGCTGAGGAAGATGCGGCAGCCAGGGCCACCACTGATGATGCAGCAGCCAATGCTAGTACCGACAACACTGTCACCTCCACCTGATTTTATCTGCAAACTTTTTCACTTGAACACTTATCAGATCCCCGGGATGCCGGGAGCAGATGTAACAGACTATCTTTGTTTTGCTTGCTACTCAGTTTTTATGCCCACTCTGTTTATTTCGACATTAATCAATTTGAACGACGCTGGCTTAATGCCGAGTTGCGTTTCCATGCGAGTCCCCGAGTTGCATTTCTTATTCACCCTATCTTTTCATCTCTGCTCTACCTGCGACTTGTCGCTTTTTTGGTATTCGAGTCACAAGAATCAAGTAGTAGGGCTGCAAATACTTAGCCGCTAGAAACAATCATGGTAACGCAGCCCACCACTTAGCCGAGAAGACGAAAACAGGGAACAAAAGTAACAAACAATCTACTCGGTTCCCGCACTCTTTCTTCCTTAGCGATTTTCGTGTGCTCATTGACCTTTTGCTTGTTCTCTTGCTTGCCATGAAGCCGGGTTTCGGACAGCAGCAGAGTCGAAGAGTTGGCATATAGGTTTAAACACAGTACTCAATGCACTTATGAGTTCTGAAGTGGAGCAACCGAATAGACAAAGGATCAAGCCGAGTAAAAACACTTAAAGCAATTTTGGACGAGGGCAGTCCCCGAGAACAATTTTAGATTGCAGAGTAGAATTTCAACTCGGATAAGAGGGTACATACACATCTTTGCTTACGAATGAAAACGACGAAGTAGAGCTACATTCCAAGGGCGCTTGGTTTCCTCTCCAGCTTTATCTGCCCTGTTCGCCTGTGATGGGCGCACATCTACAAGGTAGTACGCATCATTGTGCAGCGCTTTGCTCACAATGAAAGGCCCTTCCCATGGAGGAGACAACTTGTGCATCCCGGCTGTGCGCTGCACAAGCCTAAGGACCATGTCTCCTTCTCGGAAAACCCTTGGGTTCACCTTTCGGCTATGATAACGCCGCAGGTTTTGCTGGTAGATAGCCGAACGTGACAGAGTCAGCTCTCTTGCTTCTTCAAGCAGGTCAACGTCGTCTTCTCGAGCTTCTCTCGCCTCCACCTCAGTGTAGAGGGCTACTCGGGGGGAGTCATGCTCTAAGTCTATTGGCAACACGGCCTCAGCCCCGTATACCAAGAAGAATGGCGTGTAGCCGGTTGACCGGTTAGGGGTAGTCCTTAGACTCCACAACACCGCTGGCAACTCTTCTAGCCAACACCCAGGTGTTTTCAGCAATGGCTCAATCAGCCTTGGCTTGATGCCTGCCAGTACCATTCCATTTGCTCTCTCAACTTGCCCATTGGAGGCAGGGTGCGCGACTGACGCAACGTCTAGTCGGATATGCTTATCTCTGCAGAATCGCACCATTGCCCCTTCTGCAAAGTTGGTGCCGTTGTCGGTGATGATACTGTGCGGGTAGCCATATCTCATGATCACATCCTTCACGAACTTCACAGCTGTGACCCCATCGCACTTCCGAATAGGTTTCACCTCGATCCACTTGGTGAACTTGTCCACCATGACCAAAATATGTGTCATATTGCCTTTAGCCGGCTTGAAAGGACCAACCATATCCAAGCACAAAACAGCAAATGGCCATGTGATAGGAATTGTTTTCAACTCGGAAGCAGGCATGTGAATCTTACTTGCGAACATCTGGCAGCCGTTGCACTTCCTCACAATATCTTCAGCTTGCTGCAGTGCAGTGGGCCAGTAGAAGCCATGCCGAAAAGCTTTCTTGACCAATGCCCGAGAAGAGGCGTGATGCCCACATTCCCCTTGATGTATCTCCACCAGAATTTCTCCTCCCTCTTCTGGGCTCACACAGCGTTGCAGCACACCGGTGGCACTTCTCTTGTGCAGCAAGTCTCGGACTATGGTGTAGCCCTTGGACCTTCTCTGAATCTGCCTCGCCGTCACCTCATCTTCAGGTAACGTGCCGTCCCTTAGAAAGGATAATATGGGCATAGCCCAACTCGGTGTCTCCCGTATGGGAAACACTGGTTCGTCCAGTTCCATTGGAATAGGCTCTTGCGGCCGCACAGGAGGAGTAGGAGCGCTTCTTTGCAGCCCAGACCGATTGGCGAGAACTTCTTCAATGAATGCGACAGCCTCTGGGTTGAGGGCGGCAGTCCCCGAGTACGGAGTGGCAGTCCCCGAGTAGGGAGTGGCAGTCCCCGAGTAGGGAGTGGCAGTCCCCGAGTAGGGAGCGGCAGTCCCCGAGTAGGGAACGGCAGTCCCCGAGTAGGGAATGGCAGTCCCCGAGTAGGGAACGGCAGTCCCCGAGTAGGGAATGGCAGTCCCCGAGTAGAGGACGGCAGTCCCCGGGTTCCCTGCAGCACTCTCCCAGTCAATCTCCATTGGGTCAGATTCTTCACTTGGCAGAGACGGAACAAAGATGGATTCCGAGTTGGGGGAAGGCTTGATGGATGGCTTCCTCAAATGCTCCAAGGCAATCCCTGCCGGGATGGACTGCCGAGAAGATCCCAACTTGGATAGCTCGTCTGCTGCTTTGTTCTCTGCTCGGTGAATGTGCTGGAACTCACAGCCTTCGAAAAACCCAGTCATTGACTGCACCAGGAAGCGATACGATGCCATGTTGGCATCCAAAGCATCCCAGGTACCTGAGACTTGCTGCACTACTAGATCTGAATCGCCATAGCATATAATGCGCTGCACACCAACCTCCTTTGCTACTCGCAAACCATGCACCACTGCCTCGTACTCGGCTACATTGTTGGATGCCTTGAAATGAATCTGCAACACATACTTGAGCTGATCTCGCTTGGGTGACGTGAGCACGACACCAGCACCAAGGCCTTCCTTTACTTTCGAGCCATCGAAGTGCATCTTCCAATAGTTGGAAACTGGAGCAGGAGGTTCATACTGCATCTCGGCCCAGTCCACAAGAAACTCTGCCAGGACCTGAGACTTGATTGCTTCTCTTCTCGCATACGCGGGAGCGTACGCAGCTAGCTCAATCGCCCACTTGGCTACTCTGCCACTCGCCTCCTTGTTACCCATGATATCCGAGATGGGAGCAGAGCTTACGACGGTGATGGGGTGCTCCTGAAAATAATGTTTCAGCTTCCTGGCGCCCAGGTACACACCATATGTCATCTTTTGGTAGTGCGGATAGTTTTGCTTGGAACTGGACAGCACTTCACTGAGATAATAGACTGGGCGCTGCACACTCTTGCCTTCTTCTTCTCGCTCCACCACTATCACCACGCTGACTACTCGGTTAGTCGCAGCAATGTACAACAGCATAGGCTCCTTGGGTAGCGGACTAGCCAAGACGGGAGCGCTAGCCAGCATTGCTTTCAGCTCATTGAATGCCACGTCCGCTTGCGGAGTCCAGACAAACTTGTCACTTTTCTTCATCAGCTGATATAGAGGCAGAGCCTTCTCGCCCATTCGGCCCAGAAAACGGCTCAGAGATGCCAGACAACCCGTGAACTTCTGCACATCTTTCAGTGATCTCGGTAAAGACATGCTCTCAATAGCTTTTATCTTAGAAGGATTGGCTTCAATGCCCCGACTGGAAACCAGAAAGCCGAGTAGCTTGCCAGCCGGTACACCAAAGGTGCACTTACTCGGATTCAGTTTCATTTTGTACTTGCGTAGGTTAGCAAAGGTTTCCTCCAGGTCGGCAAGCAGAGTATGTGTTTTATTCGTTTTGATGACAATGTCATCTACGTACACCTGCACGTTCTTGCCGAGCTGGTCGTGCAAGCATTTCTGCATGCATCTCTGATAGGTTGCACCCGCGTTCCTCAAGCCAAAACACATGACACGATAGCAATAAGCCCCGTACGGGGTAATGAAAGCAGTCTTTATTTGATCAGCAGGGTTGAGTGCAATCTGGTGGAAACCAGAGTAGGCATCTATGAAAGACAACAGTTCACAACCAGCAGTGGAATCGATCACCTGATCGATGCGGGGTAGCGGGAAAGGATCCTTGGGGCATGCCTTGTTCAAGTCGGTGTAGTCGACGCACATGCGCCATGCAGTGGCAGCCTTGGGATCTTCCTTTTTCTTCTCGACCATGACCGGGTTGGCTAACCAATCCGGATGCAGCACTTCCATGATGAAGTTACTTATCAGCAGCTTGGTGATTTGATCACCGATGGCCTTCCTTCTCTCATCTCCGAAACGGCGCATAGCCTGCTTCACGGGCTTAGCGTCAGGACGCACATGCAAAGAGTGCTCAACCAACTCCCTCGGGACTCCTGGTAGATCTTCATTGGTCCAGGCGAACACATCCCGATTCTCACGGAGGAAGTGGATGAGCGCGCTTTCCTATTTCTCCGCCAACCCGGAGCCAATGATGGCTACGCGGTCGGGGAACTCGGGGTCGACCTGGACTGTCTTGGTCTCCTTGGCAGCTTGGAAGGCAGTACCGTGCTGGGTACTCGGCACACCTTGTGCGCCAGCTTGTGCGGACTGAGCCATGGCCACCACCTCGTACATCTTCTTCTTCTCGGCAGCAATCACCATTGATTCCGCCAGCTGGGAGCTAGCAGAGGCACACTCCATGGACTTCTTGTAATCTCCCGAGATGGTGATGATGCCATTGGGACCAGGGATCTTCATCTTCAGATAAGCCACATGTGTAGAGGCCATGAACTTGCTCAGAGCAGGCCTGCCGAGTAGAGCATGATAGGGGCTCTGATGATCCACCACTTCAAACTGCAGGCGCTCTGTGCGGCAGTTCTCCCGGGTACCGAATAGCACATCAATCCACACTCGGCCAATCGGGCTGCATGAGATCCCGGGCACAATGCCATGGAAGGTGGTCTTGCTGGGCAGCATCATGTTCTCGGCTAGGCCAAGCTTCTCGAGTGTGTCCTTGTACACAATGTTGATGCTGCTGCCGTTGTCGATTAGCACCTTGCTAAACCTCACGTTCTTCTCGGGACCCAGAAAGGTAGGATCTAGCACCAAGGCATAGGTACCCGGGTTGGGCATCACCTTGGGATGATCCGCTCGAGTCCACCTGATCTCCTGGTCGCACCAGTACATGTAGTGAGGGACAGCTGGAATCACTGCGTTGACCTCCATGGCCCGCCTGTGCTGTGACTGCTTGTCGACTGCCTCAGAAGTGAAGATTATATAACTCTCATGGTGCTCTTGGTACTGGTTGGAGCCATTGCCCCCATTGTTGCCATTGTTGTTGTTGTTGCCCTGATAGTTGTTGTTGCCTCTGTTGTTGTTGTTGCAGTTGTAGTTGTTGTTGTTGTTGCGGTATCTCTCATTGTTGAAGTTCCGGTTGGCTCCTAAAGCCACTTGGTTCACATTCTCTCTTCTCGGGTAGACTGGCGGCCGAGTTGCGGGTGCGCGAGTAGGCTGAGCAGTAGCATTGGCGGCTGGCAGAGGAGGAGGAGGAGGCAAGCCATCACTCTTGATCACATCCCACCACTCGCACTGCCGAGTAGTGTGGTTAGCGGGCCTCGAGGGATGATGAGTGTGAAAGCTGCATGGGCCATCCTTCATGTCGTCAAAGACAAACTTCTTCGGCTGCTCGGAGTTCCCGCTACCCGACTGAGAGGCGCGAAATGGCTTCTTGTTGCCTTGGCCCTGATTCTGGTTCTGCCCGTAGGCTCCAGCAGGTTTCTGCCTTTGGCCACCACCACCTCCAACATTCACTGCATTCACCTCTTCAGAATCATACCGAGTATCTACTCGGCGCTTGTTGCGGAACTCGTTGCGCTTGCTGCTGTTGAAGTTCCTTCTCGGCTCAGAGGAGTCCATCAGTGGCTGAGTAGGATCACCGAGTGCGTACTGATCCGCAATCTTGATGGTCTCGGCCAGGGTGTTCGGCATCTCTCTCTGCAATCTCTGCCAAAGCATACTGCCATGTCGGCAACCCTGCGCAAACCAAGTGATGGCCTGTGCTTCATTCACACCCTCACAAGTGTTCCTCAAGGTGCTCCACCGAGTAAGGTACTCGCGGTCCGTCTCGTCTTCTCGCTGCCTGCAAGCTGACAGCTGCTGTGGCCTATTCGGCCTCTTGTATGTACTCGTGAAGTTGCTGATGAAGGCATCCGAGAAGTCCAGCCAGCAGTTAATGCTGTTCTTGGGCAAGTTGTTGAGCCAAGTGCGAGCTGGACCCTCTAGCATCTGCGGCACATAGCGTACCGCCCATCTCCTGTTGCCATTCGCGATATGGACCGCGGTGACGTAGTCGTTGAGCCAATCTTCAGGCTTGGTGCTGCCATTGTAGCTCTTGGTGCCTCTTGCAAGCTGGAAGCCCTTCACGGAAGGCTCGTTCATGATGCGCGGGCCAAAGCACTCGGGACCGGGAGGACCCATGCTCTCAAGCCGCGCCGACAAGCTGATACGGTCCAGCTGGTGCCTTGCATCTCCAGGCGCCAACACACGCTCACCGACACGGTCATGGATGTCATAACCAGCCATCTCCATAGCCGAGTAGCCATCATCATACCTATCCACCTGCATAGCTGCGGGCTGCTCCACCGGGTTGGCGACTAGTGCCACTGGGCGCGGCTGCTGCCTCTGCCGAGTAGGCTGAGCTGCGGGTTGCCGAGAAGTACCCGGACGCGCGGCTTCTCGGGCACGGCTTTGAGCTTGATGGGCTTGAGAGCCTGCTCTTGCAGCGTTGTGTTCCTGCCCGGGTTGCTGCGGCACAGCAACCTGTTTCGCGGCAGCAGCCGGGTCATACACCTGCATTTGCCTGTCTCTACCCGAGCGCCCGCTGCGGCTCTTCTCGCGGCTAGGATGCGGAGACGAGGCCTGATCGTTAGATCTAGCCGCGTGCGAGTGAACCACCTGCGAAGCTCCAGCTCCCGGGTTGGCCTTCCGGAACTCCTCGTTCTGCCTAGCGGCCTCCAACACCAACTCGTTGAGCCTCTCCTGCTGCCTGAGACGCGCCTCTCCATCCAGGCGCGGCAACTCGGCAGCCACGGCCTGTGCAGCTCTGAGCGTCTTGGCAGGTGTGCTGTACCTTGGCCTTGTGAAAGTGTTCGCGGTGGCGGACTGCGCGGGCACCTCCGCAACTGTCGCCATCTCGACACCCAAGTTACGCCGCGTAGCGCCTACTCTGCTGGGCCTCCTGGCGACCGGCGTGAAGCCGTGAGCCTTGTTGTACTCGAGCTGGTCTAGACTCAGCTCAAGCCTGATCTTCTCCAACTCCGCCTGCTCGGCAAGCAGCTCCTGGCGTTGCCGCTCGAGCTGCTCCCTCGCGGCTAGGAGCTCGATGTCGGTGGGAGTGGGCATACCGGTTCGCGCAGCAGACGCGGGGATAACCGTAGACGTGGAAGGTGGCAAGTTGCTCTCCTTCTCGTAGGGCCGGTGATTTCTGCCACCCGCAGGCGGTTCGTCAACCTCCTCGACGACGGCCGCAGCGCCAGTAGCAGCTGCGCCAGTGTTTGCCGCCAAACCCGTCACCATCACCTCAGCGCAGCTTGCAGAGCTGCATGCGGGCCTTCCGCGAGCAGCAATCACCGCGGGAGGATCCTCCGCGTCATGCACCAGCTCGGGGTACGCGGGGTTGGCGACGGTGGCGACGTAGACGAGATGAGAGCCGAAGGAGATCACCGAGCCGCCCTCAGGCATGGCCATGCCGCCGAAACAGCCGGCGTTGTCGGTGACGAAGTCGAAGGAGCCGAATCTGTGGACAAGGCCACAAACTACGCGCTCCGCTGAAGAAGATCCCGTCCGAACAGAAACTCCAGCCAGCGCCGCTGGTTGCCCCACGGTGGGCGCCAACTGTCGTGGTGGTGTCACGGCAGATGCCATAGGATGGCTAAAGATGTGGGAACGATGGACGCTGGAGGTATTCAGGGAGGGATTACGCGACGAATAGCCGCGTGAGGTAAGATCCACACAACACAAACAACACGATGTACCCAGGTTCAGGGCCCTCGTGAGGAGGTAAAACCCCTACTCCTGCCTTTCTCTATGTATTATGATGTCTCTCCGAGTAGCCACAGTACAAATGGTATCTCTACCGAGTAGCCTCTCTCCCCTCTCCGAGTAGAGCTAGGTCAAGAACTTAGGGTTTCTAGGGTTCACTGTGAGCATGTGTGAGCGTGCCTCGCGCAGGAGGCGGCGGGGCACCTTATATACATGGTGCCCAGCCGGATACGTCCAAATCTAGACAAGTGTCGACATAGTGTGCACATCGTCCTTTCTCCGAGTACCCGCTGACAGCTTTGGTTCCTAATCTTGGCTGCTTCTGTAAAGTCGTTGGGCAAAACTAGGGGACAGACTGGTATCACTGTACCTAGGCACAGTGTAGGCCCCCCTTATCCTGCCACGACCTGCTTCCATGCTGTCACTGTCAGGCAGGCCGGTCCCAGATGAACAGTAGTTCGAATGCTGCCAAGTACGGACCCAGGATACGCGGGATCCTGTGTCAGAACGGCTCCTTTGACTTTCTGGCCCGAGTAGGTTCCCGCCAATTGTTCCCGCCAATTGTACTCGGGCCAACCCTTCTACTCGAAAGGATAGAACTTGATTGATATCTCCTTCTGGTCATCTTGAGGTGAGACCGAGTAGCAGTCGACCGGGTAGCGAGTACCAGGTAGTCGGCTACTCGACCAAACCTCCCTTCTGTAAGCTGCCTTTACCACTTGCTTTTACCCTACTCGGGGGTAACCCCCCGACACCCGAGTACACGAGCAATTGGATAATGTACTTTGACGGGTCCAAGAGAAACGAAGGAGCAGGAGCTGGAATAGTTCTTATATCCCCTCAGGGAGACAAGCTGCAATACGTCATACGATTGGACTTTCCACCAGATGACCCGGCATCAAACAACGATGTAGAGTACGAAGCCTTGTTGCACGGGATGAAGATGGCAATCGCCTGTGGAGCTACTCGCCTAATGATCTACGACGACTCCAATCTCATTGTGCAACAAACAATGAAAGAGTGTGACGCAATCGCCGAAAACATGATCGCGTATCGCGACATGTACAATCTACTCGAAGGAAGTTTTAAAGGATGCGAGCTAAAGCACATCGCAAGATCCAGCAACGAAGAAGCAGATCGACTGGCAAACATGGGTTCCACGAATACGCCCATACCACCAGGAATATATTTCGAACGGATGATCAAGCGATCGGTAAAAATCAAGAAAGCTGCAGAAGCAATAGCAGTGCCAGAAACAGAGGTCAGCCCGCAAGTCGCCCTTATCGAGCTCGTTCATAACATATCACGACAGGTTTTTCTGGTCGAGCCAGTCTGGACGCAGAAATATCTCGACTACCTGACCAACAGACAGGTCCCGGCTGACCCACGCGAGGCTCGACAAATAATCAGACGCAGCAAATCCTTTCGGATAGTCAATGGGGAATTATACAAGCAGAGCATCTCGGGAATACTTCAGCGCTGCATTGCACCCGAAGATGGCAAAGAATTGCTCCGTGACATCCACCAAGGGGACTGCGGACATCATGCTAGCTGGAAAACAATAATGGGGAAGGCCTTCCGAGCAGGATTCTACTGGCTGACAGCAGCTACCGACGCAAAGAACCTGGTCGAACGATGCGATGCCTGTCAGCGATTCGCACCAAGACCACATGCACCTGCTACGGAATTGCACATGATACCCATTGCCTGGCCCTTCGCACAATGGGGGCTAGACATGGTCGGACCACTACGCAAGTCCACCCCTGGAGGATATACACACTTGCTGGTCGCAGTCGACAAATTCACCAAATGGATCGAGGCCACGCCAGTAACTTCGGCTAGTGCTCAATGCGCCGTCAAGTTCCTCGACTCCATCGTATGCAGATTTGGTGTGCCACACGACATCATTACAGACAATGGTACAAATTTCACAGCAAAGGAAACGCAACAGTTCTGCGAGGAAAAGGGCATCAACTTCAAGTTTGCTTCCGTTGCCCACCCGCAAACGAACGGACAAGTCGAGAGATCCAACGGCTTAGTTTCGGCTGGCATCAAGAAACGCCTACTCGATCGTCTACACCCCGCCGCAGGACATTGGGAGGACGAATTACCCTCCGTCCTATGGAGCCTCCGCACAACTCCACACCGATCTACAAAATACACGCCATTTTTCATGGTATACGGGGCAGAAGCAGTCCTCCCCGAGGACGTTCGATTCAGCGCCCCACGAGTTGTGGCCTACAGCGAAGAAACCTCTAACAGGGCACTCGCGGAAGATATGGATGCACTCGACAAAATGCGGGACATCGCACTCGCCAGATCCGCAGTATATCAGCAATCCCTGCGAAACTATCATAGTCGCCGCATACGCCACAGAGCATTCGCGGTTGGAGACCTAGTGCTGCAACTCAAGCAGAAGGAAGGACATAAGCTCGAACCACCCTGGGAAGGACCCTTCATCATACACGAAGTAATCCCAGGCGGGGCCTACAGATTGAAGAATCCATCGACTGGAGGAATCTATTCCAATCCTTGGAATATTGCGCACCTCCGCAAATTCTATCCCTAGGTTTACTTGTTCTCACAACAAATAAGGCTATGCTAGCCACTCTTGTAGATCAAATACATGGCTTCTCAGTCATCGCAATAAAAACATGGTTTCTCCATCATATTCATTCGCAACTTCCTATTTTTACGCGCTCAAAAGTTACAGGAACACACCCCATAAATACACGGGGGCTACGCCTACGACTAAGCATTACAGGAAAAAAGCATACATACAAGGTTATACACCTTACAACAGTTTTACAAACTATACAAGGATACAGGATATGCGCATCCGACAATCAATCAAAGCGCTGAGCATTCTCAGTCGCCAGAACTCTATCTACCTCCTCAGAGGACAATCGGATGATTTTATCCGCTGCAGGACGAACAGCATCATAGAAGGGGGAAATATCATCGATTGGATCATCTGGGAGCCTGGCTACGGAGTTAAAATCTACTTCTGGATACCATATTCGGACAAAGGATAGAGCTACAACCGCGCCTCATGTCATTTGATTGCGCACACACGCGCGAACCTCTCCTTCACGTCCATACAATCTGAGAAGATAGCTCCAGTCTTCACGACCCCTTTCGAGTGGGTAGAATGCAGCGTTCATCGCAATCAGGACCTCGTGAAAAGAACTCACGAGAATTCTCGCTTGCAGAACACGGAACTTCAAGATGGCCATCACAAATCCTCGACTGCGATCAGACCAGAAGTTACTCGCATGAGGATTTGAGCTACCAGCCCCCTGAACTATATGGTTTTCAACCCACTGCTTTTCTTCCCTGTCATCAGGTCTGACAACTGAAGAGCAAGCATGCTTAATCAGCTAAGGAAACAAAGCAAAAAGAAGACACGGGGGCTGTATTACTTACACAGCAAATCCCTCGCAACAAGCGATATTTCATCCATCAGGAACTGCTCACGTTCAGCCGCCAGTTTTTGCTTGGATTTCGCCACATCGGCTATACCGCGCAAAGCTTTAAGCTGACGCTCACCCTCCCGGACCTTATCACGAAGACCAGCATAGGTGCCAACCGCGGCAACAAGGGGATTTACTGGAGTAGCATGTCCACTCGAAGATTCTGCAACTACCCCGGTAGCCTGGAAGAATACAAGGAAAGAAGTAAGAAGCCCTATTCGAAGTATTTCTAGTCGCACATCTGACAAGAGTGCTCGGGGGCTACTCCCATCGGGAGAAAATACACAAACTACGGGAGGCAGTTTCCAGAACGAACATTTCGATTAAAGACGATGAAAATACGGGAATACATCCCAAGGTTCATTACATTCACGAAGGAAAGAAAAAAAGAACAAGACTAAGAAACTACAGTGGTGCTCCCACTAGTGGCAGTCGCCCCTCCTTTCAGTCGAGCAAATAGCTCAGACAGCTTCCGAGCAAGAATGGTGGCCTGCTCGCCAAAACGAGAGAGCCGTACCTTTTTGCCCGTCGAGGGGTCGACTGGAAGAGCTGAGTAGGCCTCCTCCAAACCATTGACTCCGTGCGCCAGCGCGAACTGAATCGCAGTCTTCGCACCAGACTCCGACTGGGCGACTGCGTAAGCATCCAGGAGATTACCCTCCGAGAAGATCTTCAGCAGGCCGTCTAGTGCGGATGGAGGAACAGCGTTGGCGAGGAAGCGACTGTGCAATTGCGACAACACTTGGGTGGCATCTCCAATCAAGGAGCACACTCCTTCGGCGTGCCTCTTGAGTTGAGCAAGTGTATCGGTTAACACATCTACTCGCTGGATCCCAGGGATCTCCAAAGGAACATCCAGAAGACCTGCAAAGGAAAAGAATGTCAAAATTTCGCAAGTTCACCAAGACAAAAGATACAATTGCGAGAGCCTAAGCCACTTACCCGCGAAACGCTCAGCAAGGGGACGGAGGAATGTGACAAGGTCAGAATCGGCCTTATTGCCAGCTTCCTGTTGATCCTTCAAAGCTTTTCTCGCATCCGCGAGTTGCTTGTCAAGATCCTCCGACCGCATGCGGGAGGCCTCCAGCTCTTGTCGAACAGCTGCCAAATTAGCTTCCTGAACGGTTGCCCGCTCAGAGAGCTTGACTCTCTCGGACTCCGAATGTTCGAGTTGAGCTGCGCAATAAACATTTGTTAGACATCAAGAATGGAGACGACAACAGAAACAAAGGAAGACAATGAGATTTACTCTTAAGGAGCTCGTTCTCGGTGTGGAATCGACTACAGTGTGACTGAAGCCTCTCGCACTCCGATTCGGCAAGAACAACGCGGCGACCGATCGCCGCAAGCGAGTCAACAAGCGACCGCAGAAGTACAGAAGTAGAAGAATTAGAAGATATAAATTAGAGCCTGTACCCGATTGAATTCAATCGATTACAGCCTCGGGGGCTACTCCCATCGGGAGCACTGTCGTGCACCCGATAGAAATCAAGACGAAGAAAATAAAGCAAGATTTTGAGCCTGTAGCCGATCGCAAGCAATCGACTACAGCCTCGGGGGCTACTCCCATCGGGAGCACTATCGTGCACCCGATACAAATTCAGAGACAAACTACAAAGTTTACCTGGCCCGTGGCGCGGGAGAGAGGATCTGCGGAGCTGTCCGCCGCTTCTTTCGAAGATGAAGTCCTAGCGGCAAAGCTAGGAGCTTCACGTTCCGCAGTCGCCGCATTGGGGGCTGCGCTGGGAGAATTCTGGACGGTGCCAGCATTGGGAGCTCCACCCGCAGTTCCTGCTTTGTTCCTCTTTTCGGGAGGAACACAAGAAGCGTACCTGCGAGGGCTGATGGCCTGCACACTGCGGCAAAAAAGAACAAGGAATCAAACATAAAGCGCAGAAGAAAGAACATTCGACTAAGAACGGGATAAATAACTTACTTGTCATCTTCATCTTCATCCAGCAAATCCGCGTTCCAAGCGGTTGCGATTACTGGGAATGAAGGCGAAGGGGCGAGGGAGCGAAGTGGAGTCGCGGAGATAGGGGCCTTCCCGGGCGATTCCTCTAAGGAATTATCCTTGGAAGTAGCCTCGTTATCGTCCTCTACCCGACGACGCTTGCAACGACGTAGGCCGCCATTCGAGCCCTCCGCGTCATCCGAAGAATCGTCCTCGGAGCTCGAGGAAGCATCGGCTACACTGGTATCGGCTAAGACGTCCAGGTGACTCGCCAATAACTCCGAGGCGTCCTCTCCCACAACTGGCGGGTAGCAGTTCGCCACCGCTAAGCTCTACAAAGACGGAAGAGGGAGGCAAGAAAAATTTCAGTCGACCAAAGACTCAAATCAAAGAAGAAAATAATGACGAACGGGAAGGATAAAACTAACCTCGGCTGGTGGAGGTTTCGAAGCGTCGAAGGCTTCGACTAAGCAGTGGGGGAACTTCTCCCCCACCTTCAAGCTGGTGACAACCGCGATTTTCTTCTCGAACTCAGCGTTCGAAAGTTCCTCGCGGCTCACTCGGCTAGGATCTTCAGCGCCTTGGTATTCCCACATGGTGGAAGGCCTTTGCTGCAGCGGCTGGATCCTGCGCTTCAGAAAAATACTCGCCAGGTGCAGCCCGTTGAGTACCACTCCGGCGGTTTGATCCCGGAGAGCGGACACTCTTGCGAGTAGGGGCGTGACGACCTGGGTTTCTTCGGCTGACAGCTTGTGCGCCCAGGACTTCCGCCTCTTCAAAACAGCGAACGGGTGGAACTCCACGAGCTCACCCGAGCTGTTGTCGATGACGTAGAACCACTTTTTCCGCCAGCCTTGGGCGGAGTCGACGAAGTGCATGTTGAAGTAGCTGCTCTCCAGTCGCGCCTGGATCCCGAAGCCGCCTGTGCGCAGCGGCTCGCCAGGCTCGGAGTCCACCCGCGATTTCTCGCGGAAGATGCGAACTTTGAAGAGGGCCTTCCACAGCGCCCAATGAGGGTGAATGCCAAGAAAGCATTCGCAGAACACGATGAAGCACGAAATGTGCTGCACCGCATTCGGAGGAAGATCGTGAAGCTGTATGCCATAGACATACAGCAACCCGAGGAGAAAAGGATGGAGAGGGAAAGAAAGACCCCGAGACACGTGGTCCGCAAAGACCACGCGCTCGTTCGATTGCGGGTTTGGTACCTCTTCTTTCTTCCCGAGGCGCACCCGCTTCTCAGATTCAGCCGGCAGCAGCCCCTCCCGCTGCATCTCCTTGATGCTCTTCGCGGTGGTATTGGGGGAGCGCCAGTCGCCGGCCCGAGGCGCCGGTTGCGCGGAAACATCTCCGGATGCAGAAGCGGCAGCACCACGTCTTTTGCATCCGGCCATGGCTAGCAGTGTGAGCTCGAGCGCAAGGAAGAAGATGAGCACGAGGAAGAAGATGGTTGAAGGCAAAGGCTGGGAAAATTTTACCACAGTGCTAAGTCCCGTATTTATACACGAAGCGGGTCAATCTCAGCCACTCGATGTGCTACGTGGCACGTATCGCAGCCACCACGTGTGAAGATGAAACGAAGGGGCGGTGAACGCTGTTCCGTGCCACGATCTTAACAGAAGATCGTGCGCATTTACTGCGCAGTTCGCGTAAAAAACGGAGGCGGCGTCTCGTTTCCCGGTCAAAAAGCTGACTAGGTGGGCCAGCCCATCTGCTACCACTCCGTCACGTCCCATCGGGAGGAGAGGAGTGCGCCATGACGTCATGGCACGCATCATCAGATTCAAGAACTTTCGAATGGACAATTCAAACACGAAAATAGCTTCGTATGAAATTCCTTCGACTAAAGGCAATTCCTTTACGAATAAATCATGGAGCAAGACCTCTTTTAAACAAGAGAATGAACCTATACACGAAAACTCTTTCGTATAGGCGCAACAGTCCAAACATGAAAACTCTTTCATATGGGCACGACTATCTACAGTACGAAAACGCTTTCGACTGAGTCTTAAACAATCATTCGGGTAGAAAGAACCTACCTCCATTCACGCATGATATTTCTACATCATAAAAACCTGGATTGTTTAGCCGACTAGGCACATCCGGATGCCATATTCTTCGAATATGAAGGTAAGACCCAAAAAGCTCTTTCTTAAGGGCCTGGAATCGCACTCGAAAGCTGCATCCTCCGGTACAGTTCCGTGTCAACAACACGAAGAAAAATCCTAGCGGACGCGCCGGGTACCCTCATAGGTTAAGTTCGACTCGATAAGTCCACAACGGCCCAGTCGCAACAATCACCTTATCGGGTTCGAGTCGGAGGTCTCGAATCCGTGTAGGCCAGGAATGTTTTTGCCCTAGTCGCAATTAATTGGCCCTGATCTCTCGGGAGAGCCAAGCTACTGTGCCGCATCCTTCTGCAAATAAAGCCGCAATAATAGGCACCTAAGTCGCTCGACACTCGAGCATAAGGACTCATTGCACAGGGAACACACCCTTCAAAACAGTAGGCAGCCAAGCTGTTTATTCAAGAGGAAAAGCCAGGCCAAAAAGGTTTGACCGTCTACTCGACTGGAAAATTCCCACTCGAGCAAACGCTCGGGGGCTACTGACAAAGATATGGATTCTGGATCCTGCGGATAAGGACACCCCCTCTGATGTAGCCCACCCAACTCCACCGAGTGCACCGATGACAAGATCACGCGCAAAGGCCATCAAAGATAAGGTGAACTCGCTCCTCTCATCCTATGCTTTCGATCATGTGGAGAATGGTGCGCTACCTCATGGTTCCACACTTTGCGTACTCAGGTTCAAACCCACCACGGAGGCCCCGGAAAGCACCCAAAATGATGCGCAAGAAGATACGAAGGAGGGCGGAAGAAACGGCATCGCAATCGGAGTCCCGACGGAGAAGATGGGGGGAAAGGAGTCCCTCCCGGCCTCGGGGGCCGGCCAGGCCGGCCTCATCCCTCCCCTAGGCCGGACCCCCTCCAGAGGAGGCCGGCCTCCAACCCGGCCTCCCCTCCTCCCACCCCGGCCTCAGGCCGGGCACCCCACAGAGCCAGCCGTCCTGGGGGCCGGCCTGCCTCCACCCCACCCCGGCCCCAGGCCGGCCAGCCCCTCCAGGCGCCCACCCTGGCCCCAGGCCGGGTCCCAGGCCGGCCAGGCCGGCCCTTAGGCCGGGGTGGACCCGAAAATGCCCGGAAATGCGCTGTTTTCGCTCCAGTTTCCACCTACTTCGACCCCCGGCTATATAAGGAGACCCCCAAGCGAGATCTAGGGTTTAGAGTTGAATTTAGAACATTTGGAGCTCAGCTCTCTTGTATCCCTCTTTGAGGAACCATCCCTCCGACATCGTCGAGGATTGTATCAAGGCACATCCAACTACTTGATCTCTCCCTTTGGGTTTCTATCAAGTACTTGACCAATCTTCCTCTCGATTATCTTGAGGTTCTATTGGCGTAGTGGACCGGCTACGGGTGTAAAGCGGTTTCAATCAAGGTGAGCTCAGTTGAATCGATCGTTCCGTAGGCGGACCTCGGGGTTAGTTGACGGAAGATTTGGGGTTCTTCGGTTCTTACTAGTTATCCTTGTGTTTGTTTGCGTTGCCCTCGATTTCCCCCTCGTTTCCCCCTCGTGTGTTCATCGAGTTCTTCGTGTTCTTCGTGTTCTCCGTCGATTCGTGAAGATCGGGCCAATCTAGGAGTAACCCTCCGCATCATCTGGTATCCAGAGCTAGATTGACACGAACCCGACACCCATACCCCTCCCCATCCACCAATTTTTCTTTTTCCACCAAGAATTTCGAAAATCCTCAAAAAATAGCCAAAAGGGAATTTGACCGATCTGTTGACTCGTTGCGTTTTTCGTGGTTTTTCTTCAGAGATTAGTTGCCAAACACCTTTCCACATCTTTCCATTCAGCCAATTTTTCCAATTTCGCCCAAATTTTTTCTTGATTTTGTGGGAATTTCGAATTTGAGCCAAAAACTCAGAAAATTTCAGCTCTTCGATTCTCCGGCAGATTTTGGAACTTGTTTTTCTTTGTCGTTTGTGATCCAAATTGAGTGCAACGAGTTGCTACGCGACGCCCACGACATCACCTACGCTTCCACATCATCGGATCGCCACGACATCGACTCCCCCACGGCCGCAAGTCCGTGATCATCAAAATAAGAGAGGTATAACTTGCTTCCGCTTGCACCACCCCATCCCATTGTGTTACTTACCTATCGGACTAGTTCTTTTTACACCGCTTGGCATCGCATTTGTGGCATCGAGAGTGCAAAGTTAGCGCTTGTGAGAGATTAGCTACCGAGTAGGCATTGGCACTTTGGAATCCATCAAAAAGAGAAAATCAAAAAAAAAGAGAAAAAGAGAAAATAGAAAAAGAAGCAAAAGGATCGGTGCCAATTACTTTCCATTGTAGGAACGTGTAGCATTGCGTCGCAAAAGAGAAAGAGTGACCGATTGCCACGGTGCGAATCTTGTTGCCTTTTCAACTTTGCGGTTTGAGCTAGCGTCCTCCTTGTGTTAGTGTGGCATTGAGCATTAGTCTACGTTAGGACCATTTCGTTCTTCGCTCGTCCATTGGTCGCACTAACCCCATTTTTCCCTTGCGTGTGTGTGTTCCACCATATTCCATCCTATAGGTTTGGTTTTTGTGCTAACTTTTTCTTTGAATTTTCTCCACGATTGACAACAAACTTTTCTTCGGTTTTGGTCGATTTTTCCTCGCCACTTTCCTAACCTATTTGCCTTCCATATAAAGTGTGTGTGTTGCCGTTTGCGGTTTCTTTCGATCTTTTGGTTTCGCTCTTGACATACCGCCCTACACCTAGGCTCGTCCACTAGCCTCAATACGACCAAGAAAGGTAACGTTGGGTAAGTGAGGCGTCCATTTCTTCAATATCACCCTTGTGTGTGTTTTTGAGATGGCTAGGGAAGGAGTATTCACAAGTCCGAGCTCGGAAGACGAAGGCAACCCATTCTACAACGACAATGATTACGCCAACTTCGTCACCCACAATGACCACTTTCAACTCCGCGAACTCGTCAAGGACGGGTTGCAACGCTATGAGCGTCGACTCCAAGAGCAAGAGGCTCGAATGAATGATCAAATGACGCGCATCAACATCAACTTGGCTAATCTTGCCAATCGCCGTCATTCATCATCGTCCTCAAGGTCTCGCCGCTCAAGCCACCGCAATCAAGATCCTCACCAACCTCGTCACCATGATCGCCATGATCGCCACAACGTGGAGGAGGGTGGACAACCTCAACAAGCACCACCACCTCCTCCACAACATCAACAACCTCCGCGACGCAATCGGTATGAGGATAGCTCGCCATCACCAGCACCTCGACATCGCCAAGGCCGTGGTGACCCTCTTCAACAACCGCAACGCCCGGACCTTCGACAACACCATCATCCTCCACCTCCACAAGGCCACGCTCAAGACTATGGCCACAACGATTTCGTGGAAGATGCTCGTCAACATCGAAGGCCACCAAGGCGCCATGCGCGTCCCAACAACAATGACCGCCAAGAACATGATCATCCTCAACAACCTCTCCAAGAACAAGAACGTCCTCAACAACATCACAATGGCCATGATGATAGTGAACGCCGTGAAGCTAGGCTCCGTCACCACCAACCACCACCACCTAATGACCACCGGCGTCATCCTCCCCACCATGATCGCCACTGCCAAGACAATGAGGATGACCCCTATGATGATTCACCTCCCATGTATGATGAAGACCCCCATGAGCGCCAACATGCGCGCCTCCATCGTCCGCAAGAGGACAACAACATGAGTGCTCTTCGTTTCAATGTCCCCAAGTTCAATGGTGAGAATGACCCCGAAGACTATCTTGCTTGGGCTCTCAAGGTTGACAAGATCTTCGGCATTCACAACTTCACCGACAAGAAAATGGTTGCTCTAGCATCTTTGGAATTCGAAGGCTATGCACTCTTATGGTGGGATCGTCTACAAGCCGAACGAGTCCGCAATCGCGTTGCTCCTATTGCCACTTGGAATGAGATGAAGCAATTCATGCATGCTCGATTCGTTCCTCCTCACTACAAGCGTGACCTCTTCAAGAAGCTTCAAGAACTTCGTCAAGGTGTGAAGTCCGTTGATGAGTACTACAAGGAAATGGAGACATCTTTGATCCGCGCTCATGTGATAGAATCTCAAGAGCAAACAATGGCCCGTTTCCTCAATGGCCTCAACTATCCTATAAGGAAGATCGTCGAGTATCAACCGTATGACAACATTGTGGCCCTTGTCCACCAAGCTCTTAAGGCGGAACGTCAAATTGCGGAAGATCTCAAATATAGCAAGCAAAAGGCTTTCTTTAACTCAAGACCATCATCCTCTACTCCAATGACACAAGCTCCTCCTCCAACTACCACCAAGAGCAACCCGCGAGCCTCTAGTGCTCCCAACAAGTCTTCCCAACCATTCAAGAAGCAAGCTACTCCAACCTCATCCTCAAGTGCTCCTCAAGTCAAGTCAAGCACTATTACTTGCTTCAAGTGTGGTGGTAGTGGACACAAGTCCTTTGAATGTTCCAACAAGATGATCATGATTGTCAACCAAGATGGTGAACGTGATTCTATGAGCGAAGGCGAATACTATGCCTTGCATCAAGTTGCTCTCAACCCTTTGGACGTCTCCAACGATGATGAAGAAAGTGTGTATTGAGATGAGGACAAGAACCCATCCCTAGTGGTCACAAGAGTCCTCACTTCTTCTCCTCAAGATGAGCAAGATCAACGGTGCAATCTCTTTCAAACAAGAGCCGGTATTGATGGCAAGTCAATCAAGGTCATCATCGACGGTGGAAGTTGCCACAACTTAGCTAGCAAAGAACTTTGCGACAAGCTCAAATTGCCTTACAAGCAACACCCTCACCCATACCATGTCCAATGGCTTAGTGACTCCGGCACCTTCAAGATTCAACACATGGTCTCCGTGACTTTCAAGATTGGTCCTTATGAAGACACGGTAGATTGTGACGTTGTTCCTATGACCGTGTGTCATCTTCTTCTTGGCCGACCGTGGCAATACGACAAGAGTGCTATACATGATGGGCGTACCAATCACTATAGCTTCAAGTGGAACAACAAGACATTTGTTCTTCGTCCCATGTCTCCTAGCCAAGTGATCGCCGACAACGCCAAGACTCTTGCACGTCGACAAGAAGAGCTCAAATCTCGTGAGATGAGTGGTGAGAGAGTGATCCACCAAAAAGCGAGTGAGAGCCACAAGCCAAATATGAGTGGAAAAATTACGAGTGATGCCAAAGGCTTTGCCTTACTTGCCACCAAAAGAGAGATGCGAGCGCTAAGAGAGGACCCAACCATACTCCACTTTGTCCTATTGTGCAAAGGGGAAGCACTTGAAACTAACGACATGACAAATCTACCTCCCTCTTTGTTGCCTTTGTTGCAGGAATTTGAAGACGTCTTTCCCGATGAGCTCCCTCCGGGCCTTCCTCCCCTTCGAGGAATCGAGCACCGTATTGACCTCATTCCGGGCGCGCCCCTTCCAAACCGCGCTCCTTACCGCACCAATCCCGAGGAGACTAAGGAGATTGAGCGCCAAATCCAAGAGCTACTCGAAAAAGGTTTTATTCGCGAATCCCTTAGCCCTTGTGCCGTGCCGGTTATCCTTGTTCCAAAGCAAGATTCTACTTCCCGCATGTGTATGGATTGTCGCCCTATCAATGCTATCACCGTTAGATATCGACATCCTATTCCTAGGCTCGATGACATGCTTGATGAATTGAGTGGTGCTACTATCTTTTCAAAAATTGATCTTAAAAGTGGTTACCATCAAATTCGTATGAGTATAGGTGATGAATGGAAAACGGCTTTCAAAACAAAACTTGGTTTGTATGAATGGCTTGTTATGCCCTTTGGTCTTTCGAATGCCCCATCTACCTTCATGCGTCTCATGAATGAAGTTCTACGTCCTTTCATTGGCAAATTTGTTGTGGTTTACTTCGACGATATTCTCATTTATAGCAAATCTTTGGAAGATCACCTTGATCATGTTTCACAAGTATTGTTGGCTCTTCGCAATGCAAAACTTTTCGCCAATCTTTCCAAATGCAATTTTTGCACCAACAAGCTTGTTTTCTTGGGTTTTGTGATCTCGTCCAATGGTATTGAAGTAGATAACAAGAAGATTGAGGCAATTAGGAATTGGCCCAACCCTACTTCCGTGGGTGAGATAAGGCGCTTTCATGGCCTTGCCGGTTTCTATCGCCGCTTTGTCAAAGATTTTTCAACCATTGCTTGCCCTTTGAATGAACTTACTAAAAAGAATGTGCCTTTTGTTTGGGGCATTGCGCAACAAAAAGCTTTCGACACACTTAAGAAATGCCTAACCGAAGCTCCTTTGCTTGTCTTACCGGATTTCGAGAAAACTTTTGAGATTGAATGTGATGCTAGTGGTATAGGAATTGGTGGCGTTCTCATGCAAAACGGACGCCCCGTTGCTTACCATAGTGAAAAACTTGATGGTGCTAAACTCAATTACCCCATCTATGATAAGGAACTCTTTGCTTTGGTTAGAGTGCTAGAAGTTTGGCAACACTACCTTTGGCCAAAAGAATTTGTCATTCATTCCGATCACGAATCATTGAAATACTTGAAAAGCCAAACCAATTTGAACAAAAGGCATGCTAAGTGGGTTGAATTCATTGAATCTTTTCCTTATGTCATTAAGTACAAGAAAGGTAAAGAGAATGTGGTAGCCGATGCCTTGTCTAGGAAAGAATGCCTTCTTACACGTCTTGACATCAATGTGATTGGTTTGGATGAAATCAAAGACTTATATGCTTCCGATGCTTTCTTTGGTCCTATATTTGAGAAGTGCTTGCCTAACCGAGGTTTCGATGATTACTATCTTCACCAAGGTTTCTTGTTTAAGGCTAACAAATTGTGTATCCCCGAGTCTTCTCTTCGTTTGTTGTTATTGAAGGAATCACATGAAGGAGGCCTCATGGGACACTTTGGACGCGACAAGACCTATGCCATGCTTTCCACCAACTACTATTGGCCCAAGATGAAGCATCATGTTGAGAGACACGTCAAGAGATGTTCCACATGCCTCCGAGCTAAGTCCACTTCCAACCCTCATGGTCTTTACATGCCATTACCTATCCCACATGCACCTTGGAGTGATATTAGCATGGACTTTGTGTTAGGCCTTCCACGAACTAAAACCAACATGGATTCAATCTTTGTAGTTGTGGATCGTTTCTCTAAGATGGCACATTTCATTCCTTGTAACCGAACCGACGATGCTTCACATGTTGCTACTTTGTTTTTCAGGGAAATTGTGCGTTTACATGGTGTACCTACTTCAATTGTCTCGGACCGCGACGTCAAGTTCACCTCCTACTTTTGGAAGACATTGATGGCCAAGCTCGGCGTCAAGCTACTATTCTCCACCGCCTATCACCCACAAACGGACGGACAAACCGAGGTCGTCAACCGCACACTCTCTTCACTACTTCGAGCATTGATCAAGCCCAACTTGAAGAATTGGGAGGAATGCATCCCACACGCCGAGTTCGCCTACAACCGTGCTCTCCATCAAGCTACCAAGAAGAGTCCTTTCGAGATCGTCTACGGCTTCAACCCCAACACCGCCCTCGACATACTCCCTTTGCCTCTACGCGAGCGAACAAACATGGACATCGACAAGCGCACCGACTACATCAAGAAGCTCCACGACTCCTCAAGGGCTACGCTTGAGAAGCATTCCGAGCACCGAGCCTATATCATGAACAAGAACAAGAAACCCATGGTGTTCCAAGAAGGTGACCTCGTGTGGCTACACTTGCGCAAGGACCGGTTCCCCGAGGAGCGCAACTCCAAGCTCAAGCCAAGAGGTGACGGCCCCTTCAAGGTCACCAAGCGCATCAACAACAACGCCTACAAGCTCGACTTACCGCAATCCAAGTACCTCGTCCACAACTCCTTCAATGTCAAGGACCTCTCTCCCTTCCATGGATACCCAAGTGATGAAGACGACGCCGAGTCGAGGTCGACTCTTTTTCAAGGGGGGGGGGGGAGATGATGTAGCCCACCCAACTCCACCGAGTGCACCGATGACAAGATCACGCGCAAAGGCCATCAAAGATAAGGTGAACTCGCTCCTCTCATCCTATGCTTTCGATCATGTGGAGAATGGTGCGCTACCTCATGGTTCCACACTTTGCGTACTCAGGTTCAAACCCACCACGGAGGCCCCGGAAAGCACCCAAAATGATGCGCAAGAAGATACGAAGGAGGGCGGAAGAAACGGCATCGCAATCGGAGTCCCGACGGAGAAGATGGGGGGAAAGGAGTCCCTCCCGGCCTCGGGGGCCGGCCAGGCCGGCCTCATCCCTCCCCTAGGCCGGACCCCCTCCAGAGGAGGCCGGCCTCCAACCCGTCCTCCCCTCCTCCCACCCCGGCCTCAGGCCGGGCACCCCACAGAGCCAGCCGGCCTGGGGGCCGGCCTGCCTCCACCCCACCCCGGCCCCAGGCCGGCCAGCCCCTCCAGGCGCCCACCCTGGCCCCAGGCCGGGTCCCAGGCCGGCCAGGCCGGCCCTTAGGCCGGGGTGGACCCGAAAATGCCCGGAAATGCGCTGTTTTCGCTCCAGTTTCCACCTACTTCGACCCCCGGCTATATAAGGAGACCCCCAAGCGAGATCTAGGGTTTAGAGTTGAATTTAGAACATTTGGAGCTCAGCTCTCTTGTATCCCTCTTTGAGGAACCATCCCTCCGACATCGTCGAGGATTGTATCAAGGCACATCCAACTACTTGATCTCTCCCTTTGGGTTTCTATCAAGTACTTGACCAATCTTCCTCTCGATTATCTTGAGGTTCTATTGGCGTAGTGGACCGGCTACGGGTGTAAAGCGGTTTCAATCAAGGTGAGCTCAGTTGAATCGATCGTTCCGTAGGCGGCCCTCGGGGTTAGTTGACGGAAGATTTGGGGTTCTTCGGTTCTTACTAGTTATCCTTGTGTTTGTTTGCGTTGCCCTCGATTTCCCCCTCGTTTCCCCCTCGTGTGTTCATCGAGTTCTTCGTGTTCTTCGTGTTCTCCGTCGATTCGTGAAGATCGGGCCAATCTAGGAGTAACCCTCCGCATCACCCTCTTAGGCCCAAGGTGAAGGCCCATAAAGAGGAGCCCTTGGAGTACTCCAGAAGGCCCACGTGAAGCCCACCGGCACTAAACTTGCGGGTTAAGTTAGAAAACATGTAACCGACCTAGCTAGGGTTGGAGTCCTCTCCGGGTAGAACTCGAGACCTAGCCGCCTATATAAGGCCAGGAGAGCCCTCGAGAGAGGACCAAGCAACACCGCACGACCAAAAGCCTTAAACTCGAGACCTACTCTCGATTCGACCACGACCTTTGTAACCGATCTAATCATCAATACAGATCGACAAGAGGCAGGAGTAAGGGTTTTACCTCTACGAGGGCCCCGAACCTGGGTAAATCTCGCCCCCTGTCTAGCCGACGATTCCACCAGCGCTCATGGGTTCTCCTAACCGAAACCCGATAGGTTCACCGAAGGGATTTGTTGAGTCAGGGATTCGACATAATGCAACTAAGGTGAATTTACCTATATGACAAGAACAACGATAAAGACAATACAAGCACAAGTAAAGTAGGAGGTAACGAGCTAACCAATATCGGAAGCACGCGGAGACACGATATATTCCCGAGTTCCTCCTTGTTAAGGTAGTATGTCTCGTTGGAGGGGTGTGAGTTTCGCCACGAAGGCCTACTCAACGCCACAAAGGCCTCACCCTATTCTCCGATGAACCCTGCCACAAAGGCCTATTCCACCTTCCACTATTGATCCCCTTTGAGGCGGGAATCAACTCCTTTACAACAAGCTTGGGGCACATACCCACAACCAAATTTGGGGCTCCCAACAATCACCAATCACCAACAAGTGTAGCAATGGAGTCTAGGTTTTCCACAAGAAACCCTAGACTCAAATACCTCAAGTGAATGAGGGGTAAATGAAGAACGGCTCGGTGAAGATGTAGATTGGGGCCTTCTCCTTCAATCCTCCAAGTATCAACAAGTTTGGGTGGAGGGATTGGGAGAAATATAGCTTTTGGAGGCTCAATAAATGCTGGACTTCAATGCTTTTTTGAGCTACCCCTTGGGGAAGAAGGGGATGGGGTATTTATACCCCCTCCTCTCAACTAGCCGTTTGACCCCTTTTACGCCTGTGGTACTACCGCTCGCTGGCAACCACCACGGTAGTGGGAAGTCCCAGCTACAGGAAGCAGGCGGTACAACCGCAGAAATACCGCTGCACTTCCAGTAGCGGTACTACCGTTAGGGCCACCGGTACTACCGCTGGCCACGAACTCGATATAAAATCGAGATGGCTGGCGGTAGTACTAGGGCACTACCACCCTAGTAACATAATGGTTACTGTCAGCAAAACTTCCCTGGCGGTACTTTGACCGGTACTGCCAGTGGTACTTCCACTTCTTGGAAGGAGTGGTACTACCGCCGTTGGGAGTGTTGCTCCGAAAACGACTAAGTACCAGCGGTACTACTAGGCCACTACCGCTGAAGTACCGCTGATTGCAGTAGCCAAATTAACTTTGGTGGTACTTCTGGCAGTACTACCACTTCCTGGGGAGAGCGATACTACCGCTGGTGTGCCCGGTACTACCGCTGGACCAAGTCAATTTCGTTGGCTTTGGCTTTCTGCACTCTTCCTTTTTTGCGTCAAACGAAGTTTCCTGAAATGACTTAGATGCACTGTTAGAAACTTAATCGTGTTGTTATCAACTCCAAAATATACGAGAGAAGAAATGCAAAAATGCACTTTCAACAAGCCTAGAAAATGTGAACATGTGAGGTATTGCCACCTAGACTTAATATTGTCAATAATCTTGTTCCTATGTGGCATGTTGCTCAAACAAGTTCCATATATGCTTAAATGTGTTTGTCTGTCTTCTTTTGGTATCATGCTTGTGAGAGAGTTTATTGGTGCTTTGCATGATTTGTATTGATTGAAGCCATCAAGAATCTCTATCTAAGCATGTTTTTTAAGTCCTATCTTTTACCACATGCTCATGTTTTGTAACTATAATTATGAATAAACATCTACCAGCGAGAAATATCTCCATACTCTCCTTGTCATTGAAAAGTGATAATCATATTTGTGGTAAATTTATTGATCATATTTACATTGGTTTTTTCTCGAAAATTTCCTTGTTTCTTGCCAAGGATTTGTTTCGATTTATCTCCCTTGTTTCTTCCTTGTACCTTTTGGATCCCTTTCCTCTACTCAAAGCTTATTCTATGCTTCTGTTAGGAAAATCAATGATCCCATTCTTGTTCACTTACATTCAAAGTCGTACTTCTATGTATTGCACCTTATTGCTTTTCTTGAGCATGACTAGTGTTTGAGTAATATATGGAGAGTATTGATCCCATTGTGTGCATTTTGTATTCAAATATAAGATCATAAATAATTTACAAACCTTGGAGGAGCTATCCTATATGCGTTTGAACACTTGTTGTCTTAAATTGGTATTTTATCCCGATGACGTGTCTTGTTGGAAGACGAACATTTTTTTTTGTCTTGGTACGTTATGTGCCATCATGAAAAGTGTAGAGGGTTTGGTTTATTATTTGATCTTATTTTATTTTGGTATCCTCTCAATTTGATATCCTCAATCATTTGTTGATTTGGGTTTTTTTTTGTATAATTTGGACGAATCTTTTGCTTCTCACTCTTGTGAGTTCCTTCTTGGTTTAATTGGTGTTTTGTCCAATTTTATCCTGTTTGGTTCTTGAAATTTTTGTGCATGTATATATTATGGCATGCTTACTTTCGTTGATCCACTATATCGGATAAGCTCAATCAAATCATAAATGGCTAAGATGTGCATGAAAGTTGATTTCATATCAATATGCACATATTTATGTGGAGTTTGTCCTATGTATTGTAGTTGTTCTAACTACTTTGGACCCAATGAGTTTGGGTATCATGTTTCATTTGAATTTATTTTAAGTATACTCGAGATGCATTGGAAGCTTGTCACAATTTCATGGAAGGTGTTATCACCATTTGCTTATGGGAGCCAAGCTTGGATGATCATGAACTCTTAAATCCTACGCCACCCAATGCTATCCCAGTAACAAGTATCTACCTCATGCATACATTTTAAGCTTTCAACCTTGTGTAGGTTGTATCTTGGCATGAGTTCCATTTGTTGCAATTCGTGTGGTTCTTGCAGATATTTTATCAAAAACATATTTATTGCAAATTTGAGTAAGCCAGGATGATTACATATCAAGGGTAATATTTATAATAATCTTTAAGATTCACAGATCCCAAATATGTTAGTTTAGCAAATTCTTCTCAAATTCTCTCATGTGCAATATTGATGAATTCTCAAAACAATTTTCCTTTTGTGATACATGTTACATTTCTCGAAGCATGCCAACTATCACTTTTACTTTGTGGATATTTGTGATGCCTTGATGAGTTTTTTGGATGTTCATCTTTATTCCTTTAAGATAAAATTGAGCTCTGTGCTATGTTTTCTTTAAAATCTTATTGGTGTATCTATGAATTTATCTTGGATATCATGTTCTTCACCTTAGTACCTATTTTGTGTGTGCATATTTCTTTGTGGACGTATATCTTCGTGATTGGATCCCACTTATAAAGTTACACATGAGAATAGTTACATCTTTAATTGATATTCCAATTCCTTAGTGATCACCTTTTATTGATTTTTATTCATTGGTGGTTCCTAAAAGGCACAAGCTGTGTTTTTCATTTGGAACTCTTTTTGCATCTTAATAAGCTTGTGAACCTATTTGCTTGTTGCAATTTGCATTGCTTAATTTCCCATCTACTCTCTTGCACTTCTTGTGTTTTGTAGATGACCAAGGGGGAGTGATGATTCCATATTTGTGCACTCATCAATAGTGCATAAACATTGGGGATGTTCTCCATTTCTTATCTAAAACTCTCTTGTTGGATCTTTTTATTTGCAATCTTTGAATCATCAATATAGTTTTGTTTCCTCTAACTATTCGTCATTGGCTAGGTGCATTTAATTTCACTCAAAATTTAAGAACTGCACACTTTGTGAATAAAGTCATATTATATTGACCTTCTAAGTTTTCCCTCCCATTTCGGCAATGGATGCCAATATGGGAGAATTTTAGAGGGTTTAAGGGAATTTGTCTTATGATTTAGTTTCGTTCTTAAGCATTTTCCTTCCATGCTCTTGCATCCTTGCTCATTGCTTTGCATGGTTTCTTAATTCATTATATAAACCCTCGTAAAAGGGATTGTCATCAATTACCAAAATGGGGAGATTGAAAGTTCATGGTGCCCCATGTGTGGTTTTGGTAATTAATTACAATCCTTATGGACTAATGTTTTCATTGAGATATCCTTATAGATCTTGACCATGGGAAAATATTGGAGTTCATGTGTTGGACTCTACAAGCTTTCATGATGACCATTGTAATATTCAAGGATTTATATGAATAATTATCATGTATAGAGTTGAGCATATTGCAAGTATGTCTTGAATAAAAACTTTAGGAGGTATTTCATCATTATCTTCAAGACATCATCAAATGAAGAAAGAAGAAAAGATACAAGGTTGATCAACCTTGTGATCAACACACAAAGCTAAAATATGTACGAAGTGGGATTATGTATCTCGGGGTATGGTAAGCAATTGTCTATATAGATTTGTGAACTAACCCATGATGTGTGTGTGTCGCATTTCTATGTGTGGTTAGGTATGTTTCCATGGGCATGTATCAAAAGGAAGATTTTATTTAGCCCATGGTAGATGACGTCAAGTTGTGTTCTTCATCAAGCTTCAAGTGGAATCTCAAGAGAAGAGTCTCGAAGAAATCCTATGCTTGATGCTTGCCACCCATTTAGAGATAGTGGATTGTGGATGACCATGGAAAGAAAGAAGATACAACTTGAGAGAGTCAAGATTGTCACCATATAGCTCAAGTGGAATGCTCAAGGCAAAGGTATGATCTTCATAGGTTTCCTATTGTACCGGTCTCATACTTTTGTTAATTTAAACTCCTAGTTTATTTCCGCATTTAGCAAGTCTTAACCGGAAAAAATCGCCTATTTACCCCCCCTCTAGGCGACATTGTTGTCCGTTGATGTCTATGCACGCTTCTATTCTTGTAGACAGTGTTGGGCCTCCAAGTGCAGATGTTTGTAGAACAACATCAAGTTTCCCTTAAGTGGATCACCCAAGGTTTATCGAACTTAGGGAGGAAGAGGTCAAAGATATCCCTGTCAAGCAACCCTGCAATTACTATACAAGAAGTCTCTTGTGTCCCCAACACACCTAATACAATTGTCGGTTGTATAGGAGCACTTGTTCGGCGAAGAAAGAGTGAAATACAAGTAATATGGACGATTATAAGTGATAATAGCAATCTGAAATAAAAATGGCAGCAAGCAAACATGTAGCAGAACTGATTGTAAACTGTGTTTCAATGCTTAGAAACAAGGCCTAGGGATCATACGTTCACTAGTGAACACTCTCAACAATAATAACATAATTGAATGCATAAATATCATCTCTTCACTATGCTACTCCGAACCACTCTCCGGTCGGATAACAAATAGCAATCCGTGCGTAGGACTGTAACAGCACTCCTCAAGTCTGTATTCCCTCTCTAGGGCACCCCCACACTATCACTATGAGTGCCCCAAATTAGTACTAAACAAACGCCACAATTTCATAGGGTTATCTAACACAAGATATAAATATCATGCTAAACCACACGGTGCACACACTGTCACCTATACACCGTGATCAAAGTGTCTTCGTAAATCTCAAAAATGAGACCCATGGGCACTAGCACCTGGGGTTTATTTTTATAGAAGAATTTATCCTCTGTGAGAATTCCAGAAATTCGTCCCTGGCAGGATTCGAACCCTGGTTGTCTGGGTCAGCCACCGCTCCCCTAACCACTGGGCCTCTGCCCCGTTCCCGTCTTCGTAAATCTCATAACAAAACCACTTGAGTAGCATAACAGATGAAGAGTAAGATCTACTTATTCGACTAGATTACAAAGCTCATGGTCACATAAAGATCACGCCACGGGAGAGAGATATGAAACACATATCTACCGGTAGATCCCTCAGACTTCTACCGGTAGGAATTCTAAGACTTCCAGGCTTCGAATCGTCCAATTCCGAGAATATTTCCAGAACAACTTTTCTGAAACTAAAAACAACAGAAAATAAGAACTGGCTCTGTGGCATCTTGTCAATAGGTTAGTCCCAGAAAATCAATAAAAATGACATAAATTATATAAAAAACATGTACCATATAGTATGAAAACAACATGGAACATCAGAAATTATGGATACGTTTATGACGTATCAACATCCCCAAGCTTAGTTCCTACTCGTCCTCGAGTAGGTAAACGATAAAAACAAATAATTTCTGAGGTGACATGCGATCAACATAAACTTGATCATCATAAAGTAAAAGCATAAGTACGCTGAGATCATATTACTTTAAACACATGCATGATAGATATAATTTTAACAATGAAACTTAGTAATCACCTTGCATCATGAAAAGTAACACAAATAAAATATCATGAATAATAATGCACTTGAAAGTTATAAGTGATATTTCGCTTGTCCTTAAGAGTGGAAAAAAACATAAATGCCAAGACACCTTCAAAGTTCAAGTGGATGACTAGAAAAAATAATTTGAGAGAAAGTAATAACACATCATGAATCAATTAATAATAGTTTCTGGGACCAATGCACATTAAACTCAGAATGGCAACTATGCTCTCTCAACAGTGCATAAAGTTAGAAGATGGAGACTCAACATAAAAGTAAAATAAAGGCCCTTCGTAGAGGGAAGAAGGGATTAACTCATGTGCTAGAGCTTTTTATTTTATTAAACAGAGGTATTGAAAACATTTTTTAGAGAGGTGTATGCATATGTCAACAAATGGTAAACAGAAAATTCAGTATGTCACAAGCCAACTAGACTTCACAAGAGTGGCTCACATTGAAGGACGCAACTAGGGTCAGAAGGTCATCCCACTTTCTCTTTTGTTTACACAATTATGCTTCGACTGATAAATCAGGGGGGGAAAATAGTGAAGAGAATTTTATAGTAACAAATTTTTGGGGCTGGGCACCTCGCTGCCAGCTCTTCTATCATTTGGATAAGTGGATGAAGCTACTAGTCCATGTGTGTAAAGTCCAATCAAAAGTGAGATAAAGATTCTCTATTTACGTCCTCATGAGCTAAAATAGGGGCACAAAACATGAATAATTTTGAAAGTTTTAAAGGTAGCACATGAGAAATTTACTTGGAGTGGCGGTTAAATACCACATGTAGGTAGGTATGGTGGACACATTGGTAACACTTTGGTTTTGGGGAGTTGGATGCACGAGTAGAGCTCATACTTAGTACAGGTGGAAGCTAGCAAAAGACTGGGAGCGACAAATCAAGAGAGCAATAATGGCCATAATCATGCATAGCGACAAAAACATTATTAATCAAAGCATAAATGGTATTACAAGTCAAAAACTAAATGATCATAGAGGCTATAAGTCACTGATTTATAGTCATAAACATGGTGTAAGCATGCGCCAAGTCAACCAAATAAATCATTTGAAGGAGAACACCACAAATTCATGCTTCAATATGATAAAAACAACTCATGATTCTTTCAATGGCACATTAAGCGCTCTCAACTATTTGAGACAAGTCATGCTACAATAACAACCACTAAGCATAGAATTAAAATAACATCTAACATGACATGAAAAAGGCTAGCCACAGTCTATACGAGCTTCTTTTTGCACCGTTATAAGCATGAAATATTTTTCTCTTCTCCAACACCAATCAACTTGTTTGAAACAATTATCATAGATAATATTCACCAAAGACAAGAGAGATGGTCATATATAACTGAAGCAAACCAACAAGATCTAAAAAAATACGTGTGGAAAACAAGGGCTAAACGCAGTACTAGCAAATGGTGAAGACTCACAGAACAATAAGAATGAAAACTAGAGTGTTCTAAGCAATGAAAACAGAGCGTGTCTCTCTCCCACATAAGAATGATAGGTTCCAAAAATATTATTGCAGCAAGGAAAAAAGAAAACAAAAGAAAACAAACAGACACTCCAAGTAAAATTCATATGATGTGACCGAATAAAAGTATAGTTTCACTATAAGTGACCTGATAAATTGTTGATGAAGAAGGAGATGCCTTGGTCATCCCCAAGCTTAGACGCTTGAGTCTTCTTAGAATTTGCAGGGATGAACCACGAGGACATCCCCAAGCTTTGGTTTTTCACTCTTCTTGATCACATTATATCACCCTCTTCTCTTGACCCTTGAAAGCTTCCTTCACACCACACTCAATGTAATTCGCATTAGAGGGTTAGTCTACAATCAAAAATTCACATGTTCTGCATGAACACAAGCATTATTAATATTTTTTAAACATTAGCTACAACCACTAATGTTTTGTGGAGCAAAGAAATCCACTCGACATAGTAAAAGAGAGAATGCAAGTAAAAAGGCAGAATCTGTCAAAAAAGAACATTTTGTAAAGACGAATTTTTTCGGGGCACTTATGTTGCTCAAATAAAAAAACGTAAATAATGAAAAAGTTTCGGAATTAGCTGAGGAATAGGAATAAAAAAATTCAGGTCATTTTGATTTTTCTGTGAATTATGCGATGTTTTACGGTGGACAGCGGAAATCTGTTTCCTGCGCAGAAATCCAAAACCAACAGCAACTTTCGCTAGAAACTTTACTTAGCACAACTAATACATGAAAATAAAGATGCAAAGGAGTTGCTACAGAAGTAAAAAACACCTTGACTCAAATAAAACAAAGAAAAACAAAGCAAAAATAAAACTATGGGTTATCTCCCAAGAAGTGCTTTTATTTAACGCCTTTTAGCTAGGCATGATAATTTTGATGATGCTCACATAAGGATAAGAGTTGAAAAATAAAAGAGGGCGTCAAGAAGAATATATAAAACATGTTTATACCTAACACTCTTCCTATTCATAGGAGTATTGTAAGAAAACAAATCAATGAAGCACAAAGCTAGCATAGGAAGGCAAAACAAATGCAACTTCAAAACTCTTAACAAAAAGAGAGGAGACTTAATATTATTGAGATATATGAAACTGTGTCTTCCTATTTCATAATAACTTTCAGTAGCATCATGAATAAAATTAACAATATAACTATCACATAAAACTTTCTTATCATGAGCCACATGCATAAATACTCTCCACATAAGCATAGTCGTTCTTACTAATAGTAGTGGGAGCAAATTCAACAAAATAGCTATCATTATTATTCTCATCACCATAATCATGAAATATAGGAGGCATTTTGTAATCATAACAAATTTTCTCCCCAATAGTAGGTGTACTGAAAATATCATGTTCATCATTGTAAACATCATATAAAGAAGGCATATCATGATCACAATAAAATTTATCATTAATAGTAGGTGGAACTAGAATACCACAATCATTATAATCATCATATATTGGAGGCAAAGTATCATCAAAGTAAATTTGTTCCTCCATGCTTGGGAGACTAAAAAGATCATTTTAATAAAAACTAGCTTCCCCATGATTAGACTTTTCCATAGCATTAGAAATAATTGTGTTCAAAGAATTAATGCTAATAACATCTATCACTATTATCCAAACAAAATTCCATAGGTTTTTTTATTTTTCTCTTCAAAAGCATCATGTCCTAATTTAGTATAAAGATTATAAAGATCTCTCATATTTTTGTTGTTTCCCATTAAACCTAAATAGTAAAAATAAAAACAAGGAACGAGTAAAAATAAGCCTAACTAGTGAAAATAAAAACAAGAAACAAAAGGATATAATTACAGAATCTAAAGGAAATAACTTCGAGCACTCACACAGGATGTGAGTACCTTTTACCTTACCTCCCCGGCAACGGCGCCAAAAAAGAGCTTGATGTCTACGCATGTTTCTATTCTTGTAGACAATGTTGGGCCTCCAAGTGCAGAGGTTTGTAGAACAACAACAAGTTTCCCTTAAGTGGATCACCCAAGGTTTATCGAACTCAGAGAGGAAGAGGTCAAAGATATCCCTCTCAAGCAACCCTGCAATTACGATACAAGAAATATCTTGTGTACCCAAAACACCTAATACTATTGTCAGTTGTATAGGTGCACTAGTTCGGCGAAGAGAGACTGAAATACGAGTAATATGGATGATTATAAGTGATAATAGCAATCTGAAATAAAAATGGCAGCAAGCAAACATGTAGCAGAACTGATTGTAAACGGTGTTTCAATGCTTAGAAACAAGACCTAGGGATCATACTTTCACTAGTGAACACTCTCAACAATAATAACACAATTGAATGCATAAATATCATCTCTTCACTACGCTACTCCGAACCACTCTTCGGTCGGATAACGAACACCAATCCATGCGTAGGGCTGTAACAACACTCCTCAAGTCTGTATTCCCTCTCTAGGGACCCCATGCTGTCACTATGAGCGCCCCAAATTAGTACTAAAAAAACGCCACAATTTCATAGGGTCATCCAACAGAAGATATAAATATCATGCTAAACCACACGGTGCACACACTATCACCTTTACACCGTGATCAAAGTGTCTACGGAGATCTCATAACAAAACCACTTGAGTAGCATAATAGATGAAGAGTAACATCTACTTATTCAACTAGATTACAAAGCTCATGATCACATAAATATCACGCCATGGGAGAGAGAGATGAAACACATAGCTACCGGTAGAGCCCTCAGCCGCGGGGGAGAACTACTCCCTCCTCATGCTAGGAGACAACAACGACGATGAAGGATGCGGTGGATTCGATGGAGATGGCTCCGGGGGAGCTTCCCCGTCCCGGCAGGGTGTCGGAACAGAGATTTCTGTCCCCCGAAACTTGTCGGCGGTGGCGGAGCTATGGAACTTTTCGTGGAAGGAGCCCGGTATATTTAGGGCTTATGCATCGGGGGATTAAATAGGCGAAAGGGCGATGTCGGTGGGTGGCCAGGGGGGCACACCACCCTTGTGCGAGGCCAGGGGGACCCGCTCCCGCCCATGGTGTGGGCACCCCTCTACCCCTCTTTGGGTCTCTTTTGGACTCCTTTGATCCTCTAGGAATTCTAAGACTACTGGGCTTCGAATCGTCCAATTCCGAGAATATTTCCAGAACAACTTTTCTGAAACTAAAAACAGCAGAAAACAGGAAGTGGCACTGTGGCATCTTGTCAATAGGTTAGTCCCAGAAAATCCATAAAAATGTCATAAAGTGTATAAGAAACATGTAGCATATAGTATGAAAACAACATGGAACATCAGAAATTATGGATACATTTATGACGTATCATCTGTTCAAACTTCTTCCTTGAAAACTTTCCTAGTTTCCTAGTAAATCCACATAGACATTGTTTCATATTCCTAAAGATGCAAATCATTTCTGAAAATCCGATGAACCAAACTAAAGAAGCAATTTGCTCTGAAATGGGAGAGGAAGGCAATGCATTATTGCCTGGAGATTGAACTGAACTCGGAAGGATATGTCAAATGGACACTGAAAGAACGAGTTATCCGTGGACTTCATAATATGTATTTCAAACGTGAAACAATTATTGTGGTCTAGTGGGAAGATATTTTTCCTTTGGATCATCTCCTTGTTTACTAAATGTTTAGATATTTAAGGCTCGTTGGTTCACTCGTTTTTGTTTACGGAATGTTTAGAGATTATAAGTAATATTTGACTCCTACAAGGTACTCGTAGTTCACTTGACATGTGCAATGTTGAAATTTGAGGATTAAACAATCGCCGCGTCAGATGGTAACGGAAGGATTCCCGAAAAAAATGTTAGTCATGGAGAAGAGCACTCTGCCTCTAAATTCATGCTCTATGTGCTCTATAAGAATGAACCCAACGCCACCCTCCCCCATAGGTCATTTTCGTCTGTTTTGGTCCGCGGACCCGGATTTGATAAAAAATCCCAACGAACCTCTCCAAACGGACGCGGGGGGGGGGGGTGCCACATGCCAAGTTGACTAAACGTGGCCCATGTTTTGTCGAGTCCACAGACGAAGCCCCATCCTACCCTACCCTAGGTCGTAGTGGAAAGCTGCCAAAAACTCTTGCCACCCCCATGCACTCCACTACACGCCGCCCCTCGTCCCTACCGACGTCGGTCTCCGCCCAAGTCTACCTGAAGATGAAGAAAGCGCCAAGGGCCCGCCAAAGCCGAGGTCGGTATCCAATCCAGAGTCCCTCAAACACATGGCCGGTGGGTGAGGCAGAAAGTGAGAACAGCGGAGGAAGAAGTTGTCTCCGCCCTTCTCTTGTCCCGGCAAGAGGTCGTCATGTTGTAGGTCCGAGCCAACGACGCAATGTCAACACAAGGCATGTCGTGGGATAATCACGGCAGACGTTACCGGGGGTAACTTATCTTGGGGCAATTCGACTCTGGTGTTTGGGAGAGGGTTTCGCTCAGGGGAAATCATGGTGATGAAACGATCTGGTACCCGGCAATCAAGTCACCGAGTCTCCGATCTAGATCTTATTATATCCACTCTGGTGTTACAAGGGATACTCGAATAGCTAGTGAGTCTCGTCCGTGTCTAATCTAACCCTAGGAGCCGGCTTATATAATATCCGGACCCCCTAGCTTCCTGTCAAAGGCAAACTCGGAGTCCTACCCGGGCACCTCTTACAAACCCTAAGCTTCCTTATCGAAACCCACAATGCGGGTTGCGAGGCCTACACTCTTGGGCCTTCTAGAAACTCCTTAAGACGGGTCTTGCACAGCCCCCTATGGGCCGAGTTACACCTTGGCATTAGCCTACCGGGTTATCATCCCTCCATCAGTAGTCCCCAGAATAGCTTGGGCTTCATGGGATCCTCCTTGAAGCGCATGCTATTCCCTGCAAAAATAACAAACATACAAGTTCATAAAAGGCCGGGTTAGGTCGCTTTGATAAACAGCTAGGCCTAACTCCACTGGTGGTCCATATAACAACCCGGCTTTCTCCGAATCCATCTTCATTTTCCCGGGTCAACACTCCGAGGAAAACACAGAAGACCCGGCTCACTTTGTTCGCTAATTAGTCCGGATATCACGGAAACGACTCACTCTGATCTTTTCCGGATATCACGCCCACGCATTTAACCACTTATCCCAAAAAATCCGGGCGGGTATCCCTCTCCGAAATTTTCGGCTCCCGCTCACCAGCCTAGGTTTTCCCACCCGCACCTATAAATAATGGCCTTAGGGGATAACCTAAACCTAACGTTCCATTTCTTCACCCCCTTCCTCTCTCCTTCACCTTCAACCTTGCTCGGTGCTCCTGTTCTCTACCTCGACGCCGCGCCGCCACGGAGCCCACGGAGGAGCAGCCGGAAGCGAGCCGCCGTCGCCTGCGCTCTGCTTCCGCCCGCGCAGCGCCGCCGTCAACCACCACCACCGCGCTATCGAGCTGCGCACCGGAAGATCCAGAAGGCCACCACAACTGCGCCATTTGTCGCCGCCGCGCTCTCCTTCAAGCCTCACCGGTGAGTTTCTTTCTTCCATGAATCTCATCCTTGAACTTTACTCGAATTAGATTGGATCTTAGTTCCGATTCATAGATGGCTTTCTTGCTCTGCATTCGATTGAATAGTCCATGTTCCGCTCCTTCCCAAACAGTGTGTAAATTAGATCAATAGTATACCTCCATTAGTCGTGGTCACCAATTTCTCTGTAAATCTCTAAGTCTAGATCCAATCTGCCAAAGATCCCCGTAATTGCTCTTTTATACCCGGATAATCCGTAATTTACGGATCTCTTAGTCGCTCTTTGGTTAACCGGACAATCAATCATTTTCCGGGTCTTAATTACTTATACTCTGCACTTTTCATCTCCTATTTTGTAGACTACGCACATGGCACCCAAGACCAAGGGAAAACAGCCGGCGAAAGCGAGGCCGACACAATCCATATCCGCCAACTGGGCTAAGTCCACCGTGACCAAGGCCAAGTTGGACGAGCTCGCTGAGTCGGGCGTCCTTCCTTCCCACGAGGATATCGACTGGCGAGTCCCGGGAGATGAGACCCGGCCTTCCCCTGGTCCCAATGAGGTAATTTTCTTTGTAGAGCATGTGATCCGAGGATACCGTTCCCCGGGTCACTCCTTTTTCCGTGAACTTCTTAGCCACTATGGCCTCCGAGTTTTTGACATAGGGCCCAACTCTATGTTAAACATCACCCACTTTATCGTGCTCTGCGAATCTTATCTATGTGTCCCCCCAAACCTTGCTCTGTTCCTTGAGTTGTTCCAATGCAAACCGTGCCACAAAAGCGGTGACGGGGCCCTCTTGGCTTGCGGCGGAGTGTCAATCCAGAGGAGAAAGAATTCGCCGATGCCGACTCTGAGCCTCAATTCCCATGTCAAGCACTGGCAGAATGTGACGCCCCGAGATCGGGCACTATGCAGATTTCAGCATTCCCGCCAAAATCCACATAATAACCGATTCCAGGTTGCCACTTGTGATAACATTACAACAGTTCACGAATATTCCGCAACCACAACAGAAAAGATATATACAAGGAGACTCAAACGAGCCAGGGATACAACTGATACAATACAAAGATCCAAATAACAGCGGAAGAAACAACATAGCGTCCGGCTACGGACAAGATATAAATTGGACTAAGAGTCCTGAAGATAACCGAGAGCGTCCAATCCCTGCCCAGGCCAAGCCGGAGGGATTCCCAAGCTAACGTCGTCAGACTTTAAACCTGTTGACTGCAATGTTGAATATGCAGCCACGAAAAAGGATTCGTGGGTCAGTACGGTTAAGTACTGGCAAGTGGATAAACCATACTCACAAGATACTGGCGTAACCAATCATCACAAGATACGAATACTTTGGGTTCAACGGAAAGGAGAGGAATATTGCAAATAAGCGGCAGCGGGCTGCACTAACCAACTACAGAGACTCACTACAACTTCCGGCTAAAAGAGGGGGATAAGATAGCGTATCGTAACCAACTACGACTACTCACCAAGCAATACCCATCCAATGTCACCCCCTTCTAAGGAAGCAACCCAAGGATAACTCACACTGTTGATTAGGGTGACATCTTTTATATGGTGGAGGTAATCTATATTACTAATCAAGTTATTATCATTAGGTGTAAGTTGTCTGAGTACTTGTTAGCCAGCACTTTCACCAAGTCGTCACATAACCGCGGACAACACGGCTTCTCGAGAAGATTTATCCCTGCAGGGTGTGCTCCAGTACCCGTACACACTCAAGCCACCAACTAAAACTCAGGTTGGCTTGACACGACCCAAACCATCTCTACAACCCATCCTAGGAGCCACGGAGCTATAAGGTCCCAGCCACGCAGCCGAATACTCAGCGCAGGTGTGCAAAACTCCCGCAGGACACAACACCCCGGCACTACAGGCCTCGCCCTATATGCATCATCATCATCATCAGTAACCATGGGTGATCAACCCATTATGCAAGGAGCAAATGGAACACCCGAACTAAGTGTGGCTCTTCGGACAAGTTGCAGATCAGGCCTAAGTCGAGGAGGGTCCCATACTACCTCCCGGATGCGGTGAGCACGCTCATCATGGATCAGTAGACAAGACCCTTTTCCTAATTAGGGTCGACACTAGCAGGCTTCAAAACCCTAACCCGGGCCTCCTGCCGGTGCCTTAACATCAAATTTATTATTACCCAAAACATTAACAGGTTGATTGAATTGATACCCAACTATCAACTAAACAGGTGATACGACAAAGGATAACAAGACTCGAGCACAAACAAATCTAAGCATGCAACTACGGCACGAGGGCCAACAAGGTAAACAAACAACAGTTAATAGGAAGTGGAAGGAAGGCTATATCAGGGCTGCAAGTAAACATATGATAGGATCGAGACACAAGCATCGAATCAACAGGCTAGAATAAGAACAACGGAAAGAATCGGTAACAAGTGATGAAAGGCAGCCATTTGGCAGCAAGTGAGTATACTTGCCTGAGATCCCGCAAGGTAGCAGAACTTGTCGTTGCTCACATCATCTCACGTCCTATCCGCGAAGAAGCAACGAACCTCGAACAAACACCGGATGCAACAATTACTATTACGGCAAAAGATCCAGCATGATCAAGATATGGATGCATGACAATTTAATGGATGCATAGAAATAAACTAGTTGACATGATAACATGTCTAAATAGACCCATATGCAATTTGAGTTGCATATGAAAAGCCCATGAATTATGGTTGAAACAATTGTTTTACAACTAACCAACAGGTGAAAGTGGTTTAGTATGATGCATGGATGAGGAAAACAACAAAATAACAACAATAGAACCAATTGGAAATAAGGTTTACCCATTTTGAAATTCACTTATTAAGTTTTGGAATTTTGGTTGCTTAAAGGTGTCACACAAGCATTTGTTGTTTTCACCAACTTTAATTGTTCAAAACAGATAACACAAATTATATTTGGAAAGAATACAAAATTTTAGATGGAAAACATATTTCATTTGTTGAATTTGGACTTTAGATGAGCAAGTTATTAATTTGACAATTTTAAATGCATTAAATAAGAAACAGTTGTTTTCAGCAATTTAAATTATTCAAAACAGCAAACAAAGTTTATATTTGCAAAGTTCATGAAAAAATGGGATGGAAAACATATTTTACATGTTGGAATTGGATTTGAATTGCCCAAGTTATGAATTTTGCAATTTAAAAGGTTTAATTAAAGCATTGGATTATTGCACCACTTTTAATTAGGGAAAACAATAAGTAAATTGCATTGAAAAGGTTGAAAACATGTAGCAAATATTTCACTGAATATTTTGAGCTATTAAACATAATTTTTGGGTTATTAATGACTTTATTATGCAATTTTTCATAAATAGTCTTATTCTGCCCTTTTTATTAAACAGAGGAAAACATGTTCAAAATTAATTCAATTGTGTCCAAATAAAATACCAATGTGTAGAGTTTGTTAAGAAAAAATTTTAGAGCCCAAGTTTGATTAAATTGGATGAGCAGAACTAAAGTTATGAAATTCCAAAGTTTCCACTTTTTATTGCATTTTCAGTAATAAATTATTTAGTGCAAAAAGTATTATATAAACATGTTGCAAACTTGACATTAACAGAAAGGGCTCAAGATTATGAATCCACAGGATTTTGAATCATTCAAATTGGAGTAATATTCAATTTTATAGGGATTTTAGAAGTAATGCCTCAGATCTCTGTTTCTGAAAATCGGGCAGAAAAAGAAAAGAACAGAAATAAAAGGGTGGCTTGGGGGGAATCGAACCCAGGACCTAGGGTGTTCGCGCAAGGGATGTTACCAGTGCGCTGTGCTGTGGCTTGGTCATAGGTATAGAGCGTGGGGGGTTAAGAGGTGGGCTTTTCGGGCAGCTAACTGAACTAAATTCAGTTTCCCTGAACCCTGTCGAGGAAAACCATGGCGGACAGACAGCGACGGTCACGAACTGCAAGCAGCGGTCGACGGCGGGGGTCCTCCACGCGATGGTGGGTCACAGAGCAAGGAGGAGGGGAGGGGGAAGCCCTAGGGCGGAGGGGGCCTCACCTCGGATCGCTGTGGAGCGCACAGAGTCGAGGGAGAGGCGCAGGGCGTCCGCTACTGGCTCCTCCCGACGGACATGGTCGACGGCGGCCTAGGCGATGCTCCGGACGGCTCCGGCTCCCGATTCTTCCATGAGAACGTCGAGGAGCATGCCCTGGTCCCATTCCCATGGTCATATCACCTCGAAGGCGATCAAGACGGCGACGACGAGGTCCTCCGGTCCTTCTCTGTACTGTAAGAGATTTTTTTCAGAGGAAGAAATCAAGGAGATGGAGGGAGAGATGGCGGCGGCGGATGGAAAGAAGGGGGAAGGGGAGAAGGGTGCGGCCTAGGGTTGGAGGGGGAAGGAGGGGGATTTGTAGGGGAGGGGGCAGGTGAGGTGGTGGGGGGGGGGCGCTCGGTGACAGCGACCTCTCCCCCCTGTACGGACAGAGGTGGAAGATGGATTAGTGGGCTGAGGGAGATGGGCTGGGGGCTTGGGGTTGGGCTGAGGTGGGCTGGCCTATCTCCTTTCGTTGGATTTTTTTCCCTTTTCCTCCTTTTTTTTTGCAAGAGATAAAGAGAGAGAGAGATAGAAAGGATAGGGATTTGGGTTTTTATTTTATGAATGAATTTTATTAAATTGCCAAACAGCAATTCAAAGCAATTGTGATCATTGATTCCAAAATATTTGAAATATTACTTTGAGTTTTAAATTGCCATTTGCATTTCCATTGTTTTTCAGAAGGAGTTGATTTTTAACCAATTTTATTCAATGACTCAACAATTTTGAAAACATTTGTTGAATTTAATTGTTTGCAAAACTATAATGTTTTAACCACAATTTGATCATGTCAATTATGATTGATTTGGAAGTGAAATTGAATTTTCCATTTGGGGTTACTAAAAAGGAGTTTTCTTTTAACAAACAATTTGAACAATTCAACTTCAACTATTGAAAACAAGTTGAGTGGTTTAGTTCCAATTTTTAAATTGGAAATTATGGACATGTGTGAAAGTTTAATTTGGTTTTGAATTTTTTGAGTTGTTTTGAAAACAGAGTGCAATGCATATGATGCATGTGATGCAATGCAAAAAAGAAAACAACCAACTCTACTAAGGGGAACACCCCAGGTGTTACAGACGACACCACTAACAAGGGATTGCGCCCTCGCAATCCACCTGCTAACTCGGGAGGGGAAAGAAGTTCGACTATCGATTCTTCATGCTTCCAGTTGATCTCCTCGACACCACTAACAAGAGATTCTTGCTCGGAGTGACGATGATGTTCTTCCACCAGGAATCTTCCGATGATCGAACCTATTAGGTTAAAGGCTCAGAAAACGTCCATCCACGTAGGATCCTAACACTTTGAAAGATAGACAAGAGGGGGAGACTCCAAAACAAATAAGATGGGAGGGTAAATAGAATAGAGGTAAGGAGAAAACAAGAATCCTATGGAGATGTTTTTTCCAAAATAGTTTAGCAGAAATAGTTTTTGACACTCTAGAAACAACGACCGTTAGCGAGGTTAACCTACAGACTTTGCGGACCCGTTGCTTCGATAACCATTCGTATCGAAACAATATCGGGAATCGGAACCTGACTCTGATACCATTTGTGATGCCCCGAGATTGGGCACTATGCAGATTTCAGCATTCCCGCCAAAATCCACATAATAACCGATTCCAGGTTGCCACTTGTGATAACATTACAACAGTTCACGAATATTCCGCAACCACAACAGAAAAGATATATACAAGGAGACTCAAACGAGCCAGGGATACAACTGATACAATACAAAGATCCAAATAACAGCGGAAGAAACAACATAGCGTCCGGCTACGGACAAGATACAAATTGGACTAAGAGTCCTGAAGATAACCGAGAGCGTCCAATCCCTGCCCAGGCCAAGCCGGAGGGATTCCCAAGCTAACGTCGTCAGACTTCAAACCTGTTGACTGCAATGTTGAATATGCAGCCACGAAAAAGGATTCGTGGGTCAGTACGGTTAAGTACTGGCAAGTGGATAAACCATACTCACAAGATACTGGCGTAACCAATCATCACAAGATACGAATACTTTGGGTTCAACGGAAAGGAGAGGAATATTGCAAATAAGCGGCAGCGGGCTGCACTAACCAACTACAGAGACTCACTACAACTTCCGGCTAAAAGAGGGGGATAAGATAGCGTATCGTAACCAACTACGACTACTCACCAAGCAATACCCATCCAATGTCACCCCCTTCTAAGAAAGCAACCCAAGGATAACTCACACTGTTGATTAGGGTGACATCTTTTATATGGTGGAGGTAATCTATATTACTAATCAAGTTATTATCATTAGGTGTAAGTTGTCTGAGTACTTGTTAGCCAGCACTTTCACCAAGTCGTCACATAACCGCGGACAACACGACTTCTCGAGAAGATTTATCCCTGCAGGGTGTGCTCCTGTACCCGTACACACTCAAGCCACCAACTAAAACTCAGGTTGGCTTGACACGACCCAAACCATCTCTACAACCCATCCTAGGAGCCACGGAGCTATAAGGTCCTAGCCACGCAGCCGAATACTCAGCGCAGGTGTGCAAAACTCCCGCAGGACACAACACCCCGGCACTACAGGCCTCGCCCTATATGCATCATCATCATCATCAGTAACCATGGGTGATCAACCCATTATGCAAGGAGCAAATGGAACACCCGAACTAAGTGTGGCTCTTTGGACAAGTTGCAGATCAGGCCTAAGTCGAGGGGGGGTCCCATACTACCTCCCGGATGCGGTGAGCACGCTCATCATGGATCAGTAGACAAGACCCTTTTCCTAATTAGGGTCGACACTAGCAGGCTTCAAAACCCTAACCCGGGCCTCCTGTCGGTGCCTTAACATCAAATTTATTATTACCCAAAACATTAACATGTTGATTGAATTGATACCCAACTATCAACTAAACAGGTGATACGACAAAGGATAACAAGACTCGAGCACAAACAAATCTAAGCATGCAACTACGGCACGAGGGCCAACAAGGTAAACAAACAACAGTTAATAGGAAGTGGAAGGAAGGCTATATCAGGGCTGCAAGTAAACATATGATAGGATCGAGACACAAGCATCGAATCAACAGGCTAGAATAAGAACAACGGAAAGAATCGGTAACAAGTGATGAAAGGCAGCCATTTGGCAGCAAGTGAGTATACTTGCCTGAGATCCCGCAAGGTAGCAGAACTTGTCGTTGCTCACATCATCTCACGTCCTATCCGCGAAGAAGCAACGAACCTCGAACAAACACCGGATGCAACAATTACTACTACGGCAAAAGATCCAGCATGATCAAGATATGGATGCATGACAATTTAATGGATGCATAGAAATAAACTAGTTGACATGATAACATGTCTAAATAGACCCATATGCAATTTGAGTTGCATATGAAAATCCCATGAATTATGGTTGAAACAATTGTTTTACAACTAACCAACAGGTGAAAGTGGTTTAGTATGATGCATGGATGAGGAAAAAAACAAAATAACAACAATAGAACCAATTGGAAATAAGGTTTACCCATTTTGAATTTCACTTATTAAGTTTTGGAATTTTGGTTGCTTAAAGGTGTCACACAAGCATTTGTTGTTTTCACCAATTTTAATTGTTCAAAACAGATAACAAAAATTATATTTGGAAAGAACACAAAATTTTAGATGGAAAACATATTTCATTTGTTGAATTTGGACTTTAGATGAGCAAGTTATTAATTTGACAATTTTAAATGCATTAAATAAGAAACAGTTGTTTTCAGCAATTTAAATTATTCAAAACAGCAAACAAAGTTTATATTTGCAAAGTTCTTGAAAAAATGGGATGGAAAACATATTTTACATGTTGGAATTGGATTTGAATTGCCCAAGTTATGAATTTTGCAATTTAAAAGGTTTAATTAAATCATTGGATTATTGCACCACTTTTAATTAGGGAAAACAATAAGAAAATTGCATTGAAAAGGTTGAAAACATGTAGCAAATGTTTCACTGAATATTTTGAGCTATTAAACATAATTTTTGGGTTATTAATGACTTTATTATGCAATTTTTCATAAATAGTCTTATTCTGCCCTTTTTAGTAAACAGAGGAAAACATGTTCAAAATTAATTCAATTTTGTCCAAATAAAATACCAATGTGTAGAGTTTGTTAAGACAAATTTTTAGAGCCCAAGTTTGATTAAATTGGATGAGTAGAACTAAAGTTATGAAATTCCAAAGTTTCCACTTTTTATTGCATTTTCAGTAATTAATTATTTAGTGCAAAAAGTATTACAGAAACATGTTGCAAACTTGACATTAACAGAAAGGGCTCAAGATTATGAATCCACAGTATTTTGAATCATTCAAATTGGAGTAATATTCAATTTTATAGGGATATTAGAAGTAATGCCTCTGATCTCTGTTTCTGAAAATCGGGCAGAAAAAGAAAAGAACAGAAATAAAAGGGTGGCTTGGGGGGAATCGAACCCAGGACCTAGGGTGTGCGCGCAAGGGATGTTACCAGTGCGCTGTGCTGTGGCTTGGTCATAGGTATAGAGCGTGGGGGGTTAAGAGGTGGGCTTTTCGGGCAGCTAACTGAACTAAATTCAGTTTCCCTGAACCCTGTCGAGGACAACCATGGCGGACAGACAGCGACGGTCACGAACTGCAAGCAGCGCTCGACGGCGGGGGTCCTCCACGCGATGGTGGGTCACAGAGCAAGGAGGAGGGGAGGGGGAAGCCCTAGGGCGGAGGGGGCCTCACCTCGGGTCGCTGTGGAGCGCACAGAGTCGAGGGAGAGGCGCAGGGCGTCCGCTGCTGGCTCCTCCCGGCGGACATGGTCGACGGTGGCCTAGGCGATGCTCCGGACGGCTCCGGCTCCCGATTATTCCATGAGAACGTCGAGGAGCATGCCCCGGTCCCATTCCCATGGTCAGATCACCTCGAAGGGGATCAAGACGGCGACGACGAGGTCCTCCGGTCCTTCTCTGTACTGTAAGAGATTTTTTTCAGAGGAAGAAATCAAGGAGATGGAGGGAGAGATGGCGGCGGCGGATGGAAGGAAGGGGGAAGGGGAGAAGGGTGCGTCCTAGGGTTGGAGGGGGAAGGAGGGGGATTTGTAGGGGAGGGGGCAGGTGAGGTGGGGGGGCGCTCGGTGACAGCGACCTCTCCCCCCCCCTGTACGGACAGAGGTGGAAGATGGAGTAGTGGGCTGAGGGAGATGGGCTGGGGGCTTGGGGTTGGGCTGAGGTGGGCTGGCCTATCTCCTTTCGTTGGATTTTTTTTCCTTTTCCTCCTTTTTTTTTGCAAGAGATAAAGAGAGAGAGAGATAGAAAGGATAGGGATTTGGGTTTTTATTTTATGAATGAATTTTATTAAATTGCCAAACAGCAATTCAAAGGATTTGTGATCATTGAGTCCAAAATATTTGAAATATTACTTTGAGTTTTAAATTGCCATTTGCATTTCCATTGTTTTTCATAAGGAGTTGATTTTTAACCAATTTTATTCAATGACTCAACAATTTTGAAAACATTTGTTGAATTTAATTGTTTGCAAAACTTTAATGTTTTAACCACAATTTGATCATGTCAATTATGATTGATTTGGAAGTGAAATTGAATTTGCCATTTGGGGTTACTAAAAAGGAGTTTTCTTTTAACAAACAATTTGAACAATTCAACTTCAACTATTGAAAACAAGTTGAGTGGTTTAGTTGCAATTTTTAAATTGGAAATTATGGACATGTGTGAAAGTTTAATTTGGTTTTTAATTTTTTGAGTTGTTTTGAAAACAGAGTGCAATCCATATGATGCATGTGATGCAATGCAAAAAAGAAAACAACCAACTCTACTAAGGGGAACACCCCAGGTGTTACACAGAAGTCCTTCTTCTATTGCCGTGACATCTCCCCACCCGGCGAAAAGAGATTGCCGGGTTTCTCTGAGGGCCTCCTCGATCTCTCCGATACTTTCAATGCCTTTGCTTCTGAGTCGGATAGGGAGTCCATCCAACCCCTCCTAGCCAAACTTGCTGTCCTTTCCGCCCAGGGTCTCCTTGGGCTTAATTTAGTTAAGACTTGGGTGAATTTCCGGATCCAACCTAATTCCATCCGGCCCAAGTTGATGTGCGAATACTCGGGGCATGTCACGGATTCGCTCTGTTATTCACTGAGGAACTATCCGGCTGCTGACACAAACAAAATAATCAAAAGCTTCTTGACTGAGAAAGCGGAAGTGATTCGGACCATAGCCGGCTTAGAGCCATATACTCGCGACAACCCGGCTCTAGCAGTAAGACCCGGCCCTTACTCTTCTATTCTCGTGTTTTTACCTGATGCAACTACTAACTTTCATCTTTATACCTTTATTGCAGGCAGATAGCGCTTTTTGGAACATCGAGACTCCCCCTTCCTCCGAAAACCCGGAGGAGGACGAGGAAGCGACTGACTCGGAAGAAGGTACCATCCGGGTTTCACCCATTTTACTTTCTGTTAACTTGCCTTTCCATACTCTCTCTTTTTCCGACTGTGTACTATGCTTCTCAGGACTGGAGGATAAGGAAGACAAAGATGATAAGGAAGACCCGGAGGAGACCGAGAGCGACGAAAGCGAGGCAGAGCCGGAAGCTGAAGTTGGGGCCAAGAGAAAACCCCGAGGGGTCGTATTCAAGGTTCCATATTCCTCCATGTCCTCCAAACCATATTCATTTGCTAACATGCGCGAGCTTAATCAACAATTGTCCGACTCACCATTGAAGGAGCCCCCTAAGGTCAAGCGCAGGGTAACCCGGAACTCCCCGGGTGAGGATTCCCTCAACCCGGGTATCCCTTCGTCCCCAGCCCGCCGCACCGGTACTTCCCAATCTCATCCTTCCAATTCACCTCGAAGACATCCTTCTCCCAATCACCCCCTAGCTGGACAACTCCGAGTCTCACTTTCTCAATCTTTATCAGCCTCGTCCGGATCTAGCAACGAGCTTCCAGCGGACTTCGTGGTGAATACTGGGTAAGTTGTATTTCTGGATATCCGATATACTGGCTCTTTCAATAACCTTCACTCATTACTACTGACCATTTCTTTTACTTTCCTTAGCGTCCAGGTCACGATCAGTGACCCGGACAACATGGATCTGGATAACCGGGAAACTGAGGATCCGGTTGATAATGTGAACGCCGCGACTGGCGGCGCTGAAGAAGAAGACCAAGGAAGAGACCCGCTGACAGACCCGGCCAGGCAGGGGGTCGAGTGTCCCAATCCATCGGATGGGCCCGGGGATGACGACGTCGGGGTTGTGGGCGCGAGGATGGGTGAACCCAATCCTGACACCCAGGCAACCCGGGTATCACCCCCAGAGCCGGAAAGGACTCCACCTCCAAGTAACCCGGCCGCCGGCTCTTCCGGTACAAAACCTGGTGATATGAGCTTTGCCGAGATGCTTGACGCTCTGCATACCCTGAGAGCTGACGAAGAAGGCATTCTAGAAGCCTTGATAGCCAAGCACGAGGTAAATTCAACTAATACTGCCCATATATCTGTCTAGTCCCCAAGTTCCAAGTGAACTTATGCATAATTTACTTGGAACTTTCATAGCATATCTGACTGATAGTTCTTTTTGGTCCGACTAACACTTCCTTGTGTGTCGAAGCTCTGGCTCCACAAATCCCTCGGGTGACCCTATCGGGTTTCGACTAGGAGACGTCATAGGCGCTGGTGAAATCGTCGGCTTGACAGGGGGCGAGATTTACCCAGGTTCGGGGCCCTCGTAGAGGTAAAACCCTTACTCCTGCCTTCTGTCGATCTGTATTAGATGATTAGATCGGTTACAGGATGCTCGAATCGAGAGAGATCTCGAGTTTCAAGGCTTTTGTGGTCGTGCGGTATTACTTGGTCCTCTCCTTGGGGGCTCTCCTGGCTTTATATAGATAACCAGGTCTCGAGTTCAACCCGGAGAGGATACAAACCCTAGCTTAGGTCGGTTACAATCCCTAACTTAACCCGCAAGTTGATGCGGGTGGGCTTCTCATGGGCCTTCTAGAGTACTCCAAGGGCGCTTCCTGTCGGGCCTTGACCAGAAGGCTTGAGAGGGGGTGTCCTTACTCGCAAGGTCCAGGATCCATGCCTTCGTCAGTAGCCCCCGAGCGTGTGCTCGACTGGGATTTACTTTCAGTCGAGTAGACGGTCAGAACTTTTTTAATCTCCACTCGGAAGTTCAGCTTGACAGTTGTTATTTTTGGAGGGTGTGTCCCCTGTATTGTAAGTTATAAAACTCGAGTATCGAGTAGTACTGGCGCCTGTTTTACGGCATTTATTTGCAGAAGGATGTGGCGCAGTAGCTTGGCTCTCCCGAGAGATCAGGGCCAATTAATTGCGACTAGGGCAAAAACATTCCTGGCCTACACAGATTCGAGACCTCCGACTCGAACCCGATGAGGTGATTGTTGCGACTCGGCCGTTGTGGACTTATCGAGTCGAACTTAACCTATGAGGGTACCCGGCGCGTCCGCTAGGATTTTTCTTCGTGTTGTTGACACGGAACTATGCCGGAGGACGCAGCTTTCGAGTGCGATTCCAGGCCCAAAAGAAAGATCTTTCTAGGTCTTACCTTCGTACTCGAAGAATACGGCATCCAGATGTGCCTAGTCGGCTGAACAATCCAGGTTCTTATGATGTAGAATTATCACGTGTAGGAGAGGTAGGCTTTTCCCACGCGATGGATTCGTTTGAGCTCCATACGAAAGAAATTTCGCGTTGGAAAAAACCAAGCCCGTATGAAAGAGTTTTCATGTTCGGGATGCTGTGCCCATATGAAAGAGTTTTTCGTGCATAGGGTATTTTCCTCTCTGTTCGAAGAGGTCTTGCTTTATGAACTGTTCATGGAAAAGTTGGTTTCATTCGAAGGAATCGATATTCGTACGAAGATAATTTCGCGTTTGAACTTCCATTCGAAAAGATCTCAATTTTGAATGACGAATCGTCATGACGTCATGGCGCACTCCTCTTCTCCCGATGGGACGTGACGGAGTGGTAGCAGATGGTGGCCCACCTTGTCAGCTTTTTGACCGGGAAACGAGACGTCGCTCCCGTTTTCTACGCGAAACGCGCAGTAAATGCGCACGATCTTCTGTTAAGATCGTGGCACGAAACAGCGCATGCCGCCGCTTCGTTTCATCCTCACGCGTGGCAGCCGCGATAGGTGCCACGTAGCGCATCGTACGGCTGAGATTGCTTTGCCCCGTGTATAAGTAGGGGTGTTAGCGCCGCAGTAAAATTTTCCCCGCTCTCTATCTTCGTCTTCTTCCTTGCGCCCATCTTCATCTTCCTCGCGCTCAAGCTCTCGCTGCGAACAATGGCTGGCGGAAGGAAGCGTGGCGCTGGTACTCTGGCGTCTGGCGAGCCTTCTGCGCCACCCGCTCCTCGCGCCGGCGACTGGCGCTCCCCCAACACCACCGCAAAAAGCATCAAAGAGATGCAGCGGGAGGGATTGCTACCGGCGGAGGCGGAGAAGCGCGTCCGCCTCGGGAAAAGAGAAGAGGTACCCAACCCTCAGTCGAATGAGCGCGTGGTCTTCATGGACCACGTGACTCGAGGTCTTTCTTTCCCCCTTCACCCTTTCTTCATCGGGCTGCTGTGTGCCTACGGCATACAGCTTCACGACCTTCCTCCGAACGCGATGCAGCACATTTCGTGCTTCATCGTGCTTTGCGAGTGCTACCTCGGCATTCGCCCGCATTGGGCGCTCTGGAAAGCGCTGTTCAAGATCCGGATCTTCCGCGAAAGGCCGCGGGTGGAGTCCGAGCCTGGCGAGCCACTTCGCACGGGTGGTTTCGGGATCCAGGCGCGCCAGGAGAACGCGTACTTCAACATGCACTTCATCGACTCCGCCCAAGGCTGGCGGAAGAAGTGGTTCTACGTCGTCGACGATAGCTCGGGTGGGCTCGTAGAGTTTCACCCATTCGCAGTTCTGTCGAGGCGCAAGTCTTGGAGCCACAAGATGTCAGCCGAGGAAATCCAGACGGTCACGCCCTTACTCGCAAGAGTAGCCGCTCTTCGAGACCAAACTTCGGGAGTCGTGCTCAACGGGCTCCATCTGGCGAGCCTCTTCTTGAAGCGCAGGATCCAGCCTCTTCAGCAGAGACCTTCCCCCATGTGGGAGTACCAGGGCTCAGAGGACCCCAGTCGAGTGAGCCGCGAAGAACTTTCGAATGTGGAATTCGAGAAGAAGATAGCGGCAATCACTCGACTGAAGGTAGGGGAAGAATTCCCCGACTGCTCGGTTGCAGCTTTCTCCGCTTCGAATCCTCCTCCAGGTGAGGTTAGTTTCCTGTCTTTGAGTTACTTTCATCTTCTGAATTTTTAGTCGATCAGATCTTTCTTGTTTTCTTGTCTTCGTAGAGTCTAGCCGTGGCGGATTGCTACCCGCCAGCTACGGGGGGAGCTGCTTCGGAGCAAGTGTCTAGTCACCAGGACGGCGCGGTTGACACCAGTGTCGCCAACGCTTCCTCGAGCTCGGAGGACGATTCTTCGGACGACGTCGAAGACTCGAATGGCGCCCTCCCGAAACGTCGTCGGGTAGATGAAGACGAAGCCACTTCAAAGGACAAATCCTTGGAAGCATCGCCTAGTCAAGCTCCTATCCATGTCACTCCACTCCAATCTCTTCCTCCTTCGGCTTCGTTTCCAGTGATAGCAGCCGCTTGGAATGCGGATGCTCTGGATGATGATGAAGAAGATGATGAGTAAGTGTTTTCTTCCTTTTTTTTTCTGTAATGCCAGTGGACCAAACTCTAAATTCCGATATTGATGTTTTTCTATCTTTCACTGCAGTCTGCAGGCGATTAGCCCGCGTAGGTTTGCTGCTAACGTTCCTCCCGAAAAGAGGAATAAAGCAAAGGACGCGGGTGAAACCCCCACTGCAGGCACCGTCCAGAACTCTCCCAGGGCAGCGCCTGATGCTGCGACTGTGGAGCGAGAACTCCCCAGCTCCGCTGCTAGGACTTCGGTCTCGAAGGAGGCGACGGACAGTTCTGCGGATCCTCTCTCCCGCGCTACCGGACAGGTAAACTTCTATCTCTTGGCCTTCAAGTATTTCTTTATCGGGTGCACGGCAGTGCTCCCGATGGGAGTAGCCCCCGAGGCTGTAGTCGATCGCGTGCGATCGGCTGCAGGCTCAAAGTTCTGTTCATCTTTTCTTCATGATTTTGCTTTTCTCGGGTGCACGGCAGTAATCGGGTACAGGCTCCAATGTAATCCTTCTAATTCTTCTATCTTCGTGCTTTTAATTTTTATCGGGTGCACGGCAGTGCTCCCGATGGGAGTAGCCCCCGAGGCTGTAGTCGATTGTAAATAATCGGGTACAGGCTCAAATTTGATCTTTTTAACTCTTCCGTCTTCGCGCTTTTGCAGTCACTCGTTGATTCTCTTGCGGCGATTGGTCGCCGCGTCGTTCTCGCTGAATCGGATTGCAAGTCTCTTCGAGCAGACCGCAACCGACTCCGGACTGAAAACGATCTTCTCAAGGGTGAGCTCTATCGTTCCCCTGTCTTCCACACTCCATTCATTCTAGAGTTTTTGACAAGCGTCTCTTTGCAGCTCGACTTGAATTTGCGGAATCCGAAAAGGTCAAATTTTCTGAGCAGGTAACTGCTCGAGAAGCTGACTTGACGGCCATTCGACAAGAGCTAGAGACTTCCCGCATGCAGTCGAAAGACTTCAGTCGACAGCTTGCGGACGCGCGGAAGTCCTTGAAGGAGTTAGAGAAAACCGGCAGTAAGGCCGACAGCGAGCTTGTCGGGTTCCTCCGTCCCCTTGCTGAGCGCTTCGCGGGTAAGCTTGATGGAATTTCGCGATTCTGATTCTTCACTTGGCTGTAGTTTGCTAAGTATTATTTTCTCCCTTCGCAGGTATTCTGGATGTTCCTCTAGAAATCCCTGGACTCCAGCGGGTGGATGTGGTAACCGATACGCTTGCCCAGCTTAAAAGGCACGCTGATGGAGTTTCTTCCATGGTCAGTGATGCTACCCAAGTGCTGGGGCAACTGTACGGTCGCCTCCTCGCCAAGGCCACTCCTGCACCTGCGCTCGATGATATGTTGAAGGTCTTCTCAGAAAGAAAGCTTCTGGATGCCTTTGCAGTCGCTCAATCGGAGGCTGGCGCAAAGACTGCGATTCAATTTGCTCTGGCGCACGGAGTCGAAGGGTTGGAGGAGGCTTACTCGTCCATTCCAGTCGATCCTTCCACGGGCAAAAAGGTACGGCTCTCTCGTTTTGGCGAGCAAGCCGCCATTCTTGCTCGGAAGCTTTCTGAGATTTTTGCTCGGAAGAAGGGAGGGTCGACTGCTGCTAGTGGGAGTACCAATGTAGCCTCGTAGCTTTTTTATTTCTTTCCTTGAATGTAATGAACCTTGGGATGTATTCCCGTACTTTTGTTGGTCTTAATCGAAGCATTGTGATTTTGGAATTTAATCCTTTTGTTTGTACTCTGTCTCCCGATGGGAGTAGCCCCCAAGCGTTTAGTCAAATGTTCGACTAGAAACAACTCGAGTAGGGCATCTCACCTCTTTCCTTGTACTTCTTCCAGGCGACTGTGTGTGCCGCGGAGTCATCGGGTGGACGTGGTAATCCAGTAAATCCACTTGTGGTTGCCGTGGGCACTTTCGCTGGCCTTCGTGATAAGGTTCAGGAGGGTGAGCGTAGACTGAAAGCGCTGCGCGGGGTAGCTGATGTGGCGATATCCAAACAGAGATTGGCAGCTGAGCGCGAGCAATTTCTGATGGATGAACTGTCTTTGATTGCAAGGGAGTTACTATGTAAGTAGTGTAGCCCCCATTCTATTTTCCTCCCCTCTGCTTCTTATCTGACTAAGTGCGCTTGCTCTTTAGTTGTGAGGCCAGATGACAGAGAGGAGAAGCAGTGGGTGGAGAACCTCATTCATCAAGAAGTTAACAGCACAAAACCTCATGCGAGTAATTTCTGGTCTGATCGCAGTCGAGGTTTTGTGATGGCTACCTTGAAATTTCGAGTCCGCCAGGCAAGAATTCTCGTGAGTTCTTTCCACGAAGTCCTGGTTGCGGTGAATGCTCCTTTTTATCCACTCGAGAGGGGTCCCGAAGATTGGAGTTATCTTCTCAGGCTGTTTGGACGAGAAGGGGAGGTGCGCACGTGCGTACGCAAACAAATGATGTGCGGCGCGGTTGTGGCTCTCTCGTTTGTCCGAATATGGCATCCTGAGATAGATTTGAACTCCGTAGCTCGGCTCCCAGGTTATGCAATCGAAGACATCACACCGTTCTATGATGCTGTACGCCCTGCAGCCGAGAAGATTATCCAAATGACCTCTGAAGAGGTAGATAGGGTCTTAGCGACTGAGAATGCTCAGCGGTTTGACTGATTGTCGGATGTGAATATCCTGTAAAACTGTTTATAGTTTGTAAAAACTGTTTGTAAGGTGTGTAACCTTGTTTTTGATGATATTTCTTTGTGATGCTTAGTTTTAGGTGTAGCCCCCGTGTATCTAATGGGGTGTGTACCTGTAACTTTTTAGCATGTAATCGACTGGAAATCTGTCGGGTAAATATGATGAGGAAATCATGTATTTCATTGCGATGACTGAGAAGTCATGTGTTCGAGCTACAAGATTGGCTAGCATAACCTTATTGTTGCAAAACAAGTAAACCTAGGGGTAGAATTTGCGCAGTTGCGCGATGTTCCATGGATTGGAATAGATGCCTCCGGTCTCAGGATTCTTCAATCGATAGGCTCCTCCTGGGATCACTTCGTGTACGATGAAGGGTCCTTCCCAAGGTGGTTCGAGCTTGTGTCCTTCCTTTTGCTTCAGCCGCAACACCAAATCGCCTACCACGAATGACCTGTGGCGTATGCGTCGACTGTGGTAATTGCGTAGTGATTGTTGATAGACCGCGGATCTTGCGAGTGCAATGTCCCGAATTTCGTCGAGTGCATCCATATCTTCTGCAAGTGCTTTGTTGGAGGTTTCTTCGCTGTAGGCTACAACTCGTGGGGCGCTGAATCGGACCTCCTCGGGAAGGACGGCTTCTGCCCCGTATACCATGAAAAATGGTGTGTATTGCGTTGATCGATTGGGAGTTGTGCGGAGGCTCCAAAGTACGGAGGGTAACTCCTCTGCCCAATGTCCCGCAGCGGGATGTAGACGATCTAGCAATCTCTTTTTGATGCCAGCCGAAACTAAGCCGTTGGATCTTTCGACTTGGCCGTTTGTTTGCGGATGGGCAACCGAAGCAAACTTGAAATTGATTCCTTTCTCCTCGCAGAACTGTTGTGTTTCCTTTGCGGTGAAATTTGTACCATTGTCTGTAATGATGTCATGTGGTACACCGAATCTACATACTATGGAGTCGAGGAACTTGATGGCGCATTGGGCGCTAGCCGAAGTCACTGGCATAGCTTCGATCCATTTGGTAAATTTGTCGACTGCGACCAGCAAATGTGTGTATCCTCCTGGTGTGGATTTGCGTAGTGGTCCAACCATGTCTAGCCCCCATTGCGCAAAGGGCCAGGCGATGGGTATCATATGCAGCTCTGTGGCGGGTGCGTGCGGCTTTGGTGAGAATCGCTGGCAGGCGTCGCATCTATCGACCAGGTTTTTTGCATCGTTGGCTGCTGTTAGCCAGTAGAATCCTGCTCGAAAGGCTTTTCCCAGTATTGCTTTCCAGCTAGCATGATGTCCGCAATCACCCTGGTGTATGTCCCGGAGTAATTCCTTGCCGTCTTCGGGTGCGATGCAGCGCTGGAGTATGCCCGAGATGCTTTGTTTGTACAATTCTCCATTAACCACCCGAAAGGATTTGCTACGCCTGATTAGCTGTCGAGCCTCACGTGGATCGGCCGGGAGCTGTTTGTTGAGCAGGTAGTCGAGATAATTCTGCGTCCAAATTGGCTCGACCAGAAAAACCTGCCGTGATATGTTATGAGTTAGCTCGAGAAGCGCGATTTGCGGGCTGACCTCTGTTTCTTGTGCTGCAGGTGTCTCTACGGCTTTCTTCACTTTGACTGATCTCTTAATCATCCGCTCGAAATATATCCCTGGCGGTATGGGTGTATTCGTGGAACCCATGTTGGCCAGTCTATCCGCCTCTTCGTTGCTGGATCTTGCAATATGCTTCAACTCGCATCCTTTGAAGCTTCCTTCGAGTAGATTATACATGTCGCGGTACGCGATCATGTTTTCAGCAATGGCGTCGCATTCTTTCATTGTTTGTTGCACTATGAGATTGGAATCGCCATAAATCATCAATCGGGTAGCTCCACAAGCAATCGCCATCTTCATCCCGTGCAACAGTGCTTCATATTCTGCGTCGTTGTTCGATGCTGGATCATCTGGTGGAAAGTCTAGTCGCAGGACGTATTGCAGTTTGTCTCCACGAGGTGAAATAAGAACGATTCCAGCTCCTGCTCCTTCGTTTCTTTTGGACCCGTCAAAGTACATGATCCAATTGCTCGTATACTCGGGTGGCCCGGGTGTTTGTAGCTCTGTCCATTCGCTGATGAATTCCACGAGAACTTGGGATTTGACTGCATTGCGTCCTGCATAGGTGATATCCCAGGCGCCCAGCTCGATGCTCCACTTCGCTATTCTTCCGGATGCCATAGGGTTGTTCATGATTGTCCCGAGTGACGCATCATTAACCACTGTAATGGCGTGTTCCTGGAAGTAATGTTTGAGTTTTCGGGCTGTGAGGACAACTCCATATGCAAGCTTCTGGTAATGAGGATATCGCTGCTTGCATGGCGAGAGCACTTCGCTGATGTAATATATTGGGCGCTGGACTCCGTATGCCTTGCCATCTTCAGGTCGTTCGACTACGATTGCAGTGCTGATGACCTGGTTTGTGGCGGCTAAATAGAGAAGAAGTGGCTCCCTTTCTTGTGGTGTTGCGAGAATGCGCCTGCTTTGCAGCGACCGTTTCAAGTCTGCGAATGCTTGTTTGGCTTCGGGTGTCCACTCGAATTTGTCTGTCTTCTTCAGTAGCTTGTAGAAGGGTAACGCCTGCTCTCCCAGTCGTGCAATGAACCTGCTTAGGGCGGCTAATCGCCCTGCGAGCTGCTGGACTCCCCGTAGATTGGTAGGCTCCTTCATGGTGAGGATGGCTTGTATTTTCTCCGGATTGGCCTCAATGCCTCTGGCGGATACCAGGTATCCTAGGAGTTTTCCTGCGGGGACGCCGAAAACGCATTTTGTCGGGTTGAGCTTGATCCGATATGCATTAAGGGCGTCGAATGTTTCTTTAATGTCTTCGAGGAGTGTGTCCTCTACTCGAGTTTTGATGACGATGTCGTCGACGTATACTTGTACGTTCTTGCCAATGAGATTGGCAAGGCATCTCTGCATGCAACGTTGATATGTTGCGCCTGCGTTCTTCAGCCCGAAGGGCATTGTCGTGTAGCAGTATACACCGTGTGGTGTGATGAATGCCGTCTTCTCTTCGTCTTCCTTTTTCATTCGGATCTGGTTGTATCCCGAGTAGGCGTCCAGGAAGGAGAGACGTTGGCAACCCGCTGTGGAATCCACGATCTGGTCGATTCGTGGTAGAGGAAAGTTGTCCTTGGGGCAGTGCTTGTTTAGTGACGTGTAGTCGATGCACACCCGAAGGATATCCGTGTTCTTCTTGGGGACCAGCACCGGATTTGCCAACCAGGTGGATATCTTGATCTCTCTAATAAAGTTGGCGGCTAGCAGCCTATTTACTTTTTCTCCCAGCGCCTTTTGCTTGGGTTCTGAAAATCGTCGAGTCGTCTGTTTGATGGGCTTGGCGTTAGGAAAGACTTCGAGTGAGTGCTCGGCAAACTCCCTGGGTATACCTGGCATATCTGAGGGCTGCCAGGCGAAAATCTCCCAGTACTCACGGAGGAGTTTGACGAGCGCGCTTTCCTATGCTGGCGAGAGGGTTGTGGAAACCATCGCGGTTTTGGCGGAATCCGTCGGGTGCACTTGGTGCTTGCGAGTGTCGCTGTTGGCGCTGAATTCCAGTTCAGGCGCGTTTTTCTTCGTGAGGGGCATGACGGAGTGGTCCGTGGTTTTTGCCAGCTCTTGTAGTTCTTCTTGCATCCCGAAAGATTTCGCGATCTCATTAAATTCTATGTCGCACTTATCCGATTTCTGGAAGTCTCCGTCAATGGTGATCACACCGTATTCGCCAGGTAGCTTGAGCTTCAAGTATGCGTAATGTGGTACGGCCATGAATCTGGCGAACGCTGTTCGACCAAGAATGGCGTGGTACTGTGAGGGCCAATCGACGACTTCGAAGTCCAGGAATTCCCTTCTGTAGTTGTGTGGGGAGCCCAGTACAACTTCAAGGTTGATTGTTCCGAGTGGACGTATTGCCTTGCCCGGAACTATCCCGTGGAAGGATGTTTCTGATTCCGTTAGGCCTTCCAGGTTTTTGTTCATTCGACGGAGTGTATCCGCGTAGATGATGTTGATGTCGCTGCCACCGTCCATGAATACGCGGGCCAGGTCATAGTTGCCAATTTGAGCTTGAATGACAAGGGCGGCGTGTCCTGGTCGATAGACTCGTGGCGGGTGGTCTTCTTTTGAGAACGTGATTGGCTGCTCGGCCATCTTCAGGTACTCGGGCTTCGTTGGTGGCGTCTGCACTGCCATGCATATTTGTCTCGAGTTAGTTTTTTGAGCTCTGCGAGAGGGGCATACCTTCTGTATCATCCCGAGGAGTTGTCCGTGCGGAGTCGGGTATGTATTTGCTCCCGTGTTTTGTTGTTGTGGTGCTGGCAATGCAGCGAGTGCCATGTTTGGGTTGGCCGGTGGAGGTGGTGGCGGTGGTAGCTGGAATTGTTGTCCGCCTCCTGGTAGTGGTGGATAGTTTTGGGTGGAAGCGAATCTTTTCTTGGCGAGCGCGTCCGAGATTTCGATGAACTTTCGGCAATCCTTGAGAAGGTGTGTTGCCTTAGTCTTGCCCGTGCGCTTGTCTGTGAACAGATGTAGCGAGCAGTACGCATCGAGGTCTTCCTCGGGTGATTTTTCTTCTGCCTTTGGTCTCCATTCGCGACTTCCACGACGACCGGAGTCGCGACTTCGCGTGAATTCTGCTGCCACTAGTTCTTCTCTATCCTCGTGGTCGTAATATTTTCTTCTCTTTCTTCGCCCATGACGGTCTTCGTCGTGCGTGGGCGATGATGTTCTTTCATTGCGTACTGCGTCTTCTCCATTGGCCCATTTTTCGGCTATGACCATGAGCTCCCCTATGGTTTTGGGCGCAGCTCTGCCGAGTTCTTCTCGAAACGCGGTTCTTCTTGCTCCTTTGGCGAAGGCCTCAATCGCCACTTCTTCAGAGATTGTCCCTGCGGTGTTCCTGAGCGTGTTCCACCGCTGGATGTATTCTCGTGTGGATTCACCACTTTTCTGTTTGCAAGCTCGTAGTTCTTCGATTGTAGCTGGTCTTTTGTAGGTCGACTGGAAGTTCTTGCAGAAATCGCGATGCAGGTCGTCCCACGATGCGTAGCAAGATCGTGGTCTCCTCTCCAGCCAGCTGCGGGCCGCTCCGGCTAGGTGCAAATTGAGGTATTGCATGGCCGTGTTCTTGTTACCACGTTGGCATTTTACTGCCGTGAGGTAGTCGCTTAACCACTGGGAGGGCTCGAGTGAGCCATCGTATTTTGTCACCTCCGAGCTGAGCTTGAATCTCTTGGGTAGAGGTGCTTCACGAATACTGCGAGCAAAACAAAGTGCTCCACAGGTTTCGTCGTCCGAAGACCCGGATGAGGAGCGTTCGCGATATCGTGAAGCCCTTGCTTTGTCCACCTTCTTCTGGGCGAGATCGGATCGCGCGTCGTATCCGGACCGGTCACGGTCGCTATCTTTTCTTGGTTCCTTGCTTCGTTTTCTCGAGCGGCTGCTGTGGTGCCGCGAATCTTTGTCTCTCGGGCTGTCGTCGCTGCTGCTTCGACTATCGCCGCGGCGTCGAGCCTCTTTTCCTCGGCCGCGACGCGGCGATTTATCCTTTCTCGGAGAGGAGCTCCTGTGTCTGCGGGGCGTATCTTTGTCTTTGTCCTTCTCCTGTCGCGCCTTCTCCAGTTGTTCCTTGCGATCGTGGGAGGCGAGTTTCGCGGCTGCCAGCCCTAGACCCTTGCGGATATGCTTGTATTGTTCCACCCGAGGATCGCTGTCCGTCGGCTGGTTCATCTACATGTAGGTTGCTGCGGCTAGAATTGCAGCGGCTGGGGTTTGCGGGTAGACGTTGCCATCGTCGTCAACCCTCATGAAAGAAGACGTGGTAGACCTGTTGGTCCCAGCCATAGATTCGTGGTCCCTCGTCGACGCTGCGGGTCCTTTTCCCCCGGGTCGGGTACCGACCGAAGGTGCAAGGGACAGCTCGGCTCGATGTAGGCTTGACTCATCCGCCGCTCTCCTGCGACGGGCTAGATCTGCTCGGGCATCCTTGATGTTTGAGGCCGCTCTCACTAGGTGATAGTGGTAGGCGGTTAGATCTTCTTGCGTGGCACCTGCTGCAGGTGGCTGACTCTTTCGCATGGATTCCTTGGCTCTTTTCCAGGCTTCCCGCGAGACGCCGATTAGATCGCGCTCGGTTGCGCTATATTCAGTTTCCGAGGGCTGTTCCGACCCTGCCATGCAGACTTGGGCCAGTCGTGGTCCGTGTGTCCTAGGCGCAGATCGGGAAGCTCTTCGCACCCGAGAGGGTTCGTCTGTTGAGAGTGCGTGGTAGTCGATCGTGTTGAAGCGGATGGACTCGCCGCTTTTCTCCATAGGGAAGCGTGAGTTGACGGCTCCAGATTCGGGTTCAGATTCATCCGAGAAGTGGAGGATTCCGTCTCTGTTTGCCATGAAGTTGAAACTTCCGAACGTCAGGGTGACGCTCTTCTCCAGATCCTCGAATACCGGGCGTGATTCCGGCGAGTGAGGCGTGACTATGACGGATCCGATCCGTACAGGATTGTTCGGAGCCGTAGTCGATGGTTTCCAACGGGAGTTGGATGTCGATGAAGCCGAAGATGCCGGTGATCCAGCGCCCGCGATCCCCACGATCGGCGCCAATTGTCGAAGCTCTGGCTCCACAAATCCCTCGGGTGACCCTATCGGGTTTCGACTAGGAGACGTCATAGGCGCTGGTGAAATCGTCGGCTTGACAGGGGGGCGAGATTTACCCAGGTTCGGGGCCCTCGTAGAGGTAAAACCCTTACTCCTGCCTTCTGTCGATCTGTATTAGATGATTAGATCGGTTACAGGATGCTCGAATCGAGAGAGATCTCGAGTTTCAAGGCTTTTGTGGTCGTGCGGTATTACTTGGTCCTCTCCTTGGGGGCTCTCCTGGCTTTATATAGATAACCAGGTCTCGAGTCCACCCCGGAGAGGATACAAACCCTAGCTTAGGTCGGTTACAATCCCTAACTTAACCCGCAAGTTGATGCGGGTGGGCTTCTCATGGGCCTTCTAGAGTACTCCAAGGGCGCTTCCTGTCGGGCCTTGACCAGAAGGCTTGAGAGGGGGTGTCCTTACTCGCAAGGTCCAGGATCCATGCCTTCGTCACTGAAATAAAGAAATAAAAATGTTTTATTGATTTATTAAAGAAAAACTCTTGGATTTTCTAAGTGGGGTTTAAAGGAAAATGAGTGGGTGTGAGTGGAGTGTCCACTCACATCATGAGGGAAGAGGTGGGGGCACACCATGGGGCTGGCCGCACCCCCCTTGGGCTGCCTCCCCCCTCTCCTATAAAAGGAGGGTGAGAGCTCTCCCTCCTCCACACACTTGTCCACTTCCCTTTCCCTCCACCCGCTGCTCCATTTCATGGTCTCCGGCTTGGCGAAGCCCTGACCGTGGGATTCTTCACCACCACCACGTCGTCGTGCTGCTGGAGTTCCGAGGGATCCTCTACTTCCGCGCCCCGCTGGAACGAGGGAACGGAGGTCGTCATCAACCGTACGTGTGACCAATCACGGATGCACCGCTGGATTGCGGTGCTCATCTTCTCGCTATCGGGATCGATGTGAGTACGACTACGCCAACAACGAGATTTGATCTCGTACCACTTTGAGTCTTCGAGGGTATGTGTTCTCCTTAACCCTCTTGTTGCCCGTTACACTTCGTCTCCTAGATTAGATCTTGGCCTTTCGGGTGTCTCTCGCGTAGGAAATTTTTTGTTTTCTATGCTACGTTCCCCTTCACCAGTATGTTTGCTTTCTTTGGAGAGACACCATTAGTGAACCTATGGACCCCGCTCCTATTTTCCTAATATTGCAAACCCTCGTTTAAACACTTTTCATCATTGTTTGCTCGTTGTTCCGTTTGTACTTTTATTGTTTTCCAAGACTCTATACGTTTAATTCTTCGGTTTTCAGCAAGACCGGAAGATTGACAACTTTCTGGAAAGTTGGTGCAAGAGAGAGTTTGTGCTTGTGTGCAAGTTCCAAACTTTGTCAACTACACACCAGTACTTTTCTGACACCATTGATAAAGTAAACTTTTTCAAGACTATGAAGTCCTACTGGTTCGATAACCCTGATTCCACACTGGGGGAAAACTTACTATATACTACATCATACCTTCTGCTTGGGGTCTCCCAACGAGCGTGTGATCACGTGAGCATCACCACGCCTCTGTCAACCATAGCAAGGCGCCAAGGGCCATGGCGGTCGAGAACCAGCCGTAAGTCCGCCAACTATTCGGCGGTTTGTCATTGGCGGATACTAACGATGTATGTGCTTCACCACCGCGTCGCGCTTGTTATTTTATTGGACCAATTGTTAAGATCGACATGGCTGTGTGCGCAACTGTTCTATGCCCAGGGTGGTGAGAACGCCATGGGCGAGATCATAAGGCATGGGACCGCCGGCCAAGTTGGGGTCATTGGCATCGACGATGACGAGACTCAACCCAATACCTAACATGGTGGTGGAATCTCCATCAACGATGCACCATTGCTTGATACCGGCCAAACCCAAGTCTCGGGCGAAGACGAAGACAGAGAGGAAGGCCAAGACCCCGAATTCCAAAAAGTGGAGCTGGAAACGGGACCGATGAAGAGTAGGTCCATCAACTCCTCATAGAAGGAGGATCAAATCCTCTGCGAGGCTTGGATGAACATAAGCCAAAATGCTATTGCCAGAGCCGAGCAAAAGGGAAAAATCTATTGGAAGAAGGTTTGGAGGTACTTCCACGAACACCAGAAGTTCAAAAGTGGAACATATTTAGCGATCATAACTCCGTCTCCCTAAACAAGAGGTGGGTTCACATACAATAGGAGTGTAACTAGTCCAATGACGCTCATGACCATATCAAGGCCCGGCCCAAAAGTGGCATTGGAGTGGCAGACATCGTCATTCAAGCCTCTAAATACTTCACCGCATGCTATGGGTCCAAGTTCACTTTGCTCCATTCTTGGGACACTATCAAGGAATGCCCCAAGTGGAAAGAGACCTACACTACAATGGCTTGAAGAAGAGGGCCGGCAACGGTGATACCGTGGTAGCCAAAGAAGATGAGGACCCAAACTCCGGGAGGCCAAGGGGAAAGAAGACCTCCAAGTCAGATTTAAAGTGTGAGGCCTTGGCACTTGTGTTGCAAGAGACACTCAACAAGTTGCTCTCCAATAAGGAGAAGGCAAGGCCAAAAAGGAACAGTAGAAACATCGTGAGAAGGAGGAGGCCATGAAGACGTACCTTGAGGCGCAAACAAAGAAGCAAGAGGTGGACGAGGCCATGGCTCGGGCTGAGAAGAATCGACTGAAGTTAGCTTTGTTGGTCGAGGAGAACCGTATGAAATTGGAGGAGAACCGGTTGAAGCTTGCTTCGGCGGCCGAGGATAACAAGATCATGATGGCCGACTTGAGTACCTTGACGCAGGAACAAAGGTGTGGATGCTCAAGAAGCAAAAGGACATCCAAGACCACGATACGTGATCTACCTCTTTTGTGTCATTCGTATTTGTGACCCTCATGGAAAATATGCTTTAAACATTTTTCTATTTGCCTAGTCAATTCGAACAAGAATTGGGGAAGAGAAGAGAAGACCGCGATAAGTGATCTACCTCTTTTGTGTCATTTGTATTTGTATTTGTATTTGTGACCCCATGTGAACAATGCTTTTAACATTTTGGTATTTGCATAGTCAATTCGAACAAGAATTAGAGAAGAGAAAGAGGTAAAAAAAAAACAAATTTAGGGAGGGAGAGGCGTTGGGACCAGGGCAGAACAAAGGCTTTGTCCGTCCGGATTACGATCTGTTCCAAACGGACCAAAATCGGTCTGATTTCGAGGGACCCTTGGGTTTGCTCTAAGCAAAGATTTGTATGCACTCACCTCTTTGGATGGATCAATGAAAAGGAGATCATGAGCATTCCTGATATTTATCAGATCAACGCAAAGATGGCACTTTCCAAATTGCAAAAAGGCAATCGATTAATATACAAACCAAAAGGCAATCGATTTAAGGCCATTCCCATTTCCCACCCACTATCTCCGTTACTTGCCATGATCTACTTCTACCATTAGATTTCCCCCCGTGTTTTTCAATCCCTGACGATGGCACCAAGCAAGCTCCGCTTGATGGCTCGGATCTTCTTGAGGCACTTCTTGCCGCGCTCCATGGCCGTGTCCGTACTGTCCTTCGCCAGCACCGGAGGCGCGCTCTTCCTTCGTCGCTTCCCCTGCTCCTGGCCGGCCGCGCCGCCGCCGCCGCCACACGACTTCCTCTTGTTGGTGGAGGACTCTGCAGGTCGCGCATGCAAGATGGCGGTGAGACGAGGGATGGCCGTGTAGGATTAGTAGCGGAGCGGAGGATAGCGCGCACCTTGCGTGAACAGGTCTGCGGGAGCAGCGGGCTGGGAGGAGGAGGAGGAGGAGGGGGTGGGGTCGAGGGAGGCGAACGCGAAGGCGTCGCCGTCGTCCCAGCCGGGCTCGGCGACGAGGCGCTTGAGCTCGTCCTTGAGCGGGCCGAGGCGGCCCGGGTGCGCGGCCTCCAGCTTCGCAAGCTCCTCCGCCGCGACGGCCGCCATCCACCCCCACTCCCCAGGCGCCATCGCCGTCCAAAGCAGAAACGGAACGCGAACCAGAGCAGAGCAAGAACGGGGCAGAGAGACGCGACACGCGGCGCGGCGAATTGATCGAAGGCGACCGCGCGAGAGAGTTTTGATTGATTGATGTGGACGCACGGGCGCTGCAGGCACGCCAATGCTAGCCCGCACGGCAGCGGCAGCGGCAGGAGCGCAGGGGGGGGTGGAGGTGGAAAGCCCGAGGTTGCTGCACCCCTGGCCTGTGTCTCCTCGGTTCCCGCGGCTTTTCGAGTCCTGGTCGTGCCCGTTGGTTCTTTTCTTCGTCCTGCCTTGGTGTTTTCTACGAGTACTATACGAGCGCAGGGGGGAGTATTACTTTTACCCTCGCTGCAAGCTCACTGGGCCCATGAGGTCAGCGGTGGCACGTGGCCTCGATGCTATGGCCGATGCTTTGGCAACGGCAAGCGTTTCACAAATTCACCCCCAATTCGCTATGCTAGAACTTCAAAACGCATGTAAAAGGATTCGAAAAGAATTGGCTGACGTCCTTACATTTTATACACGACACATAAAGTTTCACAAACAAAATAATTTATGGCCTACATAAAAGGACAAAAATATCTCGTGCAAACTCGATTTTCAGAAATTTGTCCACACGGACCAAAAAGTATTTATTTTTTCCACACGAAACTTTAAGTGCGCATATAAAAAAATGTGATGTATATTTTGTGTACAATATATATCTTGCAAGATTAAATCTATTCGAAAAATAGTTACTCACTACAATCCATATAAAGAGTCATAAAAGGTGTCAGACTCTTTTTATGGATAGGAGGGGAGTAATTGTTTCAACACAATCCTTTGTCAGATTTTAAGAAAATTGCATATAACCACCCTTTGGTGGCATTGTTGCACAAAACACGGAATCAAAACTCAAAAAATGCCTCTGGGAAGCTGCAAGGATTACAAAAGAGGGTGCTTTCATGTGTTGTTGCCGCTAGCCCCAGCTTTTGTTCTAATTTGTTGCAACCAGCCCCAAATTGATAATTTAGGCCCTTAATTTGTATCTCACATGTGGACCCAACTTTATGGACCGTATCCCTCATGTATAAGCATCCTCGTTTGTATAGACTAATAGATGCTCGGGGATGAATAATCCTAGGTTCGGACCCTAATTTTGGATTTGGATGGAGCGACATATAAGTGCAGTCACTTTCTTAATTGCAAAATACATTTTATTTCTTGATGTATATCAGTTTTAGCTTATGTTTCAGCTTATATTTTTTGGAAAACTTAACGAAAACCCGTAAACTTCCACGGGACAATTAAAATTTAGAGTTTGTAGATGCCACGGTTGTTATATGGTTAGATGTTATATTATGCTCTCTATGGTATACATGTTGTTATATTATATTGATTCTAAAATATTTTGATGTGCATAGTATCTATATTTTCTACCTATGTGCCGCCTTTAAAAAAAATGCCGTATAAATTTTAGTATAGGTATAAAATACAAAACCACATGTCATATACTCTTTTAAGGGGCTAAAAATCATCAATTTGGGGCTGGTTGCAACGTATTAGCACAAAAGCTGGGGCTAGCTGCAACAAGCGATTTGATTCTGTGCAATAATGTTACCGAAGGTTGGTGTTACGTGCAATTGTGGGTCTAGTCCTGCTATGATCTACTCCCTACATCTGTGTTCTGTGCAAAAACAAGCTATGATCTACTCCTGCTACGTAGCCTGCCCTCAAAACAGGGATCCTGTCACCCGAAAAGTGGACAGAGTGGTGCACGAGAACCGCTCTGAGTCGCAGAGAGAGAACAAAAACAGAGCAGCACTGCATGCCTTTTGGCGAGTAACCAGCAGCGACACGCCGAGACTGCACAACAACGACAAGGGCAGCAAGCATGGTAGTAGGCAAAATAAATTAAGATCCACGATACTAGTAGTAGTATCGTATCGGGATGAGATGATTCCAAGTGAGCAAAACTAATTAAGATCCACGAGGAATTCGATAGATTGGGCCAGCGCCCTCAACGCTGGTTGCTCCCACTCAACCGACGTGTATACAAGTAACATAGCAGTAAAAATCACCGTCGCCACAACCGTGCACAGGCCGCCCTGGTGCTCGCGGCGGCGCTTCTCCTCGTGCATCCTGAGCAACGTCCGGATCTCGCGAACCTCTCGACGTAGCTGCTCCACCGCTTCCTTCCTCGCCGCCCTCCTCCTCCTCGGCGCGAGCTCGTCGACCGCGCCGCCTTGCTGCATGACGGTCGACGAGGATGACGCCGCCGACAGCGCCATGTGCCGCGGTAAATTCAGGAGTGTATTTGGGATCGATCGGTTCAATGGGAGGCGTGTATAGATTCATCAGGGAGCACGCTCTTATATACTCGTATCGTGGTCGTCCGTATCCTGGACCAGTACGTGCATGTACGGGGGAAAAAGAAACCCTAATATACCTTGAATTGGGGAGTATACCATAATTCATGTTGTTACGACTCGCAAGGGATAGAATCCCATCTTCTTTTTTTTGACGGGCAGGGCCCTGGAGGCGTGACAAATTGTATATGGTACAACGTGGTTACGTGACCACTTTGACTCAAGCACAAGTCGGCTCAATCACAACATCGTACATCATCCATCCTTTTGATAGCCGCTGCAGTTGCAAATGGTGTTCACCGGATGGCCATAGGAAATTTCAGTAAGACTAGTCATAGTGTGGTATCTTAGCATGCATGTCATATTGGAATAAATGTGATGTGGCATAACAATTATAATAATAAAAAAAAAGTAGTGTGGTATCTGCCTATGTTACGGTATCATAACACATAAAACTAAATATTTTACTAACAAATAAATCGTATACACATATTTATATTGGGATTCTACAAAACAATAAATAATATGTGGCTATGGTACTATTACATGATACTATGTATTATAGGAGTTGTATCATACACTAGTATCATATGCATGATACTTCCCACTATTGTAGTCTAAGCCAGCTAAACTGATAGCCTTTATGATTCAGCTATATAGGTGTGTTTTTTTTTGGTTGGCAAGGAGCCCATGAGAGATCATTCGTTCCGGTATCACCGGTAACATAGTAAAGCTTGGAAACAAGCTCATCAGCTTATCCTTGTCAAGGTACGATCAGGAACTGAGGCTATAAGCAGACTGACTACCTTTTATTAAAAAAAAGATATGACTAAACTGTCATCTCAACCTAAAGAAACTCAAAACAAGATTAATATATAAACATCAAGAGACATTAGTTTAGACACCAATGCGGTACCCTTAGGTGGCTTTTACTGACGCGGAGTTAAAGAGCCGATCGCATCCTCTCGCTCGCCCCCGTGAGGCGACCTGAGGGCGATCTAAAATCGTCGCCAACCAGCACCAGCCCCCCTTCCCACCCCGCTCCACCTCCCTCACCGTCGCTGTTGCAGCAGCGGGGATCGATTGACTGCTCAGACGAAGGGGCTGGCGTCGGCCGGTTTTTCGGGTTAGGGTATGGTGTTGCCGGGTTTCATGGCGTATTCATCCCCTGGCGTATGACGTTTGTCATAGTGAAGATGCGGCAGACGGCAAGGCAACCTGTGGTGGTGGCGGTGGATCCAGGCATGCGCATGCAGATCCTATCCCTACCGGCGGCATTTTCTCGGGTTGCGTTGGGGCAGATGGATTCGAGTGTACACAGAATTGTCTAGCCCGATACGGTTCCTACTTCTGTGATGGTGGGTGATACATAAGAAATGTATCCATAGTTTTGATTATTCTATACTTGTTTTATATCATTGCGTTATATTTTTTTACTATAGTACATATCATTTTAAGTCATTTTCTGGACTAACCTATTGACAAGATACCCAATGCTAGTTCTTATTTTCTATTGTTATTGTATTTTAGAAAATCCACACATAAAAAGTCCGAGGAAAAATCCAAAAAATAGGAAACCCAATATTTTCATGAAACGAAGACGGAGTTCAAAAATCAGCCGGAGGGGAGCCACTAGGTAGCCAGGCAGGTTGGGGGTGCGGCCCCACCTTGAACCGCGCCCCCAGGTCTCCTGGGCTCACCCGGCCTCCCTTGGCCCCTCTCTTCGCCAATAAGTCGGCTTCTGAACTAAAAACGTCGTGGCGGTGATTATTTTCCACAAAAACCGATACAGAACAGCCGTCACCTTGAAAGTCCAATCTTCTGAAACCCTGCCGGAAGGGGGAATCGTCACCGGAGGCTTCTTCATCGCCATGATTGCCTTCGGTGTGTTGCATGACTAGTTCATCGTTAGACTACAGATTCATAATAGTAGCTAGATGGTTGTCTCTTCTTCCTCTGCCACCATGTTTAGATCTTCTGAGCTTCCGAACATGATCAAGATCACCGTTATATAATTGCTACTTAATGTGTTTGCTGGAATCCAACGAATTGTGAAGTTATGATCACATTGTTCATGTTTCTTATATAATCTTGTTACTAGTATTGTATCAATGTTCTATTGTGTTCTTGCATGTTCTCTGATGCGTGTGATTGCTTTGGCCAAGTAGTTGCATGCATCTTCAAGAGAGAGTTTTGTGCTAGATAGTAGGTTCATCCCTCCTTCGTGCATGGCCACAAGCGATAGAACATTAAGAACGAGGATGTGTTGTTGCTACTAAGGGTAAAACATTGGTGCTTATGTCTATTCATGACCATGAATATTGCTTATATCATATACTATTCTTAACGCAATTGTCCGTTGCTTTTTAGAAACTTAATTTCTAAGATATGCATGTTGGATAACGATCTCTAGGTGGTAGTTATAGATGCACGTTGGATAGCGGTCTATATATGTTTGACGTAACGCCTACATGAAAGTGCACTAAACCTTACCTGCCATAATTATTTATTGTTCCAATTCTATCAATTATCCAACGGTAATTTATTTACCCAACTTATATGTTTGTTATATTTTGGAGAGACACCACTAATAAAATTATGCCCCTCGGTCCATTCGTTTTATCTTGTTCACAACCTCGTTTACTTAGTTTTAATCATCACTTGCTCGTTGTACTGTTTTAAGTTATTTATCTCAGTCCACACCATATGTTTAACTCTCTTTTTTACAGCAAAGACGGGAAGATAAATACCCTGCGGAGGTTTTGGAAGGTCTCCTCGAGGTCGTCGATGAGCGTGCGCTCCTCGCGATTTTTAACGACAATGTCGTCGACATATGCTTCGATATTCTTCCCTATCTGGGTCCCTAGGGCAATGCGCATCCGCCTCTGGAAGGTTGCTCCGGTGTTCTTCAAGCCGAAGGGCATGCATAGTAGCAGAAGATGCCGCATGGTTTCATGAAGGCGGTCTTCTCTTCGTCTTCCTTGACCATGTTGATCTTGTGATACTCCGAGAAGGCATCTAGAAAGCAGAGGAGATCGCACCCGGCGGTGGAGTCCACTATTTGGTCGATTCTCGGGAGGGGGTATGGATCCTTGGGGGCAGGACTTGTTGAGGTTTGTGAATTCTACACACAAACGTCCTCCGTCGGTGTGATTGGAGACCACAACGGGGTTGGAAATTCACTCGGCGTGAATGATCTCGCAGATGATCTTTGCGTTCAGCAGCTTCTCCACTCCGTGGACGATGAACTCTTGCTTCTCGGGGCCCTGGCACCAGGCCTTCTGCTTGACGGGGCGTGTACCTGGGCACACGGCTAAGTGGTGCTCGATAATCTCCCTTGGTACACCGGGCATTTATGACGCTGTTCATGCGAACATGTCAGCATTTTCCCGAAGGAAGGCGACGAGCGCGCCTTCCTATTTTTGAGGCAGCCTGGCTCCGATGATGAGGGCCGGCCCCGTGCCGTCGGGGTTCATGCAGACCTTCTTCGTGGTTGCCTTCTCTTGAGAGAACAACTTCTTCTTCTTCGGGGGTTTGACGAGATGCTCGAGCCGGTCCTCGTCGATGGGGTGCGATGTTGCCGCCTCATTGTAGGTGTCTTCCATGGAGCGCACCGTGTCCTTGACGTCTCCGTGGACAGTGAAGGGCCCGCTGCTTCCCGACATCTTGACGAGGTTGTACGCATGGTGCGTGACGTCCATGAATTTGACTAGCGCGGGGTAGCCGAGAAACCCTAGCTAGTACGGTGGATTGGGGAGTCCTTAATGAAGACGTGTGTATATATACCATAATTCATGTTGTTACGACTTGCAATTGCAAGGGATAGAGTCCCATCTTTTTTTTGGATGGGCCGGTGCGGTGTGCAGGCCTGGAGGCGACACAAATTTTGTTGCATTTCAAAATAGGTGACTTCTATCTGTCCAAACAATTTTGGAACGGAGGGAGTACTATACATGGTGATTACGTGGCCACTTTGACCCAAACACAAGTCACGTCAATCACAACATGGTACTCCCTCTATCTCAAAATAACTGTCATTTGAATGGATGTAGCTAGATGTATTTATGGGCTATATACATCCATTTTATCCCATTTCTATGATACTTATTTTGAGACGGAGGGAGTACATCATCCATTTTGATCGCTGCTTCAGTTGTAAATTTTACCGGATGACCATAGGAAAATTCAGTAAGCCAGCTAAACTGATAGCCTTTATGCAGTATATAGGTTTTTTTTCGTTGGCAAGGATAGGCATGCAGGCGGACGTCCGCCAAGATCTAGTTGGATAAGTGAACCCGACTTTGTGTTTCTCGATTGTGAATTAGCCATGCATGGTCCCTGACGAGGGGATGAATCCTGGACCTATCGGGCGAGGCTACCCGGTCCAAGGCCCAAGACCCGAGCCTGAAGGGAGACGCTATGGACAGTTCTAGAAGGCCCAATCAAGGCCCACCCGCAAGGCCTTGCGGGTCAAGAAAGGAAACTTGTAACCGACTTGAGGTTAGAATTTGTAACCCCCCCGGGTGCGGTTTGAGACCTGGCCACCTATATAAGGCCAGGAGAACCACCGGGAGGGGGATCAAGCAAGACCACACCACCAAAGCCTTGAGATTGAGATCATACTCTCGACTCGAGCACCCCCATTGTAACCGATCTATTGATAATACAGATCGACAGAAGCAGGAGTAAGGGTTTTACCTCTACGAGGGCCCCGAACCTGGGTAAATCGTGCCCCTGTTAGCCGACGATTATCACCAGCGCCTACACGTTCTCCTAATTAAACCTATCGGTTCACCCGAGGGACTTTGATGGAGGGATGATAACCCGGTAGCCCAACGCCAAGGTGTAACTCGGCCCAAAGGACGCTGCGCAAAGACCCGACTAAGGATAAAGGAGCTTCTGGAAGGCCCAAGATCGTAGGCCTGGTAACCCGGATTGTGGGTTCCGATAAGGAAGTTTAGGGTTTTGTAAGCGGCGTTCGGGTAGGATTCAGAGTATACCTTGGAGCGCAGGCCAGGGGGTCCGGGTGCTTTATAAACCGGCCCCTAGGTTAGGTTTAGAGAGATCCAAGAGTTAGAACAAGATCGCTAGGTATCGAGTATCCAGTGTAATACGAGAGTTGGGATAATAAATCTAGATCGGAGACTCGGCGACTTGATTGCCGGCTACCAGATCGTATATCATCATGTTTTTCCCTGAGCTAAACCCTCTCCCAAACACCAGAGTCGATTTGCCCCAAGACAAGTTACCCCTGGTAACGTCTGTCGTGTTTATCCCACGACAGTTGGCGCCCACCGTGGGGCCTACGTCCAAGAGTGTTTACATCACGGGAGAAGCTCGGAAGAATATGGAGAACTTCGTCGTCGGCGAGATCTACACCGACCGCGAAGGAGAGAAGATGGTGGACGATTCCGGCTGGGGGCCAGAATCGGATCTGCTAGAATCCGGATCCGTCGTGACGATCGGCCAGATCAACGTCTTCATCGGTATGGTACGTACATCCGGTTCGATCCCTAACGACTTTGGATTTGATTCTGTGTCAGGGAAGGCCACCTACGCTCAATCAGATGGAGAAGAATCGGTTGGGACGGTGGATCCGATAGAAGAGCCCACCACGAAGAGGGAACAGCCGGAGGAGCCGGCATGGACCCCGCGTGGCCGGGTCGAGAGGGAAGATGATACCGAGTCTATCCTGCATCTGCTGGAGAACCGGTATGAGGAAAATAGCAGCGAAGAGGAACAATATGAGTTGGCACCAAGCATTGTGCGCCGGGTTGCGGTTTACACGGCTCCTGCGACCGATCTTAACCAGGGGAACATGACCACAGCCGCAGTTGGAGCAGCACAAACTGTGGCCCAGCAGCAAGGTCCGGTTGACGGAAACCCGGTCCTGGTCCGGGTTGAAGGAGAATCGGCATCGGTTACCAGTCAAGCAGCGGAGAACGAGTTGCACGCAAACACGTTCGGATTTCTAGCAAACCGGACGCCAGGGGCGGGTCCTTCCAATCCGCAACACCCGGCCCTGTTCAACAACAACTTGATTCTGGATCCAACCGTTTTAGCCACAGTTATTACTCCGGAAAACGCGGCGGAACGCGTCAGAGACCTGGACGTAGCCCGTCGTGCATTGGAGCAACAGAGAAGGCAAGTAGAAGCAGAAAAGCAGGGGATGGCCACCCGCCAACGTGAGCTGGACGCATTGGAAACCCGGCTCCGAGAAGAGACAACCAGGGTGTGTCAAAGGCATCAGACCATGTTACCAGCAACGGGTGGAGTCATAAATCCGACCAACCTATTCATCACGCCCCAGGATCAACTGATCCCCGCGGCAAACCAAGGAACCGTACAGCAACCTGCAACTGGAGGAGCACAGCCGGCAAACATACAGGCCGAGTTACCCACATTGCAGACTGGAGTCACTGTCGGCAATACATTACCACCACCACCATCACGATTTCGCACACCAGCGGGTCATTACAACAACCCCATGGATAACGTGTACGCGGCAACGCTCGCATTAAATCGAATACCCGTGAGAGAGTCACCCCATGAAGAGGAGACCCGGCGGGCGATAGATTTCTTGCACACTGCGGTGGCGCAGCAAGCTAATTACCCGGATCACAGAAGTGGAATTCATGGAACGCCATATGTCAGTCAGCAACGAGGCAATACCGGCAATATCCAGGCAAGTTCGGCACGACGGAGGGAAGAGCAGCAGCAAATGCCGCCTCCTCCCCGTGTTCAGGCAGTACCAGCAGCATCAGCAGCACAAGCCATCGTGGACAGTTCCAGAGCCAGGAGAGCCGCAGTCCGGTCTGCAGTGCATGGGCCACCAGCAGTCCCGCGTCCGGCCGCACCCCTTGCAGGATCGCACGTTTCTGGAGTAAGGTCGGTCCTGACTAATCTTGCTGGGCCTAAGTGCCTGTCGGATAACATCAGGGCTGAGCCTTACCCGGATAAATTCAAGGAACCGGGTAAAGTAGTGAATTATGAGCCGACTATGGATCCGGAAACATGGTTGGGCAGTTATGAGATGGCAATGTCGATTCGCAACGCAACGGAAAATCTTCAAGCCAAGTTTATTTACCTAATGATGTCAGAAGGAGCAGCAAAATTATGGTTCAATACTCTACCAGAGGGATCTATCAAGTCGTGGGAGGAGTTGAAAACTGCGTTTATCAAGCACTTTCACGGGACGTGCAGAAAGCTGTTTACTATTGACGACTTAGAACGATGCGTCCAAAAGAAAGGAGAATCAGCGCGCAGCTGGGTGCGCCGAGTTATGGAGATACTTCACTCGTCTACGGATATCCAGCCCAAAGATGCGTTGCAAGCTATGGCAAAGACGTGCAAGTACACACCTTTAGTACAAAAGTTAACTCGCATGAAATATAGTCGGAATGCTTCGGAGGTTACGATGGGAGAGCTGATGGACGCCTGCAACAAGCACGCCGCGACGGATACTACAGAAGAGGAAGTCGATGACAAGAAAGCAAAAGCGAACACAAATAACAGTGGAAGAACCGGCAATGGATCAACGCCGAGTCACAATGGAGGTAACAATGGGAACAACCAGAACAAGCGTCCGTTTGAGGGAGGCTCCGAGTTTGTTGCTAGCACAGAAGCCGGGTCTTCAAGACCTAGGGCAGAAGGAAATTTCAATACTGGAAATAACAGCGGAGGAAATTATCAAGGGCCACCAAGGCCGAGTAACAATTGGGACATCTTCAGAATGGCGTGTCCAAAGCATAGCAGGAATGGTAGGCCGGCTAACCACTCATTGGAGCAGTGCGCGGACCTACAGAGATGGAAGAATGAGGAAGTGAACAGAGCCATGCGAGGTGCAGGTCGGGGAGGAGGACCGGGTCCGGGTGGAAACCCAGGCAACGGCCCACCCCCAGCTGGTAACCCGGCAGCCGGAAATCCGGGTAACAACTAAGGGGGAGCTGGAGGTTTCCCGGCTAACCCCAAGCAGTTGGGTCAGTACCACGTGCATACTACAGGAATTTCTAATAAGGACAAAAAGATACTGAAACAAGCGGTAAACTCGGTTTCTTCGGCTCTTCCGAGATACCTGAGATGGTCAGAGCAGGATTTAACATGGAGCAGAAGAGATCACCCGGAAAGGATAGAACACCCGGGAGTCTTAGCATTGGTAGTCGCACCACAAGTTAATGGTTATGAGCTGAAAAAGGTCCTGATGGACGGGGGAAGTAGCATCAATATCCTGTATTGGGAAACTTTCCTACGCATGGGACTCAAGGAGTCTCAGCTGCAGAAAAGTTCAACAATTTTTCATGGGATAGTGCCGGGTCACTCAGCGTGCCCCGAGGGAAAGATTGCATTGGAGGTAGCTTTTGGAGAATCAAAAGACAATTGTCGAGTTGAGTGGCTCACCTTCGAAGTGGTCAAGTTGCGCAGTCCTTATCACACGCTATTCGGAAGGCCGGCTTATACTAAATTCATGGCTAGGCCGTGTTATGTGTACCTACAGCTAAAAATCCCGGGCCCTAAGCAGACCATCACAATACATGGAAGCCGGGACATAGCGGCCGAGTGCGATGAAGGAGATGCAGCAATGGTCGAGCAAGCTTGCAGAAAAGAGGAACTCAAGTATTACCGGTCTCAAGTAGACCCGGATGACAGAACAACACTAAAAAGACCAAGTACTGAAGATGAAAGAGCAAAGTTCAAGGTAGCGCAAGACACCAAGATGGTGGCTTTCATCGAGGATGATCCTTCCAAACAATTTGCCATAGGAGAAGAAGTCGCACGGCCGTTTACAACCACCCGCGTCACGGAAACGCCTCACCCGGATTGGCTAGCAAACCTAGCACTCATAATAAAAAAGACCAACAAGTGGAGAATGTGTATCGATTACGTTGGTTCCGGACAGATTCCCAAGAAGAACTAAACAATGTAACGGGCAGCAGGTTTCAGACGCACTCTTTTCCTATCCAGGGTACCTAAGGGGACTGGAGGGTTTTTAATGAGGCGGCCCGCTGACCCAAGCTTTCTCATATCAATAAAGAGATGGTTAAGCAATATATCTTCTTCACATGCGTTATCAAGTCTTATTTTGTTATGATCTTTACTTCGCTTACAAGTAAGTATTGTTTATTGTTATCAGTACATCAGTTTCCTTAAGTATGTTGCATATATCTAGGTCTTGAGGGCTGATTGCTTGAATAGCACAGTTACAAACTCAAAGACCCGGCCTTGATGCCTATGAGTTATAAGGGCCGATTACTCGCAAACGAGTACGGCTGCAATCTTATAACCGGACAAAGGAGCCAAATTTTCTTGACTTTTCTTACTTAAGCTCGATGTGGCTCGCACTAAAGTGGCATGATTTGCTCGCTTACGATTACAATCAGCCATGAAGCCCAATGGGACTTGTCTGACCCTGTTTTCGTATAGATGTAACAACATGATATCCACGCGAAAGCCGGCTTATAGTACAAGATAGTCAAAAGGGTCATCTAAACCACAAGTTATGCAGAGTACAGGGCTAATAGCCGGAAACTCAGCGTTTATTAAGCATAACTTCAATACCTGTGTGAAACGGCTCTAGGTTCGGGCTTAGCGCAAGACAACTTGTTCTCTCTGGAAGACCACGTATCCCAGACTCGGAATTTCGGGCTTTGGGGACTGGGGATTTCGCAAAAAGAAACAAAGTTGCTTAGTCACTAAGCCCAAAAAACCCAAACATCCGGGTCTTGGGGACTTGGGGACTTAGAGAAAAGTCCACCTGTCAAACCCACGAGACCCGGAAACCGAGTCTCACATACGGAACCATAAAGTAAGTCGGGAATAAACGAGCTTAAAGGCAGACGTGCATCAAGTCCATCCAAAGGCCACAAAGGGCTTTGAAGCCGTTAAAAGTTTCGCAATGTGTCTACATAATGCGATGGTAATATCAAAATGGCACATACGCACTATCAAAAGAATATCTACTTTTACAAAGGCATCGGGCAAACAAAGTATCAAGATGACATCAGATAATAATCTACTCAGCCTCCCGGGTGGGGTCCACACCTCCAACCTTGTCCTCCGGGTCTTGATCATGAGTTTGCTCATTAAAAGCATTCGCGGCATCATCATCCGGAATTTCAGCATCAGGACGAACAGGTGGACGAACGGTTGGCGTAGAAGTAGTTGGTGCTGATTCCAAATCGGCCCCCTTCTTCGCAGCTTCCTCCCTTCGCCTGGCCGAGCCAGCGTTCCATTTTTCCAGGATATCGAATGGCACGGGCGTGTCTTCCATCACAGCCTTGCCCTTAGCATTGTATGGGGACATAAACCTATTCAAATCCATACTGTCGGCAAGAGTAGTCGCCGAATGTCGTACCTCAGCTTGCACGGCCTTGAAGTCCTTGGCCCCAAACCTTGTGCCATCCGCTTTGAACTCCGGAAACCCGGCTATCACCTTTGCCGGCTCAAGTTTGGGAAAGTAAGCTTTAGCCAGCATAAAGGCCCGGGTCATGCCAATCCGGCATGACGAGCGCTTCGAGAGCTCAATCCATGCAGGAACAGTGGAGCATGCATGGATTAGGGTCTCCATACCCGGATACGATTCAGTCGGCCACTGAATGGCGTCCAGGATCCACTTAGTGCCGGCACAGAACCTCCGGAGGACATTCCTCAAGTTCATTATCTTTTGGATATCATTTTCTTCTGAGGGAGCAAGGTCGGAATCTGCAGGACACAACACAAAGGTTACTTCAAAGTATTCCGGGTGTCACGTATCAAGAAACAAAAAACCAAGACACGAACCGGTAAGAAGAAAAATCTCACCAACAAGGACACGATAAGTGTCGGAAATTTGAGCTGATAGCTCCTTCAGCGTAGCTTGGACGGTGGTGTATTTCTCTTTGTATTTTGTGACATCCTTTTTCAAGGTTGCCACCTCAGCTTCAAGCGCCTCTCTTAGCTTAACCTCAGTGCCAGGAGTTGATTGGTCTTGGCCAAAATCTCCCCGGACCGAGATGCGTGCGCCTAGAGATATGGAAAGTTAAAAACTAATCGGATATTGCAGTCAGCCGAGTATTGAAAGAAGTACCGAGTGTAACTTTGACAAATTAGACTCGGAACTTGGGGACTAGATGGATATTATTAGATATCAAGTAACGATTACCTGGTGCTCCACTGCCAGACGCTCTAACATACTGCTCTCTGAGGCCTTCATGGCAAGGAGAGCGCTCATCATTTGATCGAAGGTGTCGTTGCCTGAGTGGGAAGACCCGGGACCTTGGTAGCTCGGCGAGGGATTTTTCTCCGTGGTAGGGGAAGGCGCCCGAGCTGTCCGAGTATCGGACTCTGGTGCGCCTCCCGTGCCCAAGGCGGCGGCCTCCTCCTCGCGTGTGTGCGAGGCTATTGGGTACTCAGCCTCTTGGTCAGCCGAGTTTGTTGGTGGCACTTGTTCTTCGCCGCCAGCTGCGGTAGTCGTATCATCAGTCGGGTTATCCTTACCCGGGTCATCGGTCTCCACATTCTCTTGGTCACTGATAGTGACCGTGGCTCTATGAACAGTATAGATAAGCAGTTAGCATACGACTGGGGAAAGATTGTGGAAAGGCGATAGAGCATCAGGAGAAGAACCTTACCCGGGATTCACCACGTAATCCGAGGGGAGCTCACTGCTAGACCCAGACGAAGCTGAAAATGCCAAAGCAAGTAAGACGTGGAGCTACTCTACTAAGGGGTAAACTGGAAAAACTTTGATATTCAAGAAAGGATCAGATGAGTACCGGCGCGTCGTGTTGAGGATGATGAAATACCCGGGTTAAGAGCGCCTTCACCCGGAAAATTCCGAGTCATTCTACGCTTGGTCAAGGGCGAGTCCTTCAGGTACGGCCAGTCGGATAACTCTTGGTTTAGCTTGTGCATGTTATCAAAGGAGAATGGTTTGGAAGTAAGGAGGCGGTATGGAACCTTAAAAACGACCCCTCGGGGTTTCCTCTTTGCTCCGACCTTGACTGTCGGCTCAGCTTCCTCTTCGTCGTTTGCCGATTCCACCCGGTCTTCCGCTTCTTCTTCTTCTTCGCCCTTGTCCTCTGGTTCTGAAAGTTATCAAGACATATAGTCGGAAAATTACAGAACGAGCAGCAATGAGCTTGTGGAAAGCGAGTGAGACTCGGAGTGTACCTTCTTCAGAGTTAATCGCGTCTTCTTCCTCCTCTGGGCTTTCTGAGCCAGGGGGAGTTTCGATCCTCCAAAAGTTGTTATCGGCCTGAAATAAGAATACGGAGACGAGAGTTAACAACTGTATCAGGAAGAAAAGCATGGAGGTAAAGTATGAGAGCCGGATCTGTACCTCAGGTGCTGGGTTCTCGCGTGTAAAGGGTTCTAACCCGGCTATATTCCGGATTACCTCCAACTTCTCCGTCAAGAATCCCTTGATGGTCTTGTTGGTGTCACCGGCCGGGTAATCTTTAGATGAGTATCGGAGGGAATCTGTGGTGTGCCCCGAGTACTCGCACATTAGCTTGGAGCGGATAGAGTTGGGTTGGATCCGGAAGTTGACCCAAGTTTTCACCAAGTTGAGCCCAAGGAGACCTTGGGCCGAGAGAGCAGCTATCTTAGCTAAGAGAGGTTGAATGGATTCCCTGTCCGAGTCAGGGGCGAAGGCGTTGAAAGACTCAGCGATATCAAGGAGCCCTTCCGAGTAACCCGGCAGTCTCCTCTCGCCGGGTGGAGAGGTGTCTCGGCAGTAGAAATAGGTGAGTTGCCAATGCTTACCGTGGGAATTCAAGTTGAGAGTCGGCATTGGGGAATTCTTACGGCGCTGGATAGAAACTCCGCCGCAAGGAAGAAGTGCCTCGTCACCGCTTTCGCGGCACGGTTTGCACTGGAAAAGTTCAATAAAGAGAGCCAAATTTGGCGGAGTGCACAAATATGACTCGGAAAGAACGATGAAATGGGTTATGTTCAACATAGAGTTAGGCCCTATGTCGAACACCTGGAGGCCATAATGGCTCAGAACTTCGCGGAAGAAAGGGTGACCCGGAGGGCGAAACCCCCGGGTCACGTGCTCAACGAAGCAAATTACCTCGTTGGCGGCAGGAGTGGGCCGGGTCTCATCGCCCGACACCCTCCAGTGGATATCCTTCTGAGGAGGGAGCACCCCCAACTCAGCCAGCTCCTCCAGCTTGGCTTTGGTGACTGCTGACCGCGCCCAGTTGGCGGATATTGATTGGGTCGTCCGGGTTTTGGCCGGCTGCTTCCCTTGCCCCATGGGAGCCATGGGTTCAACCTGCAAAGCGCAAGATAAAAGGTATAAGAGGTAAGACCCGGAAATCGTGAGTTATACGAGTATAGGCAAACGGCATCAGCTAGACAAAACAACCAAGAATCATCTGGGTATCATTGAAAAGAGCAAAAAGTCATGGACTGTCCGAGTATCAAGAATCAGAACAGAAATTATGGGGAATTTACGCGTTGGAAAGTGCTTGAGGAAGACGGATGGCTTCCCATGTATCTACTGCAAGCAAAAGAACCGGAAGAAGAGGATTTTCCGGGTGTCAATGAGGAGTGCAGAAAATTTGGGCGAAATGGATCTAGATCGAAAAGTTTGCGGGCGATTCTACGGAGAAATTAATGATTAACGATGATAGGGGAGTGGTGTGTGATCATCTGTTGAGCTATTGGAGGAGCTAGCAAGCATTTAAGTGGCCTAATCCGGCGCGGCAAGAAAAAACGACCCGCGGATTGACCTAGATCCAATCGGGAGTAAATCGAGAAATTGCAGAGATAGATCAACGGGAATAGAAGGCTTACTGGAGCAGATTGAAGTAAAGATCGCCGGCGGCAAATAGCGCAGTGTTGGTGCCCCTGTGCGATTCCCGGCGGGCAGGTCGAGGGCACGGCGGCGGATCTTGGCGGCGGCGCGGGACAAACCGTGGCAGAGCGTAGCCGGCGGCGGATTGGCTCCGGTGACGCGCGTGGGGTCTCCGTGACGGTGCTCTGCGAGCTTGAGCGCGGAAGTGAAGAGAAGGAGGAAGAAGGGGAAATGAACCGTTGGGGGCTAGGTTATCCCCTGAGTACTTATTTATAAGGTGCGGGCGGATAGACCTAGTCCAATGGGCGAGAGCCGGAAATTTCGGGATAACGGATACCTGCCCGGATTTTTTGTGATATGCTTTAAGTGTTGGACGGGATATCCAGACAGAGATAAGAAGGAGATCCTCTTCGCAATATCGGGATCAATTATCGAGTAAAGTAAGCCGGATCTTTGACGTTCTTATCAGGGCATTGACCCGGAAAAAGTAATGAAGGACCTAGAGAAAGCCGGGTTACTATATGGCCACCTTGGAGTTAGGCCTAGCTGTTTATCAAAGCACCTTAACCCGGCCTCTATGGACTTGTATGTTTGATATTTTTGCAGGGAATAGCGAGCGCTTCAAGGAGAATCCTGCGAAGCCCAAGCTATTCTGGGGACTACTGATGGAGGGATGATAACCCGGTAGCCCAACGCCAAGGTGTAACTCGGCCCAAAGGACGCTGCGCAAAGACCCGGCTAAGGATAAAGGAGCTTCTGGAAGGCCCAAGATCGTAGGCCTGGTAACCCGGATTGTGGGTTCCGATAAGGAAGTTTAGGGTTTTGTAAGCGGCGTCCGGGTAGGATTCAGAGTATACCTTGGAGCGCAGGCCAGGGGGTCCGGGTGCTTTATAAACCGGCCCCTAGGTTAGGTTTAGAGAGATCCAAGAGTTAGAACAAGATCGCTAGGTATCGAGTATCCAGTGTAATACGAGAGTTGGGATAATACATCTAGATCGGAGACTCGGCGACTTGATTGCCGGCTACCAGATCGTATATCATCATGTTTTTCCCTGAGCTAAACCCTCTCCCAAACAACAGAGTCGATTTGCCCCAAGACAAGTTACCCCTGGTAACGTCTGCCGTGTTTACCCCTGGGAACCTGGGTAAATCGTGCCCCTGTTAGCCGACGATTATCACCAGCGCCTACACGTTCTCCTAATTAAAACCTATCGGTTCACCCGAGGGACTTGTTGAGATGCATATTCGATAATTGGCGTCGTCTGTGGGAACGGCATGCGCTGGATCTACGGCATATTCGGCCTCATCATCGCCAACCTTCAGCTGGAGCCCCGGTACCTCGACTCCAACAGATCCGATCCGATTCGGGTCTATCACCATCACGCCACACTCACCGGAATCACGCCCGACGTTCAGCGGATTGGAGAAAAGCGTCAGCCTGACGTTCGGGAGCCTCCACTTCTACGCCAACAAAGCAGGAATCCTACACTTCTCCGAGCAAGCCGATCTCGGCAACTCAGACTCCAAATCCGTCTCAAGCCCGGCAAACGTCGACTCGCTACCCAATGACGCTGATCGCGACCTGGCGCCCAGCGGCGGATCCATCCGCCCCATCACTCGCAACTTCCACACCATCTCGGTTGAAGAACCTTCTCGGGTCGGCGAAACTTGTCAGCCTCCTCCTAGGACTCGCGGGCCATATCTGGGTCAAGTATGCATGGCAGGATCGGCCGAGCCACCCGAAGAAACGGAAGACAACAGGAAAGAGCGAGAGCACATCAAAGTGTCACGATACGCCCGACTCAAAGCAAAAGAGGCTGTACACTCAGGCCAGCCGATTGAAGAAGGAGCCCCTCAGGAAGATCTGACTGCATACCACTATCACCTAGTGAAAGCAGCGGAGTTGATCAGGGAAGCCCACAAGAATATGGACGAACGGAAGAAGTTGGCGGACTAATCGGGTCTACGTCGTGCAGCTCTCTCCAAAACATATTCGGTAGGGAACAATCCCCCGAAGAAAAGATACGTCTCAAAGACCGCGGCCCTGGACGGCGGGTCTCTCAGCGGGATCAGCAGAATACTCGAAACCTCCCTTATACACGTCGATGACGACGACAACGTACACCCGACGACCCCCGCCACCGCACTCCTGGCTGCAGCCACATACCTGCAGGCGAACCAGCCAGGGGAGAACGACCCCCGCGCGAAGCAATACAGGCAAGTCCAGAAGGGGCTAGGCATGGCAGCCGCGAGACTCGCAGCCCAAGGCCGCAAGAACGCGACTGCACAGGAGATTGAGAAAAACCCTCGGAAAGACAAAGAAACACCCCGCAGATGCGGGAGTACATCGCCCAGAAGGGAGAAGTCACCTCGTCGTGCCCGAGGAAAGGAGGCCCGACGACGCGGTGATATCCCGAGTAGTAGCGACAACAGCCCGAGAGATCGAGATCGCAGTCCACGGCATCATAGCAGCCGCTCGGGACACCGCAACAAGGATCCGCGGAAAGAGGTCGATCGCGACCAGCCTGGATATAACGCGCGATCTGACATCACGCAGAACAAAATCAACAAAGCCCGAGCGGCCAGGAACCGCGCACGGTCCCCATCAACCTCCTCTGACGAAGAGGCCTGCGACGCATTGTGCTTTACTCGCGACATCCGCGAGGCACCGATGACCAAGAGATTTAAGCTTACTACGGAAGTGCCAAAATACGACGGTTCGCTGGAGCCCAAATCCTGGCTGTCGGATTACCTCACGGCAGCAAAATGCCAACGTGGGAACAAGACCACAACTATGCAGTACCTTAACCTACATCTTGTAGGCGCTGCGCGTAGCTGGCTCGAAGGAAGACCGAGGGCGTGCTATTGATCATGGGACGATCTAACCTTCGACTTCCGCAAGGACTTCCAAGCGACATATAAAAGACCCGCGTCCATCGAGGAGCTGCGGGCTTGCAAGCATAAGAGTGGTGAGTCTACTCGCGAGTACATCCAGCGATGGACCACGCTCAAAAATACGGTGGGAAACATATCGGAAGAGGTCGCAGTCGAAGCTTTCACCAAAGGAGCTCGGCGAACCGCCTTCAGAGAAGAACTGGGGCGAGGCGCACCCAAAACCATCGGGGAGCTGATGGCTATAGCCGACAGATGGGCCAACGGTGAGGACTCGGTGTGCAATGAAAAGGCATCTTCGCCAGCACCTGAGGACGACCGTCACGGTCGAAATAAAAGGAGAAAGCATTACGATCACGACGATCGAGAAGAACTGGTGGCGGCAGAGTTTACGAGAAATCATGACAACGGACATCGTGGAAATCGCGAATGGAAGCCAAAGCCAGAGGATTTAACTCCTGAGGAGGACCGTGACGGTTAATGTACGCTACATCTATTTATAGATAAGCGCACAGGCAAGACCAAGGCAACTCACCTCCTCAAGGATTGCCGAAAGTTTCTCGACATCCACGAGGCCTTCTCGAAGAAAAATAGGGCTGTAGTCAATCAGGGCTATCCATAGCTCCCAGGAGGAGGACATAAGGGATTTAACCCGCCACAACCCCTACCTCCACCAGGACACCAAAACGCGGTGTTGGACGCGCTCCCAGCGCCACCCGCCGCAAACCAAGGAGGCAATGGGTACCCAAACCCAGCAGGACTCCTCGGAATGATACATAAAGTCTGCCCCTCCCGCGGGGTACAGAAAACAAACAAACGCCAAGTGTTCATCGCAGTACAAGCTCCACCGTCCAAACCTGATCACTTGAAAATGGTCGACCAATCGATAACTTTCTCCAAAGCTGACCATCCCCCTCGGGTGTATCGACCAGGACACGCCGCGCTCGTCATTCAAGCGCATATAAGCAACTACGAACTCGCACGAGTGTTTATGGATGGAGGTAGCGGAATCAACATCATTTACGCGGACACACTCCGTAAGATGAATAGGAACCTGGACGGACTCGCAGAATCAGAAACATCCTTCCACGGGATAGTACCAGGCAAAGCAGTCCGACCACTCGGAACAATCAATTTGGAAGTGGTGCTCGGAAACCCAAGAAACTACAGGCGAGAGTTCCTCGACTTCGAGATAGTCGACTGGCCCTCACAGTACCATGCCATTATTGGCCGAACAGCATTCGCAAGATTCATGGCAGTACCCCACTACGCCTACCTGAAGCTAAAACTTCCTGGGGAGTACGGCACAATCACCATAGATGGCAACTTCCAAAAATCCGATAAGTGTGACATTGAGTTCAATGAAATTGCGAAATCTTTCGGGATGCAGGAGGAGCTGGCAGAATTGGCAAAGACCACGGATCACTCCGTGATGCCACTCACCAAAAAGAACGCTCCAGAACTCGAGTTCAGTGCAGACAGCGACACCCGAAAGCATCAAGTGCACCCGACAGAACCCGCGAAGACGGCGATGGTGTCCACCACCCTTTCGCCAGCATAGGAAGGCGCGCTCGTCGAACTCCTCCGTGAGTTCTGGGAAGTTTTCGCCTGGCAGCCTTCAGATATGCCAGGGATACCCAGGGAGTTCGCCGAGCACTCACTAGAAGTTCTCAAAGATGCCAAACCTATCAAGCAAACGACTCGACGGTCCTCCGAGCCAAAGCAGAAGGCACTTAGAGAAGAGGTTAATCGACTACTCGCTGCAAAATTCATGAGAGAGATTAAAATATCCACCTGGTTAGCAAACCCGGTGCTGGTCCCGAAGAAAAACACTGTCATCCTTTGCGTGTGCATCGATTATACGTTGTTGAAAAAACACTGCCCCAAGGATAACTTCCCTTTGCCACAGATCGACCAGATCATGGACTCCACTGCAGGCTGTCAGCGCCTCTCCTTCTTGGACGCCTACTCGGGCTATAATCAGATCAGGATGAGGAAAAGACATCGTTCATCACACCTCACGGTGTCTACTGCTACACAACAATGCCCTTCAGGCTGAAAAACGCAGGCGCAACATATCAGAGCTGCATGCAAAAATGTCTCGCCAAGCTCATTGGCAAGAACGTACAAGTGTACGTCGACGATATTGTCATAAAGACTCGAGTGGAGGATACACTCCTCGAGGACATCAGGGAGACATTTGACACCCTCAACGCGTACAGGATCAAGCTCAACCCGACAAAATGTGTCTTTGGCGTCCCTGCAGGGCAACTTCTCGGGTATTTGGTGTATGTCCGAGGAATCGAAGCCAATCCGTAGAAAATTCAAGCCATCCTGGGAATGAAGGAGTCAACCAATCTTCGCGGCGTACAGCAGCTCGCAGGACGACTAGCCGCTCTGAGCAGGTTCATCGCAAGATTAGGCGAGCAAGCATTGCCCTTTACAAATTGCTGAAGAAAACAGATAAGTTCGAGTGGAAACCCGAAGCAAATAAGGCGTTCATCGACTTGAAAAGAGCACTGCGGAGTAGGCGCGTCCTGACAACACCACAGGAAAGGGAGCCCCTATACCTATACCTAGCCGCAACAAACCAAGTCATCAGCACGTTATCTCGTCGAGCGACCAGAGGATGGCACGGTGTACGGAGTTCAGCGGCCAATTTATTACGTCAGCGAGGTGCTTTTGCCATGCAAGCAGCGATACTCTCACTATCAGAAGCTCGCGTATGGCGTAGTCCTCACAGCCCGAAAGCTCAAGCACTACTTCCAGGAACATACCGTCACGGTGCTAAACGACGCATCACTCGGTACCATCATGAACAACCCAATGGCGTCCGGAAGAATCGCAAAGTGGAGCATCGAGCTAGGCGCTTCGGACATTATTTATGTCCATAAAATCCCAAGTCATCGTGGAATTCCTGAGCGAGTGGACAGAGCTGCAAACACTAGGACCCCCAGAATACACGAGCAACTGGATCATGTACTTCGACGGATAAAAAAGAAACAAAGGAGCCGGAGCCGGGGTTATTCTTCTGTCTCCCCAAGGCGACAAGTTGTAGTACGTCATGCGACTGGACTTCCCTCCTGATGACACAACGTCCAACAATGACGCGGAGTATGAGGCCCTCCTACACGGCATGAAAATGGCGATCGCCTGCGGAGCCACCCGATTGATGATATATGGAGACTCAAATCTCATCGTGCAGCAGACAATGAAGGAGTGCGATGCCATCGCTGATAACATGGTCGCATATCGTGACATGTACAATTTTCTTGAGGGAAGTTTCAAGGGGTGCAAACTGAAGCACATTGCGCGATCAAGCAATAAGGAGGCAGATAACCTGGCCAACATGGGGTCAACAAACGCACCTATCCCTCCAGGAATTTACTTCGATCGAATGATCAAGCGACCAGTAAATGTCAGAAAGCCAGCAGAAGCGCCCGCAACGGTGGAAACACACGATATCCCGCAAATTACTATGATCGAGCTCATCCATAATGTTTCAAGGCAAGTTTTTTTGGTCGAGCCAGTCTGGACGCAGAAATACCTCGACTACTTGTCAAACAAACAGCTCCCAGCAGACATTTGCGAGGTTAGGCGAATAGTGCGGCGCAGCAAATCCTTTCGGGTGATCAACGACGAGCTATACAAGCAAAGCATATCAGGGGTATTGCAAAGATGCATAGCACCCGAAGATGGCAAGGAATTGCTCCGGGATATACACCAAAGAGACTGCGGCCACCACGCCCGTTGGAGAGCAATCGTGGGCAAAACTTTCAGGGCAGGGTTTTACTGGCTCACAGCAGCCAGAGACGTCAAAGATCTAGTCGACAGATGCAACACCTGCCAAAGATTTGCGCCCAGGCCGCATGCTGCTGCGATGGAACTGCACATGATTCCCATCGCCTGGCCCTTCGCCCAATGGGGGCTCGACATGGTGGGACCACTGTGCAAGTCAACACCTGGAGGATACACACACCTGCTCGTAGCTGTGGAAAAATTCACCAAATGGGTAGAGGCCATGTCAGTCACTTCCGCGCACGCGCAATGCGCTGTGCGATTCCTCGATTCCATCGTGTGCAGATTCGGTGTACCACACAACATCATCGCATACAACGGCAATAACTTCACGGTCAAGGAAACACAGGAGTTCTGCGAAGGAAAGGGAATCACCCTCAGCTTCGCCTCGGTAGCTCACCAGCAAACTAATGGCCAAGTCGAGCGTTCTAACGGATTAGTTTCGACTCGCCTAAAGAAGCGTTTACTTGATCGCCTAACACCAGCGGCAAGGCACTGGGACGAGGAACTACCATCAGTATTGTGGATCCTACGCACAACACCAAATCGATGAACAAACTATACACCATTTTTATGGTCTACGGAGCTGAAGCTGTCCTACCCAAAGATGTGAAATTCGGTGCTCCACGAGTTATTGCATACAGCGAAGAAACCTGAAACAGGGCACTCGCGGAAGACATGGACGCACTCGATGAGATCTGGGACATTGCACTCGCAAGATCTGCAGTATACCAGCAATCACTGCGCAACTACCACAATCGTCGTATATGCCACAGATCCTTCGTGGTAGGAGACCTGGTGCTGCGGCTCAAGCAAAAGGAAGGACACAAGCTCGAGCCACCATGGGAAGGACCCTTTATAATACATGAAGTTATCCCAGGAGGCGCCTATCGATTGAAGAACCCGAAGACTGGCGGGATCTACTCCAACCCGTGGAACGTTGCGCATCTCCGCAAGTTCTACCCCTAGATTTATCCTACTCGCAAGAAATAAGGCTGTACCAGCCACGCTGTAGCTCGACCAAACACATGGTTCCTCAGTCATATCAATAAATACATGGTTTCTCAACCATAATGATCGCAATTCCTTGTTCTCCCTAAACATGCTAAAACAACAGACTGGCGACGAGCAGTCGTTTCCGCAAGAATTCGATCAATCTCCTCGGAAGTCAGTCGAATAATCTGCTCCGCAGCGGACTGAACGACCGCGTAATGAGGAGAGAAATCAACTGGAGAATCAGGAAGCCGCGCCACATAGTTAAAATTGATCTCAGGATGCCACAACCGAACAAAGGCAAGAGCTACCTGAGATCCACAAATAAGTTGCTGGCAAACGCACTCCCGAACCTCTCCTACTCGACGAAAGATCCTTAGCAAACCGCTCAACCCTTTGGGAATGGTATCCAATGGATAAAACGTCCGATGCAAATAAGAAAGAGCCTCGCGACAGGACTCAAGAAGAATCTTCGCCTGGCTCTCCCGATACTTCAAGGTGGCCAAAACGAAGCCTCGGCTGCGGTCTGACCAGAAATTGTTTGCATGCGGTTTTGAGCTACCCGCCTCATAGGAAATATGGTTATCCACCCAGTGGGTATCACAAGGTCCGTCAGGCTCAACAACTGTAAAGTCAGCAAACAAGTCAAAATAGAAAAGGAAGCAAGCAGCAAAGTACTCGGGGGCTTGCAGGCTTGCAAAGCATGTCCTTCGCAACGGACGCCAGCTCTTCCGTCACAAACTGCTCACGCTCAGCCGCAAGTTTCTGCTTCGATTCGGCAACATCAGCCACACCCCGCAGATATTTCAGTTTGCGCTCGCCATCCGCAACACGGTCACGGAGTGAGGCAAGCGTACTAGCAGAAGCAACAAGCGGATTCACCCGCGCGGCAGACCCACTTGAAGACTCTGCGCTAGGATCCACTACCTGGAAAAAAATGAAGCAAGTTCAGAAAAATCACAAGACCTCACTCGAGAAACACACCACCTATTTCTTAGGTGCTCAGGGGCTACTCCCATCGGGAGCATACAACAGCAAGACGCAACAATCAGACACTGAAGATTTCAAGAAACACTTCGATTACGCAACATAAATACGGGAGTACATCCCAAGGTTCATTACATCGGCAAGCAAATGAAAATATAAACTATCCTAGGGGGCCGCAGAAGTGGTTCCACTCGTGGAAGGATGCCCTTTGCGACTAGCACGAGCAAGCACCTCCCAGAGCTTCTTCGCGAGAACTTCAGCACGAGCGCCAAAAGGACAGAGTGCTACCTTTTTTCCATGGGCGTCATAGGGAACGCTCGAATACACCTTGTCTAGGTCATCCGAGACTCCATGCGCCAAAGCAAATTGGATAGCCCTCCTGGCCCCGCAGTCGGACTAGGCGACTGAGTACTCCTGGAGAAGAGCTCCTTCACCCAAGAACACCTTCAGAAGGCCACCCTGCGTAGGAGGAATCGCCGCATCCACCAGTAAGCGCTCGTGGAACTGCGTCAACACTCGGATGGCGTCACCGACGAGAGAGCAGATCCCACTCGCATGCTCCTGGAGCTAGGCGCAAGAGTCCATAAGGGCATCCAGTCACTGGCTCCCAGGAATCTCCAGTCCAACCCCAAGGACATGTACAAAAAGGATACCATAAATTTCTAAGACAGCAAATTAAGTTAGATTGCAACAGAAGAATGGTCAAGCGTGGCTTACCCACAAACTTCTGAGCCAAGGGGCGGACGATGGCGACAAGATCACTATCATGCTTGGCACCCTCCTCCTCCAATTGTTTTAGCGCCTCTTGAGCCTCGACGAGTTTCCCCTCAAAATCAGCTGAATGCTTGCGAGTGGACTCCAGCTCCTTTCGGGAGGACTCCAACTCAGCCTCAAGGATTTGCACCCGAGCGACAGCTTCAGCCTTCTCGGCCTTCAGGCGGGTCACTTGATCTACAGAGCGATGAATATAGCTAAAGAAATTTTCGTGATCAACAGAAACAGTAAGACGGAGTGGAATAACCTACCTTGAAGAGAACGGCCGTCCTCGACGAGTCGATCGCAATCCACCCGAAGGGAAATGCAATCTTCCTCAGCTGAAAGCACTCGACGACCGATGGCAGCAAGAGAGCCAAGGAGTGTCTGCAAAAGCCCAAGACAGAAATTCAAGTTAAGGACAAAATCTCTTGAGCCTATACACGAATGTACACAGTCGAATATAGCCTCGGGGGCTACTCCCATCGGGAGCACTGCCGTGCACCCGATAGAATAAAGGAATACAGGGAAGAAAATAGTTCAACTTGAGTCCATGGCCAACCGCAAGCAATTAACCACGGCCTCGAGGGCTACTCCCATCGGGAGCACTGTCGTGCACCCGATAGAAATTACAACCGAACGAAGCAAAATATGCGATAAGGAGGGATAAACTTACTTGGCCTTGGGCAGCAGACAGCGGATCCGCTGAGCTGCCCGAAACCTCCTTGTTCGCCGAAGCTCCACCTTCGAAGCCAGCCAGCCCGTACTCAGGAATCACGGCTGCCCTCGCAGGACTTGGAGACCTTCGGGAGGCTTCTTCAGCTGGAACGTCTCCCTCAGCTACTTCTTTTCTCTTCACAGAGGGAACCGAAGAAGCATACTGGCCAGGGCTGGTGGTTTGAAGGCTTCTATTAAAGAAAAAGTCAAACAAGGACACAGAACGAGAAAGAAAGATTCGCGATTAGAAGTGAAACATAGGAAAACTTACTCATCCTCGTCGTCATCATCTAGAACGTCCATGTTCCAGGTGGTGGAAACCTTGGGTGGACGACCAAGAGGCCGAAGTGTACGTAGAGGAGGCACCTGGAGAGGCTCAGTCGCCTTGCCGGACCCATCACCCAAGGAACTATCCTTGGAAGTGACTTCGTCATCCTCGTGCCTGCGGCGCTTGCGGTGATGGAGTTGGTCGCTACCCGAGTCTTCCACGTCGTCCGAAGAGTCATGCTCAGAGCTCGAATCAGCTTCGACAACGCTAGTTTCGAGAGGAGCCTCGATGTTACTCGCCAGGAGGTCCGAGGCGTCTTCAGCCGAAACTGGCGGGTAGCATGTCTCTACCTTCAAGCTCTACGAAAAAAAGAGGAAAACGAGAGAAGAACTTTAGTCGATAAAACTTTAGACTACAAAGAGAGCAAATATGAGCAAGAGGAAACTTACATCAGCTGGAGGAGGTTTCGCTGCCTCGAATGGCTCGAGAGAACAGGCCGAGTAGGCCTCTCCTTTCTTCAGCTTGGCGATGGCCGCGATCTTTTTCTCGAACTCGGCGTTCGAGAGAAGGTCTTCGCAGACGCGGCTTGGGTCCTGCGTGCCTTGATACTCCCACATAGTTGAAGGCCTCTCTTGAAGGGGCTGGATCCTCCGCCGAAGAAAGACAGTCACCAAGTGCAATCCATTCAGAGGAACCCCCATCGCCTTGTCGCGGAAGCTCCCCACCTTCGCGAGTAGAGGGGAGACGATCTTGCTGTCTTCGACGGTGAGCTTATGCGCCTAGGATTTCCTCCGCTTCAGAGTCGCGAATGGGTGGAACTCAAGAGCTCCACCCGTGCTGCTGTCGATGACGTAGAACCACTTCTTCCGCCATCCTTGCACGGAGTCGACGAAGTACATCTCCATGTAGGGGATGTCTGTCCTCGCCTGGATCCCAAACCCGCAGGTGCGCAGTGGCTCTCCTAGCTGCTCGCCTAGTCGCGACTTCTCCCTGAAGATCCGCACCTTGAACAGGGCCTTCCAGAGGCCCCAATGCGGGCGGATGCCCAGATAGCACTCGCAAAGCACGATAAAGCACGATATGTGCTAAATCGCGTTTGGAGGCAGGTCATGGAGCTGTATGCCATAGACATACAGCAATCCAAGGAGAAAGGGGTGGAGAGGAAGAGAGAGACCGCGCGAGACGTGCTCCGTGAAGATCACACGCTTGTTTGCGCGAGGATTGGGTACCTCTTCTTTCTTGGGAAGGCGCACGCGCTTGTCGCCGTCGGGAGGTGCTGGCGGGAGGTGCAGCCCTTCTTGTTGCATCTCGTTGATGCTCTTCCTAGTGGTGCTGGCGGAGCGCCAATCTCCCGTTCTCACAGCGGGCGGCGCGGAAGCATCTCCAGCCTCCTTCGACGATGATGCGACAGCACTGTGTTTCTTCCCTCCAGCCATGGGAGCTCTTCAGTGCTTGCAGAACAGGAAGGTGTGCGCGAGGAGGAAGAAGAGGAGCAAATGGCCAGGAAACTTACCCATCGTCTAAGGGCGCCTACTTATACACATGCCAGGCTAATCTGAACCATAGATCTAGCGACGTGGCGCCCATCGCGGCCACCACGTGGGAAGTGGAAACGAGGCGGCGGTGAACAATTGCCTCTGCCATGATCTTTACAGCAGATCGTGCGCATTTACAGCGCGTGGATCGCGGGAAAAACGGAAACGACCTCTCGTTTCCAGGCAAAAGCTGACAAGGTGGGCCATCATGCTCTGCTCCGCTCCGTCACGTCCCATCGGAAAGAGTCAGAACGGACAACTGCGCAATGACATCATTGCATACCTCATCAAACGCGAAAATTCTTTCGCATAAAATCCCTAACACTAAATTTCTTTCGTATGGGCATATGAAGGTGCGAAGACTCTTTCGCATAAAATCCCTAACACGAAATTTCTTTCGTATGGGCATATCAAGGCGCGAAAATTCTTTCGCATAAGCTCCCTGACACGAAATTTCTTTCGTATGGGCATGTCAAGACGCGAAGACTCTCTCGCATAACTACCCACACGCGAAATATCTTTCGTATGGGTACAGCAAGGCCTCCAGACACGAAAACTCTTTCGTATGGGCAAAATATTACAAGTGCAAAAGTCTCTTTTGCATAACTACAACAAGAAGGGAAATCTCCTCATCCGAAATTCTCAAGATAACATTTGCGAGTGTGCAGCTCCTGCCACTCTGTCACACGATGTATTTACACATCCCTACCTCGGATCGTTCAGCCGACTAGGCACATCCGGATGCCGTATTCTCTCGAGTACGAAGGTAAGACCCAAAAGATCTCTCTTATGGGCCTAGAATCGCACTCAAGTTGCGTCCTCCGGTAAGTTTCTGTGTCAATAACACGAAGAAAAATCCTGGCGGACGTGCTGGATACCCCTATAGGTTAAGTTCGACTCGGTAAGACCTCCACGGCTCAGTCGCAATGATCACCTCACCGGATTCGAGTTGAAGGTCTCAAATTTATGTAGGCCATAGCTGTTTTGGCCCTAGATGCAATTAATTGGCCCTGAGCTTTCGGGAGAGCCAAGCAACTGAGCCATATCCTTCTGCGAAAACAGCCAAAACACAGGCACATTCATCGCTCAATGCTCGAGTACAAGAAGCGCATCGCGCACAGGGTATGCGCCCTCTAACACCAAACAGTTGAAGCAATCAATCAAAAGAAATCAAGACAAACTTTTGAGTGTCTACCCGACAGATTCTCAATCGAGTAAATGCTCGGGGGCTACTTACGAGGGGATGAATCCTGGACCTATCGGGTGAGGCTACCCGGTCCAAGACCCAAGACCTGAGCCCGAAGGGAGACGCTATGGACAGTTCTAGAAGGCCCAATCAAGGCCCGCCCGCAAGGCCTTGCGGGTCAAGAATGGAAACTTGTAACCGACTTGAGGTTAGGGTTTGTAACCCCCTCGGGTGCGCTTTGAGACCTGGCCACCTATATAGGCCAGGAGAACCACCGAGAGGGGGACCAAGAAAGACCACACCACCAAAGCCTTGATATTGAGATCATACTCTCGACTCGAGCACCCCCCATTGTAACCGATCTATTGATAATACAGATCGACAGAAGCAGGAGTAAGTGTTTTACCTCTACGAGGGCCCCGAACCTGGGTAAATCGTTCCCCTGTTTGCCGACGATTGTCGCCAGCGTCTACACGTTCTCCTAATTAAAACCCTATCGGTTCACTCGAGGGACTTGTTGAGATGCATATTCGACAGTCCCACCTAGTTTAACTCATCAATTTGGTGATTTTGGCGGACGCGGATGGTCCGCCTCATCCAGCGGCCCGACGGCTTGCATCCCTAAACAAGGAGCCCGTGAGAGATCATTCATTCCACTATCACCGGTAACGGAATAAATCTTGAAACAAGTTCATCAACCTATCCTTGTCAAGGTATCATAAGGAACTGAGGCTACAAGCAGACTGACTACCTTTTATAAGAAAAGGTAGATAATACTAAATTGTCATCTCTCAAGCTGAAGAAACTCAAAAAAACATTAGTATAAACACCAAGAGACATTAGTTTAGACACCAATGCGATACTCTTAGGTGGCGTTTGGTGAGGCCGAGTTAAAAGTCGCCGCGGCGGCGGTGGGGTCGATTGACTCCTCGCACAAAGGACTCGTGTCAGACGGTTCTTCGGGTTAGGGTATGGTGTTGCCGGGTTTCATGGCATATTCATCGGCTCGCGCATGACGTTTGTCACATTAGAGATGTGGCAGCCAGCGAGGAAACATGCGGTGGTGGCGGCGAATCTAGGCATGCACGCAGATCCTCTCCCTACTAACGGCGTTTTCTCGGGTTGCGTTGGGTCAGATGGATTCGAGTGTACACATAACTGTCTAGCCGGATACGGATTATAGGTCCAAAATGTATCTATAGTTTTTTATTGTTCCATACTTGTTTTTATATCATTGCCTTATATTTTTTTACTATAGTTTATATAATTTTAAGGCATTTTCCAGACTAACATGTTGATAAGATGCCTAGTGTTAGTTCTTATTTTCTATCGTTTTTGTATTTCAGAATATCCACACATCAAAAGTCCGAGGAGAATAAAAAAAAGGAAACCCAATATTTTCATGAAACGAAGACGGAGTTCAAAAATCAGTCGGAGGAGGGCCGCTAGGTAGCCAGGCGGGTTGGGGCACGACCCACCTTGACCCACGCCCCCAGGTCTTCTGGGCCCACCCGGCCTCCCCTGACCCCTCTCTTTGCCAATAAGTTGGCTTCTTGATGCAGCACACCCCATTCCACCAAGCCCGACATCGATACTAGACAAGATGAAACTCACCCCTATCACTATATGCCTTCGGTGTCTTGGTGAATGGTGCGCTACCCCATGGATTGCCCCTATATGTTCCTACGTTTTATCCCACCATAGAGCCCAAAACGACGCCCAAGATGCTCAAGATCATGCCCAAGACGGTGGCCAAGAAGTTATGGAAGAACTCCAACAAGATGGCATCGAGAAGGAGGAAGAAGGAGCTAGGAGACAGGGAGCCTGGCCTCAAAGCCCGACCATGCCGGCCTCCCCTACCCTCAGGCCGGACCCCTAACAGAAGGAGCCTGACCCCGGCCTCGGTCCGGCCATCCTGCGTGCCAGGCCGGGAGGCCACCCGAAGGACCCGACCCCCACCCCGGCCTCGAGCCAGGTTCCCCTGCACCCCCATGCCGGCAGCCCGGTTGCTGGCCCCACCCCGGCTGCGTAGTTGCTGCCCCCACCCCGGCCTAAAGGCCCGGCCAGACCGGCCTCCCATGTCGACTGCCCTGCTGTTGCGCAAAGAGAGGGGAAAACCCCCTTTTCCTCCTCCACCTACCCCCTTGCTATAAAAGGACTCCCTAGGGCTAGATCTAGGGTTAGAGATGAATTTAGACATTTGAGCTTTGCTCTTGTACCCCTCTTGTGAGGCTACTCCTATGATTTGTATCTAGGACCGTATCAAGGCTATTCCTATGATGTGTATCTAGGATCGTATCAATACTACACTGGGTTACCTATCCTTTCCCCTTGGGAATCAGTTAGGGATTTTCCAATCTATCTCAACTAATCCTTGTGGTTCTATTGCCGTGGTGGACCGGCCACGTGGTGTTGAAGCGGTTTCCGAAAAGGTGAGTTCGGTTCGATCGATCGTCCCGTAGGCGGTCCCCTGCGGCTTAGTTTACAGGAGATTTGGGTTCTTTAGTTCTTGCTAGTTATCTCCTTTGTTTACCCACGATATCCCCTCGATCCCCCCTCTCGTGTTCATCGTTTGTTCTTCATGTTCTTGGTCGATTCGTGAAGATCGGGCCACCCAAGAGGTTAACCACTCCATCATCTGGTATCAGCAGCTATATTAACACGAATTCGACCCCCACAATCCCCCTTTCCACCCAAAATTTTCTTCATCCATGCTGAATTCGAAAATTTCACCAAAATAGCCAAAAAGGAATTTCGACCGATCTGTTGATTTGTTGGTTTTTTCGTGGATTTGATTCGTGGATTTTTTTTTGCTTAAGACCATTCCCCACCTTTCTATTCAGCCAATTTTCTCGAATTTGTCCAAAAAAAATCTTGGACTTGAAAGAATTTTGAAATTGGGAAAAAATCCAAGAAAAATCCTGCTCTTTGATTCCAGGACAGATTTTCGAACGTGTTTTTCTTTGTCGTTGTTGGTCAGATTTGAGTGATTCAAGATTCCAAGCGAAGATCACAACATCATCTACGCATCTGCACCAATGGGCCGCAAGTCCGTGATCATCCATAATATAGGTATAACTTGCTTCCGCTTGAACTAACCCATCGTTCGTGTACCTTGCCCATTCTGGACTAGCTCTTTTACATCGCTTGGTATTGCACTAGTGGCACCGAGAGTGCGTGTTTGAAACTTATGAGAGCGTAATTTCGAGTAGGCATTGGCATTTTGGAATCATCAAAAATCGAAAAAAAGAAGCAAAAGATCGATGAATTGCTATCACTTGTAGGAATGTGTAGCTTCGCGTCACAAAACAAAAGAGAGTGACCGGTTTCCACGGTGCGAATCTTGTTGCCTTTTATAGTTTGCGGTTTGAGCTAGCGTCCTCCTTGTGTTGGTGTGGCATTGAGCTTAGTCTTCGATAGAAACATTTCGTCTCCGCTCGTCCATTGGCCGCACTAACCCCGTTTATCCCTTGTGTGTGTCTGTGTGTTCCATTTTTGTTTCCTCCACTAGGTTTGGTTCTTTTGATAACATTTCATTTTGGTTCTTGTCTATGTTTTACAGGAAACTTTTCTTCGGATTTGTTGTTTTTCCTTGCCACTTTACTCACCCATTTGCCTTCCACGTAAAGCGTGTGTGTTGTCGTTTGCGGTTTTATTTCGATCTTTTTGGACTCACTTTGGACATACCGCCCTACACCTAGGCTCGTTCACTAGCCTCAATACGACCAAAAAAGGTAACGTTGGGTAAGTGGGACATCCATTTCTTCATATCACACTTGTGTGTTCTTTTGAAATATGAAGGAACCCCGTTCTTCCACGACAACGCCCAGAACTTCGTCAACCGCCACGAACATTTTCATCTTTGCCAACTTGCTCGTGATGGATTGGAGCGCTTGGACCATCGACTACAAGCTCATGACACTAGATTCAATGATCACATGGCGCGTATCGACATCAACTTGGCCAAACTTGCCAACCGCCATGGATCATCGTCATCCTCCAAGTCGAGACGTTCAAGCCACCAACCCCAAGCTCATCACCAAGCTCGTTTCCATGATCCTCACCTCCACATGGAAGAGGGTGGTAAACCTGGCTCTGATACCACATCACCACCTCCGCCTCCACCGCAAGCTCCTCGATGACATTGGTATGAAGATAGCTCGCCATCACCACCTCCTCGACACCGCCAAGGCCGTGGTGTCTGATGACCCACAAGTATAGGGGGTGTATTGTAGTACTTTCAATAAATAAGAGTGTCAAACCCAACAAGGAGCAGAAGGTGTTGACAAGCAGTTTCGATGAAGGAATAACTGTAAATACTAGAAAACAGATTTGTATGTTTTTTTTATATTGCAGATAAATAAAGTACGAGTAAATAAAATGCAGTAGTAATAATTACAGCGAGTGGCCCAATCCTTTCTTCAGCAAAGGACAAGCCAGTGAGTTTACTTATGATTAACAAACGTTCTCGAGGACACACGGGAGGTTTCTGTCAAATGCTTTTGTTCCATGCAGCTGAATAACTATGGTGTTTTGATAAGTGTTGTGTGGGTGAATCTATGCTAATGTACCGTCCCATCCAATACTAATACATACTTGTGATTATACCCCTTGCAAGCATCCTCAACTACAAGAAAGTAATTAAGAAATAAATCTAACCACAACTTTAAACTCCGGGATCCTACGCTCCCTCATGCAATGGTTTCCTAACGGGGGTTTAGGTTTCTGTCACTCTGGCAACCCCACAATTAGTAGCCAAATACATGATGCATTCCCCTAGGCCCATAAATGGTTAAGTATCATGTAGTCGACGTTCACATGACACCACTAGAAGAATAACACCATAACTTAAATATCAAACATTAATATTATTCAACATTACTTCACTACTAACAACTTGACTTCTCCCATGTCCTCAAGAACAACACGAACTACTCACAACACATCATATGGATCATAATCAGAGGTGATATAATGGATGATAACAATCTGGTCATAAAGTGCAAACACCGATAAATCTCACAAGCATCAACTACTAACAAGTAATCCACGTCGGGAGAGAGATCTAATGCAAAACAACGATAGAGGCCCCTAATTGTTACAGCGGGATGACGGTGGATGATGAGGGTGATGGTGCTGGTGGTGATGACGACGATGATGATGATCTTGATGATGACCGGAGCGATGACGGGGATGATGGAGGTGATTTCCCCTCTCCGGAGAGGAATTTCCCCGGCAGATTTCTCCCTGCCAGAGAGCTTTTCTCTCTCGGGTGTTTTCCGCTCCGCAGCGGCGGCGGAATAATTCTTCGAGGATGGAATGAGGCTTAGGGTTCCCTCAGGGTCAGTGGGTCCAAAGATGACCCCCGGAGGTGGGCCAGGGTGACCACTCCCCTAGGTGGCGCGGCCAGGGGGAGGGCGCGCCACCCCTAGGTGTGGGCCTCTGGTGGCCCCCCTCTGGCTCTCCTTCTGGCTGTATTCCTCCTCGGGACTTTTAGGAACCCCCGGATGTCCCCCTTCTTCTTCTGATCTTCTGAAATATGGTATCTTGCCGGTGCTTTTTTCCATCAGATTTCTGGTCCCGGTGTTTATTCTCCAAAAATTATAAAACATGCAAAATAAGATAAAATAACATAAGATATGCATCATAACATGAAATATATCGATGAATAACAGAAAATTATGATATAAAATAGTCATTCAAGATGGACGTATCAAATCCCCCCAAGCTTAGACCTCGCTTGTCCCCAAGCAAAACCGAACTTAGAAAACATGACCACATATTTATGGAATGAAGAGTCGATAAATAAAATACGGACAAGAAGCATCATATTTACCTATGCACCAATCATTAAAGACAGCAACTTCCTCGCATATAACTTAACTTGAAACAAGTAAAGGGAGTCACAAACAAAGATACAAAAGAGAGAATCAAAATTGGTAATGGCAAACTTCGTTCTTGGTTAGAGAACATTTAATGAAATTATACTTATCTTAGGTGAGGTATTTTTAACAAGGTTTATAGTATAGGGCTTAACATGTTTAATTATAACAACTCTTTTTCAGTGATTCATAGCTTTCAAAGTAATATTCATTCAGATAATAAAGCATGTGCTAAACAAAGAAGGATAGAAAACATGATTGAATAAATCAACATATAGATGATGAGAACACAAAAACTCAAATGCATGCTGGAAACAGAAGGAAATGGGTTTACTGACTAACCATAAATGTAAAAACAAGGCCCTTCGCAGAGGGAAGCATTGACCACTCATGTGCTAGAGCTTTTATTTTAATAAACAGAGGTATAAAATGCATGACACTCCTCCCATCCATCTTACAGAAACCATGGCTAACCGAATCCTCGGGTGCCTGCCAACAATCACAAACCGTGGAGGAGTGTCTAAATTTTCAGAGGTGTATATTTATGTCAACGAATGGCAAACAGAAAATATAGTACGTCACAAGCCAACTAGACTCACAAGAGCGGCTCCCATAGAAGGACGCAACTGGTATAGAAGGTCATCCCTCTTTCTCTTTTGTTTACACAATTATGCTTTGACTGATAAATCAGGGGCAAAAAGAGCAAAGAGAATTTGTATTATTATTTTGGGGCTAGGAACCCCGCTGCCAGCTCTTCTAGCATTTGGATAAGCGGATGAAGCCACTAGTCCAGGTGTGTGTGAGTCCAATCAACAAGTGAGATAAAGATTCTCTATTTGCGTCCTCATGAGCTAAAACAGGAACACAAAACAGGAGTAGTTTGAAAGTTTTAAAGGTAGCACATGAGCAATTTACTTGCAGTGGCGGTGAAATACCACATTTAGGTAGGTTTGGTGGACACGAATGGCAAGGTTTTGGGTTTTAGGTTTGATGCACGAGAAGCATTCCCTCTCAGTACAGGGTTTTTGGCTAGCAAGGCTGGGTAGCAAGCATAAGAGTTGAAGGAAAACAAACAAATATACATATGATGAAACCAATCACGCCATCTTCATTGAAAGCACAAACGATCTTAACTTGTGAATACTAAGTTTATGAGCTAATTGGCAAATTCCTCTTTCTTATACTAGCAACTCAAACTGTTATTTCTGCTGACCCAAGCTAAGTTTGCCAAAACCAACTAGATTAACTTGATGATCTCTAGAGTGATACCGAACACTAATAGCAAGCTAAAGCATATGACAGAAGTTGAAAACTGAAATAAAGTGCATAGAAAGTAAATGATAAAACTTCTCATTAATATTTCAAACCGGCAAATCACACCAACGGATACAATGATAACCAACTGGGGAGAGACACTTCCATACTGCAAACCATCCTATATGATAACCTCTCTACTCATGATATGAATCTACTGAAAAAGTAAAAAGATGAAAGATAGTGATGTGATACCGCGGCACCCCCCAAGCTTGGCACAAGTCAAGGGGATTCCAAAACCAATGACGAATCAATTCTTTGGTGGTGAAGGTGGAATCACTCGGAGAGAAGTCAGAAAGCCTTTGATGATGCGACGGAGCTCAATGTTTTCCGCTTCCAGAATTGCTACCTCGGCCTTGAGAATACGATATTGTTCGCAGAATTGATCGACAACCCGGTGTGCTTCAGCTATCACTGGGAACGCGTTGGGGTCTTGATCATGAGGCACGATCCCCTACACATTATGAGAGTAGCGACGCTGAGGGTTAATGGATCCCACAAAGGTGGGGTTTCTTGTTGGTGCTGGTGCAGCCCTCTGGATCTCTTCCCTCAAACTATTGATCATGTCTTCCCTCCTTGCATCTATCTCTTCCTCCGTCGCCCATCCCGCGAAAGCACTCTCATGGATGTCTTGCTGGATTTGTCGAAGACGACGTGCAGCGTAATCCTCAACGCTAGAGTTGAAGGAGGACATCTTGACCTAGAAACTCCGAACTCCTGCCAGGAAATTAGCTCGAAACAGAAACACGACGAGAAAACGATATTCGGACCTCGGGGGGTCCGGGGGATTATATAGCGAAAAGTTTCATAACGAAAGGAAAGTCAGGTCGAAAACGAGTTGGAGAGGGGCTCCGGGGCGCCCACACCATGGGATGGTGCGGCCAGAGGTGGGCCCACGCCACCCTATGGTGTGGAGCCTCCGGGCTCCGTCTCCCTCTCGTTTCCGGCTCTTAATTTTTCATATTTTCCAAAAACAGTAAAAATATAAGTTGAAAGATGTTTCGCGAACATTTTCTTACCAAAACTGTTACCTATTTGAAAACTGACTCTGCAGTTTCTGAAATATGCTTCCTAACAAACTCCTCCGGGATCATGGCTTGAATACAATCAACATTTTCATTATAAGGATCTCCAGAGACATAATGCTTGAGTCTTTGGCCATTCACCACTTGTGAATAGTTGTCTTCAAGGGAAACAATTTTAATTGCCCCCGAACGATATACCTCTTCGATAACAAAAGGTCCTTCCCATCTCGAGAGTAATTTTCCTGCAAAAAATCTGAGACGAGACCTATACAATAACACTTTCTCACCAACATGAAATTCTCTTTTAATTATTATTTTATCATGCCACTTATTAACTTTATCTTTAAAGAGTTTAGCATTTTCATATGCTTCACTCCTCCATTCATCTAGAGAACTTAAGTCAACCAGCCTTTTCTCACCAGCAAGTTTAAAATCTCTATTTAGGTCTTTCACTGCCCAATAAGCTTTGTGTTCTAATTCTAGGGGCAAGTGACAAGCTTTTGCATAAACCATTTTATAAGGAGACATGGCCATGGGATTTTTGTAAGCAGTTCTATAAGCCCATAGAGCATCATTTAATTTCTTAGCCCAATTTTTTCTAGATTTGTTAACAGTCTTTTGCAAGATAGATTTGATCTCTCTATTTGATAATTCTACTTGCCCACTAGTTTGAGGATGATAGGGTGAAGCAATTCTATGATTAACATCATATTTAGCAAGGGTTTTTCTAAAACCACCATGAATAAAATGAGAACCCCACCCCACACCTAGGGAAAATAAAGTCCTTAAGCATTTTTAAAGAGGTTTCACCATCGGCACTTTAAGTAGGTATAACTTCTACCCATTTAGTAACATAATAAACAACAACAAGAATATGAGTATAGCCTTTTGAAGGAGGGAAAGGACCCATAAAGTCAAAACCCCAACAATCAAACGGTTCAATAACAAGAGAATAATTCATAGGCATTTCATTACGTATAGAAATATTTCCAACCATTTGGCATTGATCACAAGATAAAACAAATTTTATAGCATCTTTAAAGAGAGTAGGCCAATAAAAATGTGACTGTAGAACTTTATGTGCAGTTCTATCTCCAGCGTGATGTCCTCCATAAGCACTACTATGAAATTTTCTCAATATCTCATGTTGTTCATTTTCAGGAACACATCTTCTCATAATACAATTAACACCTTCTTTATATAGGTGTGGTTCATCCCAAAAATAATGCCTCAAATCATCGAAGAATTTTCTTCTTTGCTGAGTTGTAAAGGTAGGAGGCAAATACTTCGAAACAATAAAGTTAGCATAATCAGCATACCATGGACTCTCTTGAGAGCTCACTTTTATTGCAGCTAACTGTTCGTTAGGAAAACTATCATTCACAGGAATAGGGTCATCAGGGATATTTTCTAATCTAGACAGATTATCAGCAACAGGATTTTCAACACCCTTCCTATCCACAATATGCAAATCAAACTCTTGTAAAAGAAGCACCCATCTAATAAGCCTAGGCTTAGCATCTTTCTTTTCCATAAGGTACTTAATAGCAGCATGATCAATATGAATAGTAACTTTAGAATCAACAATATACTGCCTAAATTTATCACAAGCAAAAACTACAACTACGAATTCTTTCTCGGTGGTAGCATAATTCTTTTGAGCAGCATCAAGAGTTTTACTAGCATAATGAATAACATTTAACTTCTTATCTACACACTGTCCAAGAACATCAGCTACATCATAATTACTAGCATCACACATAATTTCAAATGGTAAATTCCAATCAGGTGGTTGAACAATAGGGGCATATATTAAAACCTTCTTTAAAATTTCAAAAGCTTCTTTACAATCTTCATCAAAAACAAATGGTACATCTTTTTGAAGAAGATTAGTAAGAGGTTTTGATATTTTAGAGAAATCTTTAATGAACCTTCTATAGAAACCAACATGACCAAGAATACTACAAATACCTTTAACATCCCTAGACAGGGCATCTTCTCAATAGCTTCAACTTTAGCTCTATCAACTTCAATGCCTCTTTCAGAGATTTTATGTCCAAGAACAATTCCTTCATTAACCATAAAATGGCATTTCTCCCAGTTAAGAACAAGATTAGTCTCCTCACATCTCTGCAAAACTTTATCAAGATTCTGCAAACAATTATCAAAAGAAGTTCCATAGACGGAGAAATCGTCCATGAATACTTCCACAATTTCTTCACAAAAACCATGAAAGATAGCATACATGCATCTTTGAAAAGTAGCAGGAGCATTACATAAACCAAAAGGCATACGTCTATAAGCATAGGTTCCATAAGGACAAGTGAAAGTTGTTTTCTCTTGATCAAGCTTTTTAACAGCAATTTGAGAAAACCCAGAATAACCATCAAGAAAGCAGAAATGAGTTCTCTTAGACAACCTTTCTAACATTTGATCAATAAAAGGCAAAGGATAATGATCTTTCTTAGTGACTTTGTTAACCTTCCTAAAATCAATGCACATCCTATAACCAACTACTACTCTTTGAGGAATAAGTTAATTGTTTTCATTTGGCACAACAGTCATCCCTCCTTTCTTAGGGACACAATGCATAGGACTAACCCATCTACTATCAGCAATAGGATAAATAATACCAGCGTCAATGAGTTTCAATACCTCATTTCTTACCACATCTTTCATCTTAGGATTTAAACGGCGTTGATGCTCAACACCTGGCTTTGCATAAGGTTCAATATTAATAGCATGCTGACATATAGTAGGAGAAATCCCTTTCAAATCATCAAGAGTATAACCAATAGCAGCTGTATGTTTCTTCAATATCCCCAATAATCTCTCCTCTTCTTTATCAGAAAGTTGAGAACTACTAATAACCTGATATAATTTCTTATCATCAATATGAGCATATTTAAGATTATCTGGTAAAGGCTTTAGATCAAAAACATGATCTTCCTTGGGTGGTAATGTTGTACCCAAGTTTTCCACATGTAAATTATGTTTCGGCATTGCTGGCTGATGTAGGAAATCTCATCAATTTCATTACTTTCTTCCATAAAGACATCACTTTCGTGGTATTCCATGTATTGCTGCAAAGGATTGTTAGGAGCAAGAGCAATAGCAGCCAATTGTTCAACTTTATAATTTTCGTTAGGCAGTTCAGCTTCATAAGGTGCTCTTTGTAAGAATTTTCTCCTTTTTACAATCAATAGCAACACCACAAGTATTTAAGAAAGGTCTACCAAATATTATAGGACAAGTATCACTAGCAGAAGTGCCTAGTACTAGAAAATCAGCAAGATACTTAGTTTTACCACACAAGACCTCCACATCTCTAACAATACCAATTGGAGAAATAGTTTCCCTATTAGCAAGTTGAATAATCACATCAATGTCTTCAATTTCACAAGATCCAGTTTCATGGATGATTTCTTTATAAAGCTCACAAGGAATGGCACTAGAACTAGCACCAATATCACGTAAACCATAATAACAATGATCACCTATCCTATCAGATAGCACAGGAACACTAGGTTTCCTAGATTTACTAGGATGAGAGACAATATCAGAAGCATCTTCACAAAATATAATGTGTCCCTCTTCTACATTTTCAGAAACAATGTCCTTTACTATTGCTGTTGTAGGTTCTACAGTTATTTGTTCCTCAGGTTCTAAAGGTTTCCTTGCACTTTTATTAACCACACTAGCTAACATAGAGTGTTGTTTTACCTTAGCAGGGAAAGGCATTTTCTCAATATAAGGTTCAGGCACAATAGAATCAACAGAATGAACTTCTATATCTCTAGCAGGAACACAATTAACAGTATCTTTATAAGGTGCATGGTACTTGTCCCGTTCCTTTTTAGGAATATCAAAATAAGAAGCAAAAGCCTTATATAAGTTTGCAACAACTTGAGAATCAAGACCATAAGCAATACTAACATTATGAAAATCATCAGAAGATATAAAGGTTTTAATGTATTCATAATCATAATTTATACCTGACTTTCTACCTTTGTCATTCTCCCATGCTTCAGTGTTTTCTTGAATAGGGTCAAGAAGATCCCATTTAGCTTCATCCTTCGTACGTGTAAATGATCCAGAACAAGAAGCATCCAATAAATCCTTATCATGAAGAGGAAGCATTGCATAGAAATTATTAATAACGATATTACTGGGAAGCTCATGAATGAGACATTTGAGCATTAGTAACTTCAATCTCCCCCATGCTTGGGAAATACTCTCTCCGTCATGAGGCCAAAAATTATATATATAATTCCGATCTCTATGGATTTCACTTGGAGGATAGAATTTAGAATAAAAGAGAGGTACAATTTCCTCCCATTCAATAGTCTGGTTATTTTTCAGCAGTTTGAACCATTCAGAGGCTCATCCTGTCAATGATATAGAGAATAATTTCCTCTTCACTTGGCTCATTGTAATACCTGCACACTTGAACAACTCGCATAATTCATGTAAAAAGAGCAAATGATCACCAGGATGGACATTTCCATCACCTGAATAGCAGTTATCCATAACATGTTTAACAATCTTTATAGGTATTTTATAGGGATCCATATCATCATGCAGTGGGTCACTTACTACCCTAGTAGTGGCAGCAGTTCCCGCAAATAGGGACTCAAAAGGAGTTCCAAACATAGTGTAATAAAGCAGTAAACAGAAATAAAAACAACAGTTACAACAGAAGCTTCCTTTATCAATTCCACTTCCTAATAGCGCTTCTCTCCCCGGCAACGGCGCCAGAAAATAGTCTTGATGACCCACAAGTATAGGGGGTGTATTGTAGTACTTTCGATAAATAAGAGTGTCTAACCCAACGAGGATCAGAAGGAGTTGACAAGCAGTTTCGATGAAGGAATAACTGTAAATACTGGAAAACAGATTTGTAGGGGTTTTTGATAGTGCAGATAAATAAAGTGCGAGTAAATAAAATGCAGTAGTAATAATTGCAGCGAGTGGCCCAATACTTTCTTCAGCAAAGGACAAGCCGATGAGTTTACTTATGATTAACAAACGTTCTCGAGGACACACAGGAGGTTTATGTCAAGTGCTTTTGTTCCATGCAGCTGAATAACTTTGGTGTTTTGATAAGTGTTGTGTGGGTGAATCTATGCTAATGTACCGTCCCATCCAAGACTAATATACATACTTGTGATTATACCCCTTGCAAGCATCCGCAACTACAAGAAAGTAATTAAGAAATAAATCTAACCACAGCTTTAAACTCCGGGATCTACGCTCCCTCGTGCAATGGTTTCCTAACAGGGGTTTAGGTTTCTGTCACTCCGGCAACCCCACAATTAGTAGCCAAATACACGATGCATTCCCCTAGGCCCATAAATGGTGAAGTATCATGTAGTCGACGTTCATATGACACCACTAGAAGAATAACACCACAACTTAAATATCAAACATTAATATTATTCCACATTACTTCACTACTAACAACTTGACTTCTCCCATGTCCTCAAGAATAGCACGAACTACTCACAACACATCATATGGATCATAATCAGAGGTGATATAATGGATGATAACAATCTGGTCATAAAGTGCAAACACCGATAAATCTCACAAGCATCAACTACTAACAAGTAATCCACACCGGGAGAGAGATCTAATGCAAAACAACGGTAGAGGCCCCTAATTGTTACATTGGGATGACGGTGGATGATGATATTGATGGTTCTGGTGGTGATGACAATGATGATGACGATCTTGATGATGCACGAAGCGATGGCGGTGACGATGGCGGTGATTCCCCCTCTCCGGAGAGGAATTTCCCCGGCAGATTTCTCCCTGCAAAAGAGCTTTTCTCTCTCGGGTGTTTTCCGCCCCGCAACGGCGGTGGAATAATTCTTCGAGGATGGAATGAGGCTTAGGGTTCCCTCGGGGCCAGGAGGGCCAAAGATGACCCCCGGAGGTAGGCCAGGGTGGCGCGGCCAGGAGGGAGGGCGCGCCACCCCTAGTTGTGGGCCCCTGGTGGCCCTCTCTGGCTGTCCTTGTGGCTGTGTTCCTCCTCAGGACTTTTAGGAAACCCTGGATGTCCCCCTTCTTCTTCTTCTTCTGATCTTCTGAAATATGGTATCTTGACGGTGCTTTTTCCATCAGATTTCCGGTTCCGGTGTTTATTCTCCAAAAATTATAAAACATGCAAAATAAGATAAAATAATATAAGAGATGCATCATAACATGAAATATATCGATTAATAATAGAAAATTATGATATAAAATAGTGATGAAAAATGAACGTGTCAGTGACCCTCTTCAAGATCACCCTCTACGACCAGATCTTCACCAACATCATCACCCACCGCCGCCAAGCTCCACTCATGACTATGATCTACATGACTTCGTGGATGGTGCTCGCCCACATCCAAGGCTTCCAAGGAAAAATGCGCGTCACCACCACAATGACCACCAAGAGCAAGACCCTTATCAAGAAGGTACCCATGACAATGATGCTAGTGGATGCCGTGAAGCATGCTACAAGAACTTCACCACAATGACCACCGGTGCCATCCTCCCCATCATGACCGCCAACGCTAAGCCAATGAGGATGACCCACATGACTTTCCACCTCCTCTCTTTGATGAAGACCCACATGAGCGCCCCCATCGACAATAACCAAGTGGGGATGCTCCACATGCAATTTCACTCCCTATCTTTGATGAAGACCCCAATGAGCGCCCCCATCGACAACAACCAAGTGGGGATGCTCCAGATGATATTTCACTCCCTATATTTGATGAAGACCCGCATGAGCGCCACTATCAACAACAAGCAAGTGAGGATGCTCCACATGGGCCTCTCACTAACTATCCTTGATGAGGACCCACATGAGCGACACCATAAACAACAAGCAAAGGAAGATGATCTACATAATCTTTCACCTCCCATCTTGGATGAAGAACCACATGAGCGACCCCATCAAGAACATGAAGACATCACTTTGAGTGCCCTTTGCCTCAATATTCCAAGGTTCAAGGGCCATGAGCATCATCATCCTCATGAGGAGTGGGAGCCTCCACCTCATCGCCACCAAGAATGTACTTTCTCGTCGCGCCCCGCCATCGACAATGATCAAGGCCAACCTCGCCATGGATATTATGATACTACTCCTTCATCAAGGCAAGAAGCGATAGGCACTTCACCACCAACAACGATCCACAACCTCCATCTGCGACACCCTTTGAGGAAGGACTATGGACTTCATGATCAAGCGCATGAGCAAGGCCTACCTCGCCATGGATGGCATGATCCTACTCCTTCATCAAGGCACGAGGCGAGATTCCCCTCACCACCAACAACAATCCACAACCTCCATGTGCAACATCCTATGAGGAAGGACTATGGACTTCATGATCAAGAGCATAAGAATCCTTCATCGCCACAAGCGCAACAACAACATCAAGAGTGCGAGGTTACTCCTCTAACGCCACAAGATCGGCATCACCATGAGCATGGGTGGAGTGATAGTAGGAGTGTGGATGCCCTAAAAAATACCTTGAAGACATATTGCGATGGCTCTGGTCAAAAGATCAACGTGGATAAGTCATCGGTCTTCTTTGGTAACCATTGCAGTGTTGAGATCAAGGATGGAGTGAAGGGGAGCCTTGAGGTTCAAAGTGAGATACTCACTGATTTCTACTTGGGTATGCCAACTTCGGTTGGGAGATCATCGAAGGCTACCTTCAGTTTCCTATATGACATGATCTGGAAACGGCTTGATGGAGTAACAGATCGGCCTATGTCGAGGGCAGGCAAGGAGACTTTTCTGAAAGTGGTGATCCAAGCCATCCCTACGTACGTTATGAGTTGCTTCCAACTCCCAGTCTCGACGTGTGAAAAAATCAGATCAGCCATTGCTAACCAATGGTGGGTGTCGAGGATGGAAATAAAAAACTACATTGGAGATCATGGGACTGGTTATCTACACCAAAAACTCTCGGTGGCATGGGCTTTCATGACCTCAATCTGTTCAACCAGACAATGCTCGGCCAGCAGGGGTGGAGATTATTGACGGAGCCATCATCTCTTTGTGCCAGGGTACTAAAGGGAAGGTACTTCCCTCTCACCGATTTCTGGCATGCTCCGAAGCCCAGGTCCTCTTCGTTTACGTGGAGGAGCATTTTGTTTGGTCGTGACCTGCTCTCCGGGGTGTTCAGTGGGGGATTGGTAACGGAAGGACGATCAAGATCATGTCTGATCACTGGATACCGGATAAGCCCCCATACATGTTACGACCTCTGAAAGATTTCCTTGATGGTGCGACTGTCAGCTGCTTGATTGATGAACAAACTGGGTCTTGGGCGTCAGAGTCCGTCTATGCTGCCTTTGATCGAGAGACAGCAGACCGGATCATGCAGTTACAGACTTGCAGGCATGGGGGGGGGGGGTTGACTTTGTTCGCTGGCCACACACGAGGACCGGGATATATTTCTGTACGGTCAGCCTACAACCTTGCCAGATCATCCAAGTTCTTTCTTTCTCGAAGTGTCAAAGGTAGAGGCATGTCCTCTTCGGCGACCTGCGAGGAACAAAAATGGAAAATGATTTGGAAGATCACTGCACCTGGGAAGATGAAGATTCACCTGTGGAGGTTTGTGCATGATTGTCTCCCAATTGGGGTACAACTTCGCAAACGACAAATCCCTACCAGTGAACTGTGTATTTTTTGCGGCAGGGAGGAGGATGTGGAACACTCCTTTCTGCAGTGCCCTTTTGCCAAGGAGGTGTGGCGCTTGGTGAAGAAATATTTGGAATCCAACATCAGCGCCATGATTTTAGGTCTCCAAAGACCTGGGTGTTCGACTTCCTTTCCAGGGCGACTGAGCTACAAGCCACTGTGCTGACAGTTAGCCTTTGGCATATATGGGAAGCAAGGAACGATGCGAGGAATAATCATGGAGTCCATGAACCGAAACGCTCAAGTACACTGATCATGGCTTATGTTGACATGATTGTTCAACACTGCTTCAAAACAAAACCTGGCAACATGCGTGTGTCCAAGGAGCATCTGAAATGGATACCGCCGCCACCAGGAGAGGTTATGGTCAACGTTGACGCGGCGTTGTTTACTGAGCAACGTCGGATGGCCATGGGGGCAGTGTTCCGAGATCATCATGGAAACTGTTTGGCTGTAGCTAGCCAACCCATGTTGGGTTTCACGAGTCCAGAACTTGCAGAGGCACTTGCGTTGCGCCAAGCGATGTCCATTGCAATAGCCAGGGGCTTCGAGCGGATTATCGTGGCTTCTGACTGTCTCTCTCTCATTCAGCGTTTGAACTCCAAGAATCTGAATCGCTCTCTGGTGGGATCAGTGGTGAGAGATGTCAGGCATGTGGCTCTACAACTTTCATCGGCGTCCTTTCGTCATGTTAGGCGAACCACCATTTGAAGCGGCTCACATTTTTAGCAAAGATCAGCTCAGGCTTTATTTCTGATTCTGCCCCCGGTCTATATACGGGATACTCTTTGTATTATGTGATCAAGGGCTAAGTTATCTCATAAAAAAAAACCTCGCTAGACCTAGATCTCGTAAAAGTATACCACACCAGATCTCGCCCTCGTCCAATCTCCGCACACACCTCCGCCGCCAACCTCGCGTCACGTGTGGATCTCTTCGTCCCCGTCCGGTTTGATCGAAAGATATCTCTCGTCAACGGCGAGGACAGGTTCAGAGGAAGGGCCTTGTAAGCTTGCAATCATGAGCGGCTGTCGTTTTTTTTTTTTGAATGGTCACCGGGGGAGGGAGAAAACCCTCCACCTGAATATTCATTTTTTGCCTATAAGGCTTTGCAGCCTATTACAAGATGGGTTCAAGTGAACCAGAATTTTACAGGGAGAACTGGAGGAGAGACAAAAGAAAAGAACACACCAACACACATAAAAGGGACATGAACACTTGAACACCACTAAGTCCTACGAGCACGACGACCATCGCCAGGAGACAACACACATGCACTGGACTGAGGAGTGCCACTGGATGCCATCGAAGGGTATCACAATACCGAGACCTTGCCAATGCACCACCGCCCAAACACAAGCGTTCATCCACGAGTTGGCGGACCGGAGCGAAAACGGTCAACGAGTGTCCTCGGCTTTGTCGAAGGGCCTTGCTCCGCCGAGACGACATTGCAGACACGAAACTCGCCGGCAACATTTGCCATCACTGCGAGGAGTTTCTCCAAGGCCTTCGAAGGGCATTACAAGACCGAGATTCCACAGACTTCACGAACCTTGACCAGAAGCTCTGCCATATGGACAACAAGCATTTGCGGGGAGGAAGAGCACTTACGACGTCGAAGGGGACCGATCAACCGAGACCGCACCAATATCACGAAGCTCACACAAGGGCAGTGGCTATCCCCGTCAAACGGGGGCCAAGCTTGCACGACCAGCAGCAAAAGCCAAGTGCCGCCATACCAGCTTTCACAGCATACCAAGAAGAAAGGAAGGGGAGGCACTCCAAGGCAGCACTGCGAGGCCCAACGCCTCGCCGCCAAATAGACCCCAAACAACAACCACAAAAGCACGTGCACTAGCCGGGGGAGCAGCGAGGTTCCATCGTGACGCCTTCAAGAAGGAAGAACGACGCCAGAGGCGCCGTCGTCGCTAAGCTTTCGCCCGGAACCACCGCAGTGACGGGAGGTGCATCTCACATACCACGTCCCAAGGATGAGAGCATGGATTTCTTCAAGAGACGCACCTCGAGACATCCCGTAAACACTGCTGTGCTGCATGTGAGGTCTTGGAGCACCATCACCAAAACGGCAACCAGCCGGCCCAGCAGCAGCTCGGCAGCACCGGAGCTAGCCACGGAGACAACCTTGCTGCCGCCGAGCAGAAATGGGCGCGGCCCGCAGAACCCAGATCGGGCCCGCACGGCCCAGATCGAGCCCGAACGCGCGGCGCCAGCTCGCCGCAGATTAGCCTCCGCACCAGAGGGCCGGCCGCACCACAGCGCCACCGGCACCAAGAAGAACAGGACGACCACCGCCGACGCAGCCACATCTCGGGACCATGGACACAGTGACTGAAACGGGAACGGCCCGCCGCCGCCCGCGCCGCACGGGCTTTGCCCGGCGACGCTCGCCGGCGGCGGCGAGGGGAGGGGCGTGGGAGGTGACCGGCGGCTGGGCTGGGTGGGGGCGCCCCGGTGCCGCCCAGGAGCAGCACGGGAGCGGAGCTCCGGCCGTCGTTTTCTGAATCTGCTGGTGACAAACGGCCATAGAAGCATGTTTTCGCTGAGCCGCTTTGACCTGTCGCGCAACCAGTTCTTCTATACCAAACCGGAGGAAGTAGCGTCTCGTGGTCGTGATCTGCTCCTACGAAGTCCAAGTGATGTGGAGAAAAGAAATTTCTTGAACAAGCGCAGGAAGAAGAAACAGAATCTGGCAGAGAAGGTAACCACCTTTCAGCTCCCGGCACCACTCCTGAGCATGCGACCGTCTTCATGCTTGACAGCGCCTTTGTGGCAGCAAGAGCAGTTGCAGTGCTTCTCTCTTTCCGATAGCAAAATCTTGTTTGCGGATTCGTGCGGACGCATGTTCAGCTATGACACCGACTTGGGCTGCGTCTTAACCATGCCCAGCTTCAAGGCTCCCAAGGAGGCTCCAATATCTTTCTCCATCTCCCTTGAGGAGCCTGGTGACAGCATTTACATCATCGAGCGGATCATCCGTCCAGAAGGGAGCTCCCCATTCGAGGCCTTTGTCAGCGAGCGCTGCAATATGCTGCACCCATGGAGGAACTGGCAATGTATATCACTCCCACCGCCACCCTACGTTTTGGAGCAAGGCTATAAAGCTCCCTTGTCGCCCATCTTGGCTTCTGCGGTGGTTGACAACCGGTTCATCTGCATCTCCACATTGGGTGTTGGTACCTACTGCTTTGACACGGTGAGCCACACTTGGAGCCGGGCTGGTGACTGGCTGCTGCCCTTCCGTGGCATGGCAGAGTATGTCCCGGAGCTCAACCTCTGGTTTGGCGCCTCAGCCCATAATAATCTTCTCCCTAGCGCTGCTGATCTCTCCGCAGTCGTCAGTGGGCAGCAGCCAGAGCAGATTTTGGTCTGGGAGGATACTGACCTGCCGGAAGATTGGTTCACTTGCTTTGCTCCGGCAATCATAGTCAGCCTTGGTTCCGGCAGGTTTTGCATTGCCAGGTCCTTTCAAAATATGGTGCCTAGCAAAGTTGATGTGGACGTGCTACTTCCCAAGAACATGTTTGCTGTTCTTAGTGGTCTTGAGGTGTTACCCGGCAAGGGGAAGAAGCGCAATGGGAAGATACACAGGCTTCGCATGGTTAAGCACAAGTCCAGACGTTTTAACTGGTCTCACACCGGTTCAATAGCGTCTTTGCTCTGAACTTGTTGTCCATCTATTTCTCTGTACTAAGGCTGGTGCCAATGCACCACACACACTCTCACCGGCTATAGCCCCGCCACGTCACCTTTTTTCACCACTCTCACGCCACTCTCACGCCACTCTCACGGCACGGTGCCAGTGCACGGGCTATAGCCCGGGCTATAGCTTCTCTCTCTGCCACATCAGCTTTTCTCTCTCCTCCACGTCAACATTTATTTTGAAGATTAAAAACATTGCAAATAATAGAAGAAATTATTTTATTCAACTAAAATTGTACCGATTACATAATAATAAATAAAAATTACATAAAAATGAAAAAAATTACATAATCTAGTTTTGAGCCCACACATGCTCAATCAAATCCTGCTGGAGCTGTGTATACATCGGCGAGTCCTGCATTTCGTTGTCCATCTGAATCTTTGCTGCTAGGCTTGGTGGTGCATTGGTATGTATTGGAGGGCCGACAGTGCTCGCAACTGTCTCGGAGATGTTCTCCAAATTGGTACCACGCTCATCGTCGATGATCATGTTGTGCAGAATGACACATGCACGCATGATCAACCCAAGAGTGCACCTGGAGTAGGAGCGTCCGGGAACTGCTAAAATGTTGAACCTAGACTTCAGCACTCCAAATGCACACTCCACATCTTTGCGCCAACACGATTGAGCAGCAGTGAAGACACGTTGCTTTTCACTTTGTGGAAGAGTAACACCCTTCATGAACACCGGCCAGGAGGGGTAGATGCCGTCGGCAAGGTAGTAACCCCTGTTGTACTGGTGTCCATTCACCGTGAAGTTCACTATGGGTGCTTCTCCTCTAAGCACATCCGTGAACAATGGCGACTGATTCAGCACATTGATGTCGTTGTTGGACCCGGCGACTCCAAAAAAAGCATGCCAGATCCAACGATCATACGACGCAACGGCTTCTAAGATTATGGTAGGGTGTTTGATGTCTCCCCTTGTGAACTGACCGGCATGCGCAACTGGGCAGTTCCTCCACTGCCAATGCATGCAATCTATGCTCCCTAGCATGCCCGGAAAGCCGCGCTCCTCGGCTTTCGCTAACAGACGCTGAGTATCCGCGACGTTAGGTCGACGGCAAAACTCTTCCCCGTAACAGTCGATGATGCCCTCACAGAATTCATCTAGACAGTCTGACGAAGTTTGTCTAGCTAACTTAAGCCACTCATCTATCGTATCAGCACCGGATCCATAAGCTAACAGACGCAACGCCGCAGTACACTTTTGTAGCGGAGAAAAACCAGCACGGTCCAGAGCATCATATCTTTGGGTGAAAGCCGGAGAGTATTCACCCAATCTATCGACAATGCGTAGGAAAAGGGATCGCCTTATCCGATACCTTCGCCGGAAGAAGCTCGGAGGATAAGCGCAGTTGGTGGCGAAGTAGTCGTCGTAGAGCCGCTCGTGGGCGCCAACACGATCACACCTGATGAACTCTCGATGGCGTCGCGGCGGTCTTGGCACCGCTTGGATCGCCGCCTCGTACTCGGCCTCCATTGCGGCCTGCATTGCGGCGAGCATCTCACCCTCCACTCCGTCGCTCGAATCGCTGCTGCTTGACGAAGACATGGCGTCGAGAGGGTGGAAATGAAGAGTAGAGAGGATGAATTTGGTGTGGAATGAGTGCAGCATATGAGGGGGTATTTATAGGAGGGATCAGCTGAAAATTTCAATTTTTTCGAATTTTTTTTCCAATTTTTTTGACAGCAACGGTAACCCCCAACGGCTAGCTGACGTGGACCAATAGGGGGGCGCCACGTCAGCTAGTCGTTGCCCCCAAACGGCTAGCCACTCTCGCCCCCCTCTCGCCCGGCCCGGCCCAACGCGCCGCCCCACCTATTGCCCTCTCGCCCCCCCCTCTCGCCCCGGGCCCCCGCTATCGCCCCGCCTATGCGGGCGGTAAGCCGGGCGGTACCGCCCTGTCGACGGGCGACCCCGCCGTCACCCGGCGCCTCCCTCCCGCCCCCCTACTCGCCTCCTCTCGCCCGGGTCGGGGCGATAAGCCCCCCTCCCACCCGCTGTGTCGCCCGCAATGGCACCGGCCTAAGATTCTCGGCCTACGAGGTGTTGGCAAGGGCAAGGGCAAGTGCAATTGAAGTAACAGTGGCAGTGACAGAGGCGAGTGTAAGAGCAATGGGAAGATACACAGGCTTCACATGGTTAAGCACAAGTCCAGACAGATAAAATATTTCCATAAAACAATCGATTAATGACCAGGAAAAATATGTCAAAGAGTAAAATCTTACAAGACAGCGCAGAATAATGAAAATTGGACATTAGTAATTTTCTGCTCTCTCAAACAGAGATTCTGAATGTTATTTTCTGTGTAATTTCTCTCAGGTCATGCCGGTTATGATACTTTTCCTGATACTATTAAATAAAATTCAGCATATAACTCATAAGTTTCTTCCATGGATGAACATAGCATTTTCAGAAAGGTCATTAGCAAATTTTAAGGCATTTATCCTTCTCCGGTACTCTCTGCTTGATTAAAAACAATTTTTAGACGAACTGGTGCATAATTTATTACGCTTAGTTCAACTAACCACACCACAAGACAAATTCATCAAAGGATCCGAAGCAGGCCCCTGATCTAATAGTGGAATTAGCAGAAATTATGCAATGCAGGGCTAACCAAAGATGCAAAAGAAAATGGCTGAACCGATGGGTCATTAAAAATTGGAACACTTAAAAGGCTCATAGAGTATACCACTGACAGCTATTCCCCCCATTTCAAAATAGATGAATTCCATTTGTCCAAATATAGATGTATGTAGTGCATGTATATTTGGGCAAATGGAAGTCATGTATTTTGGAATGGGGGAGTAACAGGGCACGGCATGGCCTGATACTTACACATGGGATTAAGGGCATCTCCAGCCGTTGCGCCCCCAGGGCCCAAAACGCAACCGTTTTGGGGCCGCCGCGGCGCCAAACGGCGCTAATCTGGAACCTGGGGGGCAGGCTTCCCAGTCGCCCCCCGAGCCCAAGTTTCGGCCCAAAAAACTCTCGATTTGAAACTCGGCGCATTTTGTTGATTTCAGGCAAAGTTCGTACAATTTCGACGCAAATTTAAACTAAAACGCAAATTTAAACTAAAATAACCTAAACTACTGAAGCCCCAGGCGCTCAGCGATGGCCTGGCTGTAGTCGACGTCGTCGTCGTCGGGGCCGTCGCCGTCACGCCTGCTCGGTCCCTGTCCAGGGTCGCCGCAGCCAGTGTTGCTCGGCCCCGCGCCGGAGTCGCCCCAGCTGCTCACCGCGAGGGCTCGCTGGTACTCGACCTCCTCGTCGGAGTCGGGGTCGAGCACGACGTAGGCGACGTCCTTCGTCGGCGGCGGGGGAGGGATGCAGCGGCGGGCCGCGTTGGCGGCAGCCTCGTGGTCGCGAGCCGCCTTGCGCTGCTCGGCCTCAACGAGCAGGCGGCGCTGGAGCTCCAGCTCCTCGGCGGTGCTCTCCCGCAGGCTCCAGTCCGCGGCGACGTCGTCGGCGACGGGCTGGAGCGTGTTGCGGGACAGCTCCTCGGCGACCTTCAGGTCAGGCCACTCCTCGTCGTCCTCGTCCTCGGTCGTCTCCGTCTCCGGACGGACCGCGCGTTCGAAGCCGGTGTCCTGTCGCTGGCGTGGCTCGCCGATGCGCAGGGCGCCGCCGCTGCGCCTGGGGACAGGCGCGCCGGAATTCTGAAGAGGGGGGGGGGGGTGAGAGAGAGAGATTGGGCGCCGGAGGAGCTCGAGGTGGCCGACGACGAGCCGCCGCCCATCCGCCGCGCATCCCTCGAGGAGTTTTGCTGGGGCGGCATCTCCAGTCGCAGCGCGTTGCCGGCGTGGATGTAGTCCAACACCCACTCGAGAGTGCGGTGATGGCCTCCCCACCAGCGCCTGCGCCCGTGGCCATTGGCGCGGCCCTCGACGGGGCCGTTGTCGCCCAAGGAGGCGAGCTTCCTGTCGTGGCGCCGCTGGAGTTCTTGACACCATAAGCCGTCCTGGCCGTGCGGCCTCCAATGGAGCCGCGCGGCCTCGTCCGCCGGTAGGCCTTGGCGCACCTCGGCGATGGCCTGCCGGAACTCCGCATCCGTTGACGGGACCGGAGGCACGGGCACCCCGCCCGTGCTGAGGGCCCAGCGTGGCTGCCCGCCGCTAGAGCTCGGGAGGCGCATGTCCGGCGGGCACGGGTAGCCCGCGCGGTACAGCGCCAACACCTCGCTCCGACGAAGGTGGCGGCGGATCCAGCCGTTGGTGGCGGCGGCGCTGTCGTAGTTCGCCATTTGCGTGGAGGAAGGAGAACACGGGGAGAGAGAGGAGAGTGCCGAGGAAGGAGAGAGCAGCGAGGTGGAAGAATGGGGCGGGGCGACGAGCGGCGGTGGCCTTTTGTAGCCTGCCGGGCATTTACTGCGCGCGCGTCCCCTCGCTGCCGCCCGCCACGCCATTACGCCGACAGCCTTTGAACGGGCGCATGCACTGGGCGGCCGCCACGCCATAAACGCTGGCAGCTTTTGACCGACGCGGGAGCCGAGAAGATGATCACGGGGGGGGGGGGGGGGGGTTCTGTTCCCGCGTTTTTTCGGCGCGTCACTGACAGAGCTGGCCCGCGCGTGCTGCCGCGCAGTTTCGCCCGGCCTGGGTGCCGCGGCGTGAAATAGCGCCGAAACGACGCTATTTGGGCTTCTGGGGGGCCGACTGGTGAGGAAACGGCGCTATTCGCCGCTTCCGGCGCTAAAAAGGCCGCCTGGGGGGCTCGGGGGGGGGGGGGGGGGGCGGGGGCGACTGGAGATGCCCTAAGCGGTTCATCTAACAAACTGAGAGCTTCACCTAAAACACAATTCGGGCAAGGAGCAAGCGCCAGAAGCTGTAGCTGCACCTTCCTCTCCGCGCTCACCTTCTAAAGCCAAATAAAATTTCAGTAGCCATCAACTACAATAGGATGTTTGTTTATGAACACAGTAGACATCTATGTATCGAGTATTGTAAGCATCCAAATTATGCAGAATTCCTGACAATCCGGGCGACCGAGACGGGACACGCATGTCGCGGCGGCTGACTTTGGCCCCCGACGATCTATCGCTGGCCGGCTCTCCCTCGTCGGAGGGATCTCGGTTTGGTCTTCTGTCAATAGGGGAGCAGGTTGGTGAGGGCTCGGAAGGGATTCTGGCGGCGGAAGCTACGACGTTGAGGGCGGCTGAGGAGGTCTTCTCTGAAGATCGGGCCGTTTCCATATCGTACATGCGGCGTGAAGGGAAATCGGACGCGAAGGTCGCCGCCGAGTTCTTTTCGAAGGCTGGATACCCTACTCGAAGAGGACCGGTTTTGGGAGAGGCCTTCAAGCGCAGGTGAGGGTCCTTCTGTGTGCAGGTCCGATGCTGGGAGATTGACAGAAGATGGCGCTTCTCCGGTGGCACCTTCCCCCTCCGGTGGATAGTCGCCGGTGAGAATCCTCGTACTCAGGCCGGGGATTCGCATGGGGTGGCGAGGACCGGTGCCTCGTCCATGGATCACCCCGCCGCCCTGTCTAGGGGACTTCCTCCCGGTCGACTTCAAGGCGTTGGACGTCGTTCATGGCGATGGGCGACGCGCCGGGCGTGATCCGGAAGGCGCAGATCACAGCGGTGTCGTCGCAGTTCAAATGAAGAGACCTCGTCCAGTGGGTCCGCGCCGAGTGTAGTTGGGCCCATACCAAAGCCTTGGGCCTACCCGCAGGTGGCGTTCGAGAGGCTCTGGTCGGCGTCTACAGTCTCTTCTTCGACTCGGATCAAGACGAAACCTAAAACAAGTATGGGAGTGCAGCCACCCTCGTTTTGTTCCTCGACACAAGCGGCGACGGCGGCTTCATCGACCTCCAGCCATCTATCTCTCCTCGCGCGCCGTCATCGACACCACCTACTAGCGCCAGGAGGTCTTTTGCGGAGGTCCTAGCCTCACCGCAGAGGATGGCGGCTCCAAAACGACCGGGTGGCCAGCCTGGGCCGAGGAAGCCAGGTCCGTTGCCGGGTAGACGCGGGAGAGGCGCATGCCTTGGTGGAGCGGCCACGGTGGGGAGGCCTTCGGCAGGGCCACGCATGGTTCTGTGCCCGTGCCTGCTGGTAGGGGGCGCAAGTGGTGGCGGGTGTGGGCATGCCCGCATCTATTGGATGGCGCTCAACGCGACATCCAGTGTTGCTTCTTCCGGCACGGGTTTTGCTGTTGGTACCGCGTCGACAAGAGGGGCTGCGAAAAGAAAGAATACGAAGAAGAAGGTGGCGCCGGCTGCTATGGTTGCTGGCTCTTCGCACGGGACTGGTTCGAGTGCGGGGCTGCTTTTGGCATTGCCAGTATCACCGGTTGAACAGCTGGTGCAACACACCTCTGGTCCTGGAAGTGTTGATGTTGCTATGGCTCAAACTGTTAAAAGGACGAGATGCTGGAAGTGCGAGGTTGACACGCATGCCACTAAGGATTGTCCGGTTGAGCACTATTTCTATGCATATGTGATAACAATTAACATCTGCTAAAGAAGTGTCCTACTCTGGAACTTCCGAAGCCGTCAGTGTTTATCGCAGGGATTGGCAGTAAGCACACGATGTTCTCGCAGTTCCCGGACAGCCTGTTCAAGGACATTATGGATTCATCTGATGGACCTCTTGCTTTGGTAACGGTACAGGGCACTGCTGCTACGGCTAAGCAGGTTGAGGTGACGGTTGCTCGTATGACTTCTAGACCGAGGTGGAGATGGGAGGCGTTGGCTTGTGGTGATAATGCTTTCAAGGTGGCGTTCTCGTCTATGGCTGAGTTGGAGAGGTTTGATGTATGGATTTTGGTGTGCCGACTCAATCAACGCGGTTGCCGTTTAGCAAATGGAAGCCTGTGGAGATTGAGCATAAGCTAGTCCTTCATCTGACCTGGGTTCATGTGGATGGCGTACCACATTCTTTGAGACACTTCCGAAGGCAGTGGGCGGTCGGATCTCTGATTGGCAATACTTTGGACGTGGATTTGTTGGCTATCTGTCGCAGAGGTATTGTTCGTATCCGGATGGCTTTGTCTGATGATGAGTTGTTCCACGAGGAGGATGAGGTGGGGCCTTACATTAACACGGATGGTGTGTTGAGGCTCAAAGGATATGCGTTCACTTTTCGCCCAGAGCCTGAGGACTATGAGCCCGAGCCTGATTTTGTGCCATTTATATGGGATCATAAGGTTCAGACAGAGTCGGCTGCTGGAGGAGTGGGGGGACCGGATGCGGTTGATGCTGGTCTTGGTGATGTAGAGGGTCAGAGGGAGGACCCACGAGGATGGCGATAGACCCATATCCTAGTGGGGGTCATGTCCGTACTCAGGCTTTGGAGCTCCTGAAGAATTACGCACTAACACCAATTAATCTGTCTCCTAAAACTCCTCGAGGGAAGGAAATTGTAAGTGATTTTGTGTCTTCAGGTCGGCCATTGCGTTGTTCTCAGCCGCGGGGAATCGCCCCGTCTTCGAGATCATCGTCGGACAGTCAGTGGGACGCCGGCGGTTCTTCATCGACAACGTCGTCACGCGGTGCCTAGATTCTTGCCGCACGCGTGGAGGATACTGCTCGGGGTGGGCAGGGCGGCAACCAGCTTCTTGTCGCCCGCGCGGGCAATCAGGTGGAGATGGAGGGCCTGGTCGGTGGGCTGGCGACGACATGTGTTGGCCGGGCGGGGAGCGGCTGCCTCCCTCCCACGCTCATGTCAACTGCGCGCCACCAGGTGAAGTTGGGCCGGCTAATGGGCTAGCTTTCAACTGTGCTGCCGCTGGGCGGTCCGTGGTGACAGACAGTCTTGGACTGGGCGATGCACAACAGCCTGTTGCCCAGGCGTTCACTGCTGTTGTGTCGCCGTTGTCGGGCTCGGACAACGGGCCGTTGGCGCGTGCGGAGGCGGTGGATGCGACACTTGGTGGGATGATGCCACCGGCTGAGCCGTCGCCTAGTGAGAGCGGAGCCTTGGGCGTCGATAACACTGTGGTCGGAGGGAGGGCATCTTCTCCGCCTTTGCCTCCCTCTGGCGTGTCGTTGGGCTCGAGGCGGAAGATGCAGCCTAAGGAGCGGCCGGGGCATAGTGCACGTCACCTCGTCGCGACGAATGGTTCTTCATCGACTAACGAGGACGCCCTGTCTAAGGCTATGCGCCGGAAGGCGGCGATGTTTTCGTCTGCGCCTTTGGGTACGTCTTCCGCGCAGAAATCTTTTCTTTGTTTTTCAAATGCCAAATTATCATCTAGTTTAGGTGTCGTTGGTGTTTCTTTAGAAAGAAATGATAGTGAGATCACGTTGTCATCTAATGCGTTGAAGCATATGGAGTATGACCGTCTTAAGGTCAAACCGAGTGCTTCGACGAGGGCTGGCATACCCCATATGGATGATGATCCAGCGAATGCCACTTCAGATGGACAACTTTTATCTCATTTTGTGGGGAAAGTGACCGAGGTGGGAATGGATGAGGACTAGCTAGGATCTTTAGTGGATCTCTATGCCTCCGGCGGGAAATCAAAATGCGCTAAGGGTAAGAGAAAAGTATCACCGCGGAAATCTGTGAGATCGCCAAAAAACCCAAATGTTTCCCGATGAATGGCTTATTCACTAATAGTAGAGGTCTTGGTGACTTGGCTCAACACTTGAATATTGCTCAATACGTCAGAGATCATAATTTGGAGTTTGTGGCTATTTTCGAATCAGGTAGGAGAGATTTTCCAGTCAGTGTTCTAAATCACCTTTTAGGGGGGTTTGGACTTCACCTGGCACTCTATTCCTCCTCACGGTTGGTCGGGTGGCATCTTACTTGGCGTAAAATCAGATTCCATAGACGTGTTACAACTGTCATATGGTGATTTTCTTATAAAATTACACCTCCGTAACCGGGTTGAAAACTTTATTTTGACTTTGGTTGCTGTGTATGGCGCTGCCCAGGAAGAGTTTAAGGAGGCTTTTCTCCGTGAATTGGTGAACTTTGCTAATGAAAATCCATACCCTATAGTAATAGGGGGTGATTTTAATATGCTGAGATTTCCACACGAGATGAGTAGGGGCGGTTCGATGGTCATTGGCCTTTTTTGTTCAATGTTGTCATTGATAGCTTGGATTTTAGAGAGGTGTATATGACTGGAAGACAGTTCACTTGGGGAAATAGTCTCCCAGAGCCTACATATGAAAAACTATACCGCGTGCTAATGAGTACCGACTGGGAGGAAAAAATCTCATTGGTAACAGTACGCGCTCTGGAGCGTATTGAGGATTTATCAGACCATGCCCCATTCCTGCTTTCAACTGGCATGACGAAACCACATGCACACTCCCAGTTTAAATTTGAACTTGGATGGTTGTTGCGTGGGGGATTTGACGAGCTAGTAAAGCCATTTTGGGCAAGACCAGTGGTAGGTGACAGCCCAATCCGAAGGTGGAATAACAAGATGCGCAATGTGCGTAAATAACTTCGGGGATGAGCGAGACATACCACGGGGATGTTGAAAAAAAGAGAAAGAGCGTGTGTGCTCCATTATCGATGAGCTCGATCTGATCGCTGAGACTAGGTTGCTAACTTCGCAAGAGATTGAACTTAAAAGTCAATCTAACGCAAAGGTAGCACAAATATTGCGAGAAGAGGAACTGAAATGGTACCAAAGATCAAAGGCCCAATTCATTCTTGAAGGTGATTCGAATAACGGATATTTCCATAATGTCACCAATGGAAGGCATAGGAAAAAAAGGATTCATTCACTTCACCAGGATGAAGGCCTGATCGAGGGACAGGATCAGCTAAGGGCCTATATTACAAAGTTTTATAAAGGTCTGTTTGGGGCTCCTGAAGTAAGTAATATTACTCTGGACGAGTCACGTACATATGATATCACCCAATTCTCTCATGAGGAAAATGCGTTTCTTAAAGCTCCCTTCACAGAAGAGGAGATCAAGAAAGCGGTGTTTCAAATGGAGCATAATAAGCCACCAGGTCCAGATGGATGTCAAGCAGAGTTCTACCAACATTTCTGGGAGCACATTAAAAATGACCTCATAGAGATGTTTGGTTGCTTACATACTGGACATCTAGAGATATACCGCCTTAATTTTGGGGAAATCTTTTTGTTACCTAAGGTTTTAGAGGCAGAAAGGATACAAGAGTATAGACCAATATGCCTCCTAAATGTTAGTTTCAAAATCTTTACGGAAGTTGCAACCATTCGGTTAAACTCCGTAGCAGATCATGTGGTAAAACCTACGCAAACGGCATTTATGTAAGGTAGGAATATCCTTGACGGGGTCGTGATACTACACGAAACTATACATGAGATGCATACGAAAAAACTAAATGGTGTGATTTTAAAAATAGACTTTGAAAAGGCCTATGATAAGGTGAACTGGAAGTTTCTCCAACAGACTCTAAGAATGAAAGGATTCTCAGAAGAGTGGCGTGCCCTAGCTCGCAGTTATATTTCTGGAGGTAGCATTGCCATTAAAGTCAACGACGATGTTGGCCGTTACTTTCAGAATAAAAAAGTCTTAAGACTAGGTGATCCGCTTTAGCCCATATTGTTTAATATTATGGCTGATATGTTAGCGGTTATGATTGAAAGGGTCAAAGAGAGTGGCCAGATTGAGGGGGTAATCCCACATCTTGTTGATGGGGGACTGTCCATCCTTCAGTATGCAGATGATACGATTCTATTTATGGAACATGATTTGGATAAAGCTGCAAAACTGAAATTAATGCTTTCGGTGTTTGAATAACTGTCCCGATTAAAAATTAACTTTCATAAAAGTGAATTGTTCTGCTTTGGCGAAGCCCAGGATGCGGTTGCTCAATATACCGAGTTGTTCGGATGCGAGCAAAGTCAATTTCCTATTAAGTATTTGGGTATACCAATACATTACAGGAGATTGACTAATGCAGAATGGAGCCAAGTCGAATAACGCTTGTAGAAAAGGCTAACTAATTGGTAAGGAAAATTACAGTCCCTTGGGGGAAGATTGGTTCTCATTAATTCGGTACTATCTAATATTATATTGTATATGATATCATTCTGTCAGCTTCCTAAAGGAGTCTTAAAAAAATTGGATTATTTCCCATCAAGATTCTTTTGGCAAGAGGACAGTGAGAAAAAGAAGTATCGACGGGCCAGATGGTATGTAGTTTGTAGACCAAAAGACCAGGGGGTATGGGTATCCATGACCTAAAATCAAGAAATCAGCCCTACTAGGTAAATTGTTCAAATTACTAACCAAAGATGGCATGTGGCAGACGCTCCTTAAACCAAATACATCGGTTCGAAAGCAGTCTCACAAGTTACGTGAAAACCAGGTGATTCATACTTTTGGGCCGGCCTAATGGCGACTAAAAATCAATTTTTTCACTATGGGGTATTTAAGATTAAGGATGGATCACACATAAGGTTCTGGGAGGACAAATGGTTGGGTAACACCACACTCCGTGAACAATATCCGACACTATACAATATTGCGCGTCATAAGGATGATACACTGGCAACGGTCATGCAAACATCACCTCCAAATGTGACGTTCAGACGAGATCTCATTGGTCCACGACTGTTGTTGTCTTGGAACGCGCTGGTTCATAGGTTGACTATGGTCAACCTTACACCCGGTATGTATGAGTTTCGGTGGAAACTTACTAAGAACGGAATGTTCTCGGTGGATTCCATGTATACTGCTATGATCCAATCAGATATGTCTGTCGATATTTTTTAAAACATATGGCTCATGAAGGTACCACTGAAAATAGAGGTTTTTGCGTGGTATTTTTGTTGGGGGGGGGGGGGGGGGAGGGGTCATACTTACTAAGGATAATCTTGTCAAACGTAATTGGTATGGAAGTTCAAAGTGCGTTTCTTGTTCTCATGAGGAGACGATTAAGCATTTATTCTTTGATTGCTCTTTTGCGCGTTCTATATGGTCCGCTATCCATATGGCTTCGAATCTTTACCGGTCTATCTCCGCTGCGAATATTTTTGGCAACTGGTTAAACTGGTTGGACAAAAGATTCAAAAATATTATTAGGATATGAGCGCTAGCCGTTATATGGTCTCTCTGCCTTTGTAGAAATGACAAGATTTTCAGTGATAATTTTTTTCCCGTATGCAGGTTCTATTCCGATGCATAGATTTACTCCGTTCGTCGTCCATATTACAGCGGGAGGAGTCTCGAAGCCTTTTTACGGAGGCATGTGCACGGCTGGAACAGATGGCGAGGATATTTTTACCCCGCATGGATGACCGCTTGATCTACAGATATCAACTCCATAGCATCGACAGTCTACGTATACATGATTTGTTTATGCTTGTCGTCCTTTTGTTTACTCAGTTCCTGGATTTCGGCTGTGTGCGTTCTCAGAGTGCAGAGGCTGGGTGTAATGCTTAAATCTCTTAAGTAATAAAATCTCTTTATCAAAAAAAAATGTACAAAGTAGAACGGGTACCTTTTATGCATTGCACTTTCATCTCCAATCTGTATGGCACCATTAGGAGGATTCGGTCCAGCCCCGTAGAACCAAAATAAAGAGCAAAAGACACTGCAATTTGTGGAGGAACCAGGCAAAGAACAACTAATGAAAGCACTTGTACTCAGAACATGATTTGACAATTGTATTGCATAAAATGATTGGAAAACAACAGAAAAGTTTCATGCTAACTATAGAAAGAACACGGTGGTACCTCTGAATTACTACACAAGATACAAAACAGAATAGTTCATAGAAAATTTACACGTTGGAGAACACCGGTTGTGCACCAAATTCGGACCTTCTCTTGTTCCAACAACAACTACTGCTTGTAGTAGAACCATTTCAAGTTTATTTAAAACTTCAAAGATAAGTGAGGAAAGAAACATATCTTATACAAACCCGTGCAGTTGGTTCACACATGATTTAGAGAAAAAGCACAATCATATATACTTATCCTACTGGGGATCTCGGATTCAAGATAAGCACAATCACAAACCAGTGTCAGTTTGTTCATGCAAGATTTAAACTCGGTTACATCAGATGTTAATTAGTGGTCAATGATTATAAGTTACACAAAATGCATGAAGTTTCATTCCCCACGGTTGATTGATAGGGATTACCAGGTATATCCAGGAGGTGGCCTCGGTCCCGGCAGGCTGGGTCGAAGGTGTGGTGGTTGCGTGTCCTTGGTCGACGGCATAGCGGAGCGTTGTTGGTGTCCACAAGAATAGGTGCATCAGGGCCTTCCTAGCCAGGGGGGCGTCGGCCGACTAAGACGGCGGCGACGTATGAGCTCCGTTGCCAGAATCGAGCTCAGACATACGGGCCATGCCGCCGCCAATGGCCTCCTCTAGCCGCATTCGAGGTAGGAGGGGCATCGGCCATCCACTTCGGCATCTTCTGCAGATCCCTTCAAGGTCGCACGGTGTCCACTAACAAAGATCCAGCGGAAATGAATTCCTCTGCCTACGTCGACAGGGAGGAAGGGGCAGGAGCGACGTCGCGCCGCGGCGGGAAGGCAACGGAGGGACACGGTACTCGTGCAGGGGCCGGGGGAGCGGGAGGTCTCATTCTAGGTAGCGCGCAAACAGTAGAGGTCGAGGGCCTTCTGGCCGGCGGTGGGAGGCAGTGGAAGGACGGTGGTCGTGGACTCGTGGCATTGTGACAGAGCAGGAAGTGATGAGTGGGGAGAGGGTTTTTCTTTGACACTTGAGAGTCGTTTGATTGCTTTTATTTTTCTTTGAGATTGCGATCCTTTTTTGAAGAGGCGTGTCATATAAGGGTTAAAAAAGTTCTGTCATATATTTGATAGTTTTGAAGGTTTTTTTTTAAATAATATTTACAATTGAATCTATTGATACGTGGGTATGACGTTTAGGTATGGGTTGAAAAATATTTATTCTGGCAAGATTATTTTATGATTTTGGATATATTTTTATAGAATTATGAAGATTTCTTGCATATATTTTTATTGAATATGTTATTATTTGTATCATAATTGTTTTTGAATCGTGAATGTCCTCATGTGTTTTTTGGATGTTAAATTTTATGGAGTACTTCACGGGTAATATTTTATCCCATATTCCAGGTATACTAAGACAATATTTCTGTCCTAGAACAAGAAATTATTGATCGCATAAAGAGGGTATTTTGAATCATAAATAGTGGATAATGCTTCTTAGAACCTTTTTTCACCTATTGTTTTGAAGTGGTGCTGAATTGTAATATTTATGCAAATAATAACTATTATTTTTGTGCTTTATATATTTATAAGTGATGCAGCGTGTGTGGAGTATGTTGTTCCCACATCCTTACACAGTTTATATTTAGAGATAAAATTTATATTTCTATGATAATAAAAATATTAAAATAGAGGTGGGATTTAATAGACGTGCCTTGCACGTGCACATATACTAGTCGTTAAGGAGGAGAAGTTGCGAGAAGCGTAGAAAACGTAAACATGACCACAAGCATGGACAGTGTACGACTTGAAAGAACAATCTACAATAGTGCGTCGCAGGGCCTAACGAAACTATCCATGACAAAGACAGGGACAAACTTTTTTCCTGGCATGTTGGACCCAGACGGTAAATTGTCTCTAGCTCAACCGTGTCGGCGCCATAGTAGCCCAATGATCTCCCGGTACTGAGTAAGATTCTTCCATCCTTGGGGTTGATCGCTAGCGGTGTCGTCTCCTCAGATAAGTACTCCGAGGGAGGAAACCTGCGAGCTCTATACAGAGTCTCATGGACCATACCTTTTAAGATGATTGGTCACTCTTAAAAGGTATGAGACACATTATAGCAATCATATTTTCAGTTTATAACATTAAATAACATAGGACCATCATCTACAACATTATCATATAAATTTTCTAAACAAACTTCCTCATTATCATGCATATCAATACTTGGAATAAATATAGGATTAGCGTAAGATTTATCAAAGTAGCATGGATTATCATAAATAATAGTAGCAATATTATTCTCACAAGTTTCATTCATATTAGTATCAAGATCACAAGTATAGCAAGTATCATATTAATCAGAAATGGATATTTCAAAATAATCAATATCATCATCACAATCATCAATGTAACACTCATCCTCCTTTGATAAGCATAGAGGGCGATCTTTCTTTGGTTGAGAGCATTTATAAAGATATTTAAGAATATATCTATTTTCTTCCTTGTAATTATCAAAGCGAAATTCAATTTTATCATAAGTCTCATATTTATAACGTGCATCATCATTATTTTTAAACAAATAAGCAATTTCGAATGCACCCTTCCGAGCAATAAATTCTTCAATTTGTTCAACATAATAAAAATCATAATTTCCCTTAATATAAGAAGATGTGGTAACATTATCATTATGTTCATGTTGAAAGGGAGGTGTTTATACTTCCTAAATTAACGAGATTTATCAAAGCAATAAATAAGATTATAAGTAGAGCACAAGTTTTTAGCATAGTTGTGTAATTTATTAATTTGCTCCCATAATTGTATCTTTTTTGTGACAAGCGGCGTTCCTTATAATATTTTTGTTATTCTTCCGTAAACCCACTTTGCCAATAAGTTCTAGTTTCAAAAACATCAAACATTGATAGCAAACATGAGAAAGTAAGATTAAAACATGATAACAAAAATAACAACTATAATAAGAACTAATTTTTTTTGTGTTTTCGATATAAAGAACCAAACAAGATAAAATAAAATTAACTAAGCAAAACAAAAACAAAGTAAAGAGATTGGAGGTGAGAGACTCCCCTTATAGAAATCCTCTTCCTCCCCGGCAACGGCGCCAAAAATTTACTTGATGGTGCAGGACTTGCACTCGTTAGGAAACCCCAAGAGGAAGGTATGAAGAGCACAGAATCAAGTTTCCCTCAGAAAGCAACCAAGGTTGAATCGACCAGTAGGAGAAAGAAATCACTTCCGAAGGTTGTTGTCAGCTGATGTTGGCAGCGCGCACTACCGGTTCAACAACAACGTGGAATCTAAACAACACAATCAAATTACTTTGCCCCAACGAAGCAGTGAGGTTGTCAATCTCACCGGTTTTGCTGAAAACAAAGGATTAGACATATAATGTGGAAAACAATACTTGTTTGCAGTAGATGAAAGAAAACAGTGATGGCAATGATTGAGACGAAAACGGTAAGTGCAGTAAGAAAACAATGCTTGTAGTGGTTGTATTATCAGTGTAAAAAATGGACCGGGGTCCACAATTCACTTGTGGTGTCTCTCCGTAAAATATAGATAACATGCTAGGTAAACAAATTACATCTGGGCAATTAACAGATACAAAGGCTGCACCGTAGTGCATATGCATGAAATGATGATTACTATATGATTCATGCGGGCATTACAACAAAATTCATAGATCCTTATCCAACTGCATCTACGACTAATAATCCATCCTGGGAGCGTTATCCAATCAAACCTCGAATATTCAGTTGCACACAACACATAATTGCATTAAGCAAAATGTGTAACGTAAACAATGTAAACACCGTTGTTTTCTCCCTAATGGCAACAACACATCTTCCACCCGTTACGTTTTTGTCACTCGAGCGTGAGTGAAAGGGAGGCATGAACCCACTATCTAGCATAAATACCTCCTCTTGGAGTTACAAACATCAACTTGGCCAGAGCATCTACTAGTAACAGAGAGCATGCAAGATTGATAATCATTTGACATAGCATTCAATATTCATCGGATTCCAGCAAACACAACATATAGCATTACAATAAGATGATCTTGATCATGTTAGACAGCTCACAAGATCTAAACATGAGGCATAGAGAGGAGTGAACAACCATCTAGCTACTTCTATGGACCCGTCGTGCAATGATGAACCACTCCCAAATCACTCCGGAGACGGGCATGGTGATGTAGATCCCTCCGATGATGAATTCCCCTCCCGGTAGGGTGCCCAGGAGATCTTTAGAACGCTCCCAAACTAGGGTTGACGATGACGGCGGCTGTGAAACTTTTTGGCGGAAAGACTCAGATATTTAGGGTTAACCCATGAAGGAGCTTAAATAAGCGAGAGGGAAATGTCGGTGGGTGGCCGGGGGCCACACCACCAGCTTGCACGGCCAGGGGGCGCCGCCCTATGGTGTGGGGCCTCCAGGGTCCCCTGCGGACACCGTGTACGTGATAGATTTCTAAAACTCTGAATTTTGTTTCGTCCAATTCCGAGAATATTTCCAGAACAACTTTTCTGAAACAAAAAACAATAGAAAACATGAACTGGCTTTGTGACATCTTGTCAATAGGTTAGTCCCAGAAAATCGATAAAAATGACAAAAAGTGTATAGGAAACATGTAGCATATGGCATAAAAACAACATGAAACATAAGAAATATTGGATACGTTTGAGACGTATCAGGGCCTCGCACGGAATTGGTTTGCCTTTCTGTGGGCCAATTCGGAAGCCGGTGCAAACAACGGAAAGCGGCCGGACAATTCCAAATCCACGATTCCAGGACGTTTTTCCGACATCCAAATAGGGGGAATGGAAGACATTGTTTTTCGAGACTCATTATGGAATGAATTGGCCAACACACATATTCACATAACCAATATTTTCGTTATAAGGAGGAGAAGTTGCGAGAAGGGTAGAAAACGTAAACACGACCACAAGCATGGACAATGTACTTCTTGCAAGAACAATCTACAATAGTGCGTCGCAGGGCCTAACTAAACTATCCATGACCAACACAGGGACAAACTTTTTTCCTGGCATGTTGGACCCCAGACGGTAAATTGTCTCTAGCCCAGCCGTGTCGGCGCCATAGTAGCCCAATGATCTCCCGGTACTGAGTAAGATTCTTCCATCCTTGGGGTTGATCGCTAGCGGTGTCGTCTCCTCGGATGAGTACTCCGGGAGGAAACCTGCGAGCTCTATACAAAGTCTGATGGACCACGTGGCAATGCCATCCATTGCCCATATTTCTATGGTGTTTGTGCTTCGTCTTGAGCATGTCACGCATACCTCTCCTTGGAGCTCGCTGATGGATATGCGCCCACTGTATCGGTCGCATGGTGGCCCTTCCAAGACATGGAATTGCAGAGTGTTAAGGTCGAGCATTATGAGGTCGCAGTAAGCCGCCGGTCTCGGACCAAACTCGGGGTCTACCATCCAGTAGAGCTTGCCGTTGGTGTGGACGGGCGGTACGTCGGCTACAGGTCTCGTTGGAGGATCAATCTGTACCCAATCATGGCGCTCGACCAACTGAATCTTGCACTCGAGTTTGTAAGCCCTCGTTGCCGGGTTCTTTTCCGTATACGCAAGACGCACCAAGACATGCATGCCTATGCCGGGTGCATATCCAAGGCCAAGGCGCCCCGCGAACACGCCATCCGCGCTGTAGTCCAGATGCATTCTTCGGGTGTCATTGTATAACATCTTGGTAGTAGTATCGCCACCACCGTTGCCCAATGGTATGGCTCGGTAGTACTTTATCAACGGGTTGCACACGAAATCATACTTGCCGAAGCTCCCTGCGTTGAGCCCATTGCACGGCTTGGAACAAACAATCCTTGAACCCTCGTCGATCAACGGCGGTGTGTCTGATGTGTTGATGAAGCCTTCCAAGGCTCTGAACCCGTACGGCAGTCCATCGGTGAACATGATGTGAGGGACTGCATCGAAGTTTGCGTGGTGCAGATGTGCAGTGACGAAGCAATCGGCCTTTATCATGGCACGCCAGCCCTTGCACACCTGGTTGAAGCGCCCTACCGTGCGCGCTGGCATGTACGTGAGCACCTCAGCCCAGGCACACGCGGACGGCGAAGAGAAGATGATCTCCTCACATGGTCGACCCATGGACGCGAGGCGCTCCTCAAACAGTCCGATGGCGGGGAATTCGCTGTCCCGGCACGCTTGAATGACCGTGTTATCCGGTGAGAAGAGAACCTCTGGGACGCCGGCGTCAGGGTCCACCACGAACACCTTGCATGTACCCGTGCCAAACAGTAGCTTCTTCTTCTTCTTCGTGTGAGCACCGTCCGAGTCATCATAGGAGTACATGTCAAGCGGGGCGATCCAGTCGGACTTTAGCGGCTCGCTCTCAGTGCTCTCCCAGTCAAAGCATCGCAGCCTCTCCCATTTCCCCGCCTCGTAATCTCTGAGCAGCCAGATGTGGTAGGGTTGGGCAAACTTTGGATGATCTTTGGGTATTGGGTGGTAGACACATAAGCAGCCGTCGAGCTCAGTGAGCATGGAGTCAAACGAGGATAGTCCCAGCTCCGGAGGCAGCGCCATGGTGCTGAAGGTCTCGGCGTCGATGTTGAAGACGGTGAGGAGATCTCGGCCATGTCTGTGGAGGAAGTGCAGATTGCCGTTGCAGAGCACGGCGCCCTGCCTCCCGTTGACCCGTAGTTGGCATGCGTGAGGAGGCCGTGTGGCGGCAGGCCTCCAGTGCGTGGACTCGTCGAGAGTGTAGACCTCGCACATGGTGTCCTGGGAACCATCGTCGTGCTCGAAATTGTACATGCGCACCGCTTTATACCGCTTGGTCGTGGAGCAGTGACCCATGCCGTAGACCAGGTGGGTTCTGGGAGTGCAGCCTCTCCAGGCGACCCTGGCCGGTGTTCTGTCCGGTAGAGGCAAGAGTTCGTTGGCTGATGGGTTCCACACGTAGTGTAGGTCGTAGTCAAGGCAGCGTAGGAGGACGAGGCCATGGCAGGACTTGGTGATCGGGAAGATATCCCCCTGGGGCAATCTCCAGTTGTCCATGATGGTCTCCACCGGACTGCCGAGGTTCCAAGCGTAGAATTGGTTCTGCCAGCTGGGCTTGAGGAACAGTCTGCGGTTGCCGCGGGATCGATCCCAGTGGAGGTCCTCGAACGCCGGCGAGGTGATCAGGGCGTCCCACGTCCGCGACACGCAACGGAAGCGGCGGAGCGACCTGACCGGCAGGCGGGAGAGGATGTCCTCGAGGATCTCCTCCGGCAGGGCGTCCCCGCGCTGGGTCGCGAGTTTCTTGGTTCGCGCCGCGGCATCCATGTCTGTCTCCGCGATTCGACGCGACAGAAGCTGCCGAGGGCTCGTGGTGCTATATAGGCCGTGACAAGTCCGATTAGGGATGCGACTCGGTGATGATGTGTCCCTGGCTGACACTGCTGCACTCGAGACTCGACCGAGGCAGCAACGGAGTTCCAGCGCGTGTACACGTGGGGCCAAATATCCATTCTTCGTTGAAGACGAAGGAAACGGTTGTTGCAAGGATTGAAAAGGCACCATTTGGAACTGTGAGGGTATCAGTAAACACGGAGGGAGGTGTGCACCTATTTATTCGGGAAACAATTAGAGAGCAGCGTTTAGACTTCACGGCCCTTTTTTTTCTTTTCTTTTTGAGATGGACTTCACTTCACGGCCTTGTTTACCACAGGGAGAGAGGTGTGCATTTCTTAAAATATGGTTTTACCTACCACCATACGTGAAGTCTGGAGGTAATTTAGTAGGCGTTAATCTGGCAAAACTCCAAGTCCAAGAGGTGGAAACACACGATTACTGCGTTCAATTCCGTGTCAAACGTAAACGGCAAACCAACATGTGGTTAGGAGGGCCTTGGCCCTCTCCCGCTTGGCCCTCTCCTCTTGTCTCCTCCTGTTGCCGCCGTCGGTAGAAGCCACCGGGCGCGGCTTGGTCGGCGCAGGGCGGCGGCGGCCTGCCATTACCCGCGCCTGGTGGGAGTAGGCGGAGCTCTAACTGCTAGGCGGCGGTGCTCCTTCGACCGTTCGGTGGTCCGGTGGTGCCGGGTGGACTGTGAAAGTTGATGGAGGGATAATAACCCGGTAGGCCAACTCCAAGGAATAACCCGGCCCAAAGGACGCTGCGCAGGATCCGGCTAAGGATAAAGAAACTTTTGGAAGGCCCAAGTTTGTAGGCCCAGTAACCCGGATTGTGGGTTATGGTAAAGGAAAGTTAGGGTTTGCGCGCCGTGTCCGGGTAGGATCCAGGGTGCGCCTTGGATGGTAAGCCAGGGGGTACGGGTGCTTTATAAACCGACCCCTAGGAGTAGTTGATTGAAATCTAAGAACCCTAGCAATATCGCTTGATATCGAGCATCCAGTGTAACCCCAGAGTTGAGTTATTATATCAAAATCGGAGACTCGGCGACTTTGATTGCCGGCTACCAGATCGAGTTGCATCATGTTTTCCTCTGAGCTAAACCCTCTCCCAAACGCCTGTGTCGTCTTGCCCCAAGATCAGTTACCCCCGGTAACGTCTGCCGTGATAATCCCACGACAGTTGGCGCCCACCGTGGGGCCTGCGTCCAAAGGTGTTTACATCACGGGAGAAGCTCGGAAGAACATGGAGAATCTTGTCGTCGGCGAGATCTACATCGACCACAAAGGAGAAAAGACGGTGGACGATTCCGGCTGGGGGCCAGAATCGGATCACCTCGAATCCGGATCTGTCGTGACGATCGGCCGGATCAGCGTCTTCATTGGTATGGTATGTACTTCCGGTTCGATCCCTGACAATTTTGGATCTGATTCTGTGTCAGGGGAAGTCACTTCTATCCGATCAGATGATGAAGAATCGATTGGAACGACATATCCGGCGGAAGAACCCATCGCGAAGTGGGAACAGCCGGAGGAGCCGGCATGGACCCCGCGCGACCGGGTCGAGAGAGAGGATGATACCGAGTCTATCCTGGATCTGCTGGAGAACCGGTATGAGGAGAATAACGGCGAAGAAGAACAGCATGAATTTACACCAAGTATCATACGCCGAGTTGCGGTCTACACGGCTCCCGCGGCCAATCTCAACCAAGAGAACGCAACCGCGGCAGCAGTCGGGGCGGCTCAGGCATTGGCCCAGCAGCAGGGCGCGGCTAACGGGGACCCGGTTCTGGCCCGGGTTGATGGAGAATCGGCATCAGTGACCAGCCGCGCAGCAGACGAGGAGTTGCACGCAAATACGTTTGGATTCCTGGGAAATCGGACACCAGGGGCGGGTCCTTCGAACCCGCGTCACCCGGCCTTATTCGATAATAATCTGATCCTAGACCCCACGGTTCTTGCTACGGTTATCACTCCAGAAAACGCAGCGGAACGTGTCAGGGATCTGGATGTGGCTCGTCGTGCGTTGGAACAGCAAAGGAGGCAAGTAGAGGCAGAAAGGCAAGGGATGGCCACGCGGCAACGTGAGCTGGATGCGCTGGAAACTCGGCTCCGAGAGGAAACATCTAGAGTACATCAAAGGCATCAAACTAGGTTACCAGCAACGGGTGGGGTTATTAATCCGGCTGCTTTATTTATCACACCTCAGGATCAGCCGATACCAGTGGTGAACCAGGGGACCGCACCCCAACCGGCAACAGCGGGGGCAAATCCGGCAAATGAGCGGGCCGGGTTACCCCCACCACAGACTAGAGTCACAACCGGCAACGATCTACCACCACCGCCACCATCACGATTTCGCACACCAGCAGGTCACTACAATAATCCCATGGACAATGTATATGCGGCGACACTCGCATTAAATCAAATCCCCGTGGGAGAGTCACCCCATGCAGAGAAGACCCGGCAAACAATCGATCTGTTGCACACTGCGGTGGCGCAGCAAGCCAATTATCCGGATCATAGAAGTGGGATGCACGGGACGCCATACGTTAGTCAACAACAAGGGAATATCCAAACAAGTTCAGCACGGCGGAGGGAAGAGCAGCAGCAAATGCCGCCTCCTCCCCGCGTTCAGGCAGCATCGGCAGCACAGGCTGTTGTGGACAGTTCCAGGGCTCGGAGGGCCGCGGCCGGGTCTGCAGCGCATGGACTACCCGCAGCGCCGCGCCCAGCCGCGCCCCCCGCTGTATCACACGTTTCTCGAGCAAGGCCGGCCTCGACCGTTCTTGCGGGACCCAAGTGTCTCTCGGACAATATCAGAGCTGAACCTTACCCGGAAAAATTCAAAGAGCCAGGAAAAGTAGTGAATTACGAGCCAACTATGGATCCAGAAACATGGCTAAGCAGTTATGAGATGGCAATATCGATTCGCAACGCATCCGAGAATCTCCAAGCCAAATTCATGTACTTGATGATGTCAGAAGGAGCAGCAAAGTTGTGGTTCACCAATTTGCCGGAAGGATCGATCAAGTCTTGGGAGGAATTGAAGACCGCGTTTGTCAAGCACTTTCATGGGACGTGCAGAAAATTGTTCACTATTGATGATCTAGAGCGATGCGTCCAGAAGAAGGGAGAGTCGGCGCGCAGTTGGGTGCGCCGGGTTATGGAGATACTTCACTCGTCCACAGATATTCAGCCCAAGGATGCACTACAAGCTATGGCAAAAACATGCAAGTATATACCTTTAGTGCAAAAGTTAACTCGCATGAAATCAAGTCGAAATGCGTCGGAAGTTACAATGGGAGAATTGATGGATGCGTGCAACAAGCACGCTGCGACAGATACTACAGAGGAGGAAGTTGATGACAAGAAGGTAAAAGCAAACACAAGTAATAGCGGAAGAACCGGCAATGGATCAGCACCGGGTAATAACGGAAATAGCCAGAACAAGCGCCCGTTTGAAGTAGGCTCCGAGTTTGTCGCCAACACAGAGGCCGGGTCTTCGAGACCCAGAGCAGAAGGAAATTTCAACGGAGGTAATCACAATGGAGGAAACTATCAAGGACCTCCAAGGCCGAGTAACAACTGGGACATATTCAGAATGGCATGCCCGAAGCACAGCAGGAACGGCAGGCCAGCTAACCACTCCTTGGAGCAGTGCGCCGACTTACAAAGATGGAAAAATGAGGAAGTGAACAGAGCTATGCGAGGTGCAGGACGGGGAGGAGGACCGGGTCCAGGGGGAAACCCGGGCAACGACCCACCCCCAGCCGGTAACCCGGCGGCTGGAAATCAAGGTAATAACCAAGGGGGGGCAGGAGGTTTCCAGGCTAACCCCAAACAATTGGGTCAATATCATGTGCATACCACAGGAGGTTCTAACAAGGACAAAAAGATACTGAAGCAAGCGGTCAACTCAGTTTCGTCGGCTGTCCCGAGATACCCGAGATGGTCAGAACAGGATGTAACATGGAGCAGAAGGGATCACCCAGAAAGAGTAGAACACCCGGGAGTCTTGGCATTAGTAGTCGCACCACAGGTCAATGGGTATGAGCTGAAACAGGTTTTGATGGACGGTGGAAGTAGCATCAATATACTGTATTGGGAAACCTTCCTACGCATGGGCCTCAAGGAGTCCCAGCTACAAAAAACCTCAACAATTTTTCATGGGATAGTGCCGGGTCATTCAGCGTGCCCCGAGGGAAAAATCGCATTGGAGGTAGCTTTTGGGGAGTCAAAGGATAACTATCGAGTCGAGTGGCTCACCTTTGAGGTAGTCAAATTGCGCAGTCCTTATCACGCGTTATTCGGAATGCCGGCTTATGCCAAATTCATGGCTAGGCCGTGTTACGTGTATCTACAGCTAAAAATCCCGGGTCCAAAGAAGACCATTACCATACATGGAAATCGAGACATTGCAGCTGAATGCGATGAAGGAGACGCAGCAATGGCCGAGCAAGCCTGTAGAAAAGAAGAACTCAAGCACTATCGGTCTCAAGCAGACCCGGAGGACAGAACCACATAAAAAAGGCCGAGTACTGAAGGCGAAAGAGCAAAGTCCAAGGTAGCACAAGATACTAAAATGGTAGCTTTTATCAAGGATGACTCCCCCAAACAATCCGCTATAAGAGAAGAAACGGCACGGCCGCTTACAACCAGCCACGTTATGGAAACACCTCACCCGGGTTGGCTAGTAAACCCGGTACTCATCATGAAAAAGTCAAACATGTGGAGAATGTGTATCGGTCACGTCAGCCCGGGACCGGTGCAAAAGAAGAACTAAACAATGTAACGGGCAGCAGGTTTCAGACGCGCTCTTTTCCTACCCAGGGTACCTAAGGGGACTGGAAGGTTTTTAATGAGGCGGCCTGCTGATCCAAACTTTCTCGCATCAATAAAGAGATGTTTATCAAGTCCTATCTTGTTACAGCCTTTGCTCCGATTACAAGTAAGTAATATCCATGTGACATCAATACATCAGTATCATCAAGAATGTTGGGTATATATAGGTCTCGGGGGCTGGTTGCTCAAATAGCGCAGCCACAAACCCAAAGACCCGGCCTTGATGCCTATAAGTTATAAGGGCCGATTATTCGCAAACGAGTACGGCTGCAATCTTATAACTGGACAAAGGAGCCAAATTTTCTTGACTTTTCTTACTTAAGCTCGATGTGACTCGCACTAAAGTGGCATG